>CM066730.1:23775256-24375256 GCA_033961575.1 Aselliscus stoliczkanus | reverse complement strand
CACCCTGACATGCACAGGAAGCCCCCACCCCAAAGAATTATCAGGCCCAGGTGTCAGCATGACTTTGAGAAGCCTTTTATCAGAAGGAGCCCTGGCCAGGGGCTGGGCAGCTGCTTTTCAGCCCCGACCTGGTCCCTGACATGTCATTTACTTGGGCAAGTCACTTTTCCTATCTTAGCTCTGTTTCTTGTCTGTCACGGAGGGGGTTGGCTTCAAGGCACCATCTCCCCATGAGCTTTCCCTGGCTCTCTGGCTCCCTGCCCCTCAGGTTGTGTTTGGTGATGCTGTCCTGAAATTTTCCATGTCCCCCCCGCCATGTGTACTCTCCAAGGGCAGCAACCCCAGAACTGCCCAGCACTACCTAGCAAACAGAAGGTGTTCAGTAAGTTTAAATTCTATGCCATTTTCAGTACACAGTTATGGGGGAACCAATGTATGCCAGGCAGTGCGAGGCTGCCAGAAACACAAGTAATGCAGGATCTTGGCCCTCCCTTTAGGGCAGCCTGGGCAGGTGCCCTCTGAGGCGATGGACCTTCTGGCTGAGGCTGGATTGTGAGGTCAGAGTGTAGGCCGGTGAAGAGAAGAGAGGTGTAAAGGGGAGAATGGGGCATGCCCAGAATGGAGATAGGCGCCGCCTGGCCCACCACCGCCTCTCAAGAGGCTGCCCCAAGCCTCTATAGCTGCCCAGTGTGCTCAATGCCCACTGGGGCCTGGCTTTGCAAAGGTGACCTGGGAGCCTGGGAGGTTCACAGGCCCTATGCCTCCTGTCCCCTCTTACACTCCTTCCCCCAACACCCTCTCCTACCTTTGCTGGGGCAGGTAATGCTCTGAGTATCCTGGGTGCTCTTGTTCCTGGCAGGGCTGCTGCTCTTCATACACTGCAAGTCTGTTAGCTCCTGTGGCTCAGGCAACTTCTAGATCTGGGGTGCCAATGACAGTACAGGAGCCAGCATCTAATGAGTGCTCTCTGTGCACCAGGCACTTAGTGCGTATCCTAATTTTGTCCTCACCGGGATGCCCATTTTATAGTTGAGGAAACTGAGGCTAAGGGAGAATAAATGACTTGCCCATGGTCACCCAGCTGGAGAATGGCAGAGCCAGGACCTTTCTGAACTCAGGCACAACATCCTGGATGTGCCTCTTAACTCTGCAGGGCCACTGGGGCTGTAGACGCAGGTGTGCATACCCCAGCCTTTTATGCGCAGGTGTCAGGAGCTCAATGTGGAGGCAGTTACATGGGTATAAATCTAAAGTGGGAAGAGTCTCAGTCACAGAGCCTCTTGAGGACTAAGTGTGCGAGTGTGTGCAAAGCTCAGGGAGCAGTGCCTGGCTCAGAGGGAGCACTTTGGAAGTGTTAGCTCTCATCGTTTCTGCCAGAAGTTACCGAGCCCAAATGACCCCAGGGTCACATAGCACTCACTGGCTGTACACTAGAAGTTAGTGGGCAAGGAGGATGCACTTGACAAGCCCTTTATCACAGTGGCCATCCTTCATTATGTCCTCGGTAAGGTCTGGGCACCTGGATCCAGACTGGCCGAGGCTGCTACCTGCTGGGCCAGCTCTGGGGAAAGGAAGAGAGAGGTCGGCCGTGCAGGGGTGGCATCTGCAGGACAGAGAGGTGGGCTGGATCCCCAGGCCTGATGTTGCTGTAGGCTGGGGAGGGTGGGGCTTGGGCAAGGCCCACTCTTCCTGAGTCTGGGTCTCGACTATTGCAGATCTAGACATGGTCAGTGTTTTCCAAGCGGCTTAGTCAGGAATATCACAGGAAATCTGACTTGGCAGCCCAGCACTGCGACAGACAGACAGACTCTGCTGGATTGCAAAGGGAGTCTTGCCCCAAGGCATCCTCTGACCCCATGGCAGTCCCTGGGGGGGGGTGGTCCTCTGTGGGTCCCCAAGTTCTAGGAGTCACCTGACTAGCAGGGACTAAGTGAGGGCTGAATCTGCCAGCTGGGTTCAAGAGTGACTGGAACCAGCAAGTGCAGACACCAGTTTGGAGTCTTCCTGCAGAGGGGAGCAAAGATGGGTGCTGGGTAGCAGGGGGCAGCCTGCAGGGCAGCCTCGTAGAGGTGTTGGGGGCAGCCCAGGGGTGTTATGGGCTCCTGCACTGGACTAGGCCAAGAGTGCCCCTCACCCAGTATTGCACCTTAGCTCAGTGAAGTGAAGGCCTGGAGCCACCTTTCCCAAGCTCCTGCCAGTAGGTCCTGCACAGAGGGGCTGCGTGGAACAGGTGACGGGAACCTAGATGAGACTTTTACTCCTGGGAGGAAAGCCCCGTTTGTAATCTGTCAGGCTGTTGTACTTTGGGACACAACTTTAAAACAACATTAAAAAGCCTCATGCTGTACCGGCCGAGTGGCATGGTGGTTAAGAGCTGGCTTGGGACACCAGCGGCCCCGGTTCGGGTCCCACATATGAGGGCCAGTGACACCGCCCTCAAAAAAAAAAAAAAAAGCCTCATGCTTTCACACCTCTGACAAAATGCTTGTTTGATAGAGAGGTGAAATCTTTACTACTGACCCCTGGTCATCAGTGGATACTTGATGGGGAGGGGGGCTGGTCCAAGACAAGTCCCTTGAGGGGAGAGGAGGGCTGGGCCCAGGAAGAGGAAGGGGAGACAGGCCAGCCTCACAATTTGGCCCAGTGAGGCCCCAGTGTGGTGACGAAGCTGGGCAAATGCTATTTAGACCCACTGATTGCGAGCCCACCCTGGAATTGCAGAGGTGAGGGTGAGGCCTCCGGCAGCTTCTCACAGATCTGGCCAGTCTCTTACTTATTGTGTTCTGCCTGACGAAGACAAATCGTCAAAGTCAAAAACAGATTCCCATTGGTTTAGCTCAGGGAGAGAACAAGTGCGTAGCAAAGCTGTTCAGAGACTAAGGCTGGGATAAGATCACTACATTGGAACTGAGCTGGTTAGTGTCCAAAGGGCAATGACAGCCAGTAGCTTTAAGTGTTATGTCTTCCACGGGCAGAAAACATTTGCGTCTCCAGTGGACATGAATAATATGCAACTCACAGTCTTTTTCTAGGTCCGAATATGCAGTGCCCGGCATGACCGATAGTAAGTAGGAATCAGACAGTTGCCTGTAGACAGTGTTCCCGCATGACATGGCAAAGCCACGTGGCAACCGTCCTGCCACATTTTCCAGTGCCGGGTGATTTAACCCCAGGCCTAGGTAGATGGCACCAGCAGTCACCCAGCTTCCCAGATCAGAAACATGGGGTAGTTCCCGACTCTGCCCACCCTGCCCTGGTTCACTCAGTGGCTAGGGACAGAGGTTCCTTCCTTTTCAATATCTCCTGCAGTCCCACTCTGTTCTCTTCATCGCTTTGACACCTGCGACCAGAGTGACCTTTCTAAATTTTTTTTTTTTTTTTTTGAGGGCAGTGTCACTGGCCCTCATATGTGGGACCGAACCGGGGCCGCTGGCTTCCCAAGCCAGCACTTAACCACCGCGCCACTCGGCCGGCCCCAGAGTGACCTTTCTAGAATGGAGATCAGACGAGGCCTTCCCAAGCTTTGGGTCCTTCCGTGGCCTCTGTGCACATATCCCTTGGCTCACCTGGGACGCCTGCTGTCATTGGACCTGAGTCTTGGAATATCACCTCTCTCTGTGATCCCCCCCTTCCCCCGCCATGCCCGACAGGTATAAGTGACAGGGAGTGGTGGGGCCCAGGACAACCTGCCATAGATAGGCCCTGCCTTTAGACATTCAAATTAACACCCAAGGCAGTAGTCTACATGCTACCCAAGGAAACAGCTGTGGGGGGGTCCATCCCACATAGTGTGTGTTCCGGAGCACCCCCCACATGCAGGCACTGTTCCAGGGTTGGGTACAGCAGGGAGCAGACGGGAGTCCCTGATGAGCTCCCATGGTAGAGAAGAGACTGATGATAGGCCAGTATATGCATTATTCTCCTCAGACGCTGTAACAAAACACCAAGGACTGGGGGGCTTAAACAACAGACATTTACTTCTCACAGTCTGCAGGCTGGAAGTCCCACATCCAGGTGTGGGCAGGGTTGCTTTCTGATGAGGCCTCTCTTCCTTGATGGCAGACAGCCACTGTGTCCTCACGTGGCCTTCCCTCTGTGCACACATGCAGGTGGGAGGGAGCTCTCTCTTCCTCTTCTGATAGGACACTAACCCTATTGGATTAGGGCCCACTCATATGATCTCAAGCAATCTTAATTACCTCCCAAAGACCCCATCTCTTAGGGCTTACACATATGAATTTCAGGGCATGGGGAACACACAATTCAGTCCATTGCTCCAGTAAATAGAGAAATAGGCACGTTGCCAGGGAGCCGTAGCCAAGTGAGGCAAGTAAGAGAGATGAGGGATTATAGATGGGAATGGTGGGCTTGGCGCCACAGAGTGGGTGAAATTTGCACAGAGGCCTGGAGAAAGTGTGTCTTCTGAGGGAAGCGCTTTTGAGCCAGAGAGAACAGCCCGGGGAGAGGGATGCCCACAGAGGGAATGTGCCTGGAAGTTTGAGGGGATGCCAGGGGGCCAGCACAGCTGAAGCAGAAAGAGCGAGGGAGAGACGTGAGAGGTGAGGTTGGAGCTGGGACCTGGGGGGGGTGGGTACACTTATTGGCCATTTCAGGACTCTGACTTTTACACTCAAACCTCGGGAAGGCTGTCAAATGGAGGAGTGCATGAGGATATGTTTCCAGCACCGTTTGAAAAATAGACCAGTGGGATCCAAGAGACAAGCCTGGAGAGACGGTGCAGCCTTGGACTTGGGGGTGGGGGCAGTGAGGTGGGGAAGCAGAGGCGGACAAGTGTTGGAAGTAGGCTGGCAGGGTTGCGTGTGGGTTGTTTGTAGAAAGGCCTGTGCCCAGGTTTGGCACAAGCCCTCAGCAGAACGGACTTGCAGTCAGTGTGCCGACAGTGAGCTGGGGAAGGCTGTGGGTGGAGAAGGCTTTGCGGCTCAGTTTGGACCTGTTCCATTTGGAACCTCCTAGATATCTATGAGCAAGACCAGTGGCAAGCATGGGGCTCAGGAAGAAGGGAGCCCACATCTTCCAATTGCAGCATGACTTTTTGGTTTTTGGTTTTTTAAAGATTTTATTGGGGAATTAGAGGAGGGGAATACCGTTGGGGAATCGGGGAAGGGGAACAGACAAGTTGCTGTCTTTTTGTTCTTCAGTCCTCAGCGGAGGACATTGTTTCACTGGCCCATGTTGGTATCGTCATTGCGCTCTTCCTGGATGAGGCAGATCGGTCGCCGGCCTCTGGACGGTCACTCACCGCGGCTATTGGCAGCTCACGCTGGCTGCCGGCCACTCACTGTAGCCTATGGCAGTCCACGGCAGCAGGGTCTGCAGCCTACACCGTCGCCGGGGCTCGCACAGCCCAGCTCCAGGTGGAGCTGTTGTTAGCTGTAGAGGGCAGTGTCACTGGACCTCATATGTGGGATCGAACCGTGGCCGCTGGCTTCCCAAAACCAGTGCTTAACCACTCCGCCACTTGGGCCGGCCCCTGCAGCTTGACTTTTAAGGAGCTGTTAGACTTTACATGAAATATTTTTTTAATTTTTTTTTCATTTAAATCTCTCTTTTATCTTTTTATATTGTGAAATAAACTTTTTTTTTAAATTAGCTTCAGGTTTACAACACAGTGCAATAGTTATACTTTTTACCCCTCAAAGTGACAACCCCCCTCCCCCAATTCTCCACCTCATTCCTCCCCGCTATATCATACATATCTATTACAATTCCTTTGACTCCCTTCCACCGTATAATCCACATCCCATGACTATCTATATATTCAATTACAGTTGGCATACAATATTATACAACATCAATTTCAGGTATACAGTGCAGTGATCAAGCCTCTACTCCATCCATGAAGTGGTCTCCCTAACAAGACATGTGACCATCTGACACCCCACAAAATATTTACAACATTATTATATTCCCCGAACTATCTTCCATATCCCTGTGACAATATTGTAGTTCCCTATTTATGCTGTCTAATCCCTTCCCCTTCTCCCTCATCCCCACCCCCCTCCCAACTAGCAACCCTGTTTTTCCTCTAAATCTAAGAGACTGTTTCTGTTTCCTTTGCTCATTCATTCAGTTTTTCAGATTCCTCATATAAGTGAGATCATATGGTATTTGTCTTTCTCCAACTGACTTATTCCACTTAACATAATAGTCTCCAGGTCCATCCATATCGTTGCAAATGGTACAATTTCATTCTTCTTTATAGCGGAGTAATATTCCATTGTATGAATGTACCATAGTTTCTTAATCCAGTCATCTACCGATGGGCATTTTGGTTGTTTCCAAGTCTTGGCTATTGTAAATAGTGCTGCAATAAACATAGGGGTGCATATATTTTTTCGAATTAGTGTCTTGGATTCCTCTGGGTAGATACCCAAGAGTGGAATTGCTGGGTCATATGGCAGTTCCATTTCCAGTTTTTTGAGATACCTCCATACTGATTTCCGTAATGACTGCACCAATTTGCAGTCCCTGGGTTCCCTATTCTTCACACCCTCGCCAGCACTTGTTGTTTGTTGATTTGTTGATGATAGCCATTCTGACTGGAGTGAGGTGATAGCTCATTGTGGTTTTTATTTGCATTTCTCTGGTGATTAGTAAGGTTGAACATTTTTTAATATGCCTGTTGGCCATCTGTATGTCCTCTTTAGAGAAATGCCTCTTCATATCCTCTGCCCATTTTTTAATTGGATTGTTTGGTTTTTTGGTGTTGAGTTTCATGAGTGTTTTATAAATTTTGGATATTAACCCTTTATTAGATATATCATTGGCAAATATCTTCTCCCATTCAGTAGGCTGCCTTTTTGTTTTATTGATGATTTCCTTTGCTGTGAAAAAATTTTTAAGTTTGATGTAATCCCATATGTTCATTTTTTCTTTTATTTCCCTTGCCCAAGAGGATATATCAGTAAAAATATTACTCAGGGTAATGTCTGCAAATTTACTCCCTATGTTTTCTTCTAGGAGTTTTATGGTTTCAGGTCTTACATTTAAGTCTTTAATCCATTTTGAGTTTGTTCTTGTATATGGTGTAAGTAGGTGGTCCATTTTCATTTTTTTGCATGTGTCAGTCCAATTTTCCCAGCACCATTTATTAAATAGACTGTCTTTACTCCAGTGTAAATTATTGCTTCCATTGTCATAGATTAAATGACCATATATGGATGGGTTATTCCTGGGCTCTCTATACTATTCCACTGGTCTATGTGTCTGTTTTTATGCCAGTACCATACTGTTTTGATTACTGTAGCATTGTAGTAGGTTTTGATGTCAGGTAGTGTGATACCTCCCACTTTGTTCTTATTTCTCAAGATTGCTGTGGCTATTTGGGGTCTTTTGTGGTTCCATATAAATTTTAGGATTCTATGTTCTATTTCTGAGAAAAATGTCCTTGGTAGTTTGATTGGAATTGCATTGAATCTATTATTGCCTTAGGTAGTATTGACATTTTAACTATATTAATTCTTCCTATCCATGAGCATGGTATGTATTTCCATTTATTTGTATCTTCTTTGATTTATCTCTTCAGTGTCTCATAATTTTCTGAGTACAGGTCTTTTACTTGTTTAGTTAAATTGATTCCTAGATATTTTATTGATTTGAAGCAATTATAAAAGGGATTGATTTCCTGATTTCTTCTTCTGATTGTTTATTATTGGTGTATACAAATGCAACTGATTTCTGAATATTAATTTTGTATCCTGCTACCTTATCAAATTTGTTGATCAGTTCTGGCAGTTTTTTGCTGGAGTCTTTGGGATTCTCTCTATATAGTATCATGTCATCTGCATATAATGACAATTTTACTTCCTCTTTTCCAATTTGGATGCCTTTTATTTCATTTTCTTGTCTGATTGCTGTGGCTAGAACTCCCAGAACTACATTAAATAGAAGTGGTGAAAGTGGGCAGCCTTGTCTTGTTCCTGATCTTAAGGGGAAAGCTTTTAGCCTTTCTCCATTGAGTACGATGTTTGCTGTGGGCTTATTATATATGGCCTTTATTATGTTGAGATATGATCCCACTATTCCCACTTTGCTAAGAGTTTTTATCATAAATAGCTGCTGGATTTTGTCAAATGCCTTTTCTGCATCTATTGATATGATCATATGATTTTTATTTTTCATTTTGTTAATGTGATGTATTATGTTAATTGATTTGCGGATATTGAACCAACCTTGCATACCAGGAATGAATCCCACTTGATCCTGCTGTATGATCATTTTAATGAGATGCTGAATTCGGTATGCTAGTATTTTGTTGAGAATTTTTGCATCTATGTTCATTAGGGATATTGGCCTGTAGTTTTCCTTTTTTGTAATATCTTTGTCTGGCTTAGGAATCAGGGTGATAGTGGCTTTATAGAAAGAGTTTGGGAGCCTTCCCTCCTTCTGTATTTTTTGGAATAGTTTGAGGAGAATAGGTATTAATTATTTTTTGAATGTTTTGTAAAATTCACCTGTGTAGCCATCTGGTCTAGGGCTTCTGTTTGTTGGAAGATTGTTGATTACTGATTCAATTTCTTTGGCAGTAATCAGTCTGTTCAGAGTTTCTGTTTCTTTTTGGTTCAGACTTGGCAGATTGTATGCTTCTAGAAATTTATCCATTTCTTCCAGATTGTCGAATTTGTTAGCATATAGTTGCTCATAGTATTTTCTTAAAATTTTCTGTATTTCTGTGGTATCTGTTGTCACTTCTCTTTCATTTCTGATTTTATTAATTTGGATCCTCTCTCTCTTTTTCTTGGTGAGTCTGGCTAATGGTTTGTCGATTTTGTTTATCTTTTCAAAAACCAACTCTTGGTTTCTTTGATCTTTTGTATTGTTTTTTTTGTTCTGTATTTCATTTATTTCTTCTCTGGTCTTTATTATTTCCTTCCTTATACTCCCTTTAGGCTTGTTTTGCTGGGGGTTTTTTCGAGTTCCCTTAGGTATAAAGATAGTCTGTTGATTTGAGATTTTTCTTCCTTCTTTAGGTAGGCCTGCACTGCTATGAACTTCCCCCTTAGGACTGCTTTTGCTGCATCCCAGAGATTTTAAGTCGTGGTGTTTTCATTTTCGTTTGTCTCGAGGTATCTTTTGATTTCCTCCTTGATCTCATTTTTGACCCACTCACTATTTAGTAGCATATTATTTAGCCTCCATGTATTTGTAAGCTTTCCAGATTTCTTCTTATAATCAATTTCTAGTTTCATAGCATTGTGGTCAGAGAAGACTCTTGATAGGATTTCAATCTTCTTAAATTTGTTGAGACTTGTTTTGTGGCCTAACATGTGGTCTATCTTGGAGAACGTTCCATGTGCACTTGAGAAGAATGTATATTCTGTAGCTTTGGGGTGAAATGCTCTAATAATATCAATTAAATCCAGCTGGTCTAAAGTGTCATTTAAGGCCAATATGTCTGTTGATTTTCTGCCTGGAGGATCTGTCCATTGGTGACAATGGGGTTTTGATGTCTCCTACTATGATAGTGTTACTGTTGATCTCTGCCTTTATGTCTGTCAAAATCTGTTTTATATATTTAGGAGCTCCCTTTCTTGTATGCATTTTTCATCCTAATGATTTTGAACACTTCTATGTGTGCTTATTATGTTTTTTCAGTTTCCTCCTCTGGGATTGCTGGTTTTTATTTTTATTTTCCAAGAGTCAAATGTTTAACTCAGACCAGAGGTGTCTCTGTCTCTCTCTGTCTCCGTGGTGCTCTCTCTCTCTCTTCTCTCTCTCTCTCGCTCTCTCGCTCTCTCGCTCTCTCACTCTCTCTCTCATTCTGGGACTCTAATTACTTTTAAACATTTCAATGAACCTCTGATAAATGCACTATACATTTGATAGGTGAGTTACACAGAATAACATAACAAACCCCAGTGAACCCACCCTCCTCTAGAATGAGAGCATCACCTGCTCTCCCTCTCTCTCTGTCTCTGTCTCTGTCTCCGAGTTCCTTTCCTATCCCAGCCCATGGAGGTTACCACCCTTCAGATTTGTGCTTGTCACTCCTGAATATTTCTTATTTATAATTTTATCTCTTATGTACCCCTTTAAATATATTGTTTGGTTATTCTTGGTTTTGAATTTTTTAAAAAATGGAATCATACTGGCCTTCTAGGACTGGTTTTTCATCCAACGGTATGTTTCTACGATGCGTCCCTATTGCTGTGTGTTATTATCATGTCCACTGCTTATAGCATTTCATCCTGAGGATGCCCCATGATCCATTTATCTGATCTATCATTAGTGGACCTTTAGTTAATTTAAGCTATTGTTACTGTAGCATGCTCAGTGACAACAATTGTGTATGTCTCCTGAGCAATGAGCTTCTCTGGCAGACAACCCTCAGGTACATAAAAGTAATTTTCATTAACTTACGTATCATTCGTATGAAGATGCAAACATGTTCTACCTCTCCCCCTGGCTTGCAGAAGGCCACCTTCTCACTGTGCTGTCATGTGGTCTTTCCTCTTGGTGTACACGTGTCTGGATCTCCAGTTCTGTGAGTTTTTACAAATGCAGTCATGTAACCCCTACCACAATCAAGATATAGAACAACTCCATCACCACACACACAAAAAATCTCTTCCCTTGCCCCCAGCCCCTGATATGTTCTCCTTCCCCATGATTTCTGTAAGTTTCTGTAATTTCCATAATGACATATTATCAGCATCATACATCATGTGGCCTCTTGAGTCTGATTTTTTTCACTTACCCATGCATTTGAGATTCATCCCCATTGCTGTGGGCTTATGAGTCTCACTGATGATAGTATTCCACTGTGTGAACAGGCCATGGTTCCATTACCCATTCACTGGTCAAAGGACATTTGGGTTATCTCCACCTTTTGGAGACTGTGAATTAAGTTGCTCTAAACATTTGCATAGGTTGTTGTGTGAATACAATAGTTTTCATTTCATTTGGGTAAGTAATGGGAGTGGGATTTCTAGGTCATAGGGTTAAGTGGATGTTTATAAGAAAATGCCACACTGATTTCCCAAGTGCCGGCACCATTTTCATTCCTGCCGGCAAAGTATAACAGTTCTCATCCTTAACAGTGTCTGATGTCAATATTTGTTAAATGATTTTAATAGGTGTGTAGTTGTATTTCATTACAGTTTTAATTTGGATTTCCCTTATTGCAAATGGTGTTATACAGCTCTTCATGTGTTTATTTGCCATCTGTATAATCTCTTGGGTGAAGTGTTGGATCAAGTCCTTTGCCCATTTATTAATTTGGGTTGTTAATTTTCCTATTTTTAAGTTTTGAGAGTTGTTTTTATATTCCGGATATCATTTGTCAGACAGATGATTTGCAAATATTTTCTCCTAGCCTGTAGTTTATCTTCTTATTTAACAGTATCTCTTACAAAGCAAAAGTTTTAATTTTTCATTAAAATGTATAGTTTATCAATTTTTTCTTTTATGAATTGTGCTATTGGTGTCATGTCTAAGAACCTGTTGCCTAAAACCAGACCATAAAGATTTTTCTTCTATGTATTTTTGTAGAGGTTTTATGTCTTACGTTTAAATCTGTGCTCCATTTTGAGTTAATTTTTGAATAAGATGTAAGGTTTAGTCAAAGTCATCTTTTAATCTAATTTAATTTATTTTTCAATTGCAGTTGACAGTCAATATTATATTAGTTTCAGGTATAAAGCATAGTGGTTACACATTTATATAAATTAGGAAGTGATCCCTCCAATAAGTCTAGTACCCACCTGGCACCATACATAGTTATTATAATATTATTTACTATATGCCCTATGTTCTATCAAAAGTTATTATTATTATTATTATTTGTAGATGGATGTCCAATTTTCCAACATTATCTATTGAAAAAAACTATCCTTTCTCCATTAATTACTTGGGCACATTTGTTAAAAATCAGCTGGTTGGCCAGCCAAGTAGTGCATTGGTTAAGAGTTGGCTTGGGACACTGGCTCTGAGCAGCAGGACCCTGGTTCAGATTCCACATGAGGGTCAGTGACACTGCCCTCTACAGCAAAGATGGTAAACAGCACCTCGACCTGGAGCTGGGCTGCTGTGAGTGGCTGGAAGCCAGCATGAGTGGCCGGCAGCCAGGAGCCTCTGTGAGCGGCCTTCCAATGGCCGGCAAGTGACTGCCTCACCCGGGAAGAGTGCAATGATAATACCAACATGGGCCAGTGAAGCAATGTCCTCCACAACTAGATTGAAGAACAAAAGAACTTGTCTGTTCCCCTTCCCCAATTCCCCAACGATGTTCCCCTTCCCCAATTCCCCAATAAAATTAAAAAAAAAAATCAGCTGGTCACTATGTAGATCTATTTCTTGATTATCTGTTTTGTTTCCTTGATTTGTGTGTCTTTCTCTCCTCCAACACCAGTCTTGATTACTATAGCTGTATCATAAGTCTTAGAATCAGATAGATTGATTTCTCCCATTTTATTCTTCTTCAAAACTGTTTTAGCTACTCTGTTTCTTTTGCCTTTCCATATAAGTTTTGTAATCAGTGTGTTTATATCTATAAAAATATCCTTCTGGGATTTTTATTGGAATTACGTTAAATCTGTACATCATTTTGGAGATAACTGACATCTTTATGATATTGAATCTTTCAGTCCATGAACATGGTATGTCACTTCACTTATCAATCTTCTGGGGTTTCTTTCATCAGCATATCGATTACGTGCATATTTTGTTAGATTTATGCTTAAGTGTTTCATTTGTGGGGCAAGCGATTGTAAATAGTATTGGTTTTTAAGTTTTGGTTTCCAACTGTTACATTGCTAGTCTATAGAAATGTGACTGATTTTGTGTGTTGACTTTGTATTCTGTGACCTTGCAAAACTCACTTTTAGAGGATTTTTTTATATATTCTTTGGGATTATCTACATAGATGATCATGTCATCTGTGAATAGGGCTAGTTTGTTTTTTTCTTTCAAATCGAATCTTTATGATTTTCCTTGCTCTCTTCCTTCTTTATTTATTTATTTATTTATTTATTTATTTATTTATTTATTTATTTATTTTTAAAAGATTTTTATTGGGGAATTGGGGAAGGGAAACATTGTGTTATTCCAGGACCCATCAGCTCCAAGTCAAGTTATTGTCTTTCAATCTTAGTTATGGAGGGCGCAAGCTCATCTCTAAGTCCAGTCTTCACTTTCAATCTAGTTGGGGGTGGGGGGCGTAGTCCACCATCCCATATGGGTGTCGAAATGGCAACCATGCTGCTAAGAGCATGTGCTCTTACCAGTTCAGTGGCAGCTCTGCTCGGGTGCATTGCACTGGCCCATGTGGGAGTCAAACCGGTGACCCTGTTGCTCAGAGCTCACACTCTAACCAACTGAGTCACCAAGCCGGCTCTCTTCCTTTCTTTTTTAAATAAACTTTTTATTTAGAAATAATTTGGAACTTATAGAAAAGTTGCAAGAATAGTACCAAGACCCCATTTTCAGATTTCTCCAGTTGTCATACTAATAACCTTTGTAGGAAAATGGTCTAATCCAGGATCACACATTATAACCACTTGTGATCTCTCTGTAGCCTTCTTTGACCTGGAATGGTTTCTCTAGTTTCCTTGACTTTTGTGACCTTGACATTTAAAAACATTACTGGCTAATAATTGTGTAGAATATCGCACTATTTGGGTCTTCCTTTCTTTTTCCTTTCCTTTTTCCCCCTAGTTGCCCTGGTTAGGACTTTTAGTATAATGTTGAATGGGAGAGGAGACAACATATATTCTTGCCTGTTCTCAGTCTTAGGGGGAAAACCTTCAGTCTTTCACCATTAAATATGATGTTAACTGTAGGTTTTTCATAGATGTCCTTTATCAAGTTGAGGAAGTTCCCTTTCATTCCTAGTTTACTGAGCTTTTTATTGTGAATGAACATTGAATTTTGTCAAACACTCTTTTACTCTTTCTGCATCCTTCATATGACTGTGTGTTTTAGACTGTTGATGTGGTGGATTATGTTGGTTTACTCTCAGATATTGAATCAGCCTTCCATTCCTGGGAAAAAACCCATTTGGATTCACTTTATAAATGTTTTGTTGAGAATGCTTGTATCTATGTGCAAGAGGAATATTGGTTAGGCCTATTCAGGTTATCACTTTCATCTGGTGAATTTAGATAGTTTGAGATTTTTGAGGAATTGGTTCATTTTATCAAAGTTATTGAATTTGTGTACAGAGACTTATTCATGACATTTTCTTTTATCCTTTTAATATCTTGAGAGTCTATACTTATTTGCCCTGTTTATTTCTGATATTGGTAATTTGTGCCTTCTCTCTTTTTTGTCCTTTCCATTTTATCAATTTTATTGATATTTTCAAAGAACCATCTTTTTATTTCATTGAGATTTTCTATTCTTCCCCCCAATTTCATTGATTTCTGCTCTTATATCTTCCTGTTTCCTTCCTTCTGCCTGCTTTGGGTTTTTACTCTTCTGTTTCTATTTTCTTGAGGAAAAACTTATACTATTTATTTAAAATCTTTTATCTTTTCTAATAGGCATTTAATGCTTTAAATTTCCCTCTAAGTACTAATTTAGCTGCATCCCACAAATTTTGACGTTATCTTTTCAAATGCTCTCAATTCAAAATATTTGTTATTATAGCTTCCTCTTATTTTCCTGCTGATCTTCATTGTTATTTGCTATCACTTCCCTTCATCCTGAAGTACTTCCTTTAGTGTTTCTTGTAGTACATTTCTGCTGGTAGAAAATTCACTAGCATTCATTTAGGTGAAAATGCCTTTATTTCACCCTCCTTCTTTTTTTTTTTTGAGGGCAGTGTCCCTGGCCCTCGTATGTGGGGCCCGAACCAGGGCCGCTGGCTTCCCAAGCCAGTGCTTAACCACCGTGCCACTCGACCGACCCCACCCTCCTTTTTTAAAGGATATTATCACTGGATATAGAATTCACAGATTTTTTTTTTCTTTCACCAATTTAAAGTACGTTACATTGTTTCTTGGTCTTGTGAGAAGTTAACTGTCTTCCTTATGGCTCTTCTCTTATTGGGCTCTCCTCCCCATCGGCTCCTTTTACGATCACTTCTTAATCGTTGGTTTTCATCAGTTTGACTATACAGTTCCTGCATGTAGTTTTCTTTTTATTTTTCCTTTTTGGGGTTCACTGAGTTTCTTGGATCTCTGTGTTGATGTGTACCTCTAATGCATTCCATGTTTCTTCCTGGTGTGCATCCCCTATATTGTGCCCCCATTCTGCCTTTGACAGACTGTTGGGATGCCTCCAACTCCCTCATTAAAAACACTGTTGTGAGGAGGGGCGGAGACAAGAGAGGGCGAACCCAGTGAGGGAAGCTCCAGCCATGGGGAGGCTTCTCCAGTTGTGGGAGAGACCCTCCGGCCGCACACCAAGCTCACCAGCCCAGAGTTCTTTTGCGGGGAAGAGAAGTTCCAAGATAGCTGGCAGTAAATTAGTGAGGACTCTCTTTGCTCAGCTCCGTGAGGCTGAGAGCAGCTGGAGAATCAGTAGGGCTGGCGCACGGGCTTCCTTCCTGGTGAGCACTTACCTGGTTCCTGGTGGAGGGAGTAGCTGTGTGAGCTGGGCCTAGGAGCCTGCGGGGACGGACTGAACTGAGCACCTTTGGTGCAAAAGCTGGAAGTTTTTGGACTATTGTTCCCCTGGTGTGGAGCCTGCACGTGAGTGGTGTACAGGAGGGCGCCATTTTGTCAAGGTTGGGCCCTCCCACAGAGGGTCAGGTCCGGGACCTCATTGGTCTGGTGGAATTGGTGCAGAAGTGCGCACCTGCATGCGGCCTTGGATCCCTAGCCTCCAGCCGGCTTATACTGCGTTGCCAGGGAAACGCTGGGCAGGTGCCCTCCGTCTCCAACAAGCTGCTCACTGAGATGCGGGAGTGCGCAAGCCTCCTCGGGTCCTGGCTGTCCACACTGTCTTGCAGAGTTGCCAGGCTGGTGATTGGTTGTCAGGCTGCTCGACCTGTTCTGCGAGCGGCTGATTGGGACAGGCTGAGACTGGGAGTTTTCCTGGGAGTGTTGGGCCGTGAGCTGTGTGCCTGCGTGATCCAGCCAGGGCTCTCCTGGCGATCTATCTAATACATCAAAGCAATCTCAGAGCAACAGCCAGAATGGGGAAACAAAGAAACATGTCACAAGTAAAAGATCAGAAGAAACCTCTAGAAATGGAACTAAATGAAACAGAGGGATCCAACCTTTCGAAGACCGAGTTTAGAACACTGATGATAAGAATGTTTAACAAACTTAGTGAGGACATAAGGAAGGATAGAGAAATCATAAAAAACAACCAGTTAGAACTAAAGAATACAATAACTGAAATGACAAACACACTCGAAGGAATCACCAGTAGAGTAGATGAAGCAGAGGAGCGGATCAGCAATTTGGAAGACAAAATAGCAGAAATTACCCAGTTGCCACAACAAAAAGACCAAAGAATATAAAACAATGAAAATAGTTTAAGAGCCCTATGGGACAAGATGAAGCACAACCACCTTCGACTCATAGGAATACCAGAAGGAGAAGAGAAGAAGCAAGGGATCGAGAATATATTTGAAAAACTAATGTCTGAAAACTTTCCTACTCTGGCGAAGGAAATCAACATACATGCCCAGGAAGTGTAGAGGGTTCCAAACAAGCTGAACCCAAACAGGTCCACACCAAGACACATCATCGTTTAAATGGCAAAGGTTCAAGACAGAGACAGAATCCTAAAAGCAGCAAGAGAAAGACAGCAGGTCACATACAAAGGAACTCCTATTAGACTAACAGCTGACTTGTCTACAGAAACTCTGCAGGCCAGAAGGGAGTGGCAGGAGATATTCAAAGTGACACAAAATAAAGGCCTACAACCAAGATTGCTCTACCCAGCACTTAAAATTGAAGGAGAAATAAAGAGCTTCTCAGAAAAGAAGCTTAAGGAATTCATTACCACCAAGCCAGCATTGCAAGAAATGTTAAAAGGGCTTTTTTAAACAAAAGAAAGGGGTAAACAAGCTAACCTAGGGAGACCAGGAATACAAATAACAAAATGGCAATACATATGCACCTATCAATAATCATTTTAAATGTGAATGGGCTAAATGCTCCAATCAAAAGACACAGAGTGGCTGAGTAGATAAGAAAATAGGACACATGTATATGCTGTTTACAGATGGAATAAGATATCTCATGCAAATGGAAATGAGAAAAGAGAAGCTGGAGTACCAATACTTATTTTGGACAAAATAGACTTTAAAATGACTACAATAAAAGAGAAAGAAGGGCACTATAACCCTAATAAACATCTATGCACCCAACATAGGAACTCCTAATTGCATATAACAGATTTTGACAGACATAAAGACAGAGATCAACAGTAACACTATCATAGTAGGGGACTTCAACACCCCATTGTCACCAATGGACAGACCCTTTAGACAGAAAATAAACACAGAAGGAGGGGCCTTAAATGACACTTTAGACCAGCTGGACTTTTTTGATATTTTTAGAGCATTTCACCCTGAAAAAACAGAATATACATTCCTCTCATGAGACATTTTCCAAGATAGACCACGTTAGGCCACAAAACAAGTAAATTTAAGAAGATTGAAGTCATATCAAGCAGATATAAAGGAAAAAACTGATGGTTGCTGGCTGGGAGGGAGTGGGGCTGAGGGAGAGGGGGAAAGTTTCGGACAGCGTAGGTGGGTGACTACAATGTTGCCGCAGGGATATGGGGGCAGTTCTGGGAATGTAATTGATAATGTTGTGAAGAGACTATTATATTAAGTGAAATAAGTCAGTCGGAGAAAGACAATTACCATATGATCTCACTTATATGTGGAATCTGAAAAACTGAATGAATGATCAAAGTAAACAGACTCATAGATATAGAGGAAAAACTGAGGGTTGCTAGTTGGGAGGGGGGTGGGTATGAGGGAGAAGGGGAAGGGATCAGACAGCATAAATAGGCAACTACAATATTACCACAGGGATATGAAACACAGTTTGGGGAATATAATAATGTTGTAAATATTTTGTGGCGTGTCAGATAGTCACGTCTTGTTAGGGAGACCACTTCATGGTGATCACTGCACTGTACACCTGAAGCTGATGTTGTATAATATTGTATGCCAACTGTAACTGTATATATAGATAGTCATGGGATGTGGAGTATACTGTGGAAGGGAGTCAAAGGAATTGTAGTGGATATGTATGATATGGGGGGAGGAATGGGGTGGCGAACTGGGGAAGGGGGGTTCTCACTTGGGAGGTAAAGAGTATAACTATTGCATTGTGTTGTACACCTGAAACTAATAAAAACAAAAACAAAAAAACACTGTCGTCATGAGCTTCCTTGTACAGATCCTCTTAGCTGGGTAAGATTCTATTTGGGATTATAGAATCCAGAGTGGAATTGCTGGCTTGCAAGGTTTGCCTATACTGAACTTGACTGAAGGTTGCCAGATGTCTGTATGGTGATGCTAATGATCTAGAAGGGAGGGAAGAAAGGGGTGGGGAGGGAGGAAAGAGTGGAGAGAATTGCTGGGGCCTCATGCTGGAGTAGGTGAGAGGGGCTGGGCTGGTACCCTCTGCACAAGTGGAGGTGTCAGCCAGGAACAGGGATGATTCTACTCCAGAGAAGGAGGGAAAGTGGCGGTCTGGGCCAGATGCAGGTGGATGGGTAGATGTGGTGGCAGGAACTCGGGGAAATTCCCTTGTGTGGTTTCTGTTTTCTCAGTGATATAGCAAGCAACTTGAGGGTCAGGATTTGGGAGGAGGTACTGGCAATTTAAAGAGAGGAAGGCATCCAATAGCTGTCTTGGAGGCTGGAGGTCTGCATGACCAAGGCAACAGAGTAAGTTGCTGGGCAGTTTGCAGGCTGCTGTCAGGTTAGTGAGAGCGGGCAGTGTTCATGGGAGAAGCTGTGCCTGGCACTGTGCTGGGCTCTGAGGGCACAGGGTGGGCAGTGCAGGGGAGCTTCAGATCATGATGCACTCGCTGTCCTCAGGGTGCCAGGGGAGGCTGGGGTGATGACAGCACTGTGGGACTTGTGCTTCCCATCTTGATAAGAAGGTCCATGGCTATGTGATCAGGCTGCTCAACAGGTAATCGGTAGTCAGTGCTACTCGGTCTGTAGCTCTATTTTGTATTATAAAAGTGATGGATGCTTTACCAAAAGAAATTAGGAAAAAGTTTTTAAAAAAGATAAATTAAAAGGTAAAGGTCACCTGAAATCCATCTCCCTCACCCCCACCCCCAGAGGTAGCCATGGTTAGTTAACATTTGGATGTGATGTTATTAAAGAAAAGGGCTGATTTCTGCCCAACGTGCCCTTGAGGCCTGACCTCCTAACACTTCCACCACCTGCAGCCAAGCAGTAGCATTCTAGTCTGGATGGGCCAAGAGGGTGCCCTTCTCATTCCTGGCAGAAATTGGGGAGAGCTGCACAAAGGAAGTGGCCAGGATTTGGGTCTTGAAGGTAGAGCTTGTCTTGAGCTTGTCTTGCTGTCTCCCCTAGTTCAGTGTCTCTCCAGGACAAGGCCAGCTCCCAGCCTGCCCCACCGTGTGGCTGACAGGGTGGGCACACTCCAGGTGACGTGAGTGGGGAAGGCCCACACTATGTGAGAGCATGGAGGTAGAATATCCTGAGCGTGCTGCCACATGATAGCCCCTCTGACCTTGCAACCTGTGTGACCATACCTGGTAGTCATGCAAGGAGAGCCCATCCACTTCTGACGTCAGCCCATGGCCTGGCACTCACCCTGCAGCAAAGTGGAGGAGGGGAGTGACATGTTCTCCCTCCTGGGTCTGTGTCCCCCTCTAGACAGCAGTGACAGTGAGCTGGAGCTGTCCATGGTGCGCCACCAGCCAGAGGGACTAGAGCAACTGCAAGCACAGACCAAGTTCACCAAGAAGGAGCTGCAGTCCCTCTACAGGGGCTTCAAGAACGTGAGTATCCCCACCCCCCAGGAGAGGCCCAGACCCACGCACACTCCTGTCCGGCTCGAGGAAGGGGGCTCTGGCTCAGGCAGACCTGGGAACTTTTTCATGGCACAGCAAATATCCCAGGGTCCTTTACGGGCTCATGTTTTGCGCAGGAGAGCTGTCTGGGGCGGGGGGGGGGGGATAAGCCCCAGAGTCAGTGTTCTGAAGACCCCGTGCTCCTTTTTGTGTGTCTCCATGCTGACACAGGAAGGTGTATGGAGGGACCGTACTGGCCTGAGGGACCAACCACACCTCCATTTATCCCTCCTGCCTTGCTCCAACCTGCTCCACCACCGGGCTTCCTGGAGGCTCGGGGGGAGCCCATCAATGCCTGGGGCAGTAGACATCCCTGGAGGGAGGAGTCAGGGTGCAGGGCTGGGGGTGGCCGAGGTGGCTGAGGGGGTGACTTTCTGCTGCAGGAGTGTCCCTCGGGTCTAGTAGATGAAGACACCTTCAAACTCATTTATTCACAGTTCTTTCCTCAGGGAGGTGAGTCTGAGGCCAGTGGCCTCCCCCCAACTCCTCCCAAAGCCCTCTCTCCACTGCCCCCATGTCCCCTTCGCAATTCCGCAGAGGGTGGGCATCCCTTTTATGGGAAGGGGACCCTCACCTCTGCCTCTACCTTCTCCACCACCACTTGCCTTCTGAAAGCCTGGTGTTGCCTCTGTCCCATTGGAAGGGAGAACACTAGCCCAGGTCATAGGTGGATACTCAGGTGGGGCTGCCTGGGCTGGGGGCTTTGCTGCCAGGCAACCCCAACACACCCCAGCCTGCGCCCTTGTTTCCCCCAGATGCCACCACCTATGCTCACTTCCTCTTCAACGCCTTTGATGCTGATGGGAACGGGGCCATCCACTTTGAGGTAGGTCTTTGCTGACCCCTCCCTTGTCCCCTGACTGCCCTGTTGCCACACATACCTTCCGGTTGTCCAGAGAGTCAGACATGGTCCTGGTGTACACGGCCCAGCGTGTCCCCAGGGAACTAGTGGTTTGTACTTGGCTGTCCCGGTCCTAACTGATGTCAGTGGAATTTGGTTTTGCTGTCTGGCCGCCCTGTTCCCAGCCTTGTCTTCCATTCCAGCCCTGCTGAGCCCAGGGAGCCACTGAGGCACCCTAAGGTGGTAGTCAGCCAGCGTGAACTTGCAGTTGGAAAGGGAGCAAGGCCTCACTCTGAGATCTGTGCTAACAGTGGGGTTTCAGGCACCCAGCCCCCAAATTTGCTCTCTTTCCAGGAAACAGCACCCAGGCCCGAGCAGGCTCCTGCCAGATACTGAGTGAACCTGGCACTGAGTGAGCCTGGTGACCCCACTGTCAGGAAGGAGAAGCCTGTCCCCCACACTGCCCCCCACGAAGGCCTCACCTGGCCCTATGTGGATCTCACCCAGGCTGTGGGTCTCACCCAGGCCCCACCCCCAGATCATTTGAAGAAGGCCTGTTTGTGGAGCCCAGGCCCCTAAAAATAGTTGCAGATGAAAAACTGAAACCACTTTGGGGAGGAAAACGATGCTGAGAGCTGGGTATGATCAATAACTGCTTGGCCCAAGGGCCAAGGGCTGTGACAGGAAAGCCGCAGGGCCAGCAGGATGCTCACAAAAGCCCCTGGACCAGCCCGGGAGGATAATAATAACTCCATTGCTCGTCCTTTAATGCCACCATCTGACACACAGACTGAAGCTACCACCCTGCTCACCCAGCTAGGAGACCACAGGGCCCCACCCTCTCTAGCCATACTCTTAGGGCTCATTCACATGTGAACATGCAGTGTTTTCATCTTTATTCTCAGGGGGGTTTTTGGGTTTTTTTTTGAGGGCAGTGTCACTGACCCTCATATGTGGAATCTGAACCAGGGCCGCTGGCGTCTCAAGCCAGCTCTTAACCACCATGCCACTGGCCAGCCCTCATCTTTATTCTCAATGGTACCCCACACTGTAAAAATCCTATCCGTACAGAGGAGTACACAGGAAAAACTAATTGTCCCCCGGGCCCTCCCCTGTGACCAGTTTTTGTGGATTCTGGAGACATCTGGAAGTGAAGTGTGGGAAGGACCCTCATGTGATGGAGTCACCGGAGCATTGTGGGTGGTTTCTGTGGTTCTGAAATCAAGATCAAATGGCTTAGCAGGGACCCTGGCATCTGGCAGGTGTCAGGAAGGCCAAGGCCACCCTCCCCGAGGAGAGGTTTTGCTGCCCCTATAAGGTGATAGGTGGTCGGTCTTTGGGCGGGGAGTGCTGTCAGTGGCTGAGTTGGGGCACTGGTGCTGAAGCTTCTGCGACCAGCACCTTCTCAGAAGGCTGCTCCCTCAGGTGCGTGCTGGGCCTTCCTGTGCTTTTCTGCGGTCAAGTTAACCCTCTGGTTTCACATGGTGTTTATTCACTGTGAGAACCTTCCTCTTGATTTTGGTGTCTGCTCTAAGAAGGCTTTTTCGGGAAGGAAGGAGGGCACATATCTCCCCAGGGACCTTCCAACCAGCAGGCCTCCCTACTGGGTGCTCACGGGGACCAGGAAGGGTCCTGATGGGGTGGGGGTGACAGTCGACTCCCTCACAACCTCAGGGAAACTCAGGTCTGCTTATGAGTATTTGCAGTGACCCCCAGTCCTTTTATATATTCTTGAGAGACAAAGCACACATTAATTGTAGTTTACTGATATGGTAAAATACTGTAACTTCCCTGCCCTCACCAAAAGGTCTACCAGGAAATAAACTGGCAAACACAGCAAACCTAAACAATGACACATGGTGCCGTGGTCCCATGTCCTTGCTCAGGGCCTGCCTGCTGCTCTGCAGGTACTCCTGGGGCCTCTGAGACGTGCCCACTGGAGGGAGTCATGCTGGCCTCCCCCAGGCGCAGGCCACGCTGCACATGGACAGATGCCATAGGGCCTTCCTAATTCTACTCAGTCATCGTGCCAGTCAGTGCGGCCGCTCTTTGGGAGAGGTAGGGCCAGTGTGTGTGAGGAGGAGGCTGTGGCTGCCTCTGCTGTATCCCTCCCCGGCAAGTAACCCGCTCCCAGGGCCATTGACCACCCAGGGTGTGACTTCAGCAATGGAAAGAAGGCCTGTAGCCCCCATCACACCTTCCACTCCCCCTCTGCTAAGCTCCCCAATCTGTGCTCTACCTGGCCGCCTCGTGGGCACTCAGGGGTCACTGATACTGCAGGAGCTCCTTGTCCTTGCTGGGCTCTGCCTCAGGGACAGCCACAGAGCAGGGCTGTGGATGTGACAGGCCTCTACACCTCGGAGTAAAGAGCGAAGAGTCACATGCAGCTAGCAACAGTCCCACATGCAACAGTGCTGTGTGGGCTGGAAATTTAGAACTAGCAAGCTGGCTGGACGGGGGTCATCTGCATGTTACTGAGGACAGGCCAGTGGCCTTGAGGGCACGTTCCCACCCACCTCTCTCCTAGTACCATCACTACTGTATCATACACGGTTAGGGACACTGAAAGGGGACATTCCTCAGTTATGGCTGACCACAAGGGCTTCCACATGGCAGACCCTCCTGTGGCCCATGGGAGAAGGGTGTCCTGTGCAGGATGCCATGGTTTTGACCCCCACTGGGAAAGCCTGTAAGACCCCAGGGAAGACAGTGACGTGGTCTGAGATGCTCTGACTCTTCACTACTAAGCAAGTCAACACAAAGCCCCAACTCTGGCATGAGAGAACTGACACATGCTTTCTCCTTGAATATACTTTCATTTGCTTCACTTACACACACACATGACTTTAAAAGTCCAATAGATTACAGGGTGTCCCTTGGAAAACATCACTTAGCCACTCCAAACACACCTGAGGAGGCAACCACCTTCTTCTGTTTCAGCCAGTTGTCACTGTCTCCGTGTCTGACCTCAGGAGCACGCGTGCTTCTATGGCTCCTTCCTCACTGTCCCGTCTTAGATGCAGCCTGTCGACCCTTGCTGTGGATGGTGAGGACATGGGTCTCCCATGCACACACTTCCCCCTCCCCCCAGCTTCCAACAGAAGTACAGGATTCAGAAGACAAGGACACACGGTTTACCCCAACCATGTAACTGTGGGCCCAGCTGAGCCTTGCGGCAAACTGTCACGATGCTTTCCTCCCCTGCACACATTCTTGGTTTGTCTGCTGTGGACAATTGCCCCGAGCTTTCATCTGCCTGGTGTCTGACCTCACCATTAACTCATCCATAAGCCCTTCTCCAGCTATCTGGCCAGGCACCTCCCAGAGGACTCGTCCCCAGCCTCCGTATCCATTGGAACTGAATACCACCTGGGGTTTCCTGGTTCCCGAATCCCGAATCCCGTCACCTTCCTCTTTCTTTCTTTCTTTCTTTGGGGATTTGGGGGAGGGGAACAGTGTTGGGGAATTGGGGGAAGGGACCAGCCAAGTTGTTCTTCAATCTTCATTGTGGAGGGTGACAGTTACCATCTGGCTTCCCATTGGCAGCTCGTGGCCTCTAAGCTCAAGGTGCTGAGTTCAATCTTAGTTGCAGGTGGGCGTAGCCACCATCCCACACGGGAGTCAAACCAGCAGCCTTGTTGTTAATGCACACACTCTATCCTCTGAGCCATCCCGGCAGCAGCTCAGCTCAAGGTGCCGAGTTCAGTTTTTAGTTGCAGGTGGGCATAGCCCACCATTGACTAGGCAATCTTGTTGTTACTCCAGCTGAGCCATCCTGCCACCTGTGGGCAGCTCAGCAACAGCTCAGCTAGGGCGCAGCGTTCACTGGCCCATGTGGGAATCGAACTGGTGGCCCTGTTGCTCAGAGCACGCGCTCTAAGCCAGCTCTTAACCAACTGAGCCACTTGGCCAGCCCCACCTTCCTCTTTCTTTCTTTACTCTCTTTTTTCAGGGACACATCTTTCAGCAGCTTCTTGGAAAGAAAGTGTACATGCGAGGTGACTTTTGAGGCTTTGGATGTCTGGGAGCATCTTCATTCTGTTCTCATTCTTGCTTGTAGGATCAGAGCTGCCATATTCAGAGGCTGTGTGTCTTCAGAATGGTGCTGTCACACACTGGCTCCCCCCGACCCCGACCCCCCACTCTGTTTGGTGTCAAAAGGCAAAGCCTGCTTATCCCTGGCCCATCCCTGGCCCTGTGTGCAGGACTTGATTCTGTTTTGTCTCTTCATTTTTGCTTTTCTCTCCAGAAGCTTGTAGGATCCTTTCTTTGTGCCCAGTTTCCGGAAAAGGCATCAGGATACATGCCTGCAGGCGACACACTGTGGGCTGTTTGCAGGCATTGAGCGAGACCATGGTACACCTGGACACCCACAGGCTTCATCCTGGGAAATCTTCCCTTTTGACCTGCTTTCCTCCATGTTCTCCCTTCTTCCTGACACTCCTGCTCTCCGAGTGGTGGTCCCTCCAGAGCAGGCCTCTCTTTCTCCTGTTTCACCCTTGCTTTCCAGCTCTGCCTTGCCCCTACTTCACAGAACATTCCATTTGCTTCTGTAACCTTTCTTCTGAGTGTGTTACTTTGCTTTCTTATTTTAATTCCCTGGAGCTCTTTCTTGTTCTCAATTATTCTTTTTTAATAGCCTCCTACTCTTTAGAGATGTCAGATTTCCAATCTCTGAATCTAATAGTTTTTGTTAAGTATTTTTTTCCTGCTGGCATAATTTTTGTTTCTTCCAAATTGTTTTTCTCTGTTTCCCTTATTCTTTCTCTTTTGTGGCACAGCTTCCTCAGATCCAGAAAGTGTAAAACTTGAGAGGGGACTGAGCCCCATGGTATGTGGCCCTGTCCCTCTGCACTCCACAGTCTGGCACCCTCCCCCCTCTCTGGGACAGGCCATCTCTGTCCCCCTTTTTGCAGAACAGCCTGGAGACCCTGTGGGGCAGGGAGGCTTGATCTGCAATCCTTCCGGGAGTGGAGGGAGACTTGTATCCCACCAGCTGTTATAACAAACAGCTGATGTTTCCACATGGAAGCCATTGAACATCTCTGTCTTGTCACACTCGTAATCCATTATCCATCAGAGGTTTGTGCCAATCCTAGAACTGGGTACTGTTAGCCTAGCTTTTGGAGCTGGGAGTTTGCAAGCACCCTGACATGCAGGTACTGGTAAACTACAAGTAGGACACCCTCTTTATGAAAGAGCACCCCCAGGTGTCCTCTGTCACAGCAGTGCATTACGTGGTCTGAGACACCATGTTTGAATGTCTTTACCTGACAGGGTCAGTATCACTCACCGTGCCATCCCCACCACACACTCACACATGCACTCCCACACACATACACACATGTGCACACTCGCATGCACACACGTGCGCGCGCGCGCGCACACACACACACACACACACACACACACACTCGGTATTGGAAGCTCCTGCCTCTGGAGCTGTGAATTCAGTGGAAGCTGCACAGGGACTGGGAACAGAATGTGGGTGTTGCACTGTCACTCCTCACCCTCCCTTCCTCCCAGGACTTTGTGGTGGGCCTCTCCATCCTCCTGCGGGGAACAGTCCAGGAGAAGCTCAAGTGGGCCTTTAACCTCTATGACATTAACAAGGACGGCTACATCACCAAAGAGGTATGCAGTGGCTAGGGCATGGCTTATCTGCCCCCGCCCCGCTGCTGCTGCCCAGGCTATCCTGTATCCCCTCCCCGAGACGAAGGGTGGTGGGGACAACCACTAAGGGCTCCTCTTCCGGGCTCTCTGTCCTGGACCCCCAGGTGTGGGGAGCGTAGGGCTGTGTCCCTCACACACATCTCAATCCAGTTCAACAAGTGTCCTTGGATCATCCCTTTTTATAGGAGAGCCTTTGGGAGACACAGGCGGAGAAGCCACTAATTAAGAGCAGTGTGGTCTCTTAAAGCATGTGGGGGGTCTTCACTACAGGACCACAGTCGGGGTTTTTTGGCCCCAACACTTTTTGTATGTGAAATAATTGCTTCAGTTTCAGATTTTGGAGATTGTCCCTAAAACTCTGTCTCTACCTTCTCTGAGAGAGTCTGAAGCTGGCTTTGGGCAGCACCCATGGGGCCCCTCCCACTCACTCACAGCTGCCCTGCAGGGGGCCATCCGCCCTTAGATGCAACCTTGTCCCCTTGGGCCCTTGGACCCCCATCCTTGCAGTGGACTCACGCCAGCCATCTGTCCCTCCAGGAAATGCTGGCCATCATGAAGTCCATCTACGACATGATGGGCCGGCACACCTACCCGCTCCTGCGGGAGGAAGCACCTCTGGAGCACATGGAGAGATTCTTCCAGGTGAGCTCTCCAGCTCCAGGCACCCCGGCAAGCCACTCCCCTCCCACGAAGAGGTGAAACTGGCATGTCCCACCTGGCTGGTGATCAGGATCAAGGCCCAAATTGAAACACCATCCCCACTTCCTGACCCGGCCAGTGTTCTGGTGCCTTCCACAAGATTCCCCAGTTCCCCCAGGAAGCTGTCTCTCACAGGGATGGGGTCAGGGTGACTTCTCTCTGTGTCCATGGGACATGTGGCCCTCCTGCGCTTCCTGCGCCTCTGCTGCTCCATGTATCTTGTCAGGGTGCATTCTGGGAAATGTAAGCCCAGTATAAGAAGGTCATCAGAAGTGGATGGAGGTGTAGAGAAGACTAGGGAGAGGTCAGCCGTGGGGTGCAGAGCAGACTGGCTGAGGAGAGCACTTTATACAGGGATACAGAGTAGGGGACAGGTTGACATGAGGGAGCCCACCCACTACCATGTCCTCAGGCTTGGGGCAGGGGCTGTCCCTGGTGGGACACAGACTTACCAAGGGCATGACTTGGGTTGCAGAAAATGGACCGGAATCAGGATGGGGTGGTGACCATTGACGAGTTCCTGGAGACCTGCCAGAAGGTAGGTGGTCTCAGGGGTTGGGAACACCCAGTGTCCTGCCCCTGCCAATCCTGGGGCCCTCCCCACCCGCTCCTGCCAGCACAGCCCATTTGGGGCATGTTGTCTTTCAGCCCTGCCTCTCATGCCTGGAGTCAGAGGGGCAGAGTTGGGGCCAATGGGAGGCTGATGAGGTCCTGTGGCCCTCAGGTACAGTGATACTGGAGCAGGAGACAGCCCCAGCTGCCTGCCTCATTCCCACAGTGGCCTCTGAGTCACCCCTGGCCTCCATCTGGCTGCACAGCCAGCGTATCTTGTCCGACAGTGAGATAGCTGCTCCAGATGAGCCACCATCAGACCGCAGGCCCAAGACAGGGTGTGCATGACCCACTCCTCCTTGGCAGACAGACAGACAGAACTGTCCCTGCAAGGTTCAGGCCTCTGAAGAGAATCTGTTCAAGATGGGCAGGATAGGGCTCCGCCAGGTCTGACCAGACCTCTCGCCCCCTCTCCACACAGGATGAGAACATCATGAGCTCCATGCAGCTGTTCGAGAACGTCATCTAGGACATGTGGGGGATCCCCGAGAGGCCCTTGCCACCACAGCCCCCAAAGAAACCTCAGTCCTGCCAGGAGCAGCTTCCATGAGAAACATTTTTTTAATATACTTACAAAGAATGAACAGTTTGCTCCAGATACACACACACACACACACACACACACACACACAACGCCATTCCTCTGGGCTGGCAGAAGGGGACCAAGGTCAGGGAGGGACTACATCTGGCTGGAAGCTAGGTCCAGTTGACGTGAGCCACACTTCCCAGCCAGCCCTGTCTCCGGCCAGCGGTTAAGGCTGCTTCTGGGGTGGGCAGCTGGAAGAGCAGTGTCTGCAGGCTGCTGGCTGCTGGGTGTGAGCAGGAACGCGCTCCCCTGTCCTGCAGAGGAGGGTCCAGTCTTGAGAGCAAAGGCCCCTCCTGTGTGAGCCCACTGGACCCTCCCTCCTGCAACCCGGGGGGCTGCTCTGGCCTCTAGCCACTCCTTGCCCACTAACCATACTCCTAGAATGTCCCTCACCACAGGACCCTGGAGGGGCAGTCGGTGAGTCAAGGGTGCTCAGACTAGGATAGAGGTGGTGATGGAGGCAGGGCCTGCTGCTTCCTGGAAAGGCCCCTGGGTGAGCTCTGCCCGTGAGGCGGGACCACTGAACCCCGCTGTCCCTCCATCCCAGGAAGGGGGCCCTTCAAGCTTGGGGTTGGGTTTCTTAGTGGCCAGTGTGAGGGGGGCTGTCTCTTTGCTGCAGTGGACAGGAGAAGTCTTCCCTTGCTTACCTAGGCCTGGCTCAGGGGGTGCAGTGGGGCTGCTGCCCACGCCCCTCAGACTCTAGGCTGTTCACCCCAAGGTCAACATAGGTCCCGAGAAGTGGTCATGTGGCTGAGGGACTGGCAGCAGGGGAGCTCAGGTGACGAGCAGGCCTAGGAAGGGCTTCTCCCTTCCTCTGTCCTCTCCTACATCACCCTTGGCCAAGCAGTTCGGCTGAACCCATCTTCCTAGTTAGGGTCCTGTAGCAGTGTGGCCACACCTCCACACGGGTTCACCCCAACCCCATCCAGAAAGCACAAGCTCCCACAGCAGCTCAGATCGAGCCCATGAGGAAAGCTGAGGACAGAGGCCCTCCTGGGGGGCTGAAGCCTGGGTCCAAACAGCCCTGATACAGGTGACCCAGGGAAGGAAACTAGGCGTCAGTGTTGTGCCTCAGTGCAGTGGGGACTCAAAGCCCATCCCCAGCCCAGGTCACCAACACTCAAAAGCACAAAGCCCAGGACTCCACTTGGCTGGGTTCTACTCTGTGGATGGGGCTGATTTCTACCTGAGGTCAGAGCCAACAGTGGGGCTCACAGCCTGAGGCCGGTCCATAGGGACCTCCAGGAGGCAGACAGAGAGGGGAGCAGCTCCCACCTGCCCAGGCAGCAGGGGCCCTTCTGAGGACATTCTCATACATACATTCCATCAGCTGCCACCCCATCTCTACTCAGGCCTGGCCCCAGGGTGAGCAGGACCCTTGAGAAAGGGCAAGATGGCGCAGGCCATGGAGACTGGCCTGGCTCAGCTACGGGGACCCCTTGGCACCCACATACAAGTGACCCTCCCCTTGGAGTTGCACTGACACCCTATCTCCAGTCTGACTAGGGGTCCCTCTCCCCTCCAGGAGGGCATCAGCTTTCCCTGGCTCAGGGATCTTCACCCCCTGCCTCCCGCCCCAGCCTGGCCCTCCCAGCTGGTGTAGTTCTGCTTCTCAGGGCCAAGGCCATGGGAGAGGGTCGCCACCATGCCCCGCCCCGCCCCTTGGCCTCAGGTCAGCCTGGCTGCATGTCCAGCCAGGAGGGGCCTGTGTCCCACACTGGGATGTGGACTGGCCGCATGTCTGCATGGCAGAAGCGTCTCCCTTAGGCATAGCCTGGGAGGGTGGTTCCTGTTCTCAGCACCCACCCATATTCAGTCCTGTATATTTTAATAAAATAAACTTAACAGAGGACTCTCGTTGGCTCTGTCCTGACTGAATTTTGGTCCGGCCCCTCCCACCCCTGCTGTTATCCACAGCTTCGGCCCACTGCTGTGCTAGTAAATGTTTAACACCTGAATTGTAGCATCTGCCAATTTCTGCACTCGATTTCAAGCTCCTGATATGATGTCGCTGAAGGCAGAGTTGGGAAGCGACGTTCACAGTTGAAAGCCTTTACGAGAAACACCAGACCTGTAGCCTCCATGCAGCGCTGGTGGGGCAGGGTGCTTCTGGAGGTGCCATTTGCATATCATTCCCGGATCATTCTTTTTCACCAGTTCCAGGATGTAATTTCTGCATGTCCCCTTGGCTGGAGAATGCAGGTCACAGGGTAGAAGCAGAATTTGCCTGAAGACATCTTCCTTTCCTGCTTTTTATTTTCAAAAGTATAAACTCAGTAAGGGTTATGTCAGAGGAGGGGCAAGAAATGAGAACCTGGGGAGAGGAGTGAAAGGGGGTTCCCAACTTGGGAATGGGGACGAAGAAGGTTCTGGGAGGTCTGGCAGTACTCCAAGGGCCAGATCCCAGGCTATGTGACATCTCCACAGTGATGTAGATGGCAGGCCTCCATGGGTCACCCACTTTGGCTGATGGGCATCTCAGCATTAGCCAGGAGGGCAGATGACAGAACCCCCTTCCACCACCACACACACCACAGGTTCCACCCAACCTGAGATCCAGGCCTTGGCACAGTCCCAGGAAGGGAGCCAAGCCTTGCTGTCTCAGATGGGATAGCCTGCGTTTGCCATGGGCCAGCCACAAAGCTGAGCCCATTTACCCTGATCACAGCCTGAGGGGCATGATGGGGAAGATGGGCCGAAAGGTGTTAGTACATCATTAAAGAGTGGAACCAGGAGCCCGACACATGATGGTGGCTCCAGGCTGAGTGTAAACACTGAATCACCCACTTCATGATGGGTCACAAAGCTCAGAATAGGGAAAGCCCATTTATCTATCATGCATCCATCTACCACCATCCACCACATCCACCATCCATCCACTATCTATCCATTAACGCATCCGTCCATCCACCCATCTGTTGGTCCATCCATCCATCCACCATCCCTTCATGCATCCACCATTTATCCACCATCCATCCCACTATCCATTCATGTATCCGTCCTTCCATCCGTCCGTCCATCCATCCATCCATCCATCCATCCATCCATCCATCCATCCACCCATGTGTACATCTGTTTCCCACTCATTACTCAGCACCTTCCTGACCCAGACACTCAGTGCAGACGGAGCGTCTGTGTTCTGTCCTCTGTGTGACTGAGTGGCAGTGAGGGGTCTAGAAGGAGCCTTGGGAGACCTCAGTCCTGATCTGGGCCACAAGATTCATGTGACCTTGGACAAATTCCATTCTCCCTTTCTCTCCGTCTCTCTGGGTGTTGGTGTAAGAGGAAAGAAGGGTATGTGCCCCGACTCACTTTAAAGGCTGGTATTACCAGGATGTTTTAAAATATCAGTCGGATAGGATAAGAAAGAAAAATTACAGAACATTCTCAACTATAAACAAAGATGTAAAAATCAGAATATTAGTCATCTCATTTCAACATTATACATACATGATATATATAACATATCATAACAGATTTGGGTTTATCCCAGAAATGCAAGATTCAATATTTTAAAATATAGACACTTTAGTTTCCAATGTCATGGAGTATCTAGAAATCTAGATTACTCTTTCCACTGGAAACAACTAAAAAATCTGGTTTTGCCTGGGTCAGCGATATTCGCATGGACTTTGAACCTGCTGGTCATGAAGGGAACATGAGGACTCTAGCTTCCTGCACAGTGAGCTCAGCAGGGTTCTGAGATTGGAGAAGAGAGCAAGGATATAGGTGGGGCCCAGTCTGCATAGGAAAGGGTGTCTGTGCTGGTATCAGAGCCAACATGGCCAGGAGTTACCCTGTGCCTGCATTGGGCCAAGATGCATCTGGAAGAACTCTCCACTCACCCACATCCTGCCTTCTCACACAGGGAATTGCATATATGTCAAAGGGAAGGTACAAGTCTAATTAGCTCGTGTCCAGAGCTGAGAGGTCCCAGAGAAGGGGCAGTGTAACAGGGCTGGGCCTGACAGGAGGCCCCGTCGTGTGGCCATGGAACGTACTCAGGCTCCTCCTGGCACAGCCTTCTCTTGGGTGTCTGTGGCACCAGTCAGGAGACTGTCCAATACACAAACTCCCTGACAGCTCCCCCGACTGCTGAGCGCCATCAGTCCTAGAACTGGGCTCCCTGCCATCTGCTAGGTGCTGTTTTGTTCTGTCTATTCCCAGTGGGAAACCCCAGCTTCCCTCTAACTCATCTGCTCCAGCCTTACCTGTCTTTGCTCTCGAACCTTGACCTGAGCACAGGGCCCTCTTTGTTCAGCTCTCTTGGCTGGCTTTGGAAATTACCAAACCTTCCTATGGATGCAGGATCTATGTCTCCTTCACCCCTCTACCAGACAGCCCCTCCATCCCCACTCTACCCCCCCCACCCCATCCCATCCCCCACTCCCCAGGTAATAAAAACCTTCGGAGTCTTCTCTCTCACAACATCCCTGAGCACCACGGGGCGGGGGAGGGGGAAGCACTAAGGAAGGTCAGCTGATTGGACACCAATCTGCTGCCTCACCTGCAGTCTCTTCCTTCTCCTGGCAATAGCCCCCAAATCTCCCGGGGGATCCCTTCCCTCCTATGTATCTAGGAAGCCTGGGACCCTAAGCCCATTGGTGCATGGCTATCACTGTCAGAGTGATGGGTTGAAGAGTGGGCACCTGATCTGATCACAGCCAACGAGGCCCAGGGAGACTCGGGCAGGGAATGCTGGGAAAGGCTCTGTTCTCTCCCTGTCTGAAGCTGCGGGGTGAATCCTGGGCTGGTGCTGCCATTTTGTTGCTGCGGGGAGCTATGGGAATGAAGCCAAAGCCAAAAAAGGGCCGGCTGAGGGAGGAGACAGAGAAAGCAAGCGTGGTGTGGGAGAGTAGTAGCCCTTGAGCTCAAAATCAAACTGCACCTTAGGTAAGCCCCTCCTAATCTCTAGACTCTTCACTTATAAGATCCACTCATAGGATTCCCCCACACCCCCCACTTCCCCCCAAGCCAGTTAGAACTGAGCTTTTAGCTGAAAAGTTCTTAACTGCTATAGCTTCTAATGTCAAGCTCAGCTGTGGGGTGGAATGCACTTTCTAGATGCCAGTGAGCCCTGAAGGAAGGGCTCAGCGCTGTCTGCCCTGCCAGACTGAGGGTATCTTGACAGCAAGAGCCATGGTTTTCATCTCTGGGACCCCAGCAAGTCACTGTGGCTGGCACATGGGGGAGGGGTGGTCATTAATGCCGCCGGACTGAAGGTGGTGGGGAAGGAGCTGCTGCAGGGGAGCAGGCAGCCCAGGGTCACAAACAAGCCAGCTCTCTGAAGGCACCAGGGTTGAAGTCTGTTTGAAGCATTGGCCTGCACCGTGGGGCGCCTGCGCCCAAGGACCCACCCCCAGCCCAGCCCAGCCCAGCCCAGCCCTCTTCCACCCACTTCTCTTTCCTGAGCAATTCTGATTGTGTCCTATGCTCAGGAGCACAGCTCATGAAGCCAGGCAGTGCTTCCCCCACACACACCATCCCCCCACCCCCAGGTTTTGAAAAAATCATCAAATACAGTAAAACATCCAGAAACTAAAAATCAGGCTCCAAAGAGCAGGCCATTAGTCAATCCCCAACTGCCCAACTGCCAGCCAATTAGGTTGCAAAATCCTCAAGACTCCTTTCCATTGGTTCTCACGAGTGGAGAACCCACTTCTCCATCTCTCTTGGTGGATGAGGCTGGCATTTCAGTGAAACTAAGGGCCTTTCTCTGTGACTTCCTTCTTTTCCTGATCATTTCCTCCACAGGCTTCAGGAAGCTATCTCGGCTCTTACAGTGATCAATATGCTCAATAGCTACATTAATTGGCCAAAATATTGAATTTGACTTGTTTGTTTATAACCATGCCAACAGCATGCTGTGTGATGCTGTAGACTCTCTCAGTTTTGCAATGGGAACATTCATGGGACATTCCATTTTGAACAGTCCCCATTCCCTGATGTCTACAATACCACCTTTCTGTCTTGGTTATTCGAGGGTTTTGAAAGGATTCACAAAACAAAGTAGGACTTGAAGAGGAGCAGATATTAAGTACGCTCTAAGCAGAACCAGCAGAGTCTCAGAGAGACAACAGCCCTGGTGAGAAGGTGTGTTGGGGTTTTTAAAGCTGTTTCTGAGTGCATCTAGCAGGGAGCTTTTGGGGATGTAGTTTTCTCAGACTTCAGTTGTTTGTTGTCGGGCAATCACTGATACAGACTCAGGGCACAGTGTTCCCAGAATGCAGCTGTTCACTGGACTGTAACTGCTGCTGCTACCTATGTTAACCCTTACCTGATCACTTTCTTGTAGAGTTGCATGAATGTGGCCAAAGGAACAGCTCCATGTTTCTAAAAGACCTAGAGAACACAGAGTGTGGTGCCTCTCCTCTTTCCCTTCATGTTGGTCATTTTGGCAAATTACCAGAAGATGGTGGCTGTAGCCAAAAGGCTAGTGCTGTTTGTAAATTCACTAATCTTTTTTTCTGCATCATTGAACCCGCTATTAATCCATCGAGTGTATTTTTCATCTCAGACATTACAGTTTACATCAATAGGTTCGATTTGGGTTCTTTAACAAATATCTTCAATGTCTCTACTTAACATTTAACAGACGGAGTCCAGTTGTAACTGTTATAATGTCCTTATCTATTCATGCTAACATCTGTCTTTTCTGAGTTGCATTAAATTGCTTGATTATTCTCACTATGGGTCGTGTTTTCCTGTTTCTTTCCAAGCCTGGGTAATCTGTGATTTGATACCAAATCGTGTGAATTTTACCTTATTGGCTGCTGGATATATATATATATATATATTTAATTTCAAAAACATGATTGAGCTTGGTCTGTGAGATAGTTAAGCCACTTGGAGGCAGTCTGATCCTTTTGGGTCTTGATTTTATGATTTGACAGGCAGGTCTAGGGCTCATTACTTCCCACTATGGAGACAAGACCTTTATGAGTACGCCACCCAACATCTCATGAATTCTGTGTGTTTTTTCAGTCTGACTAGTGGGAAGAGTCACTGTTCCTGGCCTTGCGCAATATCTTGACACTGCTCTGTCTAATTCTTCCTGATGATATTTTCCCTGGGCTCAGGTAGTGCCTCCCAGGCATGCACTGCTCCATACTCTGCTCAATATTCAAGGCAGAACCTCTACAGAAGACGGAGTCCTCTTTCGGCCCAGGTCTCTTCTCTCCAGTACTCTGTCCCGCAAACTCGAGCTTCCTTGGTCTCGCAGGGTCCTCAGCTCCATTGCTATGACTCATGGGGTATGCTGGCTCCACCTCAGTGCCCCCTCCCTGTGCCACAGCCTGGAAACTCTCTTAAAACATTAAGCTGGGGCAATACAGGGATTTCCTCATGTTTCCTGTCTGCCTGAGATCACTGTTCTTCATTGCTTGAGGCCCAATTTCTTGAAAATCATGGTTGTGTATACTTTTGAGTTTTTTGGTTGTTTCATGCAGGAGGGTGAATCCCCTCCCTGCTACTCTATCCTGTCTGAGCAAAAATCCACTCGTTGGCATTTGGAAAGCATGGCCCCCTGACCTCTGCCTAAGTTACGTGTCCCACTGTGTCTTGGTCCCCTGCAGTCTTCCTGTCTGTGCTCTGGTGCTTCCCACCCTTACATGGTGGATCTCCTGTCTGGCGTTTATGGCCAGGCTCTCTAATACACTCCCCTGATCACACTCATCCCCACAAGTTCTATTTCTATCTCTATGCTGACCTCTATCTTCAAGCCAGACTAGAGCCCCAGGCTCCAGACCCACGTCTCCGACTTCCCACTCTGCAGTGTCCCCATGAATGTCCCAAAAGGTACATCCATCCAAAACTGAACTCAGCAGCCTCTCCTCAGAACTGCTGCCTATCTAGGACCTGTTTCCATGAATGGCACTGCCATCTACTGGGCTAGAGACCTAGGAAGCAGCCTTGCACCTCCTTCCCCCTCACTCCCACCTCCTGTCATCACTGAGGGCTGTCAGTTCTACCTCCTGAACATGTCTGGACTCTCATCATCTCAGCCACACACCAAGCTACTGCTGCCCTCACCTCTATCATTCTCACCCAGACTCTTTTCCTCAAGTAAAAAAACTACTCAAAAACAAGTGTAACCATGGCATCCCCTGTTAGGACCTTCCGGTGGCCTCCTGTGTGCTTAGATAAGGCTCAAACTCCTTCCTGGGACAAGTAAAGCCCTTGATGATCTGATCCTGATTTCAAGTGACGGATCTCTTACCCAGAGCCAGAGGCCTGGAGAGCTGTGTTGTAACTGCCTGATTAATTCAGCCACCTCGCCACTAAACCACCTGTTCTCTGACGCTGGCGGTTCTGCCTTCCACTACCCTCCCCTGTGCCCAGCACAGTGCATATGAAGACAGGGCCGCTGAGGGTAGGTGTAAAAGGCTGGACCTGGGGTCAAGAATGCTGGTTCCCCCAGTCACTGCTTGTGTCATCTTGAGCAAAGCACTTCCTGCCTCCGGTTCCTCTCAATGATATGCCAGAATCAGAAGACGAATAGATTTGTCTTTGTCAACCAGCGCGCTCTAATTTTATTTCTTCCACCGCATTTGCCCAACGTTCAGAACGGTGCCCGGCCCAGAGGCAGGGATCCGACGCGAGGGAGGCCAGCGCGTGACCCAGGGCGCAAAATGTCAGGAAGCGCTCGCTCTCGGGTCCGTGAGAGCACAGGGCGCAGGGCGCGGGTCCCACGAAGAAGCCTGACTGTCTGCAGGGGAGACCACCTGCCTTCCGGCGCTGGGAGCGCCCCTCCTTACGTAACTTCCGGGAACGGACAGGCGCCCTGCTGTTGGCCTTGGTCCTGTGATGTCACCAGCGAGCGCCGCCTCGGACGCGTTCTTCTAAGCGGACCCTCGGGACGCGCTGCCCCGGGGGTCCTCCAGGCTGGTCGCGGTCGTTGGACGTGACGTCAGTACTTCGGCGCCAGCCGAGCTCAGCTCCGGGTCCCGCGAGCCTGGCCTGACAGCGCGGGGCCCCCGCACGACCCGCTGCCGCGGCAAAGGTAGGTCAGGTTCGGGCCGCCGCGGGGAAGTCCCCGGAGCTAGGCCTCCGGCGGAGGGCAAGACTGGGCCCCGTACAGTGCGCGCTTTCAGGAACCACAGGATGAAGGATGGACTCCTTGGCACCTACTTTAGTGCCTGGCATGAAGTAGTCGCTCCTCCAGAAAGATTTCACTACGTGCATTGAATTGAAAGAAAAAAACAAAACACCTTATAAAGTGTAACAGGGTAAATAACTTGTAAATCTATACCACTTCCATGTGGTGTGCGAGGAATAGCTGATGGGGCAAAGGGATTTGGATTGCAGCTGGAGGAACTCTGGGGATCCTTGGAGTGGTTCCTGGCCCCTCAGTCCCATGGCCCCGCTCTTTTCTCCATAGACTGATGCTGTTCTCTGGTAGAAGGCTGCTCACTGCTCTGCTGCAGGCTCAGCGGTGGCCCTTCCAACCCTCCAGAAACATGAGGCTGGTGCAGTTCCAGGCACCCCACTTGATGGGACCTCATCTGGGCCTGGAGGCAGGGAACGGCGGGGGGGTCATCAACCTCAACGCCTTTGACCCCACACTGCCCAAGACGATGATGGAGTTCCTGGAGCAAAGAGAAGCCACTCTCTCCATGGCGAGAAGGTAAATCAGCAGGCAGCATCGCCCTGTAGTAGTGCCCTGTTCCCCTCTGCCTCCTCTTACCCCCATCCCTACCAGAGAAGCAGAACCAGCAGGTAGCTCTTTTGCAAGGGAGTAGGGCAACCTCACCTTTCTCACCTGTTCTTAGTGAACACCCTTAGAAATCTTATGTGACAGCAGTCTCAGTTTATAGAGGGGGGACAGGCCCAGGGAGGGTGATTATCTCAGGGCCACAGGTTCGGTGATAGGCCAGAGCTCTCCTTTATCATGCTGCCTTTCCTGGGGAATGAAGTTGCTGCTGCCTACCTGAGAGGTCTGGGACCCGGTGTCCTAAGCAGCATCTTGGAAAGCTGGGGGAGTGATTGGACTCTCGGCTCCTTAAGGGAGAAAGGACTGCAAAGAGGTTTTCTTTAAGATGGCTCTTGGGTTTGGGCTAGATTAGGTGGGGGCTTCCCTGAAGCACCCCTATGGAATCTGGTCTAAAGGTGTGGATGAATAGTAAATTAAAGACCACTTTGAGGTATCATTTGCACCTTTTAAATTGGCAAACATACAGATGTTTGACAGCACAAGTGTTGGCAAGAGTACATTTTCTACACTTCATATTCTCTCAAATTGGAACCTACTTCCATGTCCCTCAATAGGGAATTGGGGGGCCGGCCGAGTGGCGCATTGGTTAAGAGCTGGCTTGGGATGCCAGTGGCCCCGGTTCGGATCCCACATATGAGGGCCTGTGACACTGCCCTCTACAGCTAACAGCTTCACCTGGAGCTGGGCTGCGAGCTCCAGCAATGGTGTAGGCTGGCAGCCCCCGCTGCAGTGGGCTGCCATAGGCTACAGTGAGTGGCCGGCAGCCAGCATGAGCGGCCAGCAGCCAGCGTGAGCTGCCAATAGCTGCAATGAGCGACCATCCAGAGGCCGGCGACTGATCTGCCTCATCCGGGAAGAGCGCAATGACGATACCAACACGGGCCAGTGAAGCAATGTCCTCCGCAACTACACTGAAGAACAGAAAGACAGCAACTTGTCTGTTCCCCTTCCCCGATTCCCCAACGCTGTTCTCCTCCCCCAATTCCCCAATAAAATCTTAAAAAAAAAAAAAATAGGGAATTGGGGGTGTATCTACAGTGCAGTAATTTGCAGCCATACGACAAAAGAGAAGCTATATACTGTTACAGTGAGATCTTTAAAATATGTATTTTTTTAAATAAGGTGTACATAATGTGCTATCATTCATAGAAAATGGTGAAAGAAGAGTATACGTAGAGTAGCTGTAAGAGCTACATGGGACAGTGTGTCTCCGAGGCTGGGGTGGGATGACGAGGAGAAGGAGTAGAAAAAAGACCTTTCTAATTCCCATTTGCACCTTCTGAATTCCCTTACATGGAGGTGTATTACCCGTCCATGGGGGAAAGGAAATCCACACTGGGTAAATAATAAACAGGGCTCTGATGTCAAAGGTCAATAGCTGGCCTTGATTTTCACACTGACTCTGACAGTTAAGAGATCTAAAAAATATATTTTAAACAACCAAACTTGTAGTTGCTGCAGGATCTCCCCAACACTCCCCAAGACTGCCAGCCTGTTCCCAGCCAGCCCTTCTCCTCTGCTCTGGTCTCTTCAGAGCCCTTGCTGCCCAGTTGCCAGTACTGCCACGGTCAGAGGTGACCTTCCTGGCTCCAGTCACGCGACCAGACAAGGTGGTGTGCGTGGGCATGAATTACATGGACCACTGCAAGGAACAGAATGTGTCCGTGCCCAAGGAGCCCATCATTTTCAGCAAGTTTGCCAGCTCCCTCGTGGGTCCCTACGATGAGGTCGTCCTCCCGCCCCAGAGCCAGGTCAGCGCCTCTCCACTGCCCTCTCATCACTGGGGCCCATCACAAGGTGTGCAGCATCCAGCCACCTGTTGCTCAGTAGTGCATTAAACAGAAACTACCGGGCTTATACATGTAACCCACCATTTACATTATTTTTGATATGCAAATGATCTCAGTTTGGCCAGTGTGGGGCTTCAAGTTGGCCCCCATTCCCATCACTGTTCTGAGCACTTCCTTGCTTTCTGGCCAGGCTAGCCCAGCCTCATCTTGTACTGTGTGGACCTGGAATCGGCCACTTTCTCCATTTAAGTGAGTTAATACATTAAAGCACTAGAATGGTGCCTGTCGCATGGTAGAACTAGCTGTTATCACTTGGTATTCATCTTTTCTTAGAAGTATCCAGAATGACTTTTTTTTTTTTTTTTCCTTGAGGGCAGTGTCACTGGCCCTCATATGTGGGACCTGAACCGGGGCCGTTGGCTTCCAAAGCCAGCGCTTAACCACCGCGCCACTCGGCAGGCCCCAGAATGACTTAAACTCAGCCCCCAGACAAGTATTGCTCTTCTGGTCCCATGAGAAGCTGTGCCTCCATCCAGTGGTGCTGCCTGCCATTGTGCGAAGTTTAAGGGTCTGCAGGTCATACCCACCCCCTCTGGTTCATGATGATTGAGACTGGGCCAGGCCCTGAGGCCCGGTGTGCAGCCCCAGCACTGACCCAGGCCCCGGCCAGGCGGTTCACTGCTCCTTTCCCACGCTACAGGAAGTGGACTGGGAGGTGGAGCTGGCTGTGGTCATTGGAAGGAAAGGCAAGCACATCAAGGTGAGAAGGAAGGAGCAGTGCCCACTATCCCTGGCCTTGGGAAGTGGTCAGGCCCTACCTGCTGGGCCACCTGCCTTGTCCCTCATCTACCACCTTTGATGAGCTCTGGACATTACTATGGGATAAAGGCCTTGTTACAGGGCTTGGTGTCACAGTGATATAACCTCTGCCCCCTATAGGCCACAGATGCCATGGCTCATGTGGCCGGCTTCACTGTGGCACATGACGTGAGTGCTCGTGACTGGCTAATGAACCGCAATGGAAAGCAGTGGCTGTTGGGAAAAACCTTTGACACCTTCTGCCCCCTGGGCCCTGCTTTGGTGACCAAGGACAGTGTAGCAGGTAGGTCTCTGACCACTCACATGACGAGTCTTCTTGCTCTACATAGATATATCAGAGCAAAGATAAAGCGCTCAGGAAGTGTGTGGGGATGGCTTGATACGGAGCCCCCTCCTCAGCTGCCTTTCACTGATTCCTTAGAGCAAGCCTTAACCTGGGCCACAAGTCCTCAGTGGGCTGGCCTCCTTCCACGTCCCCTCACCCCTAGAGGACCGCAGCGGCAGAGGTGATAAATCTGCATTCATGAAGTGAGTTACAGAGAATGGTGCTTCCCTGATGGGTGTCAGCCTTCCTCTAGCTGCCATCTGGGTATCTAGGTAGGAAAGCAACAGAGGTGGCCCTTGAACATCACAGAGGATGGCTGTCACACAGCTGATGCATTTCCCGCAGTCAGGGAGAGAGCGAGCGACAGGACCTTGCCCAGCCGCTGTATGACCAGGGCAGCACCAGCTACCAGAGCCAGGGCACCGGGTGCTAGGAGGAGACAGTGTGCAGAAGCCAGAGCATGGCAATTCGGGGGGAATGGGGCGGGGGGTGTCCCGGCGGCTGAGCCTCACACCACCCTGTGCAGTTGAGTGAAGGCAGATTGTTCCAGCCACTTGAAGGAATATTTGTAAGGGTGCCAAGAAAGTGTTAAAAAGTGCACCCCCACGAGTGCCAGTTGCAGGAGGCTCTCTGTTGCTTTACATGCCAAGTCTATCTGCAGTCATCAGCCTCTGTGGTGGGTAGACGGCCGTTTTTTAAGACAAAAAACAGCCATTTTTCTCTTGCCCTGGAGGGTCGGGGACACATCCCCTCAACTCACCCACGTGGCCACTGGCAGGCTGGGTTGAGGAAGAACAGGAAGGACCCCAAGGTGGTGTTTTGCATTTCAGATCCACACAACTTAAAGATCTGTTGCCGAGTGAACGGGGAGGTGGTCCAGAGCAGCAACACCGGCCAGATGGTGTTTAAGACTGAAGAGCTCATCACCTGGATCTCCAGGTGCGTGGGGTGGAGCCCTAACCCCACAGCCATCTGCTGCTGAGCCGAGCCCTCCATCCTGGCTGGAGCACCTCTGCCCCTGGTCTCAAACCTGGCCCTTTTGCCCCAGGTTTGTCACTCTCTATCCCGGGGACGTGATCCTGACAGGGACCCCGCCAGGTGTTGGCGTATTCAGGAAACCTCCTGTCTTTCTCAAGGTAGGTTGGCTCAAAGGAGGAATAGGAGAAGGACCAGAGGCCTGGCAGGCTAGGCCCAGACTTAAGAAATCCAGGCCTGTGTATATGTAGGTGTGTAGGGTGTGTAGGGTGTGTGTGTGTGTGTGTGTGTGTGTGTGTGTGTGTGTGTGTGTGTGTGTGTGTGACAGGACTGACACCCTGGCGGCCACTCTGTTGCAGAAGGGCGATGAAGTCCAGTGTGAGATTGAAGAACTGGGTGTCATCATCAACAAAGTGGTATGATGGCTCCTGCAGCAGGCCCTGGACACTAGGCAGGTGGGGCATCCGATCCCACTCAGCCCAGCATGGGAGGGGTGGGGGCAGTACCAGCCCCCTCAAGGCTCTTCTTCAATAAACTCAGGCCAAAGCAGCAACTCAACTTCTGCTACCGTGTGTCTTTTACAGTTTGGGGAAGTGAGGTAGGGTGTTGTGACGGGTGGGGGTGGACAGCAGATGCACACGAAAAAGATGCTACTGGGCCTGGGAAGTGGACTGGTCCAGGCCCCTCATGTATCACACCGAAGGATGGAGAAAGCAAGAGACAGCAAGGGACAATTGAACCTCAACACTTTTATAGTCCAGCCAAGGGTTTGCAGCCACTTGTCTTCTGGCTCCAGGGCACAGCTGTGTGTGTTGTGGGGCTGCGCTCTCGGCACTGGCTCCGCCCCACAGTTCAGCCACAAATGAACTGCCGGATGAACTGTTCCAGCTTCTCCTGATTGTCCCGGCTGGCAAATGCAGGGGACAGGTGGAGCATGGGGCCTGCAGGACTGGGCGTCTGCTGCAGCACCTGGGCCATGCAGAAGGGCTATGAACACTCACCATGGGGGCATCTGTAGTGACATCTCTGGCCCCTTAGGCCTTCGGGTCTGAACACAAATGCTGCCTCTCAAACCCCCCTGTACCCTACCTGGGAGTAGGGATGAGGCAGTGGTTTGGGAGACCAAGAGGGGCAGGAAAACCATCCTACCTTCTCCAGCTCCTGTCACCACACCTATCCTTGGGAGACACTGGGGAAATCCCGGGGTGGGCACAGGTGGGCTTCCCTGAGCAGCTCTATCAGGGTGTGGGCTGGGGGTGGAGGCAGGGGGACAAGAGGAGGGTGAGACTGGCCCCTCTCACCCCCAAGTCTCTGAAGGTCCAGACAGCCCTGATGGCGAGGCGTGGGTCAGCACACTCTGGAGGGAGGAAAGAAGTGAGGCTGAGGAGCAGGGAGCCACCAGCACAGGCTTCTTTTTCTCTTGCTAAAAGGAGCCACCCAAGCAGGGCTCACACTGCACCCCAAGGGCCTCTACCCCACAGCCCTCCTTCCTGGAGTAGCGCTGTTCTGCCCAGCAGGGGGCAGCAAAGCCCTGCCTCCTGGACCCCGGGTGGCTGTTTGCGGGGACTCACCGAAGAACCCATCTTCCTGGGCGGTGGCCTGGAAGAACTGAAGGAGCTGGTCTGCGCAGCCGGCCTCTGCGGGGAGAGGGGCTTAGGCCGGGCACAGGCAGAGCCCTGCGCTGCGCTCAGCCCCTCCCTGAGGATGGCCAGAGGGGTGCAGCCTCACCTGTGTCAGGCAGCTGCCCCCAGGGGAGGAAGGCAGCAGCCTTAGCGAAGGCCTTGAGAAGTGGGCCCAGCAGACGGCAGAGGAAGAGGAAGAAGTCGGGGCAGCGTGACTGCTGACTGAGCTAGAGGGAGACAGGCCAGGTGAGTGCAGCTCCCGGTCTTCCTACTGCCTCCCCGGTGGCTTCTCCCAACGCACCCTGAAGTACTGGCCCTCAGCCTGCTCGAAGTCATCACTGTCACTATCAGTGAAGTCCCCACTCGGTTTCCACAGCAGCTTGGCTCTCAAACGCTGTCGCCCTGTGTCACAGGCCAGCCGGGAGCCTGGGGTCTGGGGGCCAGGGGAACCATTGGTCCCTGTCAGGCGGGCCAAGGTTCAGCCCTGAGCCCCTAAACCTGGCACACAGAGGTGGGGCCAGTAAAAGCAGACCTAGGGAGCCCAAGATGCCTCCTAGGGCCATGCCAGACCTGCTGAGCCAACCTGCAAGGTGAGAAGGAGTGGGTACCCACCATCAAGGGCCACAGCCCCATGGACAAGAAATGTGGGGGCAAGAGGTATGCAGAGAACCGCAGGGGTACATTTGTACAGTCCAGTCATGATAGACACAGGGCCCAGGGCCAGTGTGGTTCAGCAAGTCCCAAGGCCTCGGGGAGTGACAGAGGCAAGACCCAGGCTACCCTGTCTGCCCTGCCCACCGCACAGGTGGGGCGGCTGTCCCTCTGGGTTCCAGGCTGAGGGAGGCCAGCCCCAGGCAGGAGCTTTGTCCCCAGTGGCCGTGCCTACCTCCTCCGCAACCAGGAGCCCACACTGGATAAGACGGTCCAGCACCTCCTGACAGTAGCAATAGGAAGACTGGCAGGGCTGGGGGAAAAGGCCGCCTCAGAAGAGCTGCTGTGGGGGCCCTCCTACCACTCTCACCACTCCCACCTTAGGGCGCTGGCCCAGCGGGCGGCAGCAGACAGGGCCTGACCTGCAGCAGCAGCAGGTCCTGGGGCAGCAGGTGCAGCAGCAGCAGCACCTGGCGGTACAGCTCGTTCTGGCTCAGCAGCTCTACGCCCTGCAGCTCCCAGGGCCCCTCGGGTGGCACTCTGCCTGCCAGCAGTGCACGCACTGCACACGCTGAGGAGGCGGCCGGGCATGAGGCAGGAAGCCAGCCCCGCCCTCACCCAACACCCCGAGCCCCAGGCAGGACTCACCGCCCACGGCCTCACTCAGGAAGGCAGGCAGCAGCTCTGCGCTCAGGCGTGCCAGGTGCACGAGGCCCGGCCCGGGCCGCGCCACCACCAGCAGGTCCCCGTGGTGGACGCGCAGCACAGCCACCTGCGCCCACAGCAAGCTCAGCGTGTGCTGCACCAGGCACCTCAGCTGCCCGGAGAAGCCCACGTCAAAGCCACGCAGCAGCGTCTCCTCCGTCAGCCAGGAGAACTCCGCCAGGAGCTGCGACAGGAACACGCCCTGGGCGGGCAGGCCAGGCTAAGCAGCAGGGCCACGCTCTGGCCACACCCCGGCCCTGTACTGGTGCTTACCTTCTGGTGCTTACACAGCAGCAGAGATGCCATGATAGCCGTGCTCATCACCGCAGAGCTTGCCACGCTGGCTGCAGCAGGGGTGGGGGGATGCCAGTCGGGTGCCAGGGCCCAGGCCCAGCAGCCCTTTCTCTATCACCCACTTAGTGTTGGGGCCAAGAACAGTGGTCCTCTGCCTCCCCGGCAGCAGCCACCTCCAACCCAACTGCATCCCAGGGATGGGGAGAGCAGGCCTGCCTGGTCCTCAGGTGCCACCCTTGCCTGCCTCCCACAACCCAACCAGCAACCGAGTCTCTGCCAGAGGGACACCTAAGAAGCCAGCAGTAACAATCATTCTGCTCAGAGTCCCCTCTGTGTCAGGCAGCGGTAAGTCCCTCATGTGCATCATTCCATTTAGTCATCATCACCCCTTTACAGCTCAGGAGACCAGACTCAGCTGAAGTGGAGCCAGAGGCAGGGCCAGGGTGCGTGGCCTGCACCTGGGCATAAGCCCCCCTGCACAGCCGGCCCTCTACAGCTCAGGCGGCCATTTGTGTACTCACTAGCGGCTCCCTCGTGCCCCACCTGTCAGCCAGAGGGAGGGCCCTGACACCCCACCAACCCAGAAAGAAGGGATGGCTCAGGACCCTCCCCCCAGGGCCCAGACCTAGTTACCCTCACCATTCAGGACATGATGTCCCAGCCTCCTGACCAGGAGCTGGTCCTCTTCCTTGAGGGCCAGAAGGGGCCCAGTTACTGGGGTCCACTCCTGCTCCTTCTCAGTGTCTGGGATGACAGTACTGGGATAGAAACATCACAGGGTGAGGGAAGCCAACATGAAGACACAGACAGCCATAGGGAAGCCGAGCTTTCTCAAAAATGAAGGCGTTAGCCTAGCCCAGCCCAGCCCAGCCCAGGGACAGCTCCTGGGACCCCCAGTCCCCGCCAGGGCTCTGCCATTTCCCACACTCAGATTAGAGGCACTGCTCCAGATGACTCAGCATATCTGCTGAGGGGCGGCTGGAACTGGGGATGCCTGTGGATTGGGCCAGAGGACCGCCTGCATGCCCCACCTGTGGCCCAGCACAACGGGCTGCAGCAGCTGCTCCAGGGTCTGCCTGCTGCCCCAGCAGCTTCGGGCATTGCTGGTATATTCCTGCCCAGGAAAAGGTTCTCAGGCGGCCTGCCCGCCCACCAGGAAACTTACGCACAGCGCACTGAGGCAGGAGAGGCTATCCCTACAGGGGCTCTGAGGGCCAGGCTGCCAGAAGCCCCAGGACAGATCCCAGGCCCTCCCAGCTTTGCCCAACAGACTCCATACCTGCAGGGAGAAGGGCTGGGCCAGGTGCACACGGACACAGACCCGGAGGTCACGCCAGCCTCGCAGGCTCCGCAGGACAGCCAGAGCTCCTGTCCACAGCCCCAGAGGGGGTGCGACCTGCAGGCAGGGAGGGGCTGAGGGAGCTGGCTTGCCTGGGACACTGCTCTCTGCTCAGCATCATCTCCGGCCCAAACTGGCACACAACCATGACCTCTCCAAGCTTGCTTCCTCATCCATGAAACAGGAGAAATCTCTCCCTAGTGGGGTCTTTTGAGGATGAAACAGGGTGACTGTAGCAGCCTGGGTGCGTACCACAGGATAGCGACTGTCATGGCAGAATTCCTTGGCACCCCCAACCCCAGCGCTGAGGGGCACTTGGCCACAGGACACAATGTTGTGCCTCCTTTTGGAGATGATGTCTACATGGGGTCCCAAGGGGCAGGAGGGTCTCACATGGTATGTGTTGTCACATGGTGCGTCTGGAACCAGGTCATAGTTGACAGCCACTGGCACCAGCATAGCATCCGGGACAGCGCCCCCCTGGACCGCCTGCACCACCAGTCCCAGCCAGGCCTGGCCCAGGGCTGACAGCCGAGGCCCCTGGGCCCCAGGGGGCTCTTCTAGGAAGATGAGCAGGGGTTGTCCACCGACCAGCAGCTGCTCCACAGCCTGAAGAGGGTGGGGAGGTGGTGGCAGAGGCAGGTGTCAAGACCAGAGCAGCAACAGGCCCCTATACCCTGGCCTGGCCCCAAACACGCACTAGGGGTACTCACCGTGTGGACCACGGCCCTTGCAAGGACACCCTCAGAGCTGTCCAGGGAGAAGCTGGCCTCTGGGGGCAGGAAAAGTCCCCCAAGCTTCTTCAGCAGAGCTCTGTGGGACACAGGGCAGACACAGCCTGATGAGGGAAGGGGCACAGGAGATGGGACCAAGCAGAGGCTGGCGAAGAGTCTCGGCCCAGCCTGGGTTCTGCCTGAACACACTGAGGCCAAGTATGGCTCTAGGAACCATAGCTGACCATCTGAGCCCACTGGCTGGGCTGGTAGAAGGTAGGAAGGAAAGAGGCCAGGAAGAGGACCTGTGGGAGCTGCTGCTGGAACACCCACCCCCATCCCCACACACCCCTACCCCAGCCTGGGGCATTTGCCCATGTATGTCTAGGGGCACAAAGCTTTTACCTGAGGATGGGGGAGCAGGCGTTGGGGTCCCAAGCCACACGGAGCACACCTAGGCCCTGAGAGAGCAGCACAAAAGGCAGCAGGATCCCGTCCAGGCGTGACTTGTGGGTAGAAAGGAGCACGAGGGGCGAGCCCTGCTCAGGGAGAGCCAGAGGGAAGTGTCACCACACCCCATGCCACCCAGAGCCACGCAAGGTTCAGCTGGGCAGTTCTTCCTTTGAGCATTTCCCAAAAGGAGAGGAGCTCTGTCGACAACTTTATGGTGACGCACTTATGTACGGTTGTTAAGACCATGATGAAAAGACTTTTGAGGAAGCCCCTTGGGAACAGGGCCATGAGACATGAAGAGAAGGTTAAGGGAAGGTCATCAAAGAGCGGTGGATTCTTCCCACTAGCGCTGGGGGCTGGTCCCGACTTAGGGCTTGGCCTAGCTCTGCCCTGCTGGCCCACCCAGCTGGAGGCCGCACTTACCGCCTGGGCGGCCTTGCGGACCATCTTCAGGTGGCCTTGGTGGAGCTGCACATTCAGGAAGAGGCAGTTCAGGAACCGCAGCACCGCCCAGCTGAACAGCCTGGAGAGCAGCGAGGCCCAGTTTGAGGCGTGGCGGGCACCGCCCATGAGGCAGGGCCCTCAGCATCTCAGAGGGCCGCCATTACTGTTCCTACTTCACAGAAGAGGGCAGTGAGGCTCAGAGATTACAGAAACTGCTGTAGTGGAGAAAGCTAAGTGGTGCTGGGACTGGCAGGTGAGCCTGGCACTGGGGACCCCCGCCTGTGATGTGCTGACACTCCCCCAAAGACCTCATGGTGCAGCTGCCTCACATCAGCTTCAGACCATCTCCTTGCCTCAGTTTACCCCAAAGGAGATTAGAGGACCAAGACTCTCCAGATGTAACCTGGCCTGCTCTTTGCAAACTGCTGAGAAAGGTGAACTAAAAAGGAGGGAGTTGGTGACGCAAGAAGGGGACAGGCTTTAAATGAGGACGGAAGCCTAGATACAGGTAGCACGGAGGTAGGTGTGGAGGACAAGCAGCACTGTCCTCCTCTGATGGCATCAGCTGACAGTGGGTGAGGCTGGGAAGGAGCAGTGGGTCGGAGCCTGTGCCCCTTGGACTCGCACTCAGATGGAAGCAGGTCCGCCGGGTGTGTTGTCCAGCAATGTCGGGCTGCTCAGGTACAGAAAAGACAAGTACCTGGGTTCAGACAGAACCGGCTGTGCCCAGTGACTCTTTCGCAAGGGGCGCTACCATCACGATGAGCCCTGGAACTGAAGCTACACCAGGAGGGGCTGATGGCCGGTGTAAAGGTGGTCAGGTCAGGGGCTGGAAGTCCCAACAAAGTCAGAGAATTTTTGTGTGGAAGACTGATCAAGGTCACCCACCTCCTCTACTTCCTATCCTTGGTCAGCTGACTTCTCAGCACTGTCAGGACAGCTGAGCCCGACACACACAACCCTGCGCCTTCTCCCTCTGTGACTCACTCAGCCCCTGGCTTTAACCATCATCCATGCACTAACTTTACCAATGTACATCCCTAGCCCCAGCCTCTCTGCTGAGCTCCAGACTCACATAAGCATCTGCCTCCTGTCTCCACCAGCACATCAGGTGTCTGAAACTATGGATCCAGAATATTCTCTCTGGGCCAAACTCACTGCTCCCAAACCTGCCCCCCCCCACCAACGTCCCTACCACCAGGTGCTCAGCCAGAAACAGGCTGTCCTGCGAGTTCCTTTTCCCTCACTGACTCACCCCTATCTCTAATCCATCAGTAATTGGTCTCTCAATCCATTTATTTCTCTCAATCCAGTAATTTCACATTGGTATCTCAATCATTTTCCAGCCTCTACTGCCACTTCGCATCTAAGCCATCACCACGTCTCACCTGGACTAACAAAATAGCCTCCCAGATGGTCTTCTGTTCTCTACTCTTGATCCCAATTAATCTTGTTGTCATTCCCCGCTTAAAGCCTTTCCATGGGTTGTCACTGCGTTCAGAAATCACACCCAAGCTTCCTGTAGGCCCCTGCATATCAACGTGTCTCTACTCTCATTTCATCTCCCTCACTGGTCAGCTTCCAGCCATATCAGCTTCATGAGCAAACCCGGCCCATTCCTGTGGCCACAGTTCATGCTACGCCCTCTAGTTGGATGGCTCCCTCCATCTATGGAGGCCCCTTCCCCCACCCGCCCCTCGTCCCTGGCTTGTAAGTCTCTTCCTCCCCTCCAGGTATTCTCAGCCCCAGCCCTTGTTGTCCTTGCAGCCCTGTGTGTCTCTGTTTGCTCTGACCTGCACACCCCTTCGTTGCCCCTGGAATAGCGCCTGCATCTAAGGGGAGCTCAGACGGTGCAGATGAGTGTGGGAGGGAGCAGGTGATGACAGCAGGATAAAGGCGGGAGAGAGCATGGGGGCCCATTAAGATGTGGGAACCAGGGCCGGCAGTAGTTAAGCGCTGGCTTGGGAAGCCAGCAGCCCCAGTTCGGGTCCCACATATGAGGGCCAGTGACACTGCCCTCAAAAAAAAAAACACAAAAACCATGTGGGAACCAGCTATCTCTGCCTCTCTCCCTCTCTCCACAGGAACCTAACCTGGGGAGAGGTGTAAAGATGAAGGGTCTGGGCCACAACCAGAGGTTCCTGGAGTCACCCCAAATTCCCACCCCCAGGACAGACAAATAACATCCAGGCCAGCAGTGGTGAGAACCTGGGCTGGAAGCTGGGGGCTGGCTCAGAACAAAGCTCAATTCCATAACCACTGGTCCCACCAAGGAGCCAGCTGTCCTTAAAAGGTCTCAGTGTCCAGATCAGGGGCTCCCTCCAGCCCTCTGGTAAACACACCATCTAGCTTCCCGGTGGAGGGAGTCTAGTCCTTCCCACTCTCCAAAAGGGCAGAGGCCCCAGCCTAGAGAAAAGTGTCCCTCAGCAGAGTTACCTGAGCAGGAAAGGGCGGGGCGGAGCCTGGATGTGGCCCAGGATGCGCTGTACCTCTTTCTTCACTAGGCTGGGCACCTGGCCTTCCCCAGCCCCTGCTGGGGCCCTCCCTGAGATGACCTTCTGTACCCTACAGTGTGAGGGAAGAGGTGTCAGGCTGGAGCATGTCTAAGGTCCCCGGGGTCACTTCCCTCAGACCTGCAGCCTCCCCAGGGCACAGCTTCCAGTCTTCACCCTTCATCTTGAAGGTAGGCCCCCAGGCAAAGCTAACACTCTAGAAACCCTCTCAACCACCCCTGCCTAGAGCCTCTGTCACTCCTCAAGGGTCCCAGAAGTGCCAGCCCGACCCCATTCCCTGCCTCCTCACCTAGTGCTTTCCATGACCTTCTGTGGGACATCCCAGCAGGGGGGTATGTGCTGCTCCAGGGACCACAAAAAGTAGCAGAGCCTCCGAACCAGCCAGCCCCGAAACCTGAGCACAGCCCCCAGAGCAGGGGGGAGATCCTTCAGAAGGCCCACCCTCTGGTAGGTGCCCACAGAGGGTCTGCCATCAGGAAGGGATCGCACCCCAGTCCCATGGCCCGGGAACACCTGAGCTTGGGATGGGGAAGCAGCTGCCCATCTGGGCCCCATTCCCACCCCCTCCTTCTGGAGTGGAGTACATGTTCAGGGCCTGGCACACAGTGGGTATCCTCTAAATGCACACAGGAGGAACTGCAGGAGGGCTCCAAACCTGCCTCTCCCCCACTGTGGGCATGCAGCAGAGGGCAGGAGTGACAACACCAAGCGGGGCCCTGCCCACCCCCGGCTCTGACTACCTGGTGTTCTCCTCCTTCACCAGGATCACATTGCAGAAGCCCAGATCCATTATGCTTCTGTGGAAGAGGGACTCCTGCCCAAGAGGGGACAGGGAAAGCATGTCCTAGGGGAAGGTGCATTCACAAACCAGCAAAGGAAAGCCCCTGCTCTGCGTCCTGTGGTCTCTGCCTGACAGACGGTCATGTCTACCAGGAGACAGGACTGTAGAACAGCGTTTCCCAAGATCCTGACACTCACTCAGGAGCAAGGGTTCTATGGTTAAAACAGCAGGGCTGAGGGCCGGCCGAGTGGCGTGGTGGTTAAGCGCTGGCCTAGGAAGCCAGCGGCCCCAATTCGGTCCCACATACAAGGGCCAGTGACACTGCCCTCAAAAAAACAAAAACAAAAACAAAAACAAAAACAAAAACAAAACACAGCAGGGCTGAGTTCTCTGCAGCACTGCCGTCCTGCAGAATAGCCTATCAGACTCTCAGAAGGCCTCTCACCTACCGCAGAGAGCATGCAGCCTGAGTCTCCACCAGAACCCGGGTCCCAAAAGCACCAGCACATGACATGGATGCACAGGTCTTCAAGCCTGTGCTGAATCCTGGTGACACTGAGTAGGCAGTCCCCCAAATTGAACAGCTGGACTGTGCAGGCACCCCAGCCTCCTCTCAGGCCCCTCTGTACTTCCCCACCCAATTCTCCCAGGGCCGCCAGCCAGTCCCACTGCCTCATTCCCCTGAAAGACAAGAGCAGACACATGGGCACAGCAGGCAGAGGCTGGAAGCTGCTTCCCAGAGTCATGGCTGCCACAACCAAGCTGCCCCAAACTCCCCAAGGAGTCTAGTTCTACATCACTCACCCAACTCTTGGGGGTACAGGTCTGGCAGCAGCGACCCACAAAGGGGCGATATTTCCCCAGGAATGGGGTGACAGCCTCCAGCTTCATCCCCAAGCCTGAGGACCACAGACTGGTCTGGAAAGGGACCACAGGGAGATATGAGAAGACTCACAGTCTTTGGCAGAGAGAGGGAAGGAAGCTCCAGGAGTGAGGCACACAGGAGTGAGGAGAGATGGGAAGGCAGAAGGTGTTCTGGGGATGGGAGGAGCTGCACTACCTCCCGGCCATTCTGGCTGCTCCTCTGCTGAGTTTGGAGTCTGGCTCCCAACATGGTGTCCATGGGGGCCTATAAGATCTGAGAACCGGCCACCTGTGCCTCTCTTCCTCTCACAACAGGAGCCTGACGTGGAGAGAGATGGAGGATGAAGGGGATACTGAAGTCTGGGCCACAACCAACGGTTCCTGAAGTCACCCCCAGATTCCCATCCCCAGGACAGACAGACAACACCTAGGCCAGCAGTGGTCAGAAACTGGGCTGGAAGCTGGGGGCTGGCTCAGACCAAAGCCACACCCTGTACTCACTGGTCCCACCAAGGAGCCAGCTGTCCTCAAAAGGTCTCCATGTCCAGATCAGAGGCAACCTGACTAACATGGAGATCGCCTGTCTTACCATCAATACCCACCCTACCACCGTCCAGCACAGATGGGGCTATACTGGAGACTCAGACCCCTTCTGTGCAGAGGGAAAGAACAAGGCTAGGTTGGCAGGAGGAAGGCATGAGGCTGCCACAGAGGAATAGGACCATGGCCACAAGGCCACCAGATCCTGCTCAGCTGCTCTGCTCTTCCTCCTCCGAAGATGGCCCTTTAACTACCCAGCCTTTACAGGAATGTGGGCCAGGTACTAGGTGGGGGACAGCTGGGGAGTCAGAGCACAGAGAAATGCTGCACAGACCTGTCCCCAAGGGATGCTCATCTGGTTGGGGACAAGACAGACTTTTCCATAAGTGATCTCCTCTTACACAGCATTCTCCACAGATCCCACTGGGTATTTCCTCAGCCCATCTGTCCCACAGTACTCGCCTGAACTAACAAACATTTATTCCATAAAACAGCACTGAACCCCTCCTGGCCCAGATATTGGGTCCTAAAAACCCCTCTACTCTGATCTCTCACCCCATCCCTGATGGGGAGGCTGGTCCAGTTATTTACGTTACCCTATCCCCACCACACACTGCACATGCCCATATAGGAATGCCTTGTACTTTCCCAGCATCCCACCAAATTCTGCCATGGCTGTAAGTCCATAATGTCTCTGGACCACCATCTAGAGCTCTCCTTTCCTCCTTGGTTCCCCCAGCCCAAGCTTGCTGAGGTAGGAGCCTCCTCCAGAGTTCAGGTTTCACCTCCCCATGTCACCTTAAAGCATCCTGAGGGCCAGGACTGCAAGTGACTCATCTCTGTCTGCCCAGCAGTCCGACCTGCACGGAGAAGGAATCCAGGAAGTGCCAGATGACTGACTGTAACGTCCTTTCCCAAAATTCCTCTGGGTCTTTTCTCCTCTCCCCAGTTAGAACAGTTGAGAACCATGAAGCCAGTTCCAGGACCACAATTCCTCCAGCAAGAGCTCTGGTAGACTCATCCCAAATTCCCTTCCTACTTAGAAAAGGTTCTCACAGCCCCATTCAGGCACCTGGCACAGGGAGCTCCCGCACCAAGACGAGAGCCGAATACAGTTCACATACGTGCTTTCTTTGGCAGCACAATATTCTGAGACTTTATGAATTAACTTCAACATTTAAAGCTAGAGAGCTTGTTATGTAAAAAAAAAAAAAAAATCAGGGTTTCCAGCTGTTCTTGTTTAAAAACCCTTGCGACCTGGCATCTGTGGTATGCAGTGCACAGGGCTTGGCTGGCTGGCCCTCGGTCCGGCAGCAGGCAGGCGCCTCCCCACTGGCCACCACATCGGCCCCACCTAGTGCCTAGGCTCCCTGGCACATCAAAGGTTGTAGCCCTCGACCAAGGCGGGACATACCAGTCCATTCCCCAGCCCTGAACGTCTGCTCCCTACCAAGAACCATGGTTTGAGTGTCACCTCTTGACACCTAGGCCCAGGAGGGGGTGAGCTCGGAACCCAGACCCTCACCCGGTGCAAGGCACGCGCTCCCTGAGCGCCCCGAGGCTGACGAGCGGGAGCATGTGCAAGGCGCAGGGTCAAGGGTCTGTCCTGGCCACCCTCGGGTCTCGGGTGACCTCAGCCGGGCCCCCGCATGGGGTCCCTAGTGAGGCCCTCCCACCACAACCCGGAAGGACCCCCTGCCCGGCAGGCCCTCAGGGACGCCGCTCCCCCGCTCTGGCCCGTCCTCAGGAAGGCAGTACAGGCAGCTCCCGAAGCCGGAGGGCCCCATGGCAGCCGCAGGGCCGCCTGACGATCCTGGGCCCGGTCTGACCAGGCCTGGCCCAGCAGCGGCTCCGCGGGTCTCACCTCAAACCAGCGCCAACTCCCACCAAAGCCCGGTGCCTCCGGAGGCCAAGGGCGCACGCAGGGCGGGCTCCTCTGTGAGCCAGTACGGAGGCTGCCCTGAGGGCCAATGGGAACACACGCTGGCCTGAAGCTCCGCCCCGCGGCGTCCCCTCCACGCCGCACACCGCGTGCTGTTGCCACGTGACCCGTGCCCAGGGCAGGTTGGACGGGCCTGGTGTGTTACTGGGTGCCTGGCTGTGTGCTTGGCCCTACTGGCTTTCCCAGGCAGGCCTCTGGGGACCTTTGGAGACGTCTGTGAGACCCGGGATACCCAAAGGTTGAACAAGGACTCAAGGGCTTCCGGGTTTTAAAGAAAGAGGTTCCCAGGCTACACTTTCCTCCAAGCTGGAGTTTAGGCTGTAGCAAAATTCTGAGCTGGGGACACCTAGAAAAGACAAAGGACCACCGGAATCCAGTTTTGGGGGGTCATGAAAAACAGGCCTCCCAGTGTCATTTCCTTTGTTGATTAGAACCCCAGACCACAGCCAGGGATATTCCGCAGTCACAAAGATGCCTGGGTTTCTGCTGGCCCTATGACCAGTGCTTTAGTCATGTGGTTATCTGATTAATACCTGGCTTCTATCTGGGCCCTAAGCTCCGATTGAAGACCTTACTGGCTCATGCCTCTTTTGACTGTTCCAAGCATCCAGCAGGGAACCAGCAAGTAGTAGTAGGTAAGCCATATAGACTATATGAAGGAGAGAATGACTGTGCTTGGTTGATGCACACACCCCATGTAACAAGCCCATTTGAAATGTCAGAGAATTCTATGGTTTCAGCCCCTTGTGACACTGCATGAACAAAGCCACATCAGAGTCTGAGTGGGCCTGAGAGCAGGAGGCTCGTTTACTTTTTCCCTCCTCTCTGACTCACCACGCTTGATGTGGCTACCCCTACCCTTCCCCTCCAGGGTGTAGCCATATCTCCCTTTTTTGTGCCATTCCCTATCTATCCAGCCCCAATATCTGTATCCACCCACTTTAACCCAGGTTTGAAGTGCCCTTTCTGCGTTTGCAGTATCTATTTTGTCCCCTATCTTCTCTTTTGTATCAGGGTGTATACTGGCTGCTATTAGACCCTGTGATTTTGATGCTGAAAACAACAAAAAAACACCTTTATTTTGACTTTGTAAGTTGTCTCCTAAGAGTACAGACTTCAATTTACCTAACGCTCCTTTGTTCTAGGAACAGCATCTGTATAGGCAGTTGTATTTCACAGTTGTTAGTACGTCCCCACCTCTCCTTTTAGGGAGATTTAATGGTGAAGTAGTCCCAAGACAGATGCTTCAGACAGGAAAGTTGGCGGATTGTGATAGCAGAGACCAGGTCTATCATCCACCAGAGTTCTGTCCTCAATCATGTCCTTTGGAGGAGATGTGTTTTGTTTTGATTGTCTGCTGCAAAGTAGATATTTCAAAAGAAGCATCACCTCTCAGACCTGGATCTTAACTGGGTACCAAGGATTCAGTGTGCTCCCCTTCAGTTTGTGTGCAGAAGAGATGAGGCTGCGATGCAGCTAGACATGCAGGCCAGCTGCATACATACTGACTGTGGCTGGCCTGATGCTGGGAGAAACAGAAACTCATTTTGGCCTCACGCAACCTGGACTGGACTTTGGGAACCCCACCCTGGGATCAGGCCAGGCCGAATCGCCCAGAATTCCTGACACATGTAACTGATACCCTGGCCCAAGGGCAAAAGGCTTTCCCTGTGGTTGGGGGCCAGTGTCCCCTGAATGGGATGGACCTTCCTGCTATATGTCACCTGGAGAAGAGGGCTTGGGCTGGCATTTGTCTGGCCCATCTCCCTGGGGCTCACTAGGGGGGTTGGGGAAAGGGCCCCTTTCTGGGATATCTCCCTAGGTCCAGAAGCTCAGCATGGTCACCTTTAGGGGTAATCACTGGTTGTGCTCTGCATTGTAGTTCCCACCTATTCTTCATAATCTTCCATAAAGACTTATTAAACATTGTAGTAAACCACACAGCTGAGAATGGAGGAGTGGAATCTGGGTCCTGGTGGCAGGATAGTGGGAAAATGGATGCTGGGAAGCTGCCGACAGATGCTCACCACAAAGGCCACTTCCTCTGGGGCCAAGGTTGGCTGCTCTATGGAAGAAACTTGAGCCAAGAGGCTGGGGGCGGGGGCGGTGTGTGAGGAGTGTGAAATCCTTTATGATGATGGGAATCTGGGATTCTGTGAATGCCAGAGACAGTGCGAAAAGTTCATTGGCTGACAGCCTGAGGGAGGAGGGTGTTTCATGCCACAGGGCTCTGTCCTCCACCCCAATAACTTGGATGATGTCCCAGAAGACAGGTTTAGCTTAGCCTTCTAGCAAATGCCATAAAACAATAAGGGAGAAAGGGTATTCGCTGACAATCTATGATTCAAAAAGATTTTGAGAAGAGAGGAATTATGAGCAAAGTGAGCCCCAACCTCAGGGTATCACCAGACTCTGAGAGATGACAGTGCAGTAGGGTGGGCAGAAAGTTGGACTTGTTATTGGGCTCTCTGTCCAATGGGACTCTTCCTTTCCACCCATTCCAACTCAAACTTAAGCCAGAAGGTAATGGATTGGCTCACATAACTAGAAAGTATAGGCATGCTAGCATCAGGGTGGTTAGATCCAGTGCTCAAACAACATTGCCAGGCCTCTGGTTTTCTTATGTATCTGCACTACCTGTATCTGCTTGGTTTTGTTCTTCGTGAAGGCATTCTCCTATGCCAAGACGACTGCCAGCAGCTCAAGACTCACATCCACCCTGCTTGGCAACTTTCCTAGAAAGAGATTCTTTCTGTCTCCCAACACCATATGAAAACCCCAGGGGACAATCTGATTGGTCCTGCTAGGATCATCTTCCCAGACTGTGGACCCACCACTGAATCTAGGGGGTGTGGTGCCACATCGGTTCCACCCAGGCCACTGCCCCCTTTCCCTAACTGTATGCAGGGAGGGGGACACCATGATTCACCACCCCAGCAGGAATGGAGTGGGAGGGGTTGGTTTCCTCAGGGAAGGGGTGCTGGCTGACAAAAGCAGCACGTCCACCATAGCGTCTACTGCTGACTTCCCAACACTAGCTGGGACACATGGTATCTGTGGTCCCAAGGCCCAGTACAGTGGACTTTTGTTGAGTGATGAATGGGCTTCCTTCCCGGTGGACCTTAGTTCTCCTATTGAATGTAGGTGGGCTACACCTAATCGGGTGAGCCCTTTAAAAAATATGTGATCAGGTATTCTCTCTCCTGCTGACCTGGAAAAAGCAAGTCACCTTGAGTTTACAACCACAAGGAGACAAATTCTGCCAACAGCCTGAGGCAGCCTGGAAGCAGATCTTTTTCCAGCTGAGCCTGGTCGATACCTTGATTACAGCCTGAGCAGAAGGCCCCACTAAGCAGTGCCCAGATCCCTGGCCCACAGAAAAAAGGAGATAAACAAATAGGTATCATTTTAAACGAAGTCTGTGACAACTTGTTACCCAGCAGTAGAGAACTAATGCAATCTATCACACAGGCCAATCTTAGGGGATAAAGACAAGTGTTGGTGTTGGGTGGAGATGCGGGGATGTTGGAGAGGGCAGAGAGGCCACTGTGGAAGTATTTAGTCAGTAGTACACATCCCCCACACCCCTGCAATTCCATGGCCAGGTAGAGACACACACAAGATTGACACAGGTCCATGGGACATGCACATCACTATGGTCACTGCAGAGTTCTTGGTGGTGGCGTGGGGGCCGGGACGGTTGGAGGCAACCTAGGGGTCTATCTCGGGAAGAAGGGAAAGAAAACCAGGAATGGTTCGCGGCATGGGGAGAGAGAGTAGAGAGTAGATGCTCACATAGCAACGGAAATGGGCCTTAAACCAATGCTGAGCTTAAAAAGTAAGAAACAGGGCCAGCCGAGTGGCACATTGGTTAAGCACTGGCTTGGGACGCCAGCGGCCCTGGTTTGAGTCCCACAAATGAGGGCCAGTGACACTGCCCTCAAAAATAAAAAGTAAGAAACAACATGAGAACCAAAACACTACCCTTTGCAGAAACAAAAAAGCACAGAAAGGCAACATCCATTTTGCAAAAACACATACAACAATAGGAAAAAGAAGATTGGTTGGCATGTTGCCTATGCAGAGGAAGGGATGGGAGTGGGTTCCAGAGTCAAAAGAGAATAAATAAAGTGAGAGGAGTCTTATGTGGACCAAAGGCAGAGTGCTGTGCAGAGTTTAAGTTTAAGACAAGGTGTAGCTCTGTCCCCTCCTCCAGAAGGAAGGGCTTTGCTGCCGAAGTGCGGTCAGTGCTGTAGGATCAGCGCATGGACAGCAATAAAGGCCAGACTGAGTCTGCCTGACAGGGAGTCACGCCCTGATATTAGTAATGACTTTCCATTGGAGTGACAGCCTGGCTCAAACTGTGTTTTTTTGTTTGTTTTGTTTTGTTTGTTTGCTTTTTAAACAAAGGGAACTTATTTACTTACATGACTGAAAAGTCCAGAGGTAGGTTTCAGGTATAGGTAGATTCAGGTTCTCAAGTAATGTCATCAGGATGTCCCCTGATGCCTTTCCTATCTGTTTTCTTCTGGGCTGGTTTCATTTCTGGCAGACCCCACTGGGGACAGAGATGGTCCCAGCAATCCAGCTGTATACTCTTCAGCTAATAGACCCAGAGTGTGGTGTCCCTTTCCAGAGATTCCCCAAAGCTCCCAGAGCTGACCTTTTTGACCCAGAAAGAGTCACAGGCCCATGCCTGAACCAATCCTTATAACTCATGGTCACACAGGTTTCGCAGCCCCCGTGGGACAGTAGGGGAATTCTGGCACAGGGAACGTCATGAGCAAACGCTCAGCACCATGAAGGTGGAACAGCAGAACAGCTGGCTGCCTGACACAGGCATGGCAACCCAAGGGCACCAGGCACCATCTGCATCACTGGGCAGGAGATGATGCGACTGGACCTGCAATTTGAAGGTTTCACTTGGCAGCTAGTGGTGGGTAGCCTGGTGGAAATGGTGACATTCAGGCTCTCTAGCATTTCCCCCAAGAAAGTGCCACCCTCTAGTTCCTTCTCCCTGTAAAAGAACCCCTTTTCCAGAGAGCAAAAAGGCTAGCTAACGTGCTCAGAGTGTTTTCGACACAAATGTCTGTGGGAGGGCCCTCAGGGATCCTGGGTCATTGCAACAGAGAGCTCATGTGGAAGCAAACCTATATAATTAGTTGCCAGAAAAGTACTTAACTGGCCTGTATTCATCCTGCGCCACACGGGCCTCAGAAAAATAACAGTCACACTCCCTCAACAGTCGCCCATTGGGCCATCCCCAGGGCCTAGGGCTTCTGCAGCACATAACCACCAGCCTTTCTGCTCCAGCCACCCACAGCAGCTAGTAGGCAGCTGCTGGCATTGTCTCTGGGGCAGTGGGGGAGATGCTAGGCCAGACAGGGTCATGGGGGGGCAGCATGGGGTTCTGAGGGTCGGGAATGGCCTTTCTTTATGGGATTCCCACACCCCCTCCCCCCAAGTCACTCCTCCTCACTGCCTGGGGTTTTGAACAAAGTTCTTGACCTCTTTCTGGCTGTGGTGGGCAGCGTGGTTATGTAATGAGCAGCCAGCCTCACGAGGCTGAGCTCCAAGTATGAGGGCAAAGCACGGGTAGTGTTGCTTTTCCCAGAATGGGGCTGCATCTGCCTCCGGGGCAGGAAATGGAGAAGGGGAAACGTGTGGATTAGTTAGACTGCTTTCAGCTGCAAGGAATTGAAGGCCCAGTTCAAAGGGGCTTAAAGAATAAGGGAGATGTGCCTTCTGCACAAAGAAGCCCCGAGGTCCAAGGCCCAGAGCTACCTAGTCAGTGCTGCGGTTGACATCAGCAGAGACCCAGGTTCCTTCCAGCTTTCCATGCTGCCCTCCTCAGTGGACCAGCTCTATACTCGCGTCAGCTTCACTCATGATCACAAGACTGCTGCCACCTTTCCAGGCATCGCATCCAGACATGACAACACCCAACAGAGACCACCTCTTCCTGGATATGTCTTTTTAAGAGTGAGGGAACTTTTCCCAGAATTCCATTCCCCAGCAGCTTCTGTCATATCTCACTGGCCAGAACTGCATCATACACACATTCTTGGTCAGTCTCCAGCAGAGGGCACAGGAAAACCACGATGACTCCAACAGCACGGATTCTGAGGCTCCAGCATATGCCCCTGCAGCACCTGCTGCACCAGGACACAGAGATTCTTTCCACTCAGAGACCATTGGGGAGCAAGCTGGTGTTCCAGCCCTGCCTTCCCCATGGGTCATTGTCTGACCTGGGCAAGCCAGGTCCCCCTGTCAGTCACCCCACCTGGCAGGCACTCTCTCTTCACACCCTGATTTGGCTTGGTGGAGATGTGCTCAGCCGGGGGATGGATCAGGGCTGTGTAAACAGTTGTGACAGCACCTCCGCCCATTGTTAAATACTTGCCTGGTAGTGGCCTTACCACTGCACTGTACACTTGAAGCTGCCACTGAACAATATTATATGTCAACTATAATTTAACACATATATAGTCACGGGATGTGAAATATAGTGTAGGGATGGAGTCAATGGAATTGTAATAGATATGTATGATATGGGGGGGGATGGGATGGGGGGAGGGGGGAGTCACTTTGTAAGGGGTGAAAAAAATAACTATTGCATTGTTTTGTACATCTGTAACTAATAATAATAAATAATAATAGTAATAATAATTATAAAATTGAAAAAATATATAAATAAATAAATAAATAAATAAATAAATAAATAAATAAATAAAAGAGAAAATATGGGACCCAACAAAACAAGATCATGTTTTGACAAGTTGTCCTGCTGAATCTTACTTATCACCTAGTGTGTCTTCCCCAGTAAATGAGCTTTTTAAAAAAGACTAAAAAAAAAAAAAAACTTGCCTGGGCAGCCTGCACTGCAACTAGGGGGAACCATGTGACCTATTTCTGGGCAATGAGAAAGAAACGTTACCCCATTGGGGACTTTCTGGGAAAGATTTTCTTCGATAAGTAAAGCCTCCTTCCCTTTACTCTCCTCTGTGTCCGCCTTCCTTCTTTCCAGTTTGGTCACCATTAAGTGAGGATGTGATGCTTGGAACTGTGGTGCCCCTCTTGTAACAGTGAGGGAAACACTAAGAAAATCTCAGACCTGCCAACCTCAGGCTTTGACTTTGTGGGGTTGTGAGACAATCCTGGGACCACTTAGATTTCTTATGTGAGTCAAATAAACTCCTGTTCAATTAAGCCCCCATTTGTTGTATTTTCTTCACTTGTAACCAAACACACCCTATATGATACAGAGCTCAGTTTCTTCATCAGTGAAATGAAGAGGATGGCTTCGAGGGTGACCATCTTCCGCAGCCTCTCATCCCTGGTGACAAGGGAATCCTAGAATTTTAGTGCAGCGCTATGCAATAGAAATATAATGCATCATGCCTAGGTAATTTCAGATTTTCTAGTAACCATGCTAAAAAAGTAGAAAGAACAGGTAAAATCAGTTATATAATTTAGCCCAGTATATTCAAGATATTATCATTTCAATGTGTAATCAACAAAAATTATTGAGATTTTTATGATATTAATCAATGGGGTAATTTATGGTGGTAATCAGATATTAGTGAGTTACTTTACATTCTTTTTTTAATCCTGACTCTTTGAGATCCTGTGTGTATTTTACACTTGCCGCACATTTCAGTTTTTCTGACCATTCTTCAAGTGCTCAATAGCTACGTGTGGTCAGTGGCTACTGTGATGGGCAGCACAGGCCTAGGGGCTATACCTCTGATTGTTGGGGTGATAGCAGCTGTCATTAGCCATAGCAGGTGGCAGAGACAAGGGAACTGCCAACCCTGATAGCCTGTAGCTGTGAGTCCAGTTCTTTTCCAGTCACGGATCCTCAGCCGAATGAGGTAGCCCGATTGCGTTTGCCTCTCAGAGTCTGGATGTGTGTGCTCAGTCATGCTGGACCTGAGAGAAGAGGGTTTGAGGCTGCTGACTTTGGTAAGTGGGGGAGAGTGGCGGGGTGGGGGAAGAATCCCAATGGGATATGCACGGCTACGAAGAAAATGTTACAAACCTGTGCCTCTAAAAATCAAGTGAGCTTGGAGCAGGAGCCAGCTACAGAGAGATAGTGCCAGGCCTTCACATCTGGAAAGTGGACAGAAACTGTTGCTGAGACTTTGGACAGAGTGTCAGAAACTCCAGGAGGAATGAGATCAACTGGGGGAAAAATGGGTTTGATCTTGTAGACCAAACGGGAACAGTGGGGTACAGGCTAAAAGTGGAGTGGAGATGGCTGTAGGCTGGTAACCTGCGGGGGAAAGTGGGACAGGCTCAGGGGCATGCTGAAGACTATGGCAGAGAGTGGGTAGGGGAAGGAGGAGGCCCGGAGAGGAAGCAAAGCTGTGGTGCTGCAGGAGAGGGGCAGTGGGAAAGCCTGTGCTGCTGGCAGGTCAGAAGAATCACTAGTGGCCTGGGGCCTTCAAGAACAAAGGGCAGCCGGCCTGGAACCAGCAGCTCTGGGAGAAGCCCTCTCTGGGCCAGCCAGCCCTCCCCACACCCCTCAGCCTTTCTCCCTGTGTTGCAGATGGAAGAGAGCTAAGGGAGCTGGAGGGGAAGGAGCTGGCGGCCCGGCCTCCCTGGGAGAGCACAGCCCAAGTCTCCAGTATCCCGTGGACCTTACCCACCACTATGTGGGCTCAACATTTAAACTCTTTGCTCAGCTCTATAAAAGTTCCAACCACTAGCAGTGGCTGAGTAAATGTCCCTGGTCTTTGACCTTGGCCCATGGTGACATTCATTCCTTTTTCTTAGAGGGGGTACGGGATCTAAGTGCTGTGAGTACCCTTCAGCCAACATGTATGTCATCTCACTTAGCCATCAAGGTGAGGATCGTTCTTATTTGCTTTATGGATGAGGAAACAGAGGCTCAGGGAGATGAGTCACCCTGTGTAATAGCCAGATTGGCTTGATTATGCTGCTATAACAAACAGCTCCAAAATCTCATAACTTAACACAGTAATTCACTTCTCACTCCCATGATATGTCTCCCAGAGGCTGGCGGGGGATCTGCTCCATGCTGGTCACTCAGGGGTCCAGGCTGGTCAAGGCTCCACTTTCTGGAACAGTAGCCTTCTGAAACTCCTGCAGAGGATGACACAGCTGAAGGGTAGCACCCTGGTTCTTTTGCACTTTGGTGTGATCCTACCTAACTACAAAGGAGCTGAGAAGTATAGGAGAGCAGCTGGGGTGTTTGATGAGCCCTACCCAGTTAGGAAGTGGGAGCTGGATTTTAACTCAGGAGTGTCTAATGTCCAAGTCCTTGCTCTATCCCCCTCACTGAGCAGCAAGAAGCAGCCCCAAACAATGTGAATGTTTGTTGTGAGCTGTATGGTGGTATCAAAATTCAAAGGGTGTCAACACCACCACCCCTAGATGCTCTCATAAGCGCCTCCTTAGCCCTCTGGTCCCCGCTGCAAGCTAATGTCCCTTCATGGGCCAGGGACCAGTCCATGACACTCCCCCCGCCCTGTCCTGCCCTCTAGCCTTGCAGCCCACTACCCCTGCTCAGTCCCATGGCCTCCGACTGCCCTCAGGCTTCTAAGCCCCATTCCTGTGGAATCTGGAGCCCTCCCCCCTACCACCCCTACCCCAAGGCCTGCTCAATCCTCCAGCAGCAGCCTTGCTAACAGCCTTGCTAATCTGTTAATTATCCACTGCTAATGGAGGAGCCTGTTAATTGAAAACTCAGCCCCCTCCTTTAATTGCCTGCCTGCCTTCTAGCTGTCTCAGTTTTCTCCTGTTCTCTCCACGCTCCCCCTCCTGTTCTCTCCACGCTCCCCCTGCCTTTGGTTCTCTGCCTTTGAGCTCCTGATTTCTGCCTGGTCAATAATGGCATTTGTTCCCACCTTCTGCAGAGCTGGTGGTAGGATGAGGGCCAGGGCGTGACACCAGCAGCTTGCCAGAGACCTCGCTCCCGCTTGATTTACTGTGGGAGGCAGGAAGGCTGATAAAGCGATTTGCCCCAGGAATTAATGGAGAGGTCTTGGGCCGGTGGGTGGATGTGACAAAGGAGCAGACGCTAACTTAAATAAAAAGCCAAACTCATCCTGCTGAGCTGGCCAGAGGAGCTGCTACCTAGAAGGGCTGTTCAGAGTCTCAAAAGGGGTGCTTGGAAGTTTCCCACCCTGAGCCTCACCCTCTAGTTGGAGAGTTTTCTGACCTCAGCCACTGGGTCCAGCTTCTGACCTCATCACCTCTTCTCTCCTCGGCATGTCACCAGGTACAGATAGAATTTGGAAGTGGCAACAATCTAATGAGTGAAAAAAGCAAATTTCAGAGACATGGGTATGATATAATCCCATTGTTCTAACAAGACTCTGAGTCTGGTGTACATGTATGTCTATATACATTTTTAAAAGGTCTGGTAAAATGCCCACCAAACTGTTAAGAGTAGTTATTTGGGGAGAGTGGGACTGGGGTGGGAAAAGGGAAAACTTACATTTTCTTTTCTGTTTGAATTATTTTACCAAGAAAGGGAGCAAGGGAACATTTGTCCTCCATGGCCTGTGACCTCGGACAAGTGGCTTGAACACACTGAGTCTCAGAGGCCTCATCTGTAAAATGGAGGCTTGTCCGGAACCCCCTTTCACTCTGTATTAGGACTCTTTGTAAAAAGCAACCTGAATCAGCCTAACCTTGTGTAACTGGGATATTTATGTATCCAGATCCTAGGCAGGAAGTAGAGTGCTGGGGTATCTCGCTATTTCTCCCTATTTTCTTCTCTCTCTTTACTGTGTCTCCACATACCCCGTAGCAGCTGGGGACAGCCCTGCCCACCTCACCCCTGCCCCTAGAAATGCCCTTCCCCACTCAGGAAGCAGTCACTCTGCCAGCTCCGGAGAAGAGCTCATCTCTGAAATTTTAGACAGAATAATTTCTTCTCTCTCTTATGCCTGCCTGTCCGGGAAAATCACGCAGCCCACACAGCCCCCAATGTGCACCCACACTCCCACAACCATTGTTCCCTCATCAGCTGGCAAAAAGCTCCAGAAGAGGAGGGGAAGCTGAAGAAAGAGAGACTGACACTCCCACCTAGAGGGGCTCCTGGCACCAGGCCAAAGGCTGCCATGGCAGGGGGTGGGGGTGGGGGGTGGGGGGGTGTGGGGGGGGTTAGGGACCAGGCTCCTACTGCTTCCCGCTGGGTCCCAGCCATGTGCAGACTCTGTGTGGGGTCAGCCACAGCACCTGCCCCACTGAGGCCATGACCCAAGCCGCTCAGGAGCAGCACAGGCAGGAGTGGGTGTCTGTGCCCAGAGACAGGAAGGGAGCTCCAAGGCTGGTGCTTTCTGACTCTGCTTCGAGAACTTCTTGCCACTGGAGGTCTGGATCCAGGAGGGCCCGGAAAGGAGGGACAGAGAGAATCTCTCCCTGCCCTGGAGGGGAGAGCCGGGACACAGGAGCTCCGACTGTCCCTGCCAGCACTGGCCATGCTGGTGCCTCTGCTGCCATCACTGCCTATCCTGGAGCTCAACCTGCTGTTAGCCAGCAGACCCTCCTCCCACCATATGGCTCTACAGTGCTCAATGCCACATGTGGAGTGAAGCCTCAGAGGCCCCCGTTAAATGCTGGTACCCACCAAGCAGGCCGGCTCCCCAAACTGTGAATGAGTCTTCCAAGGACAGGGAAAGTTTGCCCTTCACGAGGAGGCAGGTTCTAGGGAATGTCCCAGGAAGGGGCTGAGGTGGGCCCCCTCCCCTCATATCCCCTGCCACCCAGGCCCCTGGGTCTGGGGGCTGATGGTGGGTTTAGAGGGCTCAGGCTGCTGAGGAAGTGAGGGGTGGACGCAGACAGAGCATGTTGGGGACCCTTTTTCTGCTATGATGCAGACCTTTGCTCAGAACCAGCCTCCACACTTCCTGTTTCTCCCCGGACACTGCCCTCTCCCCAAGGGCCCCAGGAGGGAAGTCAGAGACCCCCCCTTTCTTCTCGCAGTCTCAGGGGGGATCCTGCTCCCTCTCAGAGACCCGGGTTGGGCTCTAGGACAGGAGAGAGCTGATCCTAGAGAAGAAAGGGGTTCTGGGAGGGGTTCTTCCTGTGCTCCTAGAGCAGAGCCCCAGGAACTAGGGGGACATGCCTCATCCACCCTATTCCTACAGCTCCCCCTCCTCACCCCTCCACAAGCCCCCACACCAGCTTCCTTCCTTCCCAGTGCGCCTGGCAGCAGTCTGTCAGGAGCCAGAAAGCACCCTGGACGCACCAGGGAAGGGGTCTATGGGCGTCACTCAGAGACAATCCTTGGGGACAACAGGGCCGGGCTGGGGGCTGAGAATTAGCCAGGCCCACCATGTCCAGTGCCATAAATATGCCGTGCTCTTTGACCCAGTAATCCTACTGTTTGGAGTTCCTCCCAAAGACATAATTGCAAGGGAAAAGAGCTATACGTGCGCAGCTGTTTATAGAAACATTATTTATAAGAGTAAAATCCGGAATGGGCCAAAAGGCCCTGCTAGCTGTGGGGGGGACAGGATGGTGTGTCAGTGAGGCAGACTATTCATTACACGGCCAAGAAAAATGGCAAACTTGGAAAATTCTTTGGGAAATAATGTTAAAACAAACTTGTACACACTGATTCAGTTGGTAAGTGGTGATGAGTGGCCCGTCTTGGCTGTGCTCCTGCTCAGACACAGGGCACTGGACACCACCGTGAAAGGGACCAAGCCCAGGCCCTCCTGAAGGGAACCTTCCAGCGGTGAGCTGTAAGGTCAGCAATGAATCATAGCATGTCAAGTAAGTGCCTCCCTAAGACGGGAAATGACAGACTGACAAGTGTGCCTTGCCCCATCCCCCGGCTGCCCTCTGCTGCCCACTGTGGGGTCCATCCTATCTGGGCCAGTGGGTCACCGGGGAGTGGCCCAGCAGAGCAAACTGACTCCCAAGGGCAAAACTTTTCTTTGGGCAGGAGCTAGGCCCAGGAGCAAAGAAGCCAGAGCCACCATGTGGCAGTTACCAGGCCAAGGGCAGTGGGCACAGCCAGTCAGGGGGTCTCCTCCCCACAGGAAGGAACTCTGGCAGGCCACTTTTGGGAAGCCCATGAACATTGGGTACTTGTGGACAATAAGCCACGGGGGGTGGTAGTGGCAGGGAGAAGCAACCCCTCAGAGTGAGCTGGGTTTCCTACTAACCTGGGAGTGGGGGCTCAGGAGTGATTGCCCCACCATGGTCAGATCTGCACATAGGATGTGTCCCAAGGTGGTCTGGGGAGGTAAGGGGGTTAGACAAAGGGGTGGAAGTGTAATCTGAACATAGGCTGGCCCCAGTCCTGCTGGCTCTGTGAGACCCACTCAGTGCAGAAGGAAGTCACTGCTGTGTGGGGGCGAGAGATCCATAGAGTACTGAGCCTGGGGGCAGGGAGCACCCAGGTCTCCAGGAACAGGAGGCCCTCTCCACTTCCCCAGAGCCTGGAGGGGACTCCCTGGGATGGGGGGGAGTAGAGGCATGGAGTTATAGGAGTTCCGCACCCCTGCTCCCTCACCAGGTTCAGGGTCCAGGTGGAGCTGCTGGCTGTGGCCATAGCTGACAGCAGAGAGGCCCTCTGTGCCACAGCTGTCCCACCCAAGCAGGAGCTCTGGGCTCTGGGCTTGTGGGAGGCACCAGGCAAACAGAGGAGTCAAAAGCTAAACATGCTATTAGCAGTGATGGAGAAGTGACGATTATCTGCACAGCTGTCAGAGAATCTCCCGGCCCCCTCATGCCTGCACTGGGGAGGGGCCACTGCTCTCCGTCTCCCAGAGACCTCCAATCCAGGAGAGGAAAACAGGAAAAGTGGACATTTCGGACCACCACTGCCTTTCCCTGGGGATCTGGCCTTATCTCTGGTGACGGGGACCTAGACGCAAGGCCCTTGTTTCTCACACTGTAAACTGTGGATGAAAGCAATACTACCTCCCAGGGTCATTGGGAGGGTCCAACGACACATTTTTCTGTGAAAGCAACTTGCAAATGGTGAAGGGCTATGGGGTCACTGCTGTTACGATTCTTTCATCAAAAAGCTAATCTTCTGGGGCTCTCACTATTGGTTTTTCACGGAGAATGAAATTGAGGCTTAGGGAGGTCAAGTGATTTGCCCAAAGTCACTCTGTACACAGAGATAGGTGTCAGTTTCTGATGTTGGAGCCAGACACCTACTCCCCCCTACCACATGCTGTGAAGGGGACCAGAGTCCACAAAGGTGGCCACAGAACAGGATAAAGGGCAACAACACTTCCCAGGCCACTGCCCAGGGGCCTTGTCCTCAGCTGGGGGTGACTGGCCAGAGGGAGCCGCTGAGGAATGACCTGGTGCAGAGAACTAGAGACCAGCCCCAGCAGCCTACCCAGGCTTCCTCATCTCAGTGGTCTCCTGGGGACCCAGGGCCATGGCCTGGAGCAGTACATCTCTAAGGGTGGGAATGTGGACACCATCACTGGCTAATGACGGGGAGGACATTGGGCAGATGGCTGAGGAGCTGCACCTTCTGAAGGAGCCCTTGGGCACCCAGCATCTTCTGCTAACCCTGACGCTGCCCTCACCCCTCCAACTCGGGCAGTGTCCCCACCTGACAGAGGACAGCACCTGGGGAGAAGTCCTGGGAGATGGACTGGGAAGTGAGAGGCAGGGTGAGAGTGGTCGCCTCAGGGTCCTGCCCACCTGCCCACCCCCACCAGGAATCAGCCTTCTGAAAGCACCTGCTGCAGGAAGCGCAGGGGTAGGGAGGCAGGAGGATGATCATACCGTGTGGGATGGACACTGAGGGTGGCAGATGACTCACAGGACAGTGGGGGACAGGAAGCTTCAGAAACCAAGTGGAAGGGAAGGGTGCTAGTGAGTCAGGGATAATTGGGGAGGGACTTGTGAGGGAGAGCTCATCCCTGTAAGCCACCGCTGTCTGTGCCCAGCACGTGCAGGATGATCTGCCTTGTGCCTCCATTTTGCCCCCTAGCTGCTCAGCCACATGGCAGCCTTCACCCTCAGCTTCTCAGTGAGCCCGGGTACCACTCAGAGCCAACTGCCCATCCTGCAGCCCAGCTTCCGGCAGACTCTCACTGCAGACCTGCTGGGAAGACCAGAGGGCTGCTGCAGGAAGGCCCAACCTGCTGACATACCCTTCAGACCACCCCCAACAAACAGAAAGTGCCTCACCCCTAGGCCCTCTTGCTCCCTGGCACCCTCTTCATCCATGCTCAGGGCTGGGCTCCATGACTGTGGTTGCCAACATCCTGTGTCCCTGTAGCATTTAGCCTTGGTGGGACACAGGGGGACAGCCACAGCTCAGACTGAGATCTCATGCCCCAAAGAGAGGCACCCCCCTGGTTGGAGGCAGGAGAGAGGTAGGCCAAAGCTATCGACCTCAGCCTCAGCCTGTGCCCTCCCTATCCCCTGTCCCCAGCCCTGTCCTCCACTCCCTCCTTCCAGGTCACCTTTCCTGACATTACCCATTACCAGATCTTCCCCCAGCCTTACTAGTGCTCCACGCCCTGCCCTGCTTTGGTCCAGGCCATTGTCCCCTTCACTCCCCCTGTCTGGGAGCCAGGCAGTCAGCTCCAACCTGAGATGGAAATTCATTCACAAGGAATAGAGCAGAGGTCCATCCATCCATCCATCCATCCATCCATCCATCCATCCATCCATCTTCAATCCATCCATCCATCTCTCCATCCATCCATCCATCCATCCATCTCTCCATCCATCCATCCATCCATCTCTCCATCCATCCATCCATCCATCCATCCATCCATCCATCCATCCACCAATCCATCTTCAATGCATCCATCCATCTCTCCATCCATCCATCCATCCATCCATCCATCCATCCATCCATCCATTCACCCATCTCTCCATCCATCCATCCTTCATCCATCCATCCATCCATCCACCCATCTTCAATCCATTCATCATCCATCATCCATCAATCCATCCATCCATCTTCAATCCATCTATCCATCCATCCATCCATCCATCCATCCATCCATCCATCCATCTCTCCATCCATCCATCCATCAATCCATCCATCCACCTTCAATGCATCCATCCATCCATCCATCCATCCATCCATCCATCCATCTCTCCATCCATCCATCCATCAATCCATCCATCCACCTTCAATGCATCCATCCATCCATCCATCCATCCATCCATCCATCCATCCATCTTCAATCCATCCATCCATCCATCAATCCATCCATCCATCTTCAATGCATCCATCCATCCATCCATCCATCCATCCATCCATCCATCATCCACCCACCCATCCATCCATTCATCTTTTTTTTTTTTGAGGGCAGTGTCACTGGCCCTCATATGTGGGACCCGAACCAGGGCCCCTGGCTTCCCAAGCCAGTGCTTAACCACCGCACCACTCGGCCAGCCCCATCCATTCATCTTTGATCCACCCATCCATCCAGTAGAATCTCAGAAGGCTTGATGATGCCACCTTGTGCATGTGGGTCTCCTGGAATGCCAGCTCCACGAGGGCAGGAATTGCTGTCCAGTTTGTTGCTGTGGTGTTGCCAGTGCCTAGAAGTTGGCACGAAGTCAGTGTATAATACATATTCATTGAACATCAAATGAGTGTAAGAATAATAGATAGATTCTTACCCTGGAGAATGGGAGTAAGGCCACCAGCCCTCATCTACAATTCTGGATGATCCAGGTCAACTTTCTTGCTATGCAGAAGTGGCACCCAGGCCCAGGGAGGCGCTGTGACTTTCCCGCCACTACCCTGGCCACAGGCCTCTGACAGCTGCCTCATTGCTTCATGATGGTCCTGACTCTTAAGCTTGGCATTCAAGAATCTGGCAGACACTGCTGATTGTCTAATAATGGCCATTCCCAAGTCCTCTACTTCTCCCTTTCCTACTGGCCCGCTCAGCCTTCCATTAGAGAGAAATGCCAGGAGTTTGGTTTTCCAGCCCCCCTTTACAGACAAACCCTTGTCATTGACCTAATCCTAGATAAGAGGACCTGGGGGAGGTCTGCCCCTCTGCTCTCTTTGGATGTGTGAGGGCACATTGTCTAACACTGCTGCAGCCATCTGGTGACCATAAGGAGACAAACCCGAGATGGGAAAAATGGTCCTTAACCATATCGTTGAGCTGCTATTAATAAATTAGCCAGCCCTGGCAATGTTTGTTATGTTACATAATACATACTTTAAGCTGGGCAACTTTTTTACTTGCAGCCAAAACCACTCTAACTTATACAAAGACCCAGCACTAGCCAGTGCCCAGCTGCTTTTCAGCCCCGTCCCCAACAATTGCCCTTCTTTTTTTTTTGTTTGTTTGTTTTTTTGTTTTTTGTTTTTGTTTTTTTTTAGCTGAGCCATCCTGCCACCTGTTGGCAGCTCAACGGCAACTCAGCTCGGGCTGGCCTTGAACCGCTGTTCAGAGGCTCAGAGCTCAGCTTGCACCAACAATTGCCCTTCTGATGCGTGTCTAAGTGAAACATGTTTTGCTTTCTCTTTGTTTTGCCTGCTGCCTACAAGGTCCCACTGGTCTCTTCTAATTGGTGAACTCTTAACCATCACTCAAAGCCCAAATCAAATGCCTCCTCCCCTGCAAAGCTTCTGAGCTCCCCCAGGCAGAACTCATGGTCCTGTCTTGCTACTTCAAATGCTTTCACTGTGGGATTTCCACATAATTCTCTGTCTGCTTGTCAGCTGGCCACCCCCTGCACTGTGAGCTTCTCACTGGTAAAGACACTTTCTTCTTTATCTGGGACCCCCTAGCATTGCAGCTGGTATGCTGCTGGTGCTTAATAAATACTGAACACTGAATGAAAAAAAACACTGCTTCCTCTCCTCCAGCCCGCAGCTTACCTGATGCTCTTACCCTCTCACTTCCCAGGGAAAAGGATGCCCAAGTTCACCAGACTGGATGGGGCAGAGCGAAGACTCCAGGCTGGGTTTCCTGGCTCCTGTCCAGGGCTCTTTCTAGAACCAGGTGGGGAAAGCTGGGTGTGTTTCAGAGCTTTCATGACAGCTGTCCCAAACGACATGACAATGGGGGAGGCAGGAGCTGAGGGAGCTGTCAGGTGCTGAACCCTGCTGCCTGCCAGCCACTGCAGAGCAGAGGGAGTGGGGAGGGGAGCTTGATGTTGCAGACAGGTTTGCTTCCTCTGGCCTGAGCCTCCCAGGCAGGATTGGAGGGGAATGGTGGGGGGACTCCGAGGCTGCAGCCGGGAGTTTTATTTACTAGGTTTTTAAGATACTTTTAAAATTGCTCAAGGACATCTCTTTGTAAAAAATGCTAAAGTGTCTCTTAACTCCCTCCCCTCCCCCAAACAAGTTTCTGTCCCCAGAGGTAATGACTTCAGCTAGTATAACTTTTCTAATAAAAAATAATACATGTAGGGCCGGCCGAGTGGTGCGGTGGTTAAGCGCTGGCTTGGGAAGCCAGCGGCCCCAGTTCGGGTCCCACATATGAGGGCCAATGACACTGCTCTCAAAAAAAAAAAAATAATAATAATAATAATAATAATACATGCAAAACTGTATACATGTTCATGGTAACAATTCAAGCAAAACCAAATGTCTAAGACGAGACGTCTTCCTCCCCCAAATCATCATTATTAACAATATTTTGGGTACCCCTCTGGGTCTTTTAAAACTCATGCACAGGCATAGATATCTGTTGTTTCCTCATCAAACAAGTATTCATTATTTTTCTGCACAAATGATCCTGTTCTGCATGCAGTCCTGCCTCTTAGTGTTGTCCCCAAAGCTCTCAGATTTCTCTTGGCACAGAAGAGACCCACACTCTGTGCTCCCCTCTCCCTGGGGTGGTGATTTCCACTTCCCATACACAGAAGGAACACAGGGCCCCTAGTTGTGCTCTGTGGGCAGACGCGTCAGCACTGCTGGTGTGTGTCTTCAGTGGTCATGCCCAGGAGGCTGGATGGTGAGGCAAGTGGCATTAATGGGGACCTGGAGTAGCCCTCGGTTGGCTGCCTCGCTGCTGGTGACCTCAGGCCAGCCACTGGTGGGGGTTGAGGTGTGGAATGGAGTTGATCCAGTCCCATCTGGTTTCCTCCAGGACCAGCAGGTACTCACATCACCTCACTAGCAGGTGGCGCCTCCCCTGAACTGTGGCCAGAAACCTCCTGGGCAGGGCACCACCCCATCACTTCCTTTATCCAGTCACTCTCATGGCACGAGTCCCCTTTATCCAGTCACTCTAATAGCACGAGTCCCCATGGAGTGTCATTGATGTGGAAGTCTGTGTGGCCAGCAAAGCCCAGTGAAGGGGGCCAAAGCCTGAGGATACATCCAGCCAGCTTTGCATTTCCCCCATTTCTCTCCCATTGCTGCTGTAATGATTCAAAAAATATCAGACTCTAATAAGTAAAAGATGCATGTTTCATCTCTATCACAACTGAACATGTGACCATCCTCCCCCTCAAAAAAAAATCCTCTTCACCAAAAAATAATAAGAAAAGAACAATACAATATTTAATGTTCTGGGGGTATTGGTCTTCTCAAACAGGAGGAGCAGTTGTCTGGCCAAGGCAGGGGGTACTTTCTTATTAGTATTTTCATTTTTTTCCCCACGAGGTGCCTCTAGTGAAAATACATGCCTGGAACGTGGTCTCCATGTGCTTGCTGGTAATTAAAGTTGCCATTTGTTAGTGTCTCCTTTGTCTATTTGGCTTGTTTGTTTGTTTGGAATCATTGCTGGGGGTTTTCTGAGTGACCGGATGTGACAGTGGAGGTTAGGAGAGGGACATGTCCACAGGGTCAGGAGGAGCTGCCCCAGCAGCTGGGAGCCAACCAACAAGGTCAACCAGCCTGGAGGTCAGATCCTCCCTGGAGCCAGCCAGCTGCTCAGGAACCTGGTGGAGTACATAGCCTAAAGGGTCCGTTAAGTGCGATGGCAGGCACCCTGAAGACATTCCTTCCTCTTCTTGGGAAACTTTTGGAAGAGATGTTCCATCAAAACAAGGAACCCAACAAGAGTCATCTTATAGGCACTGCCCAGGACTCTTACTGCCAGCTTCCTGAAAGTTGCCTGTCTTCCTCTATCTTCACTCCACGCAGCGCCAGGGCTGGGCTGGGGACACCAGGAAGAAACTAGGTCAGTGAAAGGGTACAAACACAGAGAGCCCAGCCTGAGTGGTCCCTGGGAAGAGGAAGAGCAGAGGCATGCATTCAGGATTCAGGTTCCCAAGATTGCTCGGCTGTGCCCTGTGTTGGCATCTGGCAAGGGTCTGGTAGTGCAGGCCAACCATTGCTCAACTAAAAAATGGCAACCCACAGAGGCTGGCCTTGGTCCCAGGGAGGCTCCCCATCCCGTGACCATACCTGACACACCATCACATTGCTGCTATGGAATGAAAGTGTAGCCCAGACATTGCCCCCGCCGGCGCCGTGATCCCAAGAGCTCATGACACTGCTTGGAGCCACTCCCTGATCCCCTGTCCTCTGCCTGAGGTGGGGAGTCCAAGGCCCTTCCCTAAAGGCAGCCTGGGGCTGCCTCCTCCTGGCCAACCCTGCTTCCTAGGCAGGGGACGTCTGCTGAGTTTTAGTCGCAGGACTGAAGAGCCAGGGAGCCTCAGGAAAGGCCCCACACTGTGGTGCGTGCAGTCTGTTCCACCTCCCTCCCCTCTCTCTGTCCCTCTGCCCCTCCCCTCCCCTTAGGAGCTCTGTCAGGCTGAGCAGTTGAGCCCTGGGCCAACAATCCTAAACGCAAACCTAGCCCATCCCCCATTAGGCCAAGTCCTCTAGCTCACAGCTACTCTTCCCCTCCGCTGCCAGTAACTGCCCTCCCAACTCCACACATACGTGTGACCCATGTCACGCCCCTGGGGGTGTTCCTACTCCTTCCCCTGTTCAGTGCTACACAGAGGAGCCAGCTTCCACTCAGGGGTCCCAAATGGGACAAGCCCACTCTCTTGAGGCCTCAGATCAATTACGAAAGACACAACAGAGAGAGAAACCACAACAGAGAGAGTGGCACTCTGGCTTTCTGGAGCTCCCACAGACACTGACATGGACTCATGTGGGCTTCTGGAGATAGGAGGGCTCAGTGCAGACTCCTCGCCTGAGCAAGAGGAAACAGGCTCAGGATGAAGATGTTAAGTGGTCATCCAGGCCTCAGTCACCTCTTTCTCCCCGTGGACAGCTGAGCTGAGGACATGGATCCAACCTATCAGGTCTGTGTTTGGGTCCGTGACCCCGTCAGGCTCAAGGGCAAGATGATACTGGGCTCTTGGGGTCTCCACTCACAGGCCAAGTGGTATGGCAGCCTGAGGCCGTCAGGAAGAGGCTGCCTCTATGTTCAGTGGGAATAAATGCATAATGGGCACAGGAGTGGTTACATGTGACCAAAGATTTGCCAGGCCTGGTCCAGATGGCCTCTAAGATTCTGTCCTGGACATATTCGTGACTTCCCTGATCAGAAGCTGCTACCAGTGAGGCCACAGGCCACCAGAGACCACTCTAAGAGGCCAGACAAGGATGCGGTGGCCCAAGGGTCTGCTCCTGCACCGTTTTTTTACCTGAAGGAGAACCCGTAGCCCAGAAGGGGCCTGGCAGATGTGCCTTCCAGAAGTCTCCCACAGTCTCCTCCCCATCTCCTGGTCCCTTAGGGAGTGGCACCCTGATTCTGGGACAGCACTGGCAGCTGTGAGCTTTGGCACTCTCATTCCCTGAGCCCATTAAGCCTCCTCTTATTACCGCAGAATTATTGCCATTAGAGGAACTTTGTTCTCTTCCTTTTGGAAATAAAACAGTTGTAAATCCCCAAGGCAAGAAAGGAGCACACCTACTTGGGACTCTTACTGGGAGAAGGGCAGAGGTCCTGCTTTGGGACTCTAGCGCCCCCAGGCTCCTGTTGATGTTGTCAGTGAGCAAACACAGGGCAGCCCCAATGTGAGCTGTGGGAAGTTGTGAATTCGTTGGGCCCCACCGGGACCCCCTGACTACTGGCCCCATAGCCGTCATCACCCCAGCCCACTCTAACCTTCCTTCAACCCTGTTCCCTTTCACACTGAGAAAACGGTGTTAAGGGCCTGCCCAGGGTCTCTCAGGTGATACGAGGCGTTTTAGAGGCAAGAGTAAGAGTTGTCATTTGTTGAGCAGTTTCCTTCATATACAGGTTCCCCCTCTCCCCCGCCCCCCCCCCGTTTTTAGGAAGTTTGCTTAACCCCACTCATTTTACAAAAGACCTACATGAGGACCTGTTTTCACTGATAGAAAGAAGTCCAAAGAGGATGTTCATTTTGACAAAATAGGCAAAAAGCAAATCTAGTGGGGAGCCACTTTAGGGAGAAAGTGCCTGCAGAGAAGGAGAAAAGGGCTGCTGAGGTGGACCGGACATGCTGGAGGGGGCCCTGGTGCCTGAGGTTGGGGCAGAGCTGGGAGGCTAGAGCCCCTCTGGCGGGGTCCTCTACTTCCCTCTGGGGCCTCGAGTGGAACCACTTCCCCCCATCCCTGTCCAGAGAAGTAGCCAGAGTTGTGGTATATACAGGCCCCTCCAGCCCCTTTCATGTGGCAGCCTAGTGGTTGGGGAGGCACTCAGAGCCCTTCCCACAGAGGGACCTTGCTTCTTTGCCTTATTTCCTCACCTGTAAAGGTCCCTCCTACTCCCAAGCCTCCGGTCTCCTTCTCAGGTGGTTGTGAGAGCCAAAGATGGTAGACAGTAGAAGATGTAAATGAAAATAGCTAGGATGTCAGAAACGAAGAGCCTCTGAGCTGTTCTAGTTTGTAGCCTCCATTTTACAGAAACAGAAACAGGCCCAGAGAAGTCATGTAACGTGTCCAAGATGAGCTAGTGGCTGAAGGCAGAGATGGAACCCTGTCTTCCGTCCCATACCATGCTGCCTCCAAACTGGCAACACTTTTCTCACCTTCTTTGCCAGTCCCTGACAAAATATTCCTCCTCAGCCTGCCATGCTGGATGGGATCACACTGTTAGGACAGTTTCTTGGAGGTGGGTAATATATATGCTCTTTTAGGCAGGCTTTAAATGGGTATGAATCACTCACACCTTAGTGTGAATTAGTTTTGACCTCAGATTTGACCTCATCTGAAAAGGAGAATGATAACCACACCTGAGACAAGGTGATGTGTGTATACTGCACACCCAGTGCACAAACACGTGTTCAGTGATATCCATTGTCTGCCTCCCTCCTTTCTCTCCCCTCTCCAGGCCCAAGAATGACAGAAACCTGCAGACTTGAGCAAGCAACCACCATGAGTGACCTTTGAAAAATCAGGGAGACATGAAAGGTGCCACCAGATAAAAGAAGGGGAAATTTTGTACCCATTTTCAGGTCAGCTGCCTTTCCCCAGAACTCACAAAGCAACGGCAGTGGTGGGATGAAGATTTTAAAGAAATCTTCAGTGAAAGAGATAATTGTGGATCCTCTGGCTTTGTTCAGGAAGAACAAGCTTAAATGGACCCAAAGCAGCTGTTAGTAGAAAGAGGAGGTCTGATTTCAAGTGCCGTTCTTGAATGTTTTCACTCTAAACCTGGTCCCATCTCTATAAAATGGCAGCAGTGCACTGACTGAATCGAAGTCCCTTCCAGGCTGACATTCTAGTTTTTCCCATTACAAGGAGATAGTCCGGGAAGGCTGTGGGCAGTCTTCCAGAGCTCCCTCACCCCAAGGCCCAGGACAGGGCGGCCAGGCCTCAGGGACCTTCATCTCATGGGCCAAATCCTGCTACTGCTCCCACAAAGGCAGGAGTGCAGGCTCCAGCAGGAGTCAATCACAGGAATTCCTGCCTTGTCAGCAGAGCAGGAATTGGACTGAACCTCGGTCCACCCCATCTTCAGCTTGCAGCAGCCTCTTCTAGGGAGTAGGGACTGACTCCCCATGACAAATATCTGCTCTATTGGTGAGACCTACCCGGCTTACAGAGCTCTGTCAGGGCCATTATTTCTCTCTTCTTATGTTAACCATGCTTTACTGAAGTACAGTATAATTAACAGACAAGTAAGTGCACAGATCTTAGGGGTCCACCTCAATGAATCTCTACAAATGTGCACACCCTGTAGTCATCACTCCCTGGGGGTAACAAATGAGCCTTGCAAAGTATAATTTATTTATTGCTCTCAGCCCTCTGTGCTAGTGTTACCATATATTTTAGCTCTATATTCTTATTTTGGCTTTTAACAGTCAAATCTTATTAAAAGTGGGGGGAAAATTAGTTTTTTATATTTGTCCACCTGTTTACACATTGCAGGGCTCTCCGTTTCTTCCTGGAAGTCTTGCCCTTGGACTGAAGAATTTCCTTTAGTATTTCTTGTAGTGTAGTGAATTCTCCAAGCTCTTATTGTCTGAAAATGTGTTAATTTGGCCTTTATTTTTGAAGGAGGTTATTGTTAGATGTAGACTCCTAAGTTCAATGACTATTTTTCCTTTAACCCCTTTAAAGTTATCCTTCAATTGCTTTCTATCTCCCTTTGTTTCTAATAAGAAATCAGCTATAATTCTTATTGTTTTTTTCTCAGAATGTAATACGACTGTATTTTCTGGATGCTTCCAAGGTTTTTTCTTTATCTCCCTTTTTTTTTTTTTTTTTTTTTTTTTTTGAGGGTACTGTCACTGGCCCTCCATATGTGGGACCCGAACCGGGGCCACTGGCTTCCCAAGCCAGCGCTTAACCACCGTGCCACTCGGCCGGCCCTTTATCTCCCTTTTTTAGCTTGATTATAATGTATGTAAGTATTGACAGCCTTCCTTGTATTTATCTTGCTTGAATTTTCTAGGATTCTTAAATCTGTGTGTTGATATCTTTCATCAATTTTGGAAAATGTTCAATCATTGCCTCTTCAAATATTTATTCTACCCCACTCTCTCTCTCTCTCCTCCTTTTGGGACTCCAATTATACATATGCAATACAATTCAATATTGTTTCATACATTTTTATTGCTCTATTCAGTGAGTTGGCAAGCTTTTCTTCTAAAGGGCCAGAGTGTAAATATTTTAGGCTTTGCAGACCATATGGTCTCTGTCACAGCTACTCATCTTTGCCGTTGTGGCACGAAAGTAGCCACAGGCAATACTTAAACAAATAGGAATGACTGCATTCCAATAAAACTTTATTTACAATGATAAGCAGCAGGCCTCAGATTTGACCTCATCTGGAAAGACGAATGATAACCACACCTGAGACAAGGTGATGTGTGTATACTGCACACCCAGTGCACAAACACGTATTCAGTAATGTCCATTGTCTGCCTCCCTCCTTTCTCTCCTCTCCCCAGGCCCGAGAATGACAGAAACCTGCAGACTTGAGCAAGCACCCACCATGAGTGACCTTTGAAAAATCAGGGAGATGTGAAAATTGCCAACAGATAAGAGAGGGGTATATTTTGTACCCATTTTCAAATAAGGGCTGCAGGAACCTGCACACCAGTAAGTCTGAATTTTATCTCTAGCAAGATTCTTAAATTATTCAATAGCTTTATTTACAAGAGCTGAGAAGTAGCACCTGCAGACTCTTCTAGAAGGAGGCAGTGGTCACTAATATGCAGGGTTCTTCAGCTGGTCCCACCAACCCTACCTCCTCCCCATCTTTGACATTTGAGTGGCATTAGGAGGATGTTAGAAGGGCAGCACTTCTAGGTTTGACAAATTACCTCATGATACCCCAGAGGTGATGTACACAGGTTATAGCTGAGTGGTGTGTTTTCACAGATGACTGAACAATTAATTATTGGCTAGTGGGATTCTCAGCCATAAACTCCATCCTGCTCTGAAATGTAGGCAGCGAGTTGGATGGGCCATAGAATGCATTTTAACAAAGCTTGAGGATTGCACTGGCTGGAAAGGATGGTGAGCTCATGGAATGAAGGGCTCCAGGTTCAAATTTGGACACACTCTCAAACACTGCTGGTGAAAGTGAAAGAGTTCAGCCAGTTTGGGAAAATATGTCTGTTTTTTATAAAATTAAAGACACATCTACCTATGAGCCACCAATTCCAATATTAAGTATTTACCCAAGATAAATGAAGGTTATGTCCATACAGTGGCTCAAACACAAATGTTCTTAGCAGTTTTATTCACAATAGCCAACTGGAAATGGCCCAGATAACCATCAATAAGACAACGGGTGAACACATTTGTGGTATAATCATACCACAGAATACTACTCAGTGACAAAAAGGAACAAACCACAGATGCATGCAACAATCTGCATGAGTCTCAAAAATATTATGCTGATTAAAAGAAATCTGATACTGTAAAATTACATTTATATGAATTTCTACAATAGGCAAAACCCATCAAAACAGGACTTAACTCGGGAAGGTTGAAATGGACATTTCCTGGGAAAGGGCTCGAAGGAGCTTGCTGGGGAATGGTAATGTTCTCTATCTTGATAGCAATTTCAGTTACACAGAGGTTTGCATTTGTCAAAACTTATGACTTGTGCATTCCAATATAAACAAATATTGGCCTCTAGTCAATGCATGCATACTGAAATGTTTGGGGATGATGGTGGGGGGTGATTTGTGTACTTACTTTGAAAGTCACCAGAAGATAAGATGGATTGATAGGTGGGTAGAATGCTACATAGATGGATATGTGATAAAGTAACCATAGTAAAAATGTAAATTGTGGAATCTTGGTGGTGACATACAGGTGTTCACTGTACAATCCTTTCAATTTATTTGCATGTTTCAAAACTTCATAATAAAATGATCAAAATATTAACCTAGTGGGATGGAGAGACAGGTGAGAGACAAAGGAGAGAAAGTGAATGTGGGTGCAGTGCAAAGCATCCAGGCAGGTGTAGGTCTCCTTTGCTGAAGCAGGGGGTGAAAGAGCCTGATTGACCAGCTGTGCCAGCCACAAAGAATGGGTTGGTCCAAGTTTATTATGAGCACGTGTGCTGCTGCTGTAAGAGATGCTGAAGTAACAAATGTGCCCATAACACCCCCATAGAGGGCACCCTACTCTCCTCACACTGCTCACATATTCTCAAGCCTGGAGACCCCACTTTTGAAGAGACCTTACCAAATGAGCATGTATCAGCCAGGATAGGCTGCACTTCACTGCAGTAGGAAGAGAGCCCTAAATATCAATGGCTTCTCTCTCATGCTCCACGTCCACTGTGATTGGCTGTGGCTCTGATCCATGTTTTCTCTACCCTGGGATGCAAGCTGACAAATGAGCCTTTATCTGGAACATTCTGTCTATCTGGTGGCATTGGGAAAAGAGACATGGCAAACCGCAGGCTGGCTTTTACAGCTTCTGCCTGAAAGGACATAGGACACTTCTGCCCACTTATCATTGGCCTAAACAAGTAACGTGGCTACATCTTGATTCAGCTGGATGTGAATGCCCCATCCTGCAGGGAGGGGTACAGCCCACTATAACCAACAGTGATGTGCTCTGCCCCGAGGACTCCACTGGGGTGGCATGAGGGGTGACATGATGGTTTTCTTCAGACACTTTGAAAGACACAGTCGAGACTATCTCTGCACAGCTCCAGAGGGCAGCCTGAGGACATTTCCAGCAGCTGGGAGTGACTGGCTTTGGGCCACCACAGGAAGCACTTTCTAACAAAAAGGACTCTAGTGACAGGGAGCAAGATGGGCACATACCTGGGCACCTCCAAGGGCCCAGCAATGTGCCAGGCCCAAGGGATATTGTTGTATTCCATCCTCCTTACCCACCTGGAAGTACTGGGCTCAACTGCCCACAGAGTAGTGAGTTCCCTGTCCTTGGGAGGATGTATGCAGAGCCTGGATGGCCTGATGACAGTGCTGTGGATGTAACCCCTGCAAGGGAGGTGAGGGCAGACCATAGTACCCTAGAGAGGGGGTGTATTCTGTGCTCCCTCCCGCCATCACCTGCCTCTCACAGAGCTGCCAGCTGGGCTGCTGCATAACCAGGTTCTAAAAAAGCATGCTTTGCGGGCAGGGCCTCCAGGCGGAAACCCCCAGGCTTGGGCAGTTGCCCAGGGCTTGGAGACCTTGAATCCTGGCCAGGAGGATGACTAACCATCTCTATGACCTTGGGCAAGGGGCCTAGCTTCAGGGGAAGGGGTACTGAACTAGTGCACCTGCAATTAACTCAAGTATCAGCCTGGCCTGTGTCCCCAGGTCTCAGGCATCTGCCATGGCCACGCAGTAAGAGTGCTTGCCAGCTGGCCAGTGCAGCTCCCATGATCCATTAGGGCCTCGCCACTGAGCAGGCGATTCTGGTGACGCCACAGCCTTGGTGCGGGCCTACTGTGTGTAGACAAATGGCTGCTCTCTTGTTGATGATGTGCTTCCCCAGGTCTCAGGCCCATCTCACCATGGCAACAACCCACCTCGTGGCCTTTCTGGTTTGCAAAATGCAAACTGGCAGTTTCTGCAAGCTCCAAACCTGTGTGTGGCCAGGGTGGGGGTCCAGCCCAGGGACTCGTCTGGAGGGAATGTGAAAGAGAAGGTCTTAGCCTGCAACCCAGACACCTGACTGACCGAGGGACCACTCTGCTCAGCCAAGGCCATCTGATCATTGAATGAAAGGCCAGCTCTCCACCCCACCTCCCACTCAGGCAGCACTTCACAGTTTACAAAGGAAGTTCCTCCCCCTTCGGGAGTGTATCTGACCTCACAGCTTCCTTAGGGAGGAGGTAAGCATCTTGCCCAAAGCCACACTGCTGGCAAGGGACAGGCAGGGACAGGACCACATCTCCTGTTTCTCTGAGCCCAGTGCACCACAGCAGCCCTCCCTCCCCCACATTTGTGGGATAGCTCCTGAAGGGGTGGGAAGCCTTCCCTTCCCTCCAGCTCTGGCAAAACCACCATATCCTGGAGCCAATGTCCAGTGAACTCTACAGGCACTGGGCAATGTCACTCTAATTAGGAAACAGAGGGAGTCAAGCTTCAAGGCACACACATGACTTCCCCTCCATTTTGCCCATTGACCTCCAGGGTGATGGATGTTAGGGAGAAGGGGGAAGAGCACAGGCCTAACTCCAACTGGCCAGCCAGAGGCCAGGGCCAACAAGAGCTGCTCACGTCCCTACATTTCTCAGCATCCACATCCTTTGGCTGGCTTCCAGGGGCCAATGCCCCCACCCCTCACTGGGGACAGCCGCCTTCTAGGCTAAGCCAGAGGAACCCAAGAATTCTGGCTGGCTCAGCCTCATGCCCAACCTCAGCAGAGAGGCACGCGGAAGACCATGTTTTCCCAGGCCTCCCATTCCTGCCCTGCCTCAGTGTGTGTAGTCAGAGGCCTGAGCAGCCAGCTGCCTGCGGGGCAGGGCTGCCTGCAGGGCCACCTGTCTCATACCCCCTGCGGGGGCAGCTCCCTCTCTCTCTGCAACCACTGTACCTTCCCCACTCCCTCCTCTTTCTTTCTGAGCACCTGAGTTAAACTCATGCCTCTGTTCAGGTTCACATCCCACCCTCACCCGCAGGCCCTGTAAAGTGCCACCCATAGGACTTATTTCAGTTTTCCCTCATCCCCCTTCTTCCTCTTGTACCCCTATGGATGTCCTTAAACACCCATGAATCATTAGAACTATATGGTGTGATTTGCGTGTGCTTGTGTTTTTCGTTTGCAGGACTGGTTTCGTGGTATAGCCTCCATCCATCACACGGTGTTTTACCCAGCATCATATTTTTAGGATCTTCCCGTGACAGTATGTCACCTTGTTTGGGGCTCCTGATCGCTGTGTGGCTCACTCTTACCCATTCTCTATGCTGGACCACTGCAAGAAACAGCCTCCCAAAGGCTCCCCAGGCCTGTGTGGGAGCTCCTGGGAGAACACCAGCAGTGAGCTGGTGTGGAGGCTCACAGAGCTCCGCAAAATTCCATCCCAGGCACTCACATTGCCCCCAATAACAACATCAGTCCACACTCCCACAGCTGCCGTGAGGACAGAAAGGGTGGCGCTGTTTGAAAAAGTCTCTGCTACCTGCTGAGTCAGGTGCTGATGTTTAAAAGAAAGCAGGCTTCAGCTGCAGGAGGCAAGAGAGGCTGGTAGCATCTCCAAAGAGAAGGTTAGTACCTCTACAAGGAAGCCACATGAGAAGCCCCAGGAGCAGATTTGGGGTTATCCAAAATATCATTTTAAACGTATTTTCTCTGCAGGGTCTAGTGAGACCCCCTCCTCAGGACAACCAGCTGTTCAGAAGTGTCCACTGTCTCCATGATGCTTTGTGTGGGAGTGCTTCTTAGGGACCCTTGGAGGGTAAGTGTGGTGTGGACACCAGCGTGGGAGACAAATCAGGAGGTACAGGGTCCATGGACTCTACCTCAGTAGTAACAGAGACCTCCAAGAGGGCTTCTGACCAGGGGATTTGAGGTTCATGACTATCTTACCTAGGTCCCAAGTGCAGGGAGGTGCTCTTGACACCTGGTGATGCCACTTGACTGGTGTGGGCACTGTCCTGTCATCATAGAGTGCCCAAGAGGAGAAGCAGCCTTCTGCTCCATGATCACCTGTGCTGTTTCTGAGCTCAGCTCTGTTTTAAACTAATGAAGTAAATCATATCACTAATCTGCTTTCCAGGGCCACCCACCAGGCCATCTCTGACGAGTGTGCAGCATGTCACAGGGGCCACCTCTCCCTGGGTTCTTAGGTTGTCTTTTTACTTTCCTGATGATGACCTTTAAAGCACAAATTGTTTAATTTTGAAGAAGCTCAATTTATCCATTTTTCCTTTGGCTACTTGTGCTCTGGGTGTCATATCTCAGAAACTATTGCCTAATCCAATGTCATGAGATTTATGTGTATGTTTTCATGTAGGATTTTTGTCTCTTTAGCTCTTACATTTAAATCTTTGATCCATTTTGAGTTAATCTTCTTATGTGGTATGAGGTGGGGATCCAGATTCATTCTTTGTTTGTGGAGATCCAATGTCCCGGCACTGTGTGTTGGAAAGACTATTCTTTCCCCCATTGCATAGTCTTGGCACCTTGTCAAGATCAGTTGGTTGTAAATGTGCGGGTTTATTTCTTGATTCTAAATTCCATTCCATTGATCAGAATGCAACCTTATGCCACAGCTTTAATAAATGTATCTTTGCAGAGAGTTTTGAAATCAGAAATCCTCCAACTTTGTTCTTTTTCAGTATCTCCTTGGCTAATTTGGGTCTCTTACATTTCCATATGAATATCAAGATCAGCTTTTCAATTTTATGGAAGCCAGCTGGAATCATGATAGAGTTTGTAATGAATCTGTAGTTCAATTTAGGGAGTATTGCCATGTTAACAATATTAGATTTTCTGATCCATGAACATGGGATGTCTTTTCATTTACTTAGATCTTCTTTAATTTTTTTCAATAGTGTTTTATAGTTTTGGGAGTATAAGTTTTTTCATTTCTTTCGTTACATTTATTCCTAAGTATTTTATTTATTGATGCTATTGTAAATGGGATTGTTTCTTAATTTTATCATCAGATTATTCATTGCAAATATATAGATATCCAATGAGATTCCGATGCCTGCCTTCTTTCCTGATGTTTGGTCTCTCTTATCTCTGGGCTGTAGCCCTGGGCCACCCTGGGTTCCAGCAGCATCACCCTATGTCACCAGGGTTTGGTTCCAGGCCTATGTCCCCCCCATGGCTCCTCAAGGGCCTTGACCCAGCACAGAGCCCAGTGCACTGAGCATGCCCATACAGGAAATCATGAATGAATGAATGAATGAATGAATGAGTGAGTGAATAAATAGCCTGACAAGTTAACCCATGCTGGGTGCTAGATTCTGCAAGTTGTGGGGCAGCTATTCCCAGAGCTCTGGCCTAGTGCCCTCTAGCCAAGTCCCAGACCTGCAGATACTTCTGCTCCGTGCCCTCCACCCACACTCCAGGGAGATGGGGCCATGAGGGGCAGCTTTCTGGCACTTCCTGCAGGCCATGAAGGAAGGTTCATTAGAAAGGAGCTGAGAGAACGAGAGGAAGATGGGCCAGCACCGAGGGGTAGGAAGCCCTACCAGTGGCTTGAGGTGTCTCCTAAGGGCCAGGCAGGCTCTGGGCTGCCAAAAATTGAAACAATCCAAATGTTTATTACTTATAGGCAGGGAAACAAGTTGTGGGATATTCATACAATGAAGTATTGTTTGGCCATAAATAGGAATAAAGTACTGATTCATGCTACAACATGGATGAATCTTGAAAACATTATATACAAAGTGAGAGAAGCCAGGCACGAAAGGTCACATAGTCCATTTATTCCATTTATATGAAATGTCCAGAATAGACAAATCCATAGAGATAGGAAGTACATAGTGGCTGCCAGGCTCTGGAGGAGGGGAGTGGAGTGGAAGGTTGGGAGGTAACAGATAAAGGGTACAGGTTTTCTTCGGGGGGGTGATGAAAATGTTCTAATATTGATGATGGTGATGACTGCACAACTCTGTGAATATACTAAAATCCACTGATGTGTGTACCCTAAATGAGTGAACATGGTGTGCAAATTATATCTCAATAAAGATTTTTAAATCTCCTTGGAGGGGCATTTGCAGCAGCATAGTCATTTTTTCCAGGCCGCGAAGCTTCAAGGAGAGGAAAGAGCAACAGATTCTAGGTGCACACACCAGCAGCACCACAAACCTGCTGGTCATCTTAACCAGGCCACCTCCCTTCTCAGGACCTCAGCTCCTCATCTCAAGGTCAGAGGGACCAGGTCCTTTCTGAGGTCCGTTCCACCCCTGCAATGTGATGACTCCGCCCTCTGAGCCAGAAGCCCTAGTTCTGGAAATCCCGCCTGGAGAGCCGTTGTCTTGCAGGAGAAAAGCTCTGTGCTCGAAGCTATTCCATGCAGACTTTTCTGTGGTGCTGAAAAACCAGACACCACCTAAGTTTCCAACAGCAGAGAACAGTTACATAAACTGCAGTTGTGCCATTTAAAACTGGGCCTGGAAACACTGACAAACGTGGGGTAACGCTGCTGTTGTGACATTTGGTGGAAAGGCAGGACACAGGGCTGCATGAGGACAGTGCTCTATGGCCCATGTAAACATCACCAGAGAGGAGCTGGGACCTACTAGGGCTGTCACGTCTGGAGAAGCGGCGAGACTGAGCATATCTCCCTCTTCTATTGAGAAGTCCACCGATGTTCCCATAACGATGTTTGAGTGACCTGCAGGTTGGCTGTCAGATCCTTGTCGTATGAGCTGTGTGTTCAGGTGCCCTGAGACCACAGCTGCCTCATGGGGCAGGTGAACTGGGGGCAAGGAAGCCAGGAGGCTCATGGCCACTCCCCAGGATGCCAGGAAGACAGGGTCCCCAGTTGGGCAGAGCTCCCCTGGGGGCAGCTGCCTGGGACCATAGCAAGCTCCAGTGGGGGAGCCCTGCCTGCACACCCCACAGAACACCCCGCAGAGCATCAAGAATCCTCAAATCTCATCTCAAGCTGATTGGTGCTCACCTCACAGCCCCATATGAATCAGGCAGCTCTCTTTCAAGCGGTGACTCAGGGACCAGGCTCCACTTGGCCTCTGGTGACCTTCAAGGTGGCTACAGAAGAAAACTGAGTGGAAGAGAGCACATGGGAGGTTTTTATGCTCCAAATAGAAGTGGCATGTGTCTTTGCTGTCCCCTTCCCACTGGCCCAACTCAACCCTAGGCCAAGGGGGCTGGGAAATGTGCTCTAATGGTTCCCTGGGGGACAAGAGGAGCCCCAGGGTGTCAGGGGCCTGGATGGCTCCTCCCTGAGCATCCATCCTGAGCCCAGGTGCTTCCTCTCACACACCCTGGAAGAGCTGGGCACCTGAAGGGCATGGCCAGCAACTGCGGTGGGGAAGACTAGTCTTGGAGGGCTGCAGGCTAAATGTGAAGGTCCCCACACCAGGCAATGTGTCTAGGCTTTGAGCAGGGAAGTGACGTGGGCAGTTCTGGGTTCCAAAGAGATAAGGCTGCAGGAAGTGGGAGGTGGGGAGGCAGGGGTGAGGAAACCAGGCCAGGGGCTCATGTGAATGGGTCCTCGTGATCCAGAGCAATGTCTCTAGACCCTTGCTCCAGGACTCAGCCACCTCTGTCCCAGCCCATCAGGAAAGCCTCAGGCCACATGGCGCCCAGAGAGCAGCCGAGGAAGGCCATCCTGGCTCCAGGAGGGCAGACGTGCAGCTACAATTCTACTGCGAGCACCGGGGACCAGTAACCAGGTTTTGTTCATTGCAGGCCCCGAAAACATCACTCAGGGCCAGCAAGGAGCCATTAACCCAGGCCAAGTGTGCCCTGTGGGGGTGGGGGCAGGGGAACCACCTCCCAGCAGCCTCATTAGGGCAAGGCCTCACTGGGGTGGGTGTGGTGGGGACCCTGGAAGGTTGGGGGGGCTCCCTTGGGGAAGCATTGGTGGAGGAGGTGGCTGTATAACCTGGACTGGCACATTGACTGGGAGGACAGAAGTTTCCTGACGTGTACAGGCCACCTGGTGCCCAGGGTCCAGCTCGCACACCTTCCTGCTTGTCCGCTGCCCCCCTAGACTCTCTCTTCTTCACAACCCCTTCCAGGCTTTGCACAGGGAGGTGGAAGGGCCCCTGTGGGCTCTCCCCAGCCCCTGACCCTGACCACAGCTGCGGGCTCTTCCTCTCCCTCATTGTTACTCCTGGTCATGGCTCCTAGTTAACCACAGTGGCTGCCATCCAACTGCCCCACTCCCCAGTGCTGGCCACAGGTTGGCCTCATCTCAAGCTTGACTTGTATTATCTCACCTCATCCTCATGAACAACCTTGTAAGTACTGTGCTTCCTCAATCCACAGAGAATGGACTGTTGCCCAGAGAGGGGAGGGAGCTGGCCTGCGGTCACACAGCAACAGTGGGGAGAGCTAGAATTGCTACCTCTTCCCCTTCTGCCTCCTCCTCCTCAGCTCTTTGGCCTTCTGGCCTACTCACCCCCCTCCCCAATCCCACCCTAGGGAGCAGAGCTCAGGCTTCCTGGTAAGTGCAGCAATGTGTGTGGACAGCACCTGCCCCTCAGGTTTGGGATGGGTAGCCTCAGGGCTCCCTCCCAGTGGACAGGAGGAAAGGGAAGGCAGGAGTAACGTTCAGGAAGCCAGCCTCTAGCTAAGGGAGCTACGACCGTGGGCTGGTCCTGTGACACCGAAGATGTTATAAACACACACACACACACACACACACACACACACACACACACACCCCTCTCCCTGGTGGCCCAGGAACACTGGGAAACCAGATGTCTGCCTTCTATTGGCAGAAGCAGCCAGAGAGGATCCCTGAAGGGAAGCAGGAAAGGCTGGCAGCAAGAGGCTTACCTGCAAGGGGGTTCTGAGGGCACTCTGTCCACCAGAGGAAGTGGGTCAGTGAAAGCTAGAAGGGACTAAAAAGCCAACAGCGCCCACTCTCAACAGCAGGCTGCTGTCATATGATGTTCTGTGACAAGTGAGGGTGTGTCCTTTGAAAGTCCTAAAAGGACATGCCCATGTAGGGACACAGGAGGGCCCGAGAAGGTCATTCCAAGAACTGAAAAATTCAGCATCCAGACGGGGATAGGTGAGCCATTTCCCCCACCTTCAGCTGGCGGGCGCGTGGCTCACTGAGAGGAGGGGATATGGCCTGGTGCTCAGCACACTCACTGTAGTATTCAGTAAACGGGGTATTCAAACAAGTAGGAGCAAGCTCTGAAGTGCCTGAAGAAGTCGGGGGCCTGACGGGCCCACACTTGGTCATACAGTGGTTCCAGCTCCAGCTGAGAAGGGCCTGGGGAGCTTGGAGAATGAGCTTCTTCCCTCAGGGGCACAGTAAGAGAAGAGGACCAGGGCTGGGAAGCTGGGCCCAGCAGGCCAGGCCAGCCTGGGCTCCCTGCCGTCCCTGTGTGGTACATGATTGTGGGAAGCTGACAGCCCCCCAGACCACATTGCCCTGCTCAGCACTGGATACTAGGGGTGCTGCCTTATGGTTGGTCATGTAATATCTCCTGCCTCTACGAACCCATGTGCCTTTCCTCCTATAGGAGACAATATATTCACTGCATTTGTGGCAAGTTCCTATGATACCCCAATGAGCTAACTACGCAGCCAAAGACAGGTAAGAGCTCCTAGAAAAGAGGGGAGACAACCCAAGCCAGGCGGTAGTTCCGTGGGACCCCTGAACTGAGATATTGGGGACTCAAGCCCCTTGGAAACTGAGGCACAGACCTCTGACAAACTCAGGCCAGAAAACTCAGGCCAGAAAACTCAGGCCTGTGAGAAGCTGATGCATTTGCCTAAGGGCCCTGCTGTGAATAGTCTCCTTGAAGATTAAAAGTCTTCAGGCCATTAGAGTTCCTGGTAAAAGGCAGCTCGCTGACCCTGGGGGTATGTTAATTAGCCTTGTGTGAATTCCTTTGCCCAGTGCCTTGTTGCAGCAACAGATACTGAAGCTTTGACTGAGAAACAGATGCAGCCCTCTGTAGGATAAGAGAGGTGTGAGATCCTTTTGGTTGCTAGGTATTGTATTTACATAGGAATAAATTTTAGATGCTTTTACCCTAAATACAGCCACCCTTAGTCTTAGTATAGCTCAAGTATACATCCTGTGAGTTTTATGATTGTGTTTAACTGCTAGGATTTAGGATAATTTTTAGATAGTCAAGATAGCTATAGTAAACATTCTTTAGGCAATATGTAAAAATATGTCAATCCTTAACATAAGATAGTCATGATAAACATTCTTTAGGTGATATACAGAAACTAAGTCTGGGTTTCATGGCAATTATCATAATAAAGACAAGGTAATCCTTTAATGGAAGAGTAAGTCACAGTACACCCTGGAGAGAGCAATTGCAGAGGAGAAAAGACTGAAAATCCTGGGAACTACAAACCACCAAACCCATGTACATGAGTCCCTATAAAACGGACAAGTTATTGCATTAAAGTGTGACACTCCTGAGAAACTCTTTCCGGTGTCTCAGCTCTCTTTCTTTCTCTTTCTTTTCTTTTTTTCCTCGCCGAATCCATCCCACCCGAGGGAACCCCTGGACTCTGTGGAGTCTGGACCCCCCGCACATGATCCTGAGCAGCTGCCAGGCCTGCAGCTTCTGGGGGTGGGAGGGATATACGAAGGTTGACACTGCCAGGCCCCCTTCAGGTTGACAGCCAAGAGGCAGTCACCCTGTCAACCCCAGGGCTGTCCACAAAGCCTGTGTGGCTGCCAAGCCTGGGAGCAGGGAGGGTGGGGAAAGGGTGGGAGGGCCTGGAGTTTTGGTCCCCACCCTCCCTCAGTGTCTCTTCCTCTGGCCTGGAAGAGGCTCGTCCATGAGTCTCGGCTGTTAAAAATAACCCTCCTCTCCATCATCCCGTCAGCCACACTCCGGGACAGTGTGTTCCAAGGCCCAAGCTGCTCTCTAGGGACTGGAGCAAAGGGGCAAAAAGGGCTGTGGATGCTCCTGGCCAGGAGCCTCACACTCCTGTGACTCAGCTCAGGACCCCACTCATATGGCAGCCCCCCAAGATCCTGGGGTTTAGGTCCAGTGACAAGAGTCCCAAAGGTGGTCATGGGGTGCTGGAGTTGCCCCAGGGGCCCTCAAGGTGCTATGGGATCTGTGGGCCTCTCCTGGTGTTGCCGGCCAACTGAGCAGCACCAACCCCCACCACTGAAAAACTTTAATGTTTTCTTTTCTATAGAAATGTTAAGTATAAAAATGTTAAGTCTCCTCCCTAGTTCTTTAGTTTCTTGGCTCTTGGGCCTTGATTGCTTTTCTGACAGGAAGATCCCCCTTGCTTCTTAATTGCTTTGTAAATTAGTTCCTGAATCTGAAACAATAGAAATCTCCTACCCCTGCTTCAGATAACTATTTGAAAGCCAGAGACTTCCTAATATCCCCCAGGCAAGGAAGCTAAATGTCAAACTCATTCTGTGTCCGGACAACTGACACCACTTGAGTGATGGACTGAATAGCCACAAGTTTCATAAGAACTAATAGATTTATATTTTTGTCCTCATTCAGGAGCCTTGAGGATACAGGGGATACCCCAACAAACAAGAAGCCAACACTCTTCCAGGTGGAGCTTGAGACCCCTTCCTCTCATCTGAGATCAGCTAGGGCGAGAGTTCCGTGAACCCCAATAGGCAAGGACAGCTCTACGCCCCTGCCCAGCAGGAAGCAGATACAGAAGAAGAAACCTCCTGTTCCTCAGCTTCCCATAGAGATTTTACGGGGATCACGTCTCTCAAGGAAACCTAGGCAGGTAGTTAGAGGCAGGCATTGGGTCTCTGCATTCCTGCACGTCCCATAGTGTGACCACCTGGGAGACATCCCCTCTCCACCCAAAACTCCCTTTGTATTGTAATTACCTACCCCTGCAGGAAGAGCAAATGGGCGCAAAATATCCAACTAGATCAGACCAGTCACTCACACCTACACAGTACCTCTTGTTAATCACAGGGGCCAATCAAGTGGTCCTACGCCCAGGAAGAACAGCCCATCCTGGAGAAAAAGGATAAAAACCCCAAGTCCTGGGAGGGAAGCACGCGGCTGCTACTGCCATTTCTGTTGCTGCTTCTTCCCTTTAAGCCTCACCTTTGCATATGCCCCCTCCACACTCTTTGGTAATGGGCCCTTAGGCCATCCTCTAGTCTGGATGTACTGTCTTTTCTAATAAACTACTTATTTTACTGCTTTACTCTGGTATCTCATTCAATTCTTTGCTCGAGTTGCCAAGGACCTGGACTCTGCGCCGAGAAAGGCCCACTCTCCGACAACACTGGTGACCTGGAGCTCCGTCCACCCTTGCCTGGAACCCAGCCAAGAAGAGGACGCTGTGTCCACCTATCGCCACATGGCTTCCTCCCCTGGTTCCCCAAAAACATGCCTGGCTGGGCCCAGAGGGGACTTGACAGGGCAGCAGGGAAGAAAAAGGAATTTGGGTGCATGCGAAGCCCATGTCCTTGTCCCTACCTACCATGGCCCCCCTCCCCATAGGAGAGGAAGGAAGTAGCAACAGCACTCAGGGCTGAGACCAGACTCCGGAGACTGAAAGACCTGAGTTCAAATCCTGCCCCGCCGCTGACTACAGTGTGATCTGGAGAAAGGTACTTAAACTTTCTGGGCCCTGATTCCCTCATTGATAAGAGATGTTTGTGGTCCCAGGTTGCAGGCTTGTTGCAAGGGTGAAATGAGTTTCATATGTTGCTACAGTCACAGTACCTGGCACAGGGAGCACTCAAGAAAGGGTGTTATTATTAGACTACCACAGTTGAGACCACTGGCTGTGGAATGGAATTTCAAATCCTGCCTGTCTACTGACCAGCTGTGTGGCCTTGAGAAGGTTGTTTGACCCCTGATCTTTCACTTCTTGGCCTGTAACATGGAATAATGCCACTCAGTGCCGGAGTGGGACAGGTCCAATGCAAAGGACAGGGTGGAGGAGGAAAAGCAGCTCCTTTGGCCCACGCTTCTTGAGGGGCAGTTGGAGGTCTTTCTATCCACACACCACACAGGTGGGAGGCTCTCGGGGTGTGCCTGCCCTGGGCTCCCGGCTGTAGACCAGAGCCCCACAGGACCAGCCAGCCAGCAGGCCCTGCCTGTCCCCACCCACCTTCATGCTATCCTGTTGCCCCCAACGGTGGGGAGAGAAGCGGGGAGGGAAGGAGGGAAAGACAGAGAGGCAGAAACAGGCAGAGAGGAGGCAGAGGGAAACCAAGAAGGAGGGTCAGGATCCAAGGAAGAGGAAGGAGAAGGGGAGAAGGAAGGAGAGATGAGAAGGTAAGGAACAAAGAGGAGGGGAGGGGTCAGCGGGAGCCCCACAGACACAAAGTGAGACAGAGAAAACAAAAGTCACGGAAACATTCTGGAAATTTAGAAAACCGGAGTTAACTCTCTGAAAGGCCCACAGGGGAGAGAGGGAGGGAGGGGCACCAGCTGGGAAGCCTGAGGGGAGCCAGTGGGTTGTGGGGGCCAGTGATGGAGCTGGAGACAGCCTGACTCCCTGCAAACAGGGCTTTACCTAAGGGTGGGTACTACTCTAATGTTGTCATGACAACAGATGTAGCATTTAGGGTAATTACTGTGAATAACGGAGAAGAGGTGAGAGCTCTGGCTGGTGTTACAGCCTGGAGAGGGGCGTCTGGGACGCAGACCCCCACCCCAGCCCCCTCCCTCAGCCTCAGCTTAAACCAGAGCCTTTCCAGCCAGCCCAAGAGTGCCCTGGGGCCACCTTCTTAGCCCCACCCCTGTCCCCAGGCCCTCCCCCTCCCCATTCTCCTGGGCCTGACAGCAAACACAGGCCCTATCTCTGTAAAAGTATCTCAACAGAACTCTCCCCACCACCCTCTGAGTGAGGTCCAGCGGGGACCTCATTTTACAGACTCAGGAAAGCTGAGTAACTTCTCTGAGGTCACACAGCAAATATGCCAGGATCTGAGGCAGCCCTGCTGTGCCCCAAAGTCCCTCCCCCATGAGTCCCAGGACCCAGGGCCCAGCCTGTAGATGGGCTCTTCCTGACCCCTCACCCTGCAGCACCTGCTAGGATGGGTCAGAGAGGGCATTCATGATGAGGAAGCAGGGACAAAATGAGAAGGAAGTGGGGACGAAATGTTCAATAAGCCTGGATCTCTGCAGACATCACCCCATTTTGTCTTGAGATAATTCTTTCTATTTTATACATGAGAAAACAGACCCCAAGAGAAGTGATTTTTTTCAGGGACAGAGGCTGCCCCGAGATCCCTGTTGGTCAGCAGCCATCTGCTCTGAGGCTGCTCCAGGCCTGGCTAAGCCAGTGGCAGGGTACAGAGTAACTCACTGGACACCCCAGTATGTGGGGTACTGGGGAGTTCTGCAGGGTGACAGCAGAGCCTGGGTTTGGGGACCTCAGAGGCCGAGGTTCCCATCCCCTACAGTTGGGGGCGGCCCCCATCATAAGCCTGTGGCCCACAGCTGCCCCCTGCCTCTGTCCTCTGGGTCGCTGGCCTCACACCAACAGAGTCTCCAGACAGACGGCCATCTCAGGGCCTCCAGGCAAGGGGGTGGTGGGAAATTCCAAGCTTCCCAGCGCCCAGGGCAGGGGAGGGAGAGGGCAGCCAGGAAGGGCTGCTCTGCCTCAGTGACCCCATCTCTGGGAGGATGAGCTCCGGCCTTTCACATGCCTCAGGCCCCATGCTGAGCATTGCCTGGCTGGTGTCAGGGTGACAGCAGGGCCCTTTTCATATACCCCAGGCCCACCCCGAGGGAGCTTCCTTGAGGATGACACCCAGGTCCCAGCGCTTTCCTGAAACAAGCCCCAAAACTGGAAAGGCTGGTGTGGGTGGGCACAGCCCAGCAGGCAGGGAAAGCAAGGGGCTGGGGGCTTCCAGAGGCTCTGAGCTGCCTGACACTGGGGGTGGGCTGGTGTGTGTGTGTGTGTGTGTGTGTGTGTGTGTGTGTGTGTGTGTGAGAGAGAGAGAGAGAGAGAGAGAGAGAGAGAGAGAGAGAGGTTTCTGACTTGATGGAGCTGCAGTTTGAGACCTAGAGAATTTATCAGTAGACTTGAAAAAAAAAAAAAAACAGAGAAAGAGAAGAGAAACAAGAGGAGGAACTAAGAGAATAAGGGGGATGATGACCCTGCAAGCTGCTGGTCAGCCTGGACTCCCTCTTGTACCCCTGGACACAGGCTTGTTGCAGGACAGCTCACCTCAACCTCACGATGCCCAGGCCAACTGTGACCAGAGGGGCACAGATAAATAGCAACAGGCATTCAGAGTGCATTGCACTGAGGCTCAAGGGCAGCCAAGTGGACAGGACCTCTGGGTGGCCAGGGTTCACCCAACGAGGCTCTTCTGAGTGAGCTCTGAGAGAGGAACACGGGAAGGAGGGTGGAGGGGGACGGGGTGCACTGGTCACAGGCTGTATACGGCTGAGTCCAGGGGAGCTGGTGTGGTGTGGCAGCAGCGGGGAGAGGCGGCTTGGGCAGAGACTGTGTCCTTTGAGGTCTCACCCAGGCCAGAAGTCAGGATGCCATGTCTCATCAACCCAATGAGCTCTGCAGCCAGAATGAGAGGTGTGTTCCTCACTGGCCTTGCCCCAGAGCCGAGGGCCAGAGGGCACAGGGCCTACCTCGTTTACTCCTCAGCCTCTACAAAGCCACTAGCAGTCCCTGGAGAACAAGGCAGAGGGGGAGGCATGACACCAACAAACCAAACCCCCGAGGTGTCTGGAAGCCCCGTGGGTGGGCTGAGGTGGGTGTCATGTGGACTCTGATGACCTGTGGGGCAGTGGTGCCAGCCTTCCTCGCACCTCCCACCCATACTAACATGCCTGTGACCATGACGACAAGCCAGCCTTTCCCCGTTGATCCTGCCCCTTCCTCCAAGGGCAGGGTGGCAGTGGCAGTGTTTGTGTCGTGTCGCAGCTGAAGCCCCCACAGAGCCAAGCACTGAGTGTCTGGAGACCTGGATTTGGGTGTCACTATGGGCATAGCCAGCTACGTGACCTGGGACAAGCTCCTAAACCATATGGGCCTGTCTCTGCATCTGCAGAATATTAGGGTAGAAATGAAACGTGCAGCCCCAGGTTTGCTCTCTGCCTCTAAACAGGATCTCAGTAACCTGGTCCCTCTTGCTGTCACCCACAGAGCTCCAGTCCCCTGCTCAACACTGACAGTGTCTCAAAGGAGTGTGTGGGGAATGGGGTGCTGGGCATGTAGCAAGGGGCCTGGGGCCACCCATAGGTCCACGGAGACCAGACCCCTCACCCAGACTCAGGGAGCCGCTCAGCCAGAGAGAAGAAAACAAACAAGTTTGCCAGCACCCTCAGCTGTGTGGGTCTCTTCCCCCTTGCCTCCTCCTCTTCCTGACACTCATTCCTCTTCTCTACTTCCTGGAGCCAGGAAACCCTGACATCCCAACTTATTTTTAGTCAGCTGCCTCGGGAGCATGGCTGCTGGCCCCAGCCCCCACCCCAACCCCACCCAGTCCCCCGCCCCAGGGGGCAGCCTGGGGCCAGAAGGCACCGCAGAACATGAGGGAGTCCACGCAAGCCATAGGCTGGACAGCGTGCACCCCTGCTCCCCCTGCCATCCCCTCCTGCCTGAGACACCAGCCACCAGTCCTCTGGAGTGAGTGTCCAGTGCTGTGATGCTGATCTCCATCCCTCAGGCTCTGCAATCGATGCTGGAGACCTGTCCCTACTCCACACCCCCACTCCCAGGGTGCAGGGTGGTGTTGGCTTTCTCTCCATGGCCCTTTTAGCCATCACAGAGCTATATGCACAGGGAGGGACCCAGGTGTCCAGGCAGGTTCCTCCAAACTGCTCATCCCGGACCAGGTGTCCATCCCGTGACTGCAGCCAAGATGGGCATGAGGGGCAGAGGGCATCACTGGGGGCAGCCTCCGCCCACCTCCACCATCCCCAGCAATTCTGCTCAGGCCCCAAACTTGCACAGTCCACTCACACAACAAAAGCTGTGCTGTGGGGGATTCCCAGCTGCCCACCTGGCTCCCTCAAAGTGGCTCAGCCAACAGCCAATGCTAGTTGTTCCTCAAGCCAATTCTTGAGGCTCTAACTCACCCCTTCGCCCCCCCTCTTCACTCTTCCTCCTTCTAAGGAAGGAGTTCAACTAAATATAGTTTTCTCCCCTTACCACGGTTCCAGGGGTATTCCAGGGATACGTTATAGCACCCCTGGAGACCAGTGGCAGGTCAGCAGGCCGGCCAGGCCAGCCTTCACTTTGAACTGTCTGTTGGGCACTGTCAGGCCTGGGCTACTCAGTGAATAATATGGGTGACTATGCCAGCCCCCGTGGTGCTTACAGTGTAGTAAGGGACAGAGACAGGGGACAGGCAGGTGAGTGAGATATCCATCCTGCCAGTTGGTGATAATACCCACAGAGAAAACCCACAGCAAGGAAGGGAGGTAGGTGTTTGCTTGGGGAGGGGCAGCAGAAGTTGTGTGTGTCGTGGTCATGTGACGGATGGGGCTGCAGGGGTGGCAGTGGTGCTACGCAGGAGGAAGGAATTGGGGCTCTAATTCTACTCCTAGAACAAAGGGAGCCACAAAGTCTGCTCACACCAGGTGACCAGACTCTCAAGAGGCTCGACAGGCATTCATCTGTGTGGGCTGGTGACCTTGAACCATTCTCAGCTGCTTTACACACTCCTGAGGGCATAAGACCTCCAAGTGCTCCCACAGCCCTTCCACTCATCTCACCCAAGTCTGGCCCCGGTCAAGGCATGCTGTCCCAAGAAGCCCCACACTCACTCAGTCTTCGATATGCTGCGTGACCTCGCCGCCCGTGCAGCCTGCCCCAGACTGCCTCTCTGCTAGCAGTTATGCTTCCACATGCAATTTTTTTGGACACTGACATTTGACCCCTGGGTACCCACTACACAGGAGCACTGCAGGAATCTTAGGGGTCTCCAGAGGCAGACCTCTTTACACCCCAGTGGCCCCCTCGCATCAGGCTGGGTAGCCCTTTGCCCCACGCCCACTGAAGCAAGGCAGGGATTCTCCCTGGACTCGAGGGGTGCATAGGCTTCATCTCTCATGTGAGCTGCAATTGTTCGAGAATGCCTTCCTGGCACTTCCTGCAGCCTTGTCACATCTCCTAGAGAGATTTCTGCAGTCTTCTACTGATGTCTGTCATGGGCTCAGCAGTAAGGGTTCAGGCACATGTGTGCTATTTGCCAGAGCCCCTTCCCCTCCCACTAGACAGTGGAGAAAATGTGGCAGAAACTCTGGGTGGAAGAGGCTTTGGAGCTCATGGAAGCAAGGGGTGAGAGCAGGCAGGTAGAGCAGATTCCATATGCAGGACAAGGCCATCCTCCAGGGCCCAGAGTCCACCCTCCTTCCCTCAGGCTGTAAACAGTGAGTCAGGGGACATCTGGGGGACAAGGGGTTCTGCCATTTCACCTTGGAGAGGACCTGAATGCAATCAGAATGGCTTTGCCATTTTTGGGTGCCAACTGTATTAGGACACCTTCCCTACCTCTCAACACACCTCTCCAATCTTAAAACCTCTTTTAACCCTTTTTAAATGTGAGGGAAATGAGGCTCCGAGGGTTTTCACAGTTTGCCTGAAGCCACGCAGCTAATAGGCAATGAAGCCAGGTTTGACCACAAAGCAAGTACTGTCTTCATGCTGCCACCGGGATGACCCACCATGCCCTCTCTCTGCCTGTCCCCTCTCTATCCAACCCGTCTTCTTCCTCACTCCGAGACGGGTCCCTGCCCACCTCCAGAGAGACACCCCCATGTTCCCCCCATCTCTGTGGGACAGTTCTCCCCCCTCTAGCCCAGCCAAGTCCAGCATGGAATCTTCCAACAGGATTTCTCTAGGAAACTGGGAAAAACAAAACAAAACAGAAAAGTTAAGCACTGAATCAGAGACGCATTCCCAGAGCACAGGGTCCCCAGCCTTAGGGGAGCTGCCCCAGATTACTGGGGAAGCTCACTCATTCCACGCACGCTTTCTGCGTGCCTTCTCTGGGCCAGGGTGTGCTGCAGGCGGGTGGGGGGGGGGTCACAGGCATCAGGAAGGCAGAGAGCCCCTGCCTTCACCAGGGAGGCTGATGGCACATCGCCACAACCCAGGTTAGCACTGGTTCATTTTCAGAAGCTGCATCTTCTACCCATAGGAGCAGGATTTCCCCAGGAGCACCCCCTCCCTGCCCCACTACTTGCCCCCACTGGAGGACCCTGCCAGCTTCCTCCTCTGACGGCCCTCAGCTCACATGTTCTTCTTCTGGCCTTATTTAGACACAATGTCAAGCATAGGCTGGCTCCTACTGTCCCCCAGGAACATGTCCCCTCCCCTGTCCCTCCAGTTCCCAGCTGCCTTGGGGGAATGTCCTTCAAGATGACCCTTCTGAGGTTCCCGCCACCTAGACTTCCCTGGAACGCAGGTGTCAAAGGCAGGACAGGGAGGTGACTGAAGGGTGTTACTGGAGCCTGGGGTGGGCAGAGAAGGAAGCCTGTGGGGAGTAGAGGAGCTGCCTCCTGAATAATAATAGACAAGTAGGAAAAGGCAAGGGTGAGGTGGGGACGGGAGGGCACTGACTCGGTTTCCATCCTCTCTCTGCCCTGCCCAGTGGTACTTGTGACAGCACCCAGTGCATCATTGAACCTTGCTCCAACCTGGCTCCTTCATCTGACAATGAGGAATCTGAAGCCCAGAGAGGTAAAGAGATTTTTCCAATGTCACCCAGCAATTTGGTGGCCCTGCTGGGACCATGACCCAAGCCTCTGGACACTGGCCAGTGCTTCTGAAACAGCTGAGGAAACCCTTCAGCTGCCAGCCTTATTCACCCTAACTCTAGCTGCTAGGCCAGCAGGGGACAGAGACACAGCCTGCCCACATTTGCAGCTGGGACCACTGTGTCAAAGTGGCACCTGACAAACAGCACACGGGGTCCTAGTAGAGCCTGTGGCCTGTGACCACCCCCACCTAATCCTGCCTGCACTGGGTGGGAAGGGCTAGGCTTAACCCTTGCTGACCCCCAGTGTCCAGGGACTCTAAGCAGCAGGCTTATGCAGCCTCTCACGCTCCCAGTCTCACAGCTGCAGCTGGGCTGGGGTGGGAACTGGACGACACAGGGATGTCCAGGGACACCCAGGCTCCACATGCCCTGGCCCAGCCCTTCCCCTCTTGAAGCAGCCCACAGGTCCCCCTGTGGTCCAAGGTATTCCAGCTGAGCCCTGGCTGCTCTGAAGTTGGGGGGCCCATCCCCAGCTCCAGAGGGACTGTACCTCTCCCACCTGGCCTGCTGGAGGGCCAGAGGCCCCAGAGCATGTCAGTGGTGCCACATATTGCCCCCACTTGCCAGAAAGGGAGTCCCTTTTTGGTCTCCACTCTGTTTCAGCCCCCTTGCAACCACAGTGGTCCACAGAGCCTGCAGGCCCCATGAAGAGCCAGGACTGTCCCTGAGGAAACAGAAGTCAGAGGGTTAGCAGGAGGCAGAGGGAGGCCCAGAGAAAGGGGAGGGAGTCACTGAGGACCCGGAAGTGGGAAGGGCCAGGAGACAGGATGGATGGAAAAGAAGAGAGGGACAAGGGGGCAGTGGAATCCCAGGGGTAAGAGGTAAGTATTAAGAGGGGGCCGCAACTTGCCCTTTGAAATCACTGCTAATCAATAGATGGCCACAAGGCCAAGCCAAGGGCAGGAGCCTCTGACCAAGGGCCTGGGAGGGTGTGAGAAGATCAGAGCCAGTGAGCCCTGGGGAGGATGTAAGCTGACATCCAGGCTCCTTCCAGCCCTGGCCTTGTGACAACTGCCTTCCCCACACCACCGGATGGATACAGGAGCACAAAGAATCCCAGAATCTAATTTTAGCCCCCTGCCTTCCCTGCTAACAGTGAGCAGGGCCAGGGAGGGTGGGAGCGTCCCCCCTACACACACGCACCCCCCACCCTGGCCCTGCTCTAATGGAGGAGCCAGCAGGCAGGGAGATCACCCCCAAGCTGGGGTCGCTACAGGGCAGGGTCTTTGCTGGGCTGGAGAGGGCCTGAGCCTGCTCCCCTGTTGAGGAAGCAGTCACCGAGGCCAGGTAGTGACACGGTTGTGATTAGAATGGGTAGGTTTGCGTCTCACACTAGATGACCTCAGAGAAGATCCTCAACCCCCCTCATCCTCAGTTTCCTTGCCTACAAAGGTAGTAAAGGTTTCGATCTCAGATGGTGCATGGCAGACACTGGCCTTAATGATCCAGTGCTGCCGTTATTCCCCTCGCCACTGCCAGTCTCAGATTGATCGGTCAGTCCAGACCCTGCTGCCTCTGCACTGACTTACAAAGGTGAAGATAAAAGTCCTGTCCAGGAGCCTGACGCTAAGAACAATTGACTCACTCCAGGGACCTCAGCATCTGGACCTTCCAGGAGCTAGGGCCCAGCCCTGCCCTCAGACTGGTGGTGGCAGAAGCAGCATGACTCGGCCTTCCCACCACATCCTGCTATGATTTTCACCAGCACAGAAGTGCCACTCCAGTCCTGCCACCCATAGCTACCAGGCCCTTGGAGCAGAACTCCCAGCCAGCACCAGAGCAGCAAAAAGTTGCCCAGTACCAACTCCAGTGGGTCAAATACCAGCAGCAAACCCATTGGTAGGTGGTAGCTGGACAAGGTCTCACACACCCTTCCCAGCAGCATCTCTCACAAACACAAGATGGAGATCACACTGAGGATGGGGAGGGAGCAAGGGCCTGAAGAATCCACAAGCACCCTTCCACCTGCGTCTCGGCAGCAGGTCAGCCAGCCCTCCTGCCATGGCACCTTCTGAGAAGGTGCGTCGGGGTGCCTCCTGCAAGAAAGCTCCAAAGAATTTCCAATGCCCCAAATTTCTCAGCAGCTGACCTGATGCAGGGGCTGGGTCTCAGCTCTCTTTCAAGGATGTCCCCGGTGACCTAAAGACCCAGATTCTTACAGAGCGAGGGCAGTTGACAGAAGGGGTGTCTTCCTAAACCCCCAACTTCTGTATTGGTGCCTCCCCTTGGTCAAGGACATCTTAAGATAGGGGTCTCCAGAAGTAGAAGTGCCAGGCCAAGATGGCTCATAGTCACCTGGTGGACTGCCAAGTAAGTCCCCCTGCTTGCTGGCTCTCTCTGCCATTACCTCCAAGGCGTTGGCTGGGACTACTCCTGAAAGGAGGGCTGCACCTCCCCCACCCATACCTGCTGCTCTGAGCCCACCCCCTCCAACCACTAACATTCAGATGGGCTCAGGATGCAATCAAAAATGGGTGCTGGGCCAGCCGAGTGGTGCGGTGCTTAAGAGCTGGCTTGAGACGCCAGTGGCCCCGGTTCAGATCCCACATATGAGGGCCAGTGACACTCCCCTCTACAGCTAACAACAGCTCCGCCTGGAGTTGGGCTGTGCAAGCCCCGGAGATGGTGTAGGCTGCAGCCCCTGCTGCAGTGGGCTGCCATAGGCTACATTGAGTGGCCGGCAGCCAGCGTGAGCAGCTGGTAGCCAGTGTGAGCTGCCAATAGCCTCGGTGAGCGACCATCCAGAGGCTGGCAACTGATCTGCCTCATCCGGAAAGAGTGCAATGACGATACCAACATGGGCCAGTGAAGCAATGTCCTCCACAACTAGATTGGAGAACAAAAATAGACAGCAACTTGTCTGTTCCCCGTCCCCGATTCGCCAACGCTGTTCCCCTCCCCCAATTCCCCAATAAAATCTTAAAAAAAAAAAAGTGGGTGCTGTTCATACAGAACAGCAGAAAGGGGTATGAGAGGAGGAGGCCCAGCCGGAAGCCCATAGTCCTGGGATCCAGCTCAGCTGTGCGGCCCTGGGCAAGTCCCCAGGACTCTGCTCCACTGAATAAGGCAGCAAAATGGAGCTGAGCTGAACCTAGCACAGAACCTGGCCCACAGTGGACTGTCAGGTGGCCATGTTCCAAATATAGGCCCATCATTCCTGAGTCTGGCTGCAACCCCTCAGTACGGAGATGTGGTATGTGGTTCCAGACCCAGCTCCACCACCATGTGGCCTGTGTGTGTGTGTGTGGGGGGGAAGGGGTCCAAGGCAAGTCCTCTCCTGGACCTCAGTCTCTCCTTTAATAAAACACAGGGATTGGACTGAGCCATCAGGAATGGAAACTCTGTGAAATACGTACCATAACTTACACATCCTATGGCAGTAACAGACATGAGCAATCGAGTACAGCACTGCCGCCTACTGAACTGAGCCCAGATGTAGCTCAGAATCCCCACACAGCCAGGCCACTGAATGAAAGCTGCAGCCAGAGACCGGACCACAATTCTTCAGCACCTGAATTTCATAGCGTTGTGATTCAGGGACGCAGCTGGATAACCCTAAGCCTCAGTTTCCTCTTCTATAAAGTGGCCACACCCAGCAAGGTTGTGAGGATCAAACAAGATCATGCATTCAGAATGGGATGTCAACAGTGCAGCTCATAGGGGCAATTTTCTGCCACCATCTCCAGAGACTGGACCCATGGGCCCGACCCTTGCAGACCCTCAGACAACATGGGACAGTGTGGTACAGTGGAAAGAGCTTGAGCCTGGATGACAGGTGAGGTAATCAGACAGAGTGCCAGAAAAACAATCAGCTCAGTAACCAGGGACAGGGGGACTACTCTGATCTGCCCTCATCGGGTTTCATGGACTTCATGGTGGATGCAAGCTGGTGGGAAGGGCTGGGAGCCCCTCAGGGCCGGGCTTAGCTTTCTTGGTAAGTTCTCAGTGCAGCTCCATGTCCCCAAGTGCGCCCATGTTGTTGGACACATGGCGACTCCCCTGGCAGAGGCCATGGTACCAGGAAGTGTGAATACTGGGTACAGTGGAGGTGGGAGTGACCCCACACCTCCAGATCCTGGTGCCTCAATGCTCCTCCCCCACCGTCCCCTCCCATTCCTCATCCTCCCTGGGTCAGCCATTGGCACCACCCTACCACCCCCAGCCTCCTGCTGGCCCTGCACCCAGCCTGCTGACTGGCCCAAGATGGACAGGAGGCCTGGTGAGCTGGACTCCTAGCCTAACTCACAGGGTGGCTCTGGGGCCTCGGGCGCTCACCCGGAGGTCAGGAGACTCCAGCCCTCACATCCTGACTGAGATAGTCTGAAGCAAATCAGTTCTGCTCGCTCTCTTGCCCTCACTAAAGTCAGCAGCAGCTTACAACATTCCACAGTGCCTGTACTTCACATGTGAGTGGGGTCTGACCACCTCCACTGGCCCCCATAGCTGTACCTGACCTCCCAGCAGGGCCAGCTTCAAATCCACCCCACACAACAGCCTTTGTAAGTGCTGTTCCCCTGCCTGAAACACCTTCCTATTTTGCCTCTGGGTGTACTCCTGCTCTTTCCCCAAGACCCAGCCCAAAGGCCACCTCCTCTCGGAAGCCCCCCCCCTTCCAGCTTAAGCAGCCAGTCTCAGCCACTCCCCGCTCCACTGACTTGTAATAAAGAATACGGGATCATGCGTGGACAAAGGAGGCAGGCAGCAGGGTGGGTACCAGCCAGCCTCATCTGGAAGAGGGGAGGGCAACTGGCCCTGGGAGGGATCCATCGTGTAGCTGAGGAATAATTACTCCCTGCAGCCCTTGGGCAACGAGGACACAGCATGCTTATTAAAAAATATCCTTTATTGATAAAATAGCTCAGACTTTAAAAAAAACACACACCTGCATATCACAACAAGGGGGCCACAGGCAATAATAGCAGGGGCCTCCAGGGCACATGTGAGACCAATCAGCAGATGTCACAAGTCAGCCCCTCCCCTGGGCCACCTCCCCAGTTCCACTCCAGGGCAATGCCCTGTCCTCACACTAACACTATTGGATGAGTTGGATAGCCCCCCTCCCAAGGAGGGGCTCTCCTTGGTCCTCTCCATTCTCTCCACCCCAGAAAATGCTCTCAGCACTCCTCCCAATCTGGCCAGGTTCATTGATGTGCCAACAGTGCCCAGCCACTCAGCCCCACCCCCAGCTTGAAGTCAGGCACTGCCACGGGAAACACTAGGAAACATCTTCTTGTCCCAATTGTCTGTGTGCCAGCATCTGGGGTGGGGAAGACAGCCAGGAGGGTGAGGCCCCTGGAACCCTGACGGTGGAGTGAAGCCACATGGCTAGGTCAGAGGGGGTCAGTAGGCATCCACCCGGGGCAGGGTCAGCTGTGCATCACAGGGACACATTTGGGGCTTGGAGCCCTGCCTTGCATACCAGTGAGAGGCTCCCCCAGGGATCCACGGGGCCCTTGCTCACCTGCTCCAGCCCTGTACCCTGCCTGGGAGCTCTGTCACTGGCCACAGGCTCTCATGTCAGACCATTCTCAGTGTGTGGGTATTTTTAGCTACCTTGGGGAAACAATCTCTTCCCCACCCCAGATGACAAAAGACCTATCCCCCATTGGCCCAAGCCACAGAAAACCCTCTTGGTGCTACAGGTGAAGTGTCGAGAAATTGTCATGCAGCATAATAACTCAAACCTCTGCGGGCACAAGAACATGTTCTCAAAACAATCCTTTAACTGAAATAGCGGTTCTGTCTGCCACTCCCCACTTCCAGTTTTGGGGTAGGAATTCATACACTCCAGGCACCGAACAAAAGTCTACAGGAAGACAGGTGGTGGTAAACTCAGAGAAAGGGAATTTTTATATCACCACATAATCACATTTTCTTGTCCTCTAGAGCATTTCCCCACGGAGCTCAAAGCTTTCTGGAATGCCTTTCATCTCTCTGCAGCAAGTAGGCGGCAAGCTATTGTTGCCCCAGATTTTGCAGGGGGTGAATGCTAGTGATCAGGGATGTCCTGTTGAGGCAGAGGCCAGGCCTCCAGAACCCCTCACTAAGGCATTCACGCGCCCACCCTTCTCCCAGAAGGGTAGCAGGTGGGAAACAGTCCACAGTTCTGGCCTTCAAAGGAGCTATGAATCCAAAAGCAGGGAAAGGGGAAGAAGGGCCCAGAGACAGTGCCTGAACATAAAACCCCACCAGAGCTTGCTGGGGACTACAGACCATCGTTTCTGCCCCCTCTTCAGCAGCAGAGGGGAGAGTGGAAGGCTGGCTTCCTGCTCTTTACGGGGGAGGTGAGAAGGAAGCAAAATACCACAAGAAAGTGGCCTGCCAGGGAACACAGGGTCCTGGAGGAAGGGAAGCCCACCCATCAGCTGGCAGGGGTCTGGGGTTCCGGGAAGGAGGTGCTCTACCCCAGCCTGGCCTCTGCCACACTCAGGAAGGTCCAAGCCTCCTCCATCTGCCTGCGTTCAGGCACGGAAGATGTTCCCCCACAGCCGAGCCAGCAGGGGGAGGCTTCAGCTGAACCCTTTGAACAGCACCCTGTCCCCGTCGCTCCCAGAGGCTCCCAAGATGAGGACTACAGGACCTGGGAAGGTACCAGAAAGCTCCAGGGAGGTGGCCACATAAGACAGGGCAGGAAGCAGAGTGGCCATGGTGCCACCTGGCACCAAACCCATAAGGGCAGTGGGCAGACGGCTCACCAGGCCGTCTGGGTCCACTGGCGGCAAAGGATCCTTCGGAAGGCACGGCGGAAGTCCTGGTTGAAGATGGTGTAGATGACAGGGTTCAGCGAGCTGTTGCAGTAACCAATCCAGAAGAAGAACTGAAAAAGGCCATGGGGCACCTTGCAGTGCTGTGGGCAGATGGCACCCAGGCTATAGCTGAAGAAGAAGGGGAACCAACAAAGCACGAAGACGCCGATGACCACTGCCAGCACAAAGGTGAACCGCTTCTCTCGGGTCAACTGAGCCCGCCGACGCCACCACTGCCCACCTGCAGCGGCCATGCCCCTTCCCAGCAGCACCTGGCCACGCAGGGTGGCCAGCACCCGGGAGCCCTGTGGCTGCTGCAGGGGTGGGCTGCAAGCTGAGGCAGGGGACACTGGCACGACCTGAGGCTCACACTCATCTTCCTCTCCCTCACCAGCTTCCTCCTCCGGAGACACTCCACAAACTCCTTCCTTCGGGCCCTGGCCTGCATGGGGAAGGGCAGGCCAGGTGGGTGGCAAGGTAGGGCTCCCAGAATCTTCAGGGGTCTCCCCCTGCTCCTTCTTCCCATTGGGTTTGGAATGGCCGTTGGCCTCTCTGGAAGCAGCCTGATGAGAGGCCAGGGTTGACAGTTTGGCCGATGCTCCCCTAGGGATCCGGCGGGGCTGCTTAGACTCACCCTCCCCAGGGCCCCCCTTCTGGGCCCTGGGACCTCTGCGGTGGCTGCGCTTGGCGATCAGGTAGATGCGCAGATACACGAGGATCATGATGAGGCAGGGTGCAAAGAAGGACCCGATGCTGGAGGCCAGGATGTACCAGGCCTCTTGGTTGAGCTTGCATTGTGGGCGCCCGCGGGGCTGGGGGCCGGGGTCGTCCTTATAGACGAGGGGCGGCAGCGAGATGACAGCTGCGATGAGCCACACGGTAAGGATGATGCACTTGATGCGGCGGGGGGTGCGCTTGGAGTTGTATTCCAGCGCGCGGCTCACGGCCCAGTAGCGGTCCAGGCTGATGGCGCACAGGTGCACGATGGACGAGGTACAGAAGAGCACGTCGAGCGCCAGGTACACCTCGCACCAAGTGCGCCGGAAGTACCAGTAGCCTAGCAGCTCGTTGGCCAGTGAGAAAGGGATGATGAGCGTGGCCACCAGGATATCAGCTGCGGCCAACGACACCAGGAACAGGTTCTGTGGGGCACGGAGCGAGCGGCTCGTCAACACCGCCAGGATGACCAGTGCGTTGCCGAAGATGGTGAAGAGAATGAGGAAGGTGATGACCGCAGCGATGGCCGCTGTGGCCTGCACGGAGTAGGGCTCCTGGTAGTCCATGGCGGGGCCGGACGCGGCCAGATGGGGCTCTGCTCGCCCAGCCGGCGACAGCGGGGCTAGACGATGGGGTCGCACCCAGGACGGCGCTGAGGACGCTGGAGCCCCATGGCCAGGTCGAGCGGGACTCAGGAGGCTGGGGAACGCCCGGGGCCAGCCGCCGCCCTCCTACATCCTACTCCACCGGCGTCCGGCGTCCCTGCCGTACGCCCCGGAGAAGTTTTCCAAGTTGTCCTGCTGCTGTCCCCGCCCCGCCCAGGACCGGGGAAAGTTGCGCCCTCTCTCCCCGGGGCAGCTGGACGCACGCGGGCTCGTCGCCCTTCCTCGGAGGAGGCGCGGAGGCCGCGGCACCCGCTCGCTCCGGCCCGAAGCCGCGCCTGCAGGCAGCCCGCAGCGGCAGGGGATTGGGGAGCTGAGCGGCAGCTGCAGCAGGGAGGAGACTGGAGGCGGGAGCAGGAGGCGGGGCGGGCGCGGGGCGTGCGCGAGGAGGGCGGCGGGGCGCGGCTGGGTGGAGGGGCGCCGCACTGAGGACGGAGGCCAGCCTTCCCGCGCCCCACCTCCGCCCCAGCGCCCCCACCCTTTTCCCAGCCTCGGTGCGCGGGGATCCAAGGGGCCCCCACATCTGGGGTCTTAGGGACTCCGGGAAGGATGCTTGCGAGAGAGGAAGGGTGGGTGGGCGCGGGGATCAGAGACGCTGAGCGGCTGGGGCCGCGGGCACGGAGGGTGACCTCTGCCCCTCAAACTGCGGGGCTGGGGCCGAGCCCCCGAGGTTAGGACGGTGGGCGGGAGTGGATCGCTGCTCCGGTGGTCCAAGAGCCCCAAGGAGAGGGTGGGTGAGTGTGTTGGGAGCTGCCGTACAATAAACCACAACCATGCCGGCACCCGAGAAGGAAGAAGCCGAGCGGGGCGGGGTGGGGGAGAGAGAGGGGAGACTGCCTCGAACCCCGTCCCCAAATGCGTTCTCCCCGGAACTGTGCCCCGTCGGGCGTGCGGAGACCCGGGATGTGCGCTTGGCCAGATAACGAGCGCCCCCTGCCGCCGCCCGCGATCCTCCGGGACACAGTGTCCTCGCCGGGGCCCAGGCGCCTGAAACACTCCAGGTTGGTGAGGCAGGTGAGTGCTCGGAGATTTATGGCTTCGGCTGTCCTGTTCCTCCAACAGCTGCTTTGGTACCCTCCATTAAGGGGAAAGACGTAAGAGAAAAACTGGCTTGGTCTCAAATCTCAGCAGAACAGAGACGCAGGCAAGGGTTAGTTTGTGGAAAGGGGGGCGCTGGGTAAACTCAACCTCTTGACCAATAGGAAGAGGACGTTTCCTAGCGCAGAGCAAGACCTAGTGCGGGGTCTCAGGGGAAAAGCTGGTCTCAGAGGCAGCTGTGAGGGAGGAGCTTCTCTTACTCCTTCTTCAGGCCCGCTGACTGTCCACAGGCATGCTGCGCGCCCCTCTTAGGTGGCCGTAGGGTAGGAAATTTCCCACTAAGCACACACCCCGCTCACCCCCATCCTGGCATCCAAGAGCTGCGGAGCCACAACTGTCCCTCAGGCACCCTGTCCCTACTCACTGTCCCTGTGGCCACTGCCACCAGGACCAACCTGGGCAGCCTCAGGGGCGATTTTTTTCCCCCGCCGCTTCTGGACTCCTCATGCTATCACCGCCGCCTAGAGGCGTCTTGTATGTCTAGTGCACAGCTCTGCACGACATCCTCTGTGCAAATGAGCATCAGTCCGCTTCGGAAAGTAGGGCTGCGCCACAGGACCCGCCTTGAGCCAGTGTACCCACTGGACTTTTCTTCCTGCCAGCTCCATCCTCGTGGGAGCAGGGAGCATGACCTCTCTCCACTCCCACAGACAATGGCTCTTCCCTAGCCAGGCTTAGTTGGGCGATACCTCAGGCCCTGCAGCCACGCAGTGCAGGTGAGGAGGAGTGTTCCTCCTGGATCCCCGGCTGTCCCTGCCTCCTACCAGCCTACCCAGCCCCTCTGTTAGAAAAGAGTGTCAGCCGGGTGAATCCAGTTGTCTAGGCTAGGTTTGGAGGAGGCAGGCAGCCTCTCTTGCCCCCTCCAGAGGCAGGTTTTTATGGATGCATCCTGCCCCACTCACTGGGCTGGGTTCCACAGGGAGTGGACCCACAGTTGCCAGGGTTGGAGAGGTCTCAGTAACCCCTTCCTTGAGGAAGCACGGAGGGGTGGCCATTGGAGCCTGGGGACCAAGCCACTTTAGCAAATTCCTGCCAGTTCTTGTTCCTTGGGCATGCAGTCTGAGCACCCTGGCCACCCAAACAGATTTGAGAAGAACCACGTTTCACCCTCTCCAATCACACTCAGGATGGAGGCTCAGTGGCTCTCTCCCCTGACGCTGTGATCAGCATCAACCTTTGTTTCCCGCCATTTTCCTTAAAAGGCCAGGAGTCCAGGACTCTGCAGGAACTGAGACCAGAGCTGCTGTACCCCCTCTCCTGCCCCGTCCTCCTCACACTGCAAGTCCCCACTGAGGGGTTCTCACCTGGACCTTCCCTGAAGGAGCAGCTCCTGGTCTACCCAGCACCAGGCCCTGCTGGGCATCAGCCCAGGAGGGGACAGCCAGGGGCAGTCTACAAGCACCCATGAGGCTCAGTCACTGCCCCAGGCTCTGTGTCACCTGCTGCTATCTTCCAGCCACACTCCACTCCCCACCCCCGCAGGATGTGCCTCTGGTTTTGGGGGTGGTGGGGGCCATTACATAACTGGATACCAGCTCTTCTCTGCAGCTCCCCATCTCCCCCCACACCTTCCGGCTGCCTATCCCACCCAGCCCTGCATGAGTCAGAGTCCAGGGATTGCTTCAAGTAGATCCGACTTTCAGCAGTCACCCCATTCCGCCAGGGCTTCCCGAATTCTGTCCCAGACCTACAAGCAGAGCACGCCCAGCCACATGTGCCGAGAGAGGAGGCAGTGACAGGCACTGGCCCCACCAGGCCACATTCTGGCCCCTGGACATGCCCTGAGCTCCCCTGGCTCCAGTCCTTTCCAGCAGCTGTTTGCTCTACCAGAAATGCCCTCCTCGCCCTTCCTTTTGTGCTTGGTGGGCCCCCACTCTCTCTTCAAGGTCCACTCACCTGTCACTGCCCTCTCAGGCAGAGGGAGCTACCCTGTTCTCCACGTTCCCTGACTCTGCACTCAGCACCACTGTCCCTTCTCTGTCCCTCGTACCTGGCTGAGACTGGTGAATGATGAGCAGCAGCACAGGTGTCAATGGATGGATAACATACACAGGAGCTGTTCTCAGGTAGTGCCCAAATGAAGGTGCCCCCAAGGGATGTCCTCATAAAGGGGGCCCATGAGGAAAAGTGACCTAGTATTATCTTTCCCAAAGAAAGGATACAGTTGTCCCATCCCTGGCTGTGAGAGTGAGGCAAGGGCTGAGCCATCTTAGCCAGGAGCCCCAGAGCCACTTCTGCTTGACAGATGAGACTGGCCCCGATTCCTGCTAGGCCAGGGCTCCAGCAGCTCAGAGCCCACCAGGCTAGTCCCCAGCAGGACTTCACCTCCAGGCTGTCTGTCCCCTGAAGCCCCAGCCACTCAAGTCCCTGGGACCCTTCTTCCCAGATGACTCTGTATACCCCAACCTCCCCACTTCCCAGACCCTTGAGCCTTGCTCTCTAATGTCAGTCAGTCATCCTCTCTCCCTCCATCACATTTGCCTGACAAACCCCAGCCCTGGACAGAGCTAAATCATCCACTACTCTACCTTTGACCAGCAACTGCCTTTTCCAGAGCAGAACACTCACTGTATTGACTGGCCTCGCTTTCATCTCCTGGCCACATGTCTGAAGACTTTCTTAGAGCTTCAGAAAGGTTCCCTCTTTTCAGAATCGGCTTCCCTTCCACTGACTGTCCTCTCCCTTCCCCTCAGCCCCAGGCAGTCAGACAGGAGCTCCTCCCTGCTGGCACCTGCATCTGAGCCACATGTCCCTCATAGGGCAAGTCATCTGGGTGTGCCCCAGACTCCAAGCCCTCTCATGTCCCCAGCACCCTGCTTCTTCCATTATCCCCTCTCTGGTGGTCACCCTGCAGGGCAGCCCACTCCTTAGGAAGCCCTGTCTGCCCCCTGCAGCTGTCACCTTCTCCAACTGTTTGCCACCATGTCACTGTCTCTAATGCCTCACATCCTCTCCTTAACCCTCCACTGAATCGTCTCCTGGTCAGTTATCCATGACCCCATGCCACCAAGTGCCCTCCTCTTATTCAGTTTCTCAGCAGTATTATACACTGGGCCACTCCCTGTCCTTGGAACTCGGTAGATTCTGCTCCCTCCTTGCCAGGTACCCCTTTTCAGTCCCCTTTTCTTCTCCCAAACCCTAAATTGGTGATTTTTCACTAAGACCAATTTTTGCTCTTTCCCCTGCAAGAGACATTTCGCAATGTCTGGAGACATTTTTGACTGTCACAGCCGAGGGAAGGGGGTTGCTACTAGCATCTGGTCAGTAGAGGGCTAAGACACTGCTAAGCATCTTATAATGTACAGGACAGCCCCACACAGCAAAGAATTCTCAGGCACACATGCTAATGATGCTGAGACTGAGGAACCCCATGCTCAGTGACCCGGCACCAGGCCCCTCCCTGGGACCCTTTCCTTCTGTACTTGAACTCTTGCTGGGTGATTGCATCTTGCCCCAGGGCGCCCACCTCAGCGCTGGTGACTCCCCAACGTGCACTCCTGCCCCAAACTCCGGGCTCATTTACCCCACACTCCCTGACCCACCCACTCATTCCAGGTCCAACAGCCTTAGACCTAGCATAACCACTCCCCTCTGTCCCTCAGTGCTCTAAGTGGTCCCCTCACTCCTGGATCCAGTCACAGGAGTGGTTACCTCAACCTCCAGAATGCACAGTGCCCCACTCCTCCTCTGGAAAATGGGTATGACCAGCTGAGGGCCCTCCCAGGGTGGGGGTGGGGGTTGGTAATCAGCACAGCCCAGAGCCCAATTCCTGGAACAAGTACCCCACTTTATTTCTGTCTTCCTCCAAACATCTGAGGCTCCACTGGGACAGGGCTGAGGCTCCTGCTCCCTCCCACCCCTGGCCACAGAACACTGCCACCAGGGCTCCTGGCCTGCTCAGCGGCACCCCGGAACAGTCTTCACTCTTGGAACAGCCCTCAGAGAAGGCCAATTGCTGAGGAAGAGTGGAGCTTGGTTGAAGGAGAACAAACAGGGTAACCACCCTCTAGCCCCTCTCTACCTTCCAGGGCCTCCTCTGGCCAAGTCCCAGGAGGTGGGGGGTACAGGGGGAGGTGGCAGGGAACAAGGTCCAGGGTCCTCAGGAGTTCCCCACTGTGTAGTCCTAGACTGCCTCCAGCTGCCCATCATGTCCCCGTGGGGGCACCTGCTGGCCCTGGAGCCTTCCTGCACTGCAGGGGAGGGAGTGGGGCTCCTGGAGAACAGGGTTGGCACTGTAGATGCAGGCCATTGTTCCCAGGATCCCAGCACAGGTGTCCCCCCAAGGCCTGGCCTGAGGGAAAGGTGGGGGCAGCACTGTTAGTCCATGCTGGGGGGGTGGGCCTCAGCTACAGGACTTCCACAGTCTTCAAGGCTAGAACCTTCTTCCTCACTCCTCGAGACCCCTGTCTCTGGAGCCTGGAGAATGTCACCTCCCAATCCCAGCATCCATGACAGCAGGCAGAGCCAGGTATCCCCAACAGGCCTGCCTCCTCCCCGACAGACCTAGAGGGCCCCTCCATTCCCAGGATCCCTTGGGGGAACTGGTGGGGAAGAACAGGCCAGAGGAGGAGGCCAGACTGGGGTTGGAAGGTAGCAGTGTTGACCAGAGGGGCCAAGGATTACAAGACCCAGCTGCTGTGGCAACAGGACGCACTCCCCACTTAGGGACAGAAGCCACAGGCTCCACCTCTAGGCATCCCCCTGAAGTGACCCAGAACTGGATCCCCCAAAGCAGCCTGGAGAGGTGCTAGCTGGTCTTCCGCTTCTCGAGATGGGGCTGGGGGTACAGTGGGCATTGGGGTTGGCTGTGACTGCTCCAGGGCAAGACCAGGAGCGCCTGCTCCTGTCCTTGAGCTTGGGGAGGAGGCTAGGGTCTGAGGCTGCTTTGCGGAGGCCTCCACACTGAACTTCTCCACGGCGAGGGGCTCCCACCCCTGTGGGCTCTCTGCAGCCCTGGAGTCACTGAGGTCAGGGTGCCTGGACTCTGCCAAGAAAGCCTCCAGCAGCCGTTGCAGGTGTGGTCGAGAGGCGGGAGTGGGGCTCCCGCCCTTGCTGTGGGCCTGGAACCCTGGAGCATGAAAAAGGAGCTCATGTCCCAGAGCCACAGTGGGGAAGTGCGTGGCCCAGCTGTGGAGAGCCAGAGTGGCTCTCAGCTTCACGCACAGGATGTAGGGCTGCTCTAATGATAGCATAACCCGCCGTGCCCCTGCTGAGCCGCTGCCCACTACCTTCTAGAAGTGTTCACGTTTTTCCATTTACATGTAAGTCTTATATACCCCTGGAATTTATTTGTGCATGATGTGAGTTAGGAATTTGTTTTTTCTTCATGATCATGGTATCTCTCCTGCCAGGTAAGTATGCAATTTGTTTTTAAATGCATAACTAGTTGCCTTGGTTAGCTCCCCTCTGCCACCTCATCTCCCACCATGTCACCTCCATCAACATCACCTTAGTACCAGAACCTCTCCAGGTTCCTCAAATCACTCTGCCCCCATCACTCACCTCTACCACGGGGGCCAGGGCCACTCGGGCTGCATTCATAAAGCCGGAGGACCCGTATGATGTCAGAGGTGCTCAGGTTCCATCGCTGGCCTATGTGGACATTGGGGGCCCAGAGTGGTGTGATGGTCGGCAGCCCACGCCGGCTGAAGGCAAGCCTGGAACCCAGCAGACGGGTCTGAGTCCAGATCACAGCAGGGCTGGTCAGGCAGCGCAGAAGGAGGAAGAAAAGGAAAGGGCCTCACCTCCCATAGTGCATCACAGATGCGTAGTCATAGGGCACCAGCATGTTGCTGCTCCGAGATTTGATGAAGTTGATTTCAAAGCCTGAAAAAGTACTTGTTGATGGGGAAAGAGGGCGAGCAGGTGTGGGGGGGTAGGGGGCTTCAAAGAACTTACAGATACCTAAGCTGAGGGGTCTAAAACTACAACCAAATGTGCTTCCCTGTGCTGCTCCCCACCCCGCCCTCACCTGCCCACCACCACTGGTTCCTGCCTCCTGCCTCTTGCCCTGGGAGGGGTCCAGACCTGCACCAGGTGATGTAGAATCACAGATTGCCTACCATTGCCTCCTAACTGCTCTTTCCACCCTTTCCCCCCTTCTCCTCCTCCTCTCAAGCTCACCTTGTATGAGACCTGTCTTTGTATAATCTACAGCGTCTATAAACTCACACCTTCTCAGAGGGTCTTGTGCGCCCCCTGCCGGTGAGACGCAGTGCCTACCCCTCACCCACCTGTTCTTCCTGCTTTGGGCTAGCAGCACCCAAGCCCAGGTTTGCAGTCCAGCACTTCCCTGCTGGTCAGAGCACCCACTTCTCCCTGTTACCTGGGTGCTCCAGATCTGGGAGGGCAAGCTTCCCTCCCCAGACGTCTCTCCTGCCTTTCAGAGAACCCTGAAAGAAGAGCTGCAGCCTCTGGATTGCTCCCCAATCCCAACACCCCCAGGCCCAGCCACTTCCACACCCTCCCCATGGTCACCCTCCTCTGCTCACCAGCAACCCCCTCACCACCAATCAAATGGCATCCCATCACCACCTGAAATACCTGCCCCTAGAGAGTGCTTATTTCTTCCTTTTAAAAACCTTGTTGTTCAGCGTAATTTGGAATAGGCAATATCTTCATCTGGTTCCAAAAATCAAAAGCTTAAGATACACAGTAAATCTCCCACTGCATCCTCCTTCTGAGACTCCACCTCCCCACTCCACAGTTAATTACTATTAGTTTGTGTATCCTAGCAGAGTCTGTTCTGTACATATTAAATATAAATATGTTCTCATTTTTCTCCATTTTCAAGCAATTTTTCCCATTAGAGTAGCAGGTGTTTTAACCCATTTTATTGTTAAGAAACAGCTCTTGAGTTTATTAGTGCTGTTTGTTTCCTAACTCATTAATTTCTGCTTTTACCTTCATTAGCTCCCTCCTGCTTTCCTTTATTTTTTCTCAAATAGAACAAAGTAAACATTTCAATCCAAGTTAAGTCTATACTGTTTCCCTGAGCCTTGCTTAGCTGTGAACCATTGGTTCTAATGTGTTTTCATATTTTTTTTAAATTCCTACAACTTCTTTAATCCCAGAGCTACGAGAAAAGTTTGCTGTTTGTTTGGTTTTTAACTTTAATTTTCAAGTCGAAGAAGTTTGGTGGTTTGATTTGTTATTTCTACTTTCTACTTTACATCACGACCTAAATATTTGTATTAATTCCACTTTTTCAAATTGGAAGTTTTTATTACTGTCATATGATAAGCTTTCACAAGTATTCTATGAACACTCAGGATTATATTCTCTGTTTTCATGGTACAGAGTCACTATCACCCCCACATACACTTCCCTACACTAATTTTAACCTCCAATCCCCATATCCCATGTAAGGGGCTACCTCTGTCCCCCAAGGGCACTCTTCTCTGGGGCTCCATAATGCTGGTCTCTTATCTCTGACACCCACAGCAGCAGTGGCCGAGACTGTGCTCACACCAGAAGCCGTCCACTTGCAGGAAGCCTTCTGAGTCCTTCCCTCCACTCTGCCACCCCAAACCAAACACCTGACCATGCGCCTCCTCCACTCCCTTCTCTCACAAAGCAGTTGTCTCTATTCATCTCACCTCCTGAATCAGGCTGTCCCCCCCATCAGGGTAGGGTTCCCCCAGGACCAGGATCAGACCCCCTGCACCCAGCATCATTCCCAGAACACAGCCGCTTTTCACTGGCATCTGGTGCAGTGGCCCACTCCCCAGACCAGCTTCTTCATGCGTCCTCCATCCCACGTGCCCACCAGTGCCCTGTCACAGGCACTGAGCCCCTACAGCACTGCCCTCTGCTGCCTGCCTCTGACATGGCACATGCAGTCCACTACCCTCAGGCCTCTGCTGGGCTCAGGCCCTGTAGCCAGAACACAGCCCTGTCCCCACCCAGTGGTGTCCGGCGCATGGGCACTGCTATTGGGTACATGATGAGCAAGGGTCCTAGGATACCTCCAACCCATCCTCAGGTAACCAACAATGTCCATGAGAAGTGATGCCCCAGCCTAGACATGACTTCAGGTGGACAGGTGGAGGCTTAGAGCCCAGAGCAGCAGCATCCAGGCTTCCTCCCAGGTCTCAGAGAACAGGGGCACCCCACCTTCCCCGTGGGAGATAGGCAGATGGTGGGGGAAGATGGACAATTTCTTCCAAATAGCCAGGCACCTCATTGGGCCTGGCTCACATCTGTTGCCCTCTCTCCATGGACTCCCAGGCTCAGCCTGGCTTACCTGGGAGGATCTCATTCCAGTTGATACGGATATAGCTGTCCCGGTCAGCCCGTGCATGCTCATGCCAGAAGCCGAGCACATGCATAAGTTCATGCAGGACGATGCCTGGGCCCTTCTGGAGACAGGTGGGTGCCAGAGATACCACCTGCATACCTCCACTGCGCCCCACACCCGAGAAGCACCTGCGGAGCCATGAGAGGGAGCCAGGTGAGCAGCAGCCCAGAGCAAGCCAGGGCAGACCCAGCCCCTCCCATCCCAATGGATGGATGAGACCAATATGTGGTCACCACCCTAGACTCTGGTCCCAGGTTTGCTGTTCCCAAGTCCCTTCACTGCCTGACCTTGTAGGAAATGGGTGTACTGGAGCTCTATTACCAGCCCAGGCTGCAAGGAGGAGGTGAGACAGAGCTGATATTACCTGGTTAACACAAGCAGCTCTTTAAGTGAAGGTACCCCCAAGGCAGACCTGAATCAAAGCTGTCATGCATATTAGCTCAGTTCCCTGAGAGGCTAGGAAGCAGCTATGGCATCTCCCTCATTTGAGAGAAAGCAGAAGAGGCTCAAAAGTTAAGAGACTGGGCCAGCAGAGTGGCACGTTGGTTAAGAGCTGGCCTGAAACGCCAGCTCTGAGCAGCAGGGTCCGGGTTCGGATCCCACAAATGAGGGCCAGTGACACTGCCCTCTACAGCTAAGATGGTGAACAACAGCTCCACCTGGAGCTGGGCTGCTGTGAGTCGCCAGCGTCGGCATAGGCTGCAGTGGGGCAGCCAGCGTGAGCTGCCAAGAGCTGCTGTGAGCGGCCGTCCAGAGGCCGGTGACTGATCAGTCTCAGCTGGGAAGAGCACAATGATGATACCAACATGGGCCAGTGAAACAACGTCCTCCACAGCTAGACTGAAGAACAAAAGGACAGCAACCTGTCTGTACCCCTCCCCCAATTCCCCCAAGAAAAAAATCAAAAAAAAAAAAAAAACGTTAAGGGACTGGCCCAGAGTCAGGTGGCTCCTGCACTGTGGAACCCGGACCCGAGGCCAGGTCTGTCCCACAACACCTGCACTCACCCACCAGGTCATGATATCTCCTGGGGATGAGGGCTTCATAAAGAAGAGTCACACACCAAACTCCCCCCGCCCCCACCTTCTAGCCCGAGGGCCAGCTCATGTCCAGCAAGTCACTCATAGTGAGCAAGGGGATTTGGATTGGGGAAGACTGGCAACAGAAATAGGTTTTAGACAATGGCTTAGCTCATTCCAGGCTGAACCCTGGAAAAAGCTGAGGAGCTTACCCGACACGTGCCAGCGCACACACCCAGGAGCACTCACCCAGACATGGGGATGATGGAAATGAAGTCTCTCTGGCCATGGAAAGCAACAAACCTGATGCACGTGAAGCGTTCAAACTCAGCAAACGCCTGAAGGATGACCTTGCGGCTGGGCTCATCTGGGGAAGGGATACCCTGGCTGATGCCCTGGCCACGCCCCTGAGCCCTCATGTCCCCTGGAAGTCTGCATGTGGGGCAGGAACTGAGCTTCAAATCACTCCCAACATGGAATGTCAAAAAAGGGCAGCATGATTGTGTTGGGGGAAGACAGCTGGGCTCCAGACAGACCCTGGCTATGGGACTTGGATAGGTCATGTCCCCTGGAACCTTTGGTCTCAGAATGGATCAGTTAGTCCCTAGATGTACCTTCCCATCAAGTCTTCCAGGATCTTAACCCTCCCGGCTCAAGAGGCCCTCAGAATAAAAGGGCTTCTGTGAGTTTTTTTGTTTTATTTTGTTAGTTCATTTGTTACTTTTTGTTTTATATCCCCATGAGTGAAATCATGGTTTTTGTCCTTTTCCATCTTATTTCACTGAGCAGGATACTCTCAAAATCCATCCATGCTGTCGTGTGAAGGACACTACGGTCTTTTTCATAGCTTAGTATTACATTGTATATATCTGTACCACGTCTCCTTTATTAAGAAAAGGGGGGCTGCTGGTGGAAGGGCTCTTTGGGTGGTGCTGGTAGAGGGGGTGTGGGGAAGTAGAGGAAGAGGGAAAAACAGAGAGGAGCACACGCTGCAAGGCGAAGGGGGGGGAGGGAAGGCGGGGTGGGGGGGCCTGGGTGGGGGGGTGGGCAGAGGTGGCCGCAGAGCCAAGCTCCCAGTGCTCACTCACCATACTTGCTGGAGAGCAGGAAGGGGACCTCCACAACGCCCCCGTTTTTGGGCCACTTGTTGCTGGTAGCTGACAACAGGCGGAAGGGACTCTGAGAACAGAGGGCAAGGTTCAGGCCAGCCACGCTTCCTGCCACTGAAGGGGCCACACCTTGGGCCACCCTGAAGATATGAATGGCAGGCCCCAGGCATGTGAGGCTCAGGAGACCATTAGGAACGGGGTAGACGCTGTGAAGTCAGCTATGTGAATTACGGCACACAGCAGAAGCCTTTGTGCTGCATAACACAGAATTGCAACTAACTCTATGAAGCCAATAAAATAAACACTGGTCTCTATGTGCTGGCCAGAGTCCCAGCGCCCCAGGGAGTCTAATTCAGAAGTGCTCAGAGACCCCCTGGCCACCCCTTCCCAGAGCACAGCAGCACCCGAGTACCCTGAATGTGCGGTGGAAAGCAGATGGGGGCAGGATCATCGCGGCCCGATTGTAAGGCAACACCCCTGGCCGTGATAGTTCTGTTATGCTGCTTACCAAAACCCTTTGAAGCATAGGCTTTGCCTCACCTGGCATGTCCTGCTCCATGGGCCAAAGGTTTTACCAGACTCCGATCTTACCCCCGAATTCGCTGAGTAACCGGAAGCAGGGGTGTCGCCCTGGCATGTCTGCCTTGCCTTGCCCCTGGGCCTCCAGCCCAGTCTCATGTTGCACCATCCCCAGGCGGCCTCCAAACCATAGAACAGCCTTGCTGTCACCAGGTCACTGTCCTGTTCTAGAGCTTTCTGCTGTCCCTAGTCTCCTAAAAGATGGTGCTGCTCTCTTGAACACAGTGTGTTCCCTTTTCCACTGGCAAGTTGCTGCAATTCGCATCCAGCCTGCTCCCTTTCTGACCCTGCCCTCCACCCCTGCCACCCTTCTGCATTACTCCTGGTTCTGTCCTCCCCGGGCTAGCTGCCCTCCCCAACCCCCACGATGTGCAGCACTGACACCTCCCTCTGGCCCATCCCACTGCCCTTCATCCCAATACTTCATGAGAACGCCCTGCACAGGCTACCCAGCTGGCTCAAGGCGCCTGCTTCAGGTAGTCCGGCCAGGCCGCCAATCCAGATGTTACCCTCCCTTAGCACTCAGGATGGCTATTCCTAATAAACCCTTCACTCTGACTGTGCAAGAAGAGGTGTCTATTAAGCTATGAGCAATAAGGAGGGATCCCTCCCAGGTCACACCCCATGATACCTGGTGGGTGGGAGAGACTCAGAGGCCCCTACCACTATCTATGAGGTTATTTACACCCACTCACTCACCGGCCGAAGGATGTCCCCTTCCAGGAGGAAGCTGCTCTCTGGGGATTCCTCAGGGATGAGTCCTAGGAAGGAAGGGAAGGATGTGGGTGGGCTCAGGTCCCCACAACACAAGCTGTCAGGACGGCCCAGCAGAGGCCCTGGCTGCTAGGCCAGGCAACCCCCGCCTCTGGAGCCAGAACTCCCCTGTGTACTGAGGCTGTGTGGCCTCAGGTGAGTCACACAGCCCCCTGAGCCCCAGGCTACACCATGTGATCCTTCTCAGCCTGCCCACACCCTCCCCTTGCTTAAATATAGTCCAGGGCTCCCATGGCCCACACGATTCCATCCCAACTCCTGCCTCCTGCATTGGGAGCAGCATTTCTTCCAGTCTTTTCTTCCTTCATTCTCCACCCAGGCCCAATCCACCCTCATCAGAATGCCCTTCCCCCATCTAATTCCTGCCCCTCTGTGTCGTATTCAGGACTCTTGTAGTGGCAGGTGATAGAAATTCCAGCTTGCCCTATGTAGAAGGGTGAGCACTGGTTCCCAGGACCCTGGCTCTCCATCCCCTCCCCACCTTGGCTTGTCACCTCGCCTCCCTTCAACCCCTGCCATAGCTGCAGCCCTTCTCAGCCTCTTTTCTAAGGTCTCAGCCCCATGAGGAATCTAGGAAGAGGGTCTTACATCCGCAGGTGACTGAGGTTGGGGCCCTGGAAGCACAGCCTGAGGCAGGAGGCATGTGGAAGTGATTTCTGAGGGATTGAGGAAAGCTGGGCAGTGCTTGGGGAGGGCTGGGCCCAGCTGAAGGGCAGCCTCAGCCTGCTCCCACAGGAGCTCCAGGCCCCCAGGGCACCAAAGACTCATCCCACCTTGAGCTAGGGACAGACCCAAGTCCCCCACTGCAGTCCCCTGGGAAAGGAGTGAGCAACTTCCCAGTATCCCTAGCCTAGGACCTTCAGTTGGGAGGCCTCTGCAGCCAACATTCTCCGCAGCTGGGACGGTGTGCTTCTTGGTCAAGAGCATCAACTGACTGACAGCTGCCACAGGAGCCTCACGGATACGTCATTATCAGGCCCCCAGCAGCACCAGCTGCGAGGCTCTCCATGGCACCTGACGGAAGCCTCCAGTTGGGTCTGGCTACCTCCAGGCAGGTCACAGTGACCAGGAGGCATCCTGCCCTGCTCCAGCTCAGCAGAACTGGGGCTCCAAGTTGGCTCACAGAGAAAGAAGGGGGGCAGATCCCATGGTGGCTATCACATCTGCAAGAGACCCATCCTCCCAGGGCAAGGTCATCTCATTCCCCCAGTGCTTCCACTCCAATAATGAACCCTAGTTCTGCCAGCGTAGTCCCAGGACATCTACATGTTCCATTTTCCACCTGAAATCCCCCTTAGAAATGCCCTGAGCCTTTACTTCTTTGGGTCTGTACCCCCAGTTTGTCCCCTCACACCTGAACCAAGTAGCTGACATGTTTTCAAGCATCGGTCACTGATGGAGCTCAACACCAGGCATGGAGAGCCCCAGGGACCCATGCTTTTATCAGGCCATTTAGAAAAACCTACGCTTTTCTCTCTTCCTATAAAAGTAACAACCCGGTAGAGAAGATACAGAAAGACTTGGAAGAAGCTGGGGGTAGAACCACCGCTCATTAGCGCCGAGTAAGCTCTTGTTTCCTCTCAGCTTCTTCTGCTGGTCTGAGCACTCAACACAGTTCTCACCGCCCCCCCCACACACACACACACATGGGCGATGTCATACCCCACCACCCCACGACAAGACATGGCGCCCTCACCTTGGTTAATCACAGGGATATCCTTGTCCCAAGACATCTGGGTCTTCTCAGGGGTGAGGCCTCCTGCGAAACTGCTCCCACAGGCTCCTGGGCAGCTGGAAGGTGCGGGCGCACCTAGGATCCAGCCTGGCTCAGACACAGAGAAACCAAAGTGCCCCCATTGGTGAGATGACCAGAGGACATGGGGTGGGGGTGGGGTCAGACCACAAGACCCAGGCCCTTCACTAAGGGAGGCGGCCTGCAAGAGGTCCCGGGAACCTGCCTGGCTGCCCCACCAACCCCCGCTGGTGCTGAGGCTGAGACCACTCTGAGGAAGGGGCTCCAAAAGGCAGTCCTGAGCTCTGAGGGTCTGTGTCTGAGGTAATGGGGGCGGCAGGAAGGAGAGTCAGGGACAGGCCTCAAGCTCCAACACAAGTGGCAGGGTGTGGGCCTGTCTCAGACCCTGCCCCACAGCCTCCTTCTCAGCCCAGGCTGAGGAAACTGATCTCAGCCTGGGAAAGCCTGGTCTAGCCAGCAGAACAAGGAGCCTGGAGTGCCACACCTGCCATCTCCTGCCAGGCAAGCCCTCTGCTCCCTGGGGGGCCTCCCCTTGGGGCCCCCAGTAGCTAATTCTAGGAACATCCCTGGAGGGTCCATTTTTGAGCCATTCCAACCAATTCAGAGAGAGCACTGCAGTCTGGAGTCAAAACAAGAAGGCGAGGCAGCCGCTTACCTGGCAGAGAGAACAGACCCAGCAGCCATGGCCAGAGGCATCCCATGCTTCTGCTGTCTATGGTGGGCTGGCTCGTCAGTCAGCCGGCAGGAGCTGGAATCCTGGCAGGAGGAGGCAGCCTAACTAGGAAGTTAGAATCATTCCTTCTTAAATAGCAGCTTCTCCAGCCCTCACCTGCAGCCCTTCCCCAACCAACTCCACCTGCAGCCCTGCCCACTCCTGCCTGTGTTCCCCACCCCCAGCCCAGGCTCAAGCCTTCTGGACCCTGGTCAGATCCTTCCTGGCCTGGCTAAAGTGGGCAAGCGGGTGGGAAGAAGTGGGGTACAAGGCACCCCAGGAAGGTAACCCACAGCCATGCGGGTGGGGTGCCTCCTCTGAGTTCCCCTCCCACCACCAGGGGGCAGAGAAACATCACAGAAACGTGCTGAGGCCAAGCCCAGGGGGGACCCCATCCTCCAAATGGAGAGACCCCCTTCCTGCCCCAACCTGTGCAGGGGTGTGGGAGGGAATTATCCTGAGATTCTGAGGTGCACCACCCTGCCCACCCCCCAGTCTACCCGTGGAAGGAAGGAAAGGTCACTACATTGTTATAAGCTTTTATTTTATATACATAAAATAGACAAGTGTGGGATTCAGTGAAAGTTCACCAGCTGAACTATAACCAATGTCCCACAGCAGCCTGTCATAGAGAGGGGGGACTCTTGATACCTAGAGCCTCGCATGGACACTATCCTGTTTTCCCCACAACAGCCTTGCAAAATCGGCATTTATCCCCATTTTACAGATTCAGAAACTAAAGCTCCTTTTCCCTAGTCCTGCCCCTTTGAACCCCTTGCCTTCTGAAAAGGCCCATCCTCAGAATATAGTCAGCAAAGGGCCCACCGGGATTTAAATCCTGTAGGCGAAGAATTTGGGGACATACCCCCACCCTCAACATCACCAATGCCCAGTGGAGGGAAAGCCACAGAACCGAAGTTGCCAGCTATTGTCCACAAGCACCTTATTCTGCCTTGCCTAGAACCCAGCGTTTCTCAAAAAATAGGAATTGAATGAGGAAGGGTGAAAAATGTCAAAAAATATGGTAAGGGAAAGAAACTAGACTTCTGGTGGTGAGCACACACTCTAGAGTACACAGATGTTGAATCACAATGTTGCACACCTGAAATATATCTCATGTTATTAATCAATGTTACCACCATAAATTGAATTTTAAAAAGAACAAAAGGTTAAAAAAATAAAAATAGGAATTGAATCACAGGGAGATGAGACATGTGAGGAGGCATGGAGCTGACCCTCCAGCAAAATCATCCTAATAATCAGTAATCACCCTGAGCAGGTGCAGAAGCAGATTCTTCGTTGAGAAATGCCATTCAAAAAAAAAAGAAAAAAGGAATGTCATTCATCTTGAGGACATTATCCTGAGTGAAATAAGCCTGTCACAACAAGACAGGAACTGCATGATCGACCAATAGGAGGTACATAGAGTAGATTCCCAGACAGATGTGGGTGGTGGCTGCCAGGGGCTAGGGGAGGGGATGGGAGTTGTTCTTTAATGGGGACAGAGTCTCAGTCTTACAAAATGAAAAGAGTTTTGGAACTCCATTACACAACAATGCGAATACACTTAACATAGCTGTACACTTAAAATTATTAAAGATGGTAAATTTCATGTTATATATATTTAGCACAATTAAAATTTAATAAATAAGGAAGGAAGGAAGGAAGGCAGTGGAACTTGAAAACCCAGGAGGGGAAGGTAGAGTGGAAGGGTGGGGTGAGTTGAGTTAGACATAGAATGGGATGGGGTAGGTGTGAGGGTGGGGTGGGGTGGGGCAGGGCCTCAGCCCCAGTCCTGCTGCATGTGAAGTGGGGCTGTGTGGTGGGAAGGCCCAATGACACAGGGCCCCAGGTGCCCCTCATCCATAGGAGCTGGGCTTGAGGTTGTGGGCAGGTCCAAACAAAGGCCACTCAGGGCCTGGGGAAGCCCTGAGGGCCATTCCAGCTCTGCTGTTCTCCCCAGGGAGCAGAGGGAACAAGGCATGGGGCAGGGGAAGAGGGGACAGAGTTTTCGTCCTTCACTGGGCCTCATGGAGAAAGTGTCCATCTGTGCCAGACTCCATTCACTGGCGCCGATCAGGCTACAAGCCCTGCCCTCGTGAGATCCAGCCTGAAAGAAAGGCACAACTACATACCTGAAAACCTTCACCTCTTGGGCCATTGGGAGCTAACACTTCCTGAGCACCTGCTAGGTGCAGGTGCAGGAGCCTCACATGGATTCACTATGGAATTCCCAGTAGCACCCTGACAGGTGGGAACTAATGACAAAACCCCGTTTTACAGACAAGGAAACTGAAATACAGCCAGGTAAAGAAAAACTGGCCCCCCAATCATCAAAAGCTACACTGTCAATTTAAGATAGAAATAAAAAAATAAAAGAAAAATAACCAAATAGCCAAAATTAAGAAATAAATAAGTAAACAAACTCCACTGCCCCACTGAGGTGGGCCCCCCGGGCACTCAGAGTGCCCCGAGTAAAAGACGGCATTCTGCCGGGGGACTCTTGAGCTGAGTTTGGAAGGACTAAATACAGTTAGTGAGATGACACTCCCATTGCCCAAGTATCAGTGAGTGTCAGAGTGGAGGCTGAGGCAGGGTGGGCTCTTACAGAGCCATCCTCACCGCCTCCGGGTGGAACCACTGTGGAAGCCTCGGTAGGCACCCTCCGCTCTGGTTTGGCTGGGCCCTCTCTCGTATCTCCCGATACCTCATTCTCCCTGGACATCCTGGACTCATAATTAACATTCAGTAAAGACACGCTAATTGGGCTGGTGTGAAGAGCAATGAAGCCCATCCCAGGTGACAAGTCCTCCGTACCAGACCCCGGCCACCTGCCTTGTGGGGACAAGGAGCTCTGGAATGGGCTGTCATTGGCCCCTGGCATGGACAAGCATTCTGAAACCTGGGGCCCAGCCTGGGGATGTGGAAGGGAGAGGCTGTGCTGCTCCATGGTGGGCAAGTGGAGGCGTGGCACATGCACACAACCACAGGGAGCCACACACACGGGCACTCGCAAACACGTGCAGGATATGGAATACCCACATACTATGAATGTGGATGTATGCAGAACAAGAACAAGACATCCACACCCATAGAACCACCACACACATGGGTGCATGCACACACACACACACACCCATCCATGTGCTCCCAAGAGGAAGTGGAGCGTGTGGATGGGGCCAGTTGAGTCCTGGACTCAGAATCAAAGCCAGTAACAGGAATAGGCTGGAGCCAACCTCCCAGAAACCACCTCTCAGCTGAGACAGGACATTGCCCCAGAAAGGCCACCAGTACAAAAGAGCTGGCACCGGGATGGGGATGGGGAGGACCCACCTCACCTTTCTTCACAGTCCTCCTCCCCCTCTGCACAAAGAAAGGTGAGCTCTGCTTAAGAAATAGCTTTGGAAGGCCGGCCAAGTAGCTCAGTTGGTTAAGAGTTCGCTCAAGAGTGCAAGCTGAGCTCTGAGCAACAGCAGTTCGATGCCCAGCCCGAGCTGAGCTGCCGCTGAGCTGCCAACAGGTGGCAGGATGGCTCAGCTAAAAAAAAAAAATAGCTTTGGAGCATTTCCCCAGGCATTGCCTTAAGACCAGTCGGTTGAGTTGTTTTTTAAACAAAACAGTATTTTATTCATACATCCTTGAGATTCTGTATAAATATAAAGTGCTAAGTTTCCAGGCTCCACCCACCAGGCTGGCAGGAAGTGGGGAGGAAGTGTTAAATGTCAGTTGAACACAAATAACTTTCCAGCGCCAACAACAGCCTGCAATGCTCCCAAGACACACGCAAGCAAGAGGTCCACACACAAGGGATGAGTCACTTCTCCAAGCCCAGCATCCCAGAGGCTCAGGTTCCAGGCCCCGGGGTTTGCCATCCCCAGGTGGGGCTCCTGGTTGTCACAGCTTGTTCCTTGGAGGCTCTCAGGCTGCCAAGGGCTTCAAAATGGTGGTGGGACCAGTGGGTCCAATGGTATAGAGTCCAGTTAGTTTCTGCCAAAGGATGGGAGAAGAGGGAAGCAGGCAAAGCCTCCATTCTCATCCCTGAATGAGAGCTGGCCCTTGGACCCCTAGCAGAAGAGCACCAGGTGAGAGAGTCCAGGGTCCCTGCACTCCCAGCACCCCCACTCGGGGGCCTTCCAAGCTCCGAAGAAGGGGAAGCTGTTCCTGAGATGAGGGGGACTGACTGTGGGGCCCGAGAGGAGCTCAGCTGTCCCAGTCACTCCCCAGGGACCAGCAGCAGTTTGTGCATTGGCCCTGCCTCAGTGACACAGGACCTGAGTCTCAAACTGTAGCAGCTGCCCCATGAAACTGAAGTTGGGGGAGATGACTCCCCGACGTTGCTTAACAAAGTCAAAGGCCTCGTCCAGCCGCACGCGATGGCTCTGTATGAGGTATGCCAGGCAGATAGTGGCTGAGCGCGAGATGCCCGCCTGGCAGTGCACCAGCACCCGGCCCCCGCTGTCCTTCACCGAGTCTGCAAGGGAGATGGGCAGGGCTCAGGCGGGAAGGTGCCCAGGGAGACCAGGCCCCAGACCCTCCCCTAAGCCTCTTCTGCCCAGGGCTGAGGTCCCCTGCAGTCCCCGCCCTGGGCTGCCTCCTACCAATGAAGCCTATGGCCTCCTGGAACCAGGCACTGATCTCCACCATCTGGCTGTCCTCTACCGGGATGCTCTTGTAGCGCAGAAGACCCTCAAAGTGGTTGGGGCAGCTGGCGGAGACGTTGAGGACAGCGGTGATGCCACAGGCCTGCAGCCCCCGCAGGTCCGATGAGTGGCTGCAGCTGCCCAGGAACAGGTAGGGCAAGATCTCCACCGGGCCACCCTGGAGGAGGAGAGGGGCAGGTGAGGTCTGCTCCGCCCAGGCCTGCCCAGATCAGACTCGAGAGTATGCGGACACAAGAAAACAGAGACAGACACTCACAGATACACACGCTCCCCCTGCCCACCCCACCCCTAACCCCCAAATAGGCTGCAGACATCCACAGACCAACAGAGGAGCTCAGGAGCCAGCCATGCCAGGCACACACAGGACAGTGACAGGAGCCCTGATCTCAACACACCTGGTCATAGAAGGGAGCCCTGGAGTCTGAGGGGCTATTTTCAACACCAGCAGGCGGCACCGCCGGGGCAGGGGACTCGGAGCACAGGTCAGGACAGCAGGCCTGGAAGGCCTCAAAACCTCCTGCGGGGGAGGCCAGGCGCGATTGGTGGGAGGGCTGGGCGGTGGGGTGGGCAGAACCCGGCGGGGCGGGGAGGACTCGGGCACGGTTCGCAGGAGGGCCGGGTGCTCACCTCGCAGGAAGCACACGGCAGCGGGTCCGGCGCGGGTCTCGTGCAGCAGCGCGGCCAGCAGCAGTCGGGCCGGGCTGTCGGGCGGCAGTGCGGCCGGAGAGGTGCCGGCCTGGTCCAGCACCACAGCGCGCGCCAGTTCCCCGCGGGCCAGCCGCGCCCGAAGCGCGCGGTCCGGCATCAGGCAGGCGAGGACGGCGGCGGGCGGGCCACGCGCGCGGCGCCGCAGCATGGCGTTCCAGGGCACCGGCCGCGCGGCGCGCACGTGGCGCCGACAGAAGGCCAGGAAGGGGCGGCAGTCGAGCAGCAGCGTGCGCTCGGCCTCCCGCGGCTCCCGCAGCAGCGCTGCCAGCGTCTCGCACTCCAGCTCGCTCACCGCCTCCAGCCCCATAACGCCGGCCTCTTCGTGCGCTTCCCCTCGCTCCCCACTCCTCCCGCTCCCTGGGCGCTCCGCGCGGCTCCGCCGTCTGCTAAGGCGCCCTGGCGGACGGCTTTAAGTAGCCTGGCCCAGCCCCGGGCTCACCATACAAGGGCAGAGCAGGAAGGCGCCGGCGCCGCCCCCGCGACCTCACGCGGGCGCAGGCGGGGCGGCCCGCGACTGGGGACGGCACGGTGCGCTGCCGGGGGAGGTCTGTGCAAGGGGCAACGGGGCCCAAATACCCTCCCGCCCCTCCCTGCGCCGCAACCTGGAAGCGCGCGCTGCCCAGTCCTCGAGGACTGGCTTCTCAGATGCACATCCCCCTCCCCACGGACTTCGGGCCGCGGGGCCCCTCGCCCCGCTTGCTCTCCCTTTTCCCTGTTCCCCCCCCCGGATGTCCCCCCGAGGAATTTGACACAAAATTGATATGCTTGCTGCCACCGGTGATTTCTGCACTGGAGAGTACACCGTCTCTCTCCTATTTGGAGACCTTGGGCAGGAAGGGTTTGATTTCCCCCTCCCCTCCCTCATTTCAAGACCCTGTGCGTCGGAGTGAGGAGGACCCCAGCCTGTGTGTGTGAGCGGTTCGGGGGAGGGGTGCAGGGAGAGGCAGAAGGCCCATGGTGAGTTTCCTGTTAGGAGTGGGGCAACGCTTCCTCCCGGGAGCCCAGGGAAACCCCAGGGGCCCAGGGCAAAGCACTTCCTCAAGGCACAAGCCAGCCCTGAAGGGGAACTCTGCTGATGCTGCTGGGCTCTCCGGGGCCTCGCGGGAATTTCAGGAGCTTCCCCAAGGGGAAGAAGGAGGACAAACACCAGAACCTGTCTCCTCCACCCCCACTCCTCCCTCCCCTGTTCAGCCTCCCTAAGCCTGCAGCAGACCCCAGATAACCAGGGGCCCAGGGTTGACGCTTTGGCAAGGCCAAGAACAGTAAGAAGGGGGAGCTGGGCAATCCACACCCCTTTTGCCTGCCCTCACCCCAGCCGCCAGCTCTGGGGCCGGATGTGGTGAGACCCAGGTGTATGTGGGGATCTGAACTCCTGAAGCAGAGACGTTCTGGTGGGTGGGGACGGTGTCCTGGAGCTACCCACCCCCACCTCTAGCTACATAGGAATTGAAAACCCAACCCCCTCAGCCCCACTGCCCCTGAGTCACTGCTCTGTGCCCTTTGTAAAATCCCTCCAACTCCCCTGCAGACCCCTGTGTCTACCCTGTCTTGGCAGGCTACAGCTAGGAGCTGAGTGCGTTCCTCAGCCCTCCACTGGGCTTGATGTGTTGGTGCTGGAGCAGATCTGTATGTAGTTCTGTGATGTTTGAGACAGAGCATGGAATCCTCACCTTCTGTGTGCCCTGGGTTAGAGGGGACATGGGCCAGAGAAGCCCCAAGGATGCCAAAGATCCCTGGAGCCACGTCACCCTCTCATGCCTCAGTGTCCCCAGTGATGGGAGCTCATAACAGACCAGCTACTCACCCACACTGGTTCTAAGGCCATACCACTGCCTGGGCTCCTGCAGTGCTTTGTCCTGCCTATCAGGCCAGTGTGGAGGCTGATGTGGCAAAGCCACAGCAGAGCCAGGGAGTCTGGGCCACAGATGCCACAGGCCGATACGGGCCTTATCTTTGGCATCAACCTCCGGCAGGTGACTTAATAATTGATTCCAAGGGCAAATTACAGAGCATGCAGAAGGATAGTCAGGCCCAGGCTTGATGACCATGCGGCTGGCGTGACTGCGTGCTGGGAGCCCTGGCCTTCCAACTCCGTGAGGAAGAGAGGACTGTCCAGCTGGGATCCTGCCTCAGGAGGAAATCAGCTTGGCAGTGTGGGGGCTCCAACCTCTGGAATCCAACCCCTGAGCCTGTCCTCCCAGTGGGAGTGGGAGTGCTTTGCTCTCATGTCACAGTCCCAATGGCTCTGCTCACTACTCTGGCCAGAAGCAGTGATTTCTGCCTGTGGTGACTGTGTATGTCACCCCGGCAATGCCACTTGCTTTGGGGCTGTCCCTTTTCAGCTCTGGAACACAGGCGCAAGGAGACCTGACTTCACTATAAAGGAGGGGCTCACCTTCCCCCTTTCAAACTGGGAGAGCCCCCACCCCCATAACTGTGTGAAAGCTGGAGGCCTGGGGAAGAGAGCATTGCCCACGTCCCACCCCACTTCTGCTCTGACTAACGATCCCCCGACCCATGGTGAGTCATGGTACGGATGTCTTGTCCCCTTTGCCACGTCCTCAAGGACCCCCACACCCTTTGATTGAACGAGGTGGGGCTCTAGTCACCCGGGTGGAGGACAGTGTGAGGAGGGGGTCTCTTTAGACCAGATGCCCACAGGCCTCAGGTCTCCAAGGGAGGAGCCCCCTCCTATCACTAGATGGTAAGGGGACAGCAGCAGGTGTGTGCCAGACTCAAGAGGTTTTTCTATTTTTTGTTTTCTTGGCCTGGCTATTACAGAGCAGACACTATCAAATAGGTTTGAGGCTCAGTTTTTGTTTTTTAACTAAAATACCCAACTGGAACCCATGATGATTTGGTGTTCTTTGTAACTTTGTGTGGTTTTTTTTTTTTTTTTAAAGATTTTATTGGGGAATTGGGGGAGGGGGACAGCGTTGGGGCATGGGGGGTGGAAGGGAACAGACAAGTTGCTGTCTCTTTGTTCTTCAGTCTAGTTGCGGAGGACGTTGCTCCACTGGCCCATGTTAGTATCATCATTGCGCTCTTCCCAGATGAGGCAGATCGGTCGCGGGACTCTGGATGGTCACTCACCGGCGGCTATCGGCAGCTCACGCTGGCTGCCAGCCACTCACTGTAGCCTTAGCAGCCCACTGCAGCAGGGGCTGCAGCCTACACTGTCGCCGGAACTCATGCAGCCCAGCTCCAGGTGGAGCTGTTGTTAGCTGTGGAGGGCAGTGTCACTGGCCCGCAGATGTGGGATCTGAACGGGGGCCACTGCCATCCCCAAAACAGCTCTTAACGAATGCACCACTTAGCCAGCCCTGTAACTTTCTGTTTTGACAACTGGCTCAGTGTCCCTGGCCCCCTGCCTTGGGATCTCTGGCCTTTCCCTGCCCCACAGCACACCCCCAACCCCCACGCAGAGCAGTTTCCAGTCCACAGTCACAACGCTGGGGACATGCGGCACTGGGCACTGGACTCTGGGCCTAGTTTACCCCTGGTGCGCTCCCCTTCCTCCTCCTCCAAACCCACGCCCCTAGCAGATGCTGCGGAGAAGGAGGAAGAGATGAATGGTGGGGCTCCATCCTTAGGCCAAGGCAGGTTATGAAGGTAAGAGTGACGAATGACAGCCACCCCAGCCCCATCGCCTGAGGAGTGAGTCAGGATGACGTCAGGTTTCCTGTGCCTGGCCTCTGCCCTGAGCTCGGCCACCCCCACAGGCTCCTGCCAGGTGAAGACAGTGACTCGGTGACTTGGTGCTCTGCAAAAGAGGGCCCTGTCCATAGTGGGGAGGACTGGGGAGGTGGAGGTTCGCTTGGAGCACCCAGCCCTTAGCAAGGCCGGCTCAGAAGTGGGCCCGCACATGGCTGAGGGACTGGGGTCTGTCCCACAACACGTGTCATGTCATCTGTGTTTGTAGGCAGGAGCACACTTGGGTAGCCCTGCTGGACACAGTGAACACAAGAAAAAAGTCTCCGTCTGGAGCTGTTGTGGCTTTGATGCCTCTTGAATGTTTGTTTTTCCTCATTTTAACAAACAGGCTCGGTGTCCTCCCCCAGCATCCATTCCAGATCACGCATTCCTTTCTGTTTATTCATTTGTTCATTTACTCAGCCCCTCAGTCAAAAGATGTACTCTGAGCACCTGTGATGTGCCAGATCCATTTGTGGGTGCTGGGGACACAGCAGAAAATCACAAACCCTGCCCTCGAGGAGCCGAACTCACTGATTCAGTGACATTTATTTTTGTGTTTATGTTGTATTCTTGGCAAGTGAGTTGAATGGTACAAATAGTACCCAAAGATGTTACTAAGTGTGGTAAGGTAGGAGATGCTAGAGTCAGGACACATTTACAAGGAGAGGGTCCCTGCAGCCCCTTCTAGCTTTGGCACAGTGCCGTTCGTGGGGTCTGGTCTCCTGGGGTGGAGGGAATAGGAGGCCACGGCCCAAAGGAAGGGGACCTGAGAGAGCCAGTCCTATTGCCAAAGCTGGCTCCCTCCTGCTCTATGGGGGCGTCCATCAAAGGGACCTGGGCTTGTCTTTTTTTTCCCTTGGCACGCACCTACCTCCAGCACACCCGTGGCCCCCCACCTATGGCAGCGTGAACTCCGATCAGCTGGGCGTCCCTGGCTTAGGCCGCAGAGGAAGAGGCCATTAAGGAAGAGCTCTGTCACCAGTGTAATTATTGGGCAAGAGGTGAGGGATTCTCAGAAATGTGACCACTGTGGCCAGAGGGTACGTGGCTCTATGTCAAGAGGACTCTGGCGGCTCCCCCCACAGCCCGATCCGGGTACTATGTGAGTGTGGTAAGGGGACTTCAAGGCCCAGAGGAGCCAAGACTGCTCTTCCCGCCTCGTCACCCCTGACACTGTTAGCACTATCCAGACCAGGCCAGGCCACCCCTGTAAAGACCAGTAACACCAGCAGCCAAGGGGCCATGGCAGCAGTGGTGTTTATCAGGGAGCTATGGGGGCTCAGGAGACACTTCACCTTGACCCGGAGACAGTAAAGCTGCTTCCTTGCTGTGTGTCCTTGGACAAGTGAGTTAACCTCTCTGTGCTCTCACTGAACAATAGTGCTGACTAGCACTGTGCCAGGTGCCTTCTGGGCATTACTGCATCTAGGCTTTTGGACTCAGTACCCTCACTTTGCAGGTGGGGAACCAAGGCCACACAGTAGTAAGTGAAGGACAGAGACTGGAACCTGGGTGCACGACGCACAGGGCACTGGGAAGCACAGCAACCACTCCCAGGGAAGGTGATTACACAGGAGGTTGAAAATCCACAATGTTGGACAGCGGTCAGTGTTAGGACAGGGCCCTGCTAGGCCCCTCACCCCTACTTGCTCCAGCTCCAGGGCAGAAGAGGTATCCTTGGGTCTCCAGAGCAGAGGACAGACAGTTCCAGATTATAAACACACCAGCATGTGAGTAGAATTGCCCCATGTAACTTGCACGGGGAATGAGATGTCCTGGGTTCAAGGGCAAGACTGGCCACCCACAGCCTGGAGCCCTGGGCAGGCTGCACTGGTTCAGGAATCAAGTATATACTGAGTGCCAGGCTCTGTGCATGGTGCTGGGGATGCACTGCTGACAAAGTTCCTGCCCCCGGGGCTGGCCTTCCAGAGGGGGAGAGAGAGAGACAAGTAAATAAAAACTAAGGTGATGTCAGACAAGGTAAGCGCCCATAGGGCAATGAATGGAGCAGGGGCCCTCTGGGAGGAGGCAGCCTTGGAGCTGTAACTGGAGGGATGAGAAGGGGCTGGCCAGGGTCAGGTAGGAAAGAGCTGTCCAAGAGGCAGGGGCAAGGACAAAAGCCCTGAGTAGAGAACAAGCTGGCAGGCTGGGAGGAGCTGGGGACAGAAGCGGTCCCAGAAGCGACCTCTGTTGGGCCTGGTCTCTGCGAGGGTCTGATTTGACTGAAAGACCAGTGGGAACCCTCGGAAGGTCTTGATGATGGAGCGAGATGTCTAATGGACGCCAGAGCAGTCCTTCCTGCTATGGGCGGAGAACAGATGTGGGAGCAGGAGTGGCTGCAGGGAGAGGTCAGGGCTGCTGCAGGAGTTCAAGGGACAGTGTGGGACTGAGGATGATAAAATGAAGAAAGATCCAGGATCTGGTGGGGGAGAGCCAACAGGAATTGTGGGCGGGGCAGTGGGGGAGGGCTCCTGGGTTGGGCAGAGGGGGCCCGCTGACTACAAGAAGGTTGAGGCCCAGGCTTCCTCCCCTGTCACTTGACCCTGAGCCCTGCCCGGACGCCTGCTTTGGACACAGGGGACTCAGGAGCCAGCCGTGGGGTGCCAGCTGCTGGGTGTGCTCCCTCCACCCCAGGACTCAGCTGTGGAAGCTGGAAGAGGAGAAAAGACTCGGCTCCTGTGAGGGAAAAGGGCAAAGTGAAGCGGCTTCGCCACAGCCAGAGTGGAGCTGGGGGCTGGAGGGGATGGCGCTCGGTGGCCCTGAGGCCCAGGCTGGGTTAGCAGCACAGATGGTTGGGGGGTGGATGCCGAGGAGAAAAGTGTCTGGAGAGGATTAGGGAGGATTAGGGCCCCAAATCCAATGATGGTGCCCTTGAGGATAACGCTCCTGAAAAAGCTAAAGCCACCTCTGCTCATAGAGCCGCCCTGGGTGCCAGGGAGGGCTGTGTGCCTGCACACAGACTCTTACCACCTGTGGACACCGGGATGCCCTCTCGGGCTCCAAGCCAGCCATCAGGAGCCCCTCCCTGAGCAATCCCCCTGTCCCAGTGGCCCCAGGGGCCAGTCCACAGACCTGCAAGCCCAGCCCTGGCTCCAGGGCCACTGCACTGTCCCACATGCCCCTCCTGTCCCCATGCGGCCCAGACACCTGCAAGTTGACCAGTAGCCCTGAGACACCCCACCCACCAGCGCCCACCGGCATCTAATATGGAACCCCGTCCAGCCTGGGCACAAGTCCCTAGGTGCACTTCCCACTCAGACACCTCATGTATGACACCCCCTTCCCTGGGAGGCCACCCCACTCTATCCACACTACCCCAGAAGGAGATGGCTTGGACTATGGGGGTCCAAGCAAGGCCCTTTCTCAGGGCCTGGCCTCCTGAACACAAATACACACACACCCCATCAGTGCTGTTCCGTGGAGGGGGAGTCACCTGGGAGACTCTAAGGCTAAAACAAGAGCCTATATTAGCCTTTGGTTTTGCAAATGCAGTGGTAAGGGTCCCCTGGGTGTCAGGCCCTGTGCTGGGGGCCCTGGGACACTTCACTAGGGGCTGGGCTTTGCTGTCATCCCCACTGACATAATCCCTGGGAGCCCACCCACTGCCCCAAGTCAGAACCCTGCTCCAGGGAAAGGAAACCAGCCAGAGCTGCCTGGGGTCCAGGCCACATTCTCAGTGGGCTCTTCTTGAGCACCCCAACCAGGAAAGCTTATTGCTGCTGGCCCTGCTACTTCCTGGGGTGTAGTGCTGACCCTGTCACCAGCCTGACTCATGCACAGCAGGGCCTGGGCTAGGAGTGCCTGCCTCAGTTTCCCCAGGGGCAGGGGCAGGCCTCGAATTTCATCTAAGACAGAAAAGGCCCTGGAGGCAAGGCCAGGAAGGGCAGTAGGGACTTACACCAGGTTCCTGGGGCCTGCAGGGGCCACGCATACTCAGACGCCCGGTGTTCCTGGCATCATGGGATGGGCTGGCCAGGCTGCAATACCACCCAACAGTGGGCCGAGTGATGGAGGCCAGATGAGACCATGGGTCCCACGCCCAGCCCCAAAGACAATAATCATCATGCCAGAAACCCAGGTAGCTGGAGCCTCCCCCACGCTGGTTTGGGTGCTGAGGGTAGGGGAGGGACACCTGGGACACAGGAGGGCCAGGAGAGGGTGTGTGTGGTCCATGCCCAGGAGGACCCCCTTGAAGGGCATGGGGTGGGTAGCCTGGGGAGGCGTCTTGTGCAGCAGCCAGAAAGCCTGTAGCTGGGGAGTCTGCACACTGCAGCTGCCGCCCACCTACCCGTCTCACATCTGTCGGTCTCAGAGCCAGGCACAGGGCCAGGGACAAGGAGGTGGGTGCAAAGCGCCTCAAACACCCTGCCTTCCTTTCCCTGCTTTGCCTCACCCAGGCCTCACCCTGGGGGTTTTCATCAGCCCTACTTTACAGGTGAGGAAACTGAGGTTCCGAGAGGGGAAGTGAGTCCTGCAAGGCCTCGTCCAGGGCAGGGCCCTGGTGGGCGGAGGACTGTTATTGTTCAGGCTGCCAGGAGCAGCACTCCCTGCCCTCCACCCCTTTGCAGAGCTTTCCCATGGGACCCTCGCGTCCAACCGCAGGGGTGGCCCCCGCCAGAGCCAAGGTGGGCCGTGGGGCTGTGGAGCGGGTCACAAAGGAGCTGCTGGGCATGTCCTCAGTGACCTCCCACCTCCCCATCTAGAGCCCCAGGGGCCCTGCGGCATCAGTCCAGGGCCTGGGAGTCACAGGGCAAGGCAGTGTCCAGCAGCCTGGAAGTCCTAAGGAGAGGCCCGGAGGGGCACACCCCAGCCCCCACCCGGCTAGGAGCCACAGCAGCTCCTCCAGACTGAGCCCAGTGGGAGCAACTGGTCCCAGTGGGGGTGGCAGGCCCCAGCAGAGAAGAGACCACCTATAGCCCAGGCAACTAAGGGAAACAGAAACTGCTTGTACACCGTTAGGGTGCCTTCCCCTTCCTGGCCAGGCCAGCCCCTCTGTGAGTCACCCAGCCTCAGCCGCCCCTGGGGAAGGGGCCAACTGTTGTGGGAAGTGAGTGAGCCACCATCCCCTAAGGCACTTTGGAAACTGTGAAGGGCTGCCTGTATTTAAATAATGTAAATAATTAGGGAACAACAGACTCATGAGTATGGGAAAGTGGGCTGGCCTCCGAGGACAAGGACGCAGAGCAGCCCCGACCCATGTGGAGACCCAAGAAAAAGGCCTTTCTCCCCGCTGTTCCCCAGGCCCAGGGCTGCCCTTCCACAGCTGAGGACAAACCTGGGGGCCGCCCTCTGTTTTCGGCCCCACTCCCTCTTGCATCTCCTTCATCCACCCCAGAGTTTCTTCTGAGGACCCAGGGCCCCCAGACCCTAGGCACACATGTTAGAGGGACCCAGCCTGGCAGGACCCCTGTGATATTCATTTAACACACATTTACAGAGCGACTTTGAGTGGGCTTTGGGACGCAGGGCTGAGCTGGCCATCCCGTTGGTCTTCCTTCTTCCAGACCCCTTTCCTTCCCGCTGCAATCTGTGTGGACATCTCACCTGGGTTCCCCAGCTCTCTGCTTCCCAAGGGTCACCCAGGAGGCACCAGCCAGAAAAGGATCGCAGGAGGAGGGAGTCTGGGTGCTTCGGCCCCCAAGCCTTCCATGCCGTGGGGCCAAGGTTGGGCAGTGTCTGGGTCCCTCTGTGACCCACAGGAGGCCCCTCTGCACAGCCCCCGCCCTCTCTTCACTCCCCCAGCCCTAAATGAAGGACTGGCTCAGTGGCAGACTGCACCAGTTGCACACACTTTGCCATTGAGAGGCAGAGTCTGTCTCTCAGACTTTGTCAGAACAAGTCACAGGCATGGCCTGGGTCCCATAACAGGTTCTTTTCTAACGTCCTCTCACCGAGATACCCCCACAGTTTCCTGTGCTGTGTGCGTGCCCTGGCTGCAAATAAGGTGACTTGTTCAACTACAGGTGTGTTCCTGGTGGCCTTTGGCTGAAGGGCACTGACAGACATACCCTCTACCCTGGTTCCTTCCTGTCCACCCTCCCCATAGCAGCCAGAATGAACTTTCTAAATTGCAAGGTGGCCTGTGTCATCCTTGGTCAGCACTCAGGTGTATTAGTGGGGATTGGGTTGGGCGGATGGAACAGTAGCTCAGGTGTAAGCAGAGGCGTAGGTGCTCAGGGCCGGCTGGAGGTTCTTCTCCTTTAAGCACCCAGGGATGCGGGTCCTGCCATCCTGTGGCTTTGCTGTGCACGGCCTCTATTTCCATCACCTTATAGTCCAAGCTGGCTGCTCCAGCTCCTGCTTTCACATCAACATTCCAGCCCACAGAAAGGAGGAAAGGGCAAAGAAAGACATGTCCCCTTTAGAACTTAAAGGGCACTTCTGGGAAGGTGCAGTCACTTCTGCTTATACCCCAATGGCCAGAGCGTAGTCACCTGGCCACACCCAACTGCAAGAAAGGCTTTCGTTCTCCTGAGCTGCCGTGTGCCCAGCTGAGACCCCAGTCTTTACCACACCGAACAAAAGCTGATACCATTTCACACTCATTCAAGCTAATAGAAAACTGGAATCTTTCAACACTAGAAATAGAAAAACAGAAGCCTTCTTAACTCCAGCAAAGGTCATACTTCAGAGTGAAACTCCAGGATATGCCCTCTACAGGAGGAGCAGGATGAGTGTGCTCACCACCGGGCTGCTGGGCCGTGTTCTGGGGTCCTGGCAGCTCAGTGAGGCAAGAAAGAGATGTGGGGAAAGAGCACGAACCATCGTTATTTGCAGAAATGTGACTGCCCATCAGAAAAATCGAAGAGAAGCACCTGACAAGTATTAGATCAGTCAGGGAACCAGATACGAGATCGTCATACAAGAACTGCTTTTCCACACATTGGGAATACCAACGAAAAATTATAATAGAATTTTTGCTATTCAAAATATTAACAAAAACTGTAAGATACCGAGTAATAAGCCTAACGGAAATGTTTAAGACCCACATGAAAATGGCTATAAATTTTGGCTGAAGGAAAGGATGGAGCTACCTATACAGAAAACTCGGTCACGCCCAGGGACAGGAGTAGTTGACATAAAGATGTCAGGTCCTACCTGACTTGATCTGTAAATGCATCACAGCCCAGTCAAAATCACAAGGTGTTTTCATGGGACCTGACAAGCTGGTTTCTATACTCATCTGAGAGAGAAAATGTACAAAAATAGCAAAGACATTTTTGAAAATTAAGAACGAAGAGGGGAACTTGTCCCACTGGATATAATAAGAAACTACAAAAGTCTAGTGATTTTGTAAGTGTGGTTCTGGCATAGCAATAGACAAATGGATCAGTGGAACCAATCAGAAAGTCCCAAGCCCAGCTGGTGATAAAGACGGCCTTTCAAAACAACAGAGGGAAGACTAGACTCTAATACACAGCAACAGGACAGCTGGAGATACATTTTTTAAAATAATTTTTTGATCCATATCTCATAATTCACAAAAATGCCTTCCATGTGGGCTAGATCACTTAAAATGAGACCAAAATATTCAAGTATTAGAGAAAATATATACCATAATATACCAGGGGTGCCAAAAAAATGTAAACAAGTGGACACTTTGGTCAGCATTGCTCAAACAGTAGTTTACCGTAACCAGAAGTGTCTGGATGCTGATGGTAACCACTTTGAGCACCTCTTGTCATTGCAGAAGTCAAACTTGACTTGTATTCGTCTTTTGTTATCGGTATACATTGAGTATTACAATTTTGATACACGTTTTTCCTTTCTTAAAGTGTGTATACATTTTTTTGGCACCTTCTGTATATTAAGCAAAATGCAGAATGCAAAAGCCATGTATAAAAGAACTAACAGGGCCGGCCGAGTGGCGCATTGGTTAAGCGCTGGTTTTGGGATGCCAGCGGCCCCGGTTCGGATCCCACATGAGGGCCAGTGACACTGCCCTCTACAGCTAACAACAGCTCCACCTGGAGCTGGGCTGTGCGAGCCCCGGTGATGGTGTGGGCTACAGCCCCTGCTGCAGTGGGCTGCCATAGGCTACAGTGAGTGGCCCACAGCCAGCGTGAGCGGCTGGCAGCCAAGCGTGAGCTGCCAATAGCCGCGGTGAGCGACATCCATAGGCCAGCGACCGATCTGCCTCATCCGGGAAGAGCGCAATGACGATACCAACAATGAAGCAACATCCTCCGCAACTAAACTGAAGAACAAAAAGACAGCAACTTGTCTGTTCCCCTTCCCCGATTCCCCAACGCTGTTCCCCTCCGCCAATTCCCCAATAAAATCTTTAAAAAAAAAAAAAAAAAAGAACTAACAGGTTTGACCTCATATAAATTAAAATTTTCTGTATGATCAAAGTCATCATAAGCAAAGGCAAAGGGCAAGTGAGAGACATGGAGAAAATATTTGAAAAACAAATGACAAAAGCTTATTACTGACTCATTCATTCATTCACTCATTCATTCATAGAACAATTAATTATGTGCTATCACTGTCCTAGGTGCTGGCAACAATAAAATGAACAAATGACCAAAGTCCCTTCCCTCCTGGTTCTTACATTCTCATGGGGTAGGAGCGACGGGCAATAAGGAAATAAACATGTGGCAGTCAGATGGGAGCCACGGAAAAAAACAAAATGGGAAAGAAGGGAAGGGAATGTGGGGAAGGCAAGCAAAGATGTGAGGCCCAGCAAGAAGCTGTCAAGAACAGGAAAAGGGGCAAAGAACAGCAACAGATTTCACAGGCCGAGAAATACAAGTGTCCAGGAGGGATGCAAAACTCATGCTGTCCCCACTGGAACAAGGTGATGGCTTACTGGCCCATCAGGATGGCAAACGTCCCATACTGGGGGAGACAGGTAAACGCAGACCTCGTGCCCTTTCAGTGGCACTATATGTTGGAATCTTCTTCTTTTTTGGAAGACAATTAGGTGGGACCCATCCAAATGATGAAAGCACATGCCCTTTGACCCGCAACTGCACTTCTGGGTACCACTCTGCATAGAGAGGCTTCTATAAAGACTTCCAGTGCTGCCTTGTCTGTATTGGGGGGAAATGAAATACACAATTTTAATAACTCCACTGAGTGTCTGTAAAGAACAATGAAGCATATTTATGCACACTGATACACAACCAGCTCCACATGGGAAAACTGAGTTGCAAAATAAGGTCCTAGAGTGTGATGCCATTTCTGTAAAAAAGAGAAAAGTCTGGATTCTATATAAGTATGCATGAAAATGCTCTAGGAGAGAGCCTGGTTCCAATCCAGGGAAAAGGGTTGAACCCCCAGGAGGTTGATGATGACTTGGCCAGAGCTAGGTGGGTGGGTGGGGGGTGACACTGCAGGTTTGCTCTGGGGATATGGGGTGTTGCTCTGATGAGGAAGGAGAATGTCAGGTGTTAATGCTGTTAAGAGGCCAGGCAAGAGGGGAGACTGCAGGACCTGAGCAGGCCAAGGGGGTGGGCTTTGGTCAGATGAGCAAAAAACGGCCCCTGATGACACTGACCTGCACACCTCAGGTCAGGTGTCTTGTGGGGGCCCCATGCTGGCTAGCACTGCCTGCCTGGGACACCTTTACTCACCTCACCTGCCCATCCTTCAAGACTCTCCTTCGGCCTCACTTCCTCCAGGCCTTTCCAGATCCTCAGGCAGAATCAGGGGCCTCCCAGAGCCCAGCCTCACCTCTGTCCTTCACAGGACTCTTCATGAGACCCTGTGGTACACGGGCTCCCTGAAGTGAGGACATGGGCCTGAGTTCCGTTTTCCCTGCTCTTGGCCCAGCCTGGCTGAGCGGGTCCTCCACCAGTGGTGGCTAGATGCCCTGTTCCTCCTTCACTTTTGGTTTTGCCCTTGGGTATCAGGCCTCCCTGGGGGAGCTGGGAGCCTTCCTTAAGATTTAATCTCCGTCTCTCCAAAAGGTAACATTCTTGTCCTCTCACCCACCACCCAGCCCAGCATGCGTGTGTGTGTGTGTGTGTGTGTGCGCGCGTGTGCCTGGCCGGGAGCAGGATGTAACACCTCCCACGCAGCCCAGGGTCTTTTTCCGTGGTTCAGAACATGCCTTACCAGGTGCTGCCTTCGCAGGAGCCACCTTGCTTCTCACAGCCCCCTCTCTGCTCACATCCTGTTTCCACTCCTCTGACACCCTGGGGCCCAAACCCTGGGTCCCCACCCCCACCTCCTGGGTTTGCACATTGCCTTTCTTGGGTCGCTCTAGGTGGCACAGGCCTCTTGTTTGTAACTCATGGGGGTTGGAAGGAATTTACACTTGATTCTGCTCTCTTGAAGCGATGGTCTTAATGTGTTGAATGTGGCCTCCAGGGGCAGGCTGAGCTTAGGCCAGACATGAGGGAGGGTCAGGCCCAGCCTTCAGGCTGGGCTCCCAGCCTGGTTCTCCCACCAACATGGCACGTGACCTCGGGCAAAGCCCTTAAGCCCCACTCTCCTTGGCTACCAAGTGGGGATCCAAGGGAGTGGACTCCCTGCTGAAAGCCAGGGCTATGGGGGCCATTGAGGTCCCCAGGCCTGTGTTCCCAGGGACAGGAGCCTCATCTACTACACCCACCTGTATGTGTTTATCTCACAACACTTGTTATTTCCCCAGTTGTCCCCAAAGTCCATCCACACTATGGGAGATGAGAACCAACAGAAGAGAGGGGAGAAGACAGTACAGCATCGCCTGTAACCTCCTGGGCCCACTTTTGGCGTCACTTCCTCCCATATTGGAGCTCCTTACAGTGCACTTAGTGAGAAAGGGAAGGAAGGGAGCCCCATGACTGAAAACAAGGCCTGGCAGGGGGCCCTGGTAGCACAAGGGACCCAACCCCCACCTCCTCTTCCTCTTCACAGCTGGTCCCACAGCCCCTTGGTGCAGGGCAGCCTTACCTGGGCCCTGTGGTCCTGCCTCTCATCAATATCTCCCCTGCAGGCAGTCCCAGCAGGAGGCCAGTACTTAGGACATGGCATCGCACATCCATTGTTAGACATGACTGATGGTGGCAGGTCCTGAGACCCCCACCTGCCGGGAAGAGGCCTGCCCTTCCCACCATCTTGCAGGTGGGCAGAGACATGTGACTCATTCCAGCCAATGAAATGTCACTTCTGGGCTGAGGCCTAAAAAGTCCAGTGGGATGGTCCAGTGTAGCTCCCTTCCTCTGCCCCTTTGATGGAGAGGACCTTGTGAGTTCTGGGCAGTGCAGCTACGGATGAGAGGCCTGAGTCAGCCCTGAACCTTGGTTGACGTGTCAAGTGGCTGGCTCATAGGACTGTTGTGGAGCGTCACCCAGCCCTTTTGACCAGCATGGCCCAGCTGGAGAGCTCCACCTTTCCTTTCCCTGGGACAATCCACTCTCTGTGGCCCTGCTCCCCTGTCCTGCAATGTCCCTCTCACATCTACATCTATTAAATCCCTCTGCTTCCTGCCACCCACCCCTTCCCTGGACAGTGATGGGGGGCTCACCTATCTGACCTGAGGGCCAGCGCCTTTAGGATAACCCAGTCTTTCCCATGTGGAAGGGTGGCTGCCACAGGGCCTAACTCTCACTACTATTTTTCTCAGAGCCTCTGCCATCCATCTACCCTGGTCTGTGCCAATTCCAAGAAGAGCAGAGGGAGTGAGGGACCCTCCTACCACATTCAGGTGCTGTGTCACTGTCCACACATTCGCCTTCCTGGTCATATTTTCATTTATTGTAACTTATGCATGTCCCAAGTACTTATCCCCAGAGCCAGACGCTTGCTCCTGTCCACAGCACTTCATGGCTTGTCATGTCTACTCCCACCTCCTGTACAGTCCTGAACTCCCTTCCCCACTTGACCTTCCAACCCTGACACCTGGAAAAAATACTAACATTGCCTCAATCCAGCTCTCAGCCCTGGCAACTCCATGCTGCTAGAGAAAACCACCAAAGAGGTCCATCTCTGCCCCCAACCCGGGTCCCCAATCCCCGGGCCCCTGTCCTGCTCCTCGGCTGCTATGCTGCTGTGCTAGCTTGATTCGTACGCAGAGTTGGTAAACCAGGACAGAAAAAATAGATTTGGGTGCCTAGCTCACAACACTTAGCTAATGGAGTAAAAAATCTAAACAGAAAACAGAAAAGGTAAACTATGAAGCTAAGAGGTGAGCATGAAGGAGGACATTTTTTCTACCTTGAGGGAGTAAAGATTTTATAAGCAGGGAATAGCTGAAAACATGATGGATTCGACCACATAAAAAGTAAAGATCTCTGCTCAATAAACAGCACCACAGACAGAGCTAACAATGGGTGATAGATTGGAAAAAAGTGTTTGCAATGTCTAAAACTGACCGTGGTTATTGCATCTCTATTATATTTAATCTTACAAATACAATAAACTATTAAGGGGTTCTAATTTAGCACAAAACAGGATTTTTTGCAAATCAAGAAGAAAAATAGAGAATTATAGAATATCAACAGAGAAATGGATATAGCCATAATAGACAATTCATACAAAGGAAATCTGAATAGTTAACAAGTATGTGAAGAAATACTTAAACTACCTAGCAACTAGAGAAATAAAAAATAAAACTATGAGAAATACCTTTACATCATCCAGATTGGCAAAAATTAAATAATAAAAAAAATTAAAGTCAGATAATACCAAGTGTTGTCAAATATGTAGTGAAAACAAGATGGCAGTATCAGCTCACAAAAGTATGCTCCATATTGGCAAAGTCTCTCTGAATCTTACTCCTAAAAAAAGAAAAGCACAAAAAATCAACCCAAAAAGCAGAAAAACCCTTATATAAGGGGTGTGGGACAGGGTGGGATAAAGTAGGGCAGTGACAATGCCATTCTGTCTCACATGAAATACAAAAGAATCTGAAATGTCAGTACATAGTAATAATATAGAACAAGGAATAATTGAAATATTCTCAATGTCAAACATGACTTACCTCACACTATGTACAAAAATGACCTGAACAGATTGCAAACCTAAATATAAAATCTAAAACTGTAAAATATCTAGAAGAAAACATAGGGGAAAATCTTTGCATCTCTGAGTTAGGCAAAGGTTTCTCAGACAGAACACAAAAGCACAAAACAAAACTAAACAAACTGGACTTCATCAAAATTATAAACTTGTCATCTTTGAAAGACACCATTAAAAAAAAAAAGCAAGCCATAGATAAGGAGAAAATATCTGTATAGCATATATCAGACAAAAGACGTGCATCTAAAATACATAAATGTACAGCTCAACAATAAAATGACAAATAACCTAATTAAAAATAAATAAGCAATAGATCTGAAAGACATGCCTTTAAAGAAGACACACACATTGCCAATAAGCACACGCAGAGATGTTCAGCATCCTGAGTCATTAGGGAGATGTAAGTCAAAACCACAATGAGATAGCACTTCACACGCACTGGGATGGCTAGAGTAAGAAAACAATAAGTGTGGTGAGGATGTGCAGAAGTTGAATCTTTCTAAGTTGCTGATTGGACTGTAAAATGGTGCAGCTGCTTTGGAAAACAGTCTGGTATTTCCTCAAAAAGTCAAACACAGAATTACCCTGTGACTAACAATTCCACTCCTAGGTGTTTACTCATGAGAAAGGTAAACATATGTCCACACAAAAACTTTTACATACATTACATAATGGTATAATTCAAAATAGCCCCAAAGTAGGAAAAAAATGTCCCGCAACTGATGGATGGATACACACACATGGTGCACCCACACAGTGGAATACTCTTCAGTCATAAAAAGGAATTAAGTACGGTCCGTACTATAACATGGATAAACCTTGAAAACACTATGCCGAGTGAAAGAAGCCAGACACAAAGATTGCATTTTGTATGATTCCATTTATACCAAATTTCCATAGAGACTGAGAGCATATTTGTGATTGCCAAGGCCAAGGGGGACAGGGATGGGGGTGTGGTTGCGAATGGGTCAGGGGATTTGAGGGGTGGGGAATGAAAATGTTTGGAATTAGATAGTGGTGATGGCTGCACAACTTTGTGAATATGCTAAAAACCACTGACTTGCACTCTTTAAAAGGGTGAATTTTTTTTTTTTTTTTAAGATTTTATTGGGGAATTGGCGGAGAGGAACAGCGTTGGGGAATCGGGGAAGGGGAACAGAGAAGTTGCTGTCTTTTTATTCTTCAGTTTAGTTGCGGAGGATGTTGCTTCACTGTTGGTATCGTCATAGCGCTCTTCCCGGATGAGGCAGATCGGTCGCTGGCCTCTGGATGTCGCTCACCGCGGCTATTGGCAGCTCACGCTTGGCTGCCAGCCGCTCACGCTGGCTGCGGGCCACTCACTGCAGCCTATGGCAGCCCACTGCAGCAGGGGCTGCAGCCCACACCATCACCGGGGCTCGCACAGCCCAGCTCCAGGTGGAGCTGTTGTTAGCTGTAGAGGGCAGTGTCACTGGCCCTCATGTGGGATCCGAACCGGGGCCGCTGGCATCCCAAAACCAGCGCTTAACCAATGCGCCACTCGGCCGGCCCTAAAAGGGTGAATTTTAAGGGCCGGCTGAGTGGCACAGTGGTTAAGCGCTGACCTGGGAAGCCAGCGGCCCCGGTTTGGTCCCACATATGAGGGCCAGTGGCACTGCCCTCAAAAAAAATAAAATAAATAAAAGGGTGAATTTTATGGTATGTGAATTAGATCTCAATTTTTTAAAGGAGAAAAACTGGGTTTTTTTTTCAACTTTTATTAGGGAACAGTGTTTTTTTTCCAGGACCCATCAGCTCCAACTTAAGCAGTTGTCTTCAATTTAGTTGTGAAGGGTGCATCTCAGTGGCACAGGCGGGGATCAAACCGGCAACCTTGGTGTTATGAGCACTGCACTCTATCCATCTGAGCTAACCAGAGACCCCAAAATAAAATTCTTATATTGTAAAAACTTAGTGTAATAAGAAGACAAACAATGCAATAAAAAATGAGCAAAAGATTTCAAATGACACATCATAGAAGATTTATGAATGCCAATAAGCACATTAAAAGATGCTATAAAAAATATGCTATAAACATCATCAGTCACTAGGAAAATACAAATTAAAGGTATACTGAGAAGACTGGCCATAGTAAGTTGTGGCCAGGAGATGGAGCAGCTGGCACTCTCACACACTGCTCCTTGAACTACATAAAATGTTACAACCACTTTGGAAAACAGTCTGACAGTTACCTAAAAACATTTCAACCTACACCTACCACATGACTCATCCATCCCACTTCTAGGTATTTATCTTAAAAAAAACAAACAAACCCTCGAAAATATTCACACACAAAGTAGTACACAGATGTTTATAGCAGCTCTATTTGTAACAACCAAACCTGGAAACCATCCACATGTTCCTCAACAGGTGAATGAATAAACAAACTGTGGTGCATCCATTCAGTGGAATAATACTTAGCAATATACAGGAATGAAATATTAACCAACGCAACATGAACGGATTTCAGACTCATTGTGCTGAATGCAAGAAGCCACAAAAAAATAGTAAATACTGTGTGATTCCATTGATATAAAATCCTAGAAAATGGATACTGTTTTATGGAGACAGAAAGCAGATCAATGGTTGCCTAGGGATGGGGCCAGGGGAGAATGATAAAGGGCACAAGGAGACTTTTGTGAGTAATGGAATATTCGTTATCTTAATTGTGTGAATGATATCACAGGTGTATACATGTCAAAATTGAATAGACTGTGCATTTGAAATACAGTTTCAGTTTCTTAATATGAACCAACAGCCAATAGCTTTCAGCCTCTGGGAAAACCTCTGGTTGAGGGATCTAATAGGAAAAGCAACTTGGGATGACACAAATTATGCAGGAAGAAAACATTAACAAAAATTATGAACAGCCTTAGGGGGGGAAGAGACTGCACCCATAAAACAAGGCCAGTTGCCACAAAAAGGGAATGTTCAGAAAGCAACTCTCTTGGGTAGTAAAAATAAGAAAGCAGAAACTGAAAACTCAGTATCAGGGTTGGAAGAAAAAGATGGGAAAAACTTCCAGAAAGTAGATCAAGAAAACAAACAGGTGAAAATCAGGAGAGAGAGAGAAAAAAAGATAAAGGAAATGAGAGGGCAAGTTCAGGTGATTGAACATCTGAATAACAGAAGGGCCAAAAGAGACAAGAGGGAAAATGAAATACTCCCGAAAATTCTCCAGAGCTGAAAGGCGTGCTTATAAATGAGGGCCCATGAGAGCCTAATAGGTAAAATGACTCAGATGGGAACCAGGAACACAAAGCAGAGCTCACAAGCTGGGGTCTGAGGGTGGGGGAGGCTACACATCACAGATAAAAGATTGGAAACCAAAACATCTTCAGACTTCACCAAAATTCTAAAGGCAAACTGTTTCCAGCTTGTACTTCTGTTGAAATATCAGTAGTCGGCTAATTAGCCAGCACGTGAGGATCTGAAAAATGTTACCTCCCATGGATGCCTTCTCCTTTGACAACTGAGGAAGACAGAGGAAGGATGGGACACAGAAGACACAGTTGGAAATGGAAGGGCCCCAGGAGAAGGGGGAGGGAGATCTCAGGTGCCAGGTGGGCACCACGCACAGCACAGCCTGCCCAGACCTCCTCAAGGAGGAGAAACTAACACCTGACTGCTGAATATCAAGAGATCCAAGGGGCACAGAGGGTGGACTAAACGAAACACTGAGTCACGCTAGGTAAACAGAAAGATGTGCAAGTAAGAGGTGGTCCTGGTGCCTTGTCTTGTCTGTGAATGTTTCCATGCTCATCACAACATAAACACTAAGCAACGCTGTAAGCAAAATTCGATATAGCCACAGGGAGGATGAGGAGATGGGAAGGGAGAGGTAGGGGGAAAAAGAGGAATTTTCATGTTAATCCCTAAAATGAATGGATCATGTTAGCACATGGTTTATAAACTTGGAGGGAAAACCAGTATAATCCCTTGAGAGGAGAAGCTGGCTTCCCTGAGAAGGGGCAGTGGCAGGGGACAAGGTTTCACAACAAAAAAAACAAATTGATTTTTTAAACTGTGTGCACGTGTGCTTAAGGAGAGCTACAGTGAAAGTTATATACAGGTGTAAGATTAGAAAAAGACACTTTCCCAGGCTTGAAAGGATGCTAGATCAGTTTTCTTTACATTTTTATGTATAGAACGCATATCTTTTCAATCACCTATTACTTTGGAAAACAAAAGGATATGAAGGTAAAGTCCAAAAGCACGTCAAGAATGTGCTCAGTGATGAACCAGCACGATGCTGGTTTCAGTACATTCCAGACTGTTCATTGGTGACTTCACACCGGCCTGGCTCTCATCGCTCCGGGGCCCAAATTCTGTGAAAAGCCATCAGGCACATAGTAGGCCTTCAGTAATTTCTTGCTGAATATCACTGCATCATGCCTTCTTCATGAGGTGCAGAAAAACAGTAAGCAAGAGTCCTAACGGGCCAGCCAGTGGCTCATTGGTTAAGAGTTGGCTTGGGAGTGCAAGCTTTGAGCAGCGGGGCTGCTGGTTCAGATCCTACATGGGCCAGTGACGCTGCATCCTCTACAGCTAAGATGGTGAACAACAGCTCAGTCTGGAGCTAGGCTGCTGTGAGTCACCAGCAATGGCATAGGCTGCAGTGGGGCTGCAGTGGGCTGCCGTGAGTGGCCAGCAGCCAGTGTGAGCTGCCATTCCAATGGCTGGTGACCAACTGCCTCAGCTGGGAAGAGCACAATGATCACAATACCAACATGGGCGAGTGAAGCCACATCCTCCACAACTAGACTGAAGAACAAAATGACAGCAACTTCTCTGTTCCCTCACCCAATTCCCTAATAAAATCTTTTTTTAAAAAAAAGTCCTCCAGACAGAAAATCAACATGGACACAGTGGCCTTAAATGACACTTTAGACCAGCTGGATTTAATTGATATTTTTAGAGCATTTTACCCCAAAGCTACAGAATATACATTCTTCTCAAGTGCACATGGAACATTTTCCAAGACAGACTACATGTTAGACCACAAAACAAGTCTCAACAAATTTAAGAAGATTGAAATCATATCAAGTGTCTTCTCTGACCACAATGCTATGAAACTAGAAATCAATTATAAGAAGAAATCTAAAAGCTCACAAATACATGGAGGCTAAATAACATGCTACTAAATAGCGAGTGGGTGACAAATGAGATCAAGGAGGAAATCAAAAGATACCTTGAGACAAACGAAAATGAAAACACCACGACCCCAAATCTCTGGGATGCAGTGAAAGCGGTCCCAAGGGGGAAGTTCATAGCAGTGCAGGCCTACCTAAAGAAGGAAGAAAATCAACGGACTATCTTTACACCTAAGGGAACTCTAAAAAGAACAGCAAAACAAGCCTAAAGGGAGTATAAGGAAGGAAATAATAAAAGACCGGAACAGAAATAAATGAAATAGAGAACAAAAAAGCAATACAAAAGATCTATGAAACCAAGAGTTGGTTTTTTAAAAAGATAAACAAAATCGAAAAACCCTTAGCCAGACTCACCAAGAAAAAGAGAAGACCCAAAATAATAAAATCAGAAATGAAAAAGGAGAAGTGACAACAGATACCACAGAAGTACAGAAAATCTTAAGAAAATACTATGAGCAACTATATGCTAACAAATTCGACAATCTGGAAGAAATGGATAAATTTCTAGAAGCATACAATCTACCAAGTCTGAACCAAAAAGAAACAGAAACTCTGAACAGACTGATTACTGCCAAAGAAATTGAATCAGTAATCAACAATCTTCCAACAAACAAAGCCCTGGACCAGATGGCTTCACAGGTTAATTTTACAAAATATTGAAAAAAGAATTAATACCTATTCTCCTCAAACTATTCCAAAAAATACAGAAGGAGGGAAGGCTCCCAAACTCTTTCTATGAAGCCATTATTACCCTGATTCCTAAGTCAGACAAAGATATTATAAAAAAGGAAAACTACAGGCCAATATCCCTAATGAACATAGATGCAAAAATTCTCAATAAAAATACTAGCAAACCGAATTCAGCATCTCATTAAAAAGATCATACACCACGATCAAGTGGGATTCATTCCTGGTATGCAACGTTGGTTCAATATCCGCAAGTCAATTAACGTAATACATCATATTAACAAAATGAAAAAATACAAATCATATGATCATATCAACAGATGCAGAAAAAGCATTTGACAAAATCCAGCAGCCATTTATGATTAAAAACTCTTAGCAAAGTGGGAATAGTGGGATCATATCTCAACATAATAAACGCCATATATGATAAGCCCACAGCAAACATCATACTCAATGGGGAAAGGCTAAAAGATTTTCCCTTAAGATCAGGAACAAGACAAGGCTGCCCACTTTCACCACTTCTATTTAACATAGTTCTGGGAGTTCTAGCCACAGCAATCAGACAAGAAAATGAAATAAAAGGCATCCAAATTGGAAAAGAGGAAGTAAAACTGTCATTATATGCAGATGACATGATACTATATATAGAGAATCCCAAAGACTCCACCAAAAGACTGCTAGAACTGATAAACAAATTTGGTAAGGTAGCAGGATACAAAATTAATATTCAGAAATCAGTTGCATTTGTATACACCAATAATAAACAATCAGAAGAAATCAGGAAATCAATCCCTTTACAATTGCTTCAAAAACAATAAAATATCTAGGAATCAATTTAATTAAACATGTAAAAGACCTGTATTCAGAAAATTATGAGACACTGAAGAGAGAAATCAAAGAAGATACAAATAAATAGAAATACATACTATGCTCATGGATAGGAAGAATTAATATAGTTAAAATGTCAATACTACCTAAGGCAATATATAGATTCAATGCAATTCCAATCAAACTACCAAAGACATTTTTCTCAGAAATAGAACATAGATTCCTAAAGTTTATCCAAAAGACCCCGAATAGCCACAGCAATCTTCAGAAATAAAAACAAAGTGGGAGGGGGCTGGCCAAGTGGCACGGTGGTTAAGCGTTGGCTTGGGAGGCCAGCGGCCCCAGTTCGGGTCCCATGTATGAGGGCCAGTGACACTGCCCTCAAAAATAAAAAGAACAAAGTGGGAGGGATCACATTACCTGACATCAAAACATAGCACAAGGCTACAGTAATCAAAACAGTATGGTACTGATATAAAAAGAGACACATAGACCAATGGAACAGAATAGAGAGCCCAGGAGTAAACCCATCCATATACAGTCATTTAATCTATGACAATGGAGGCAAGAATTTACATTGGAGTAAAGATAGTCTATTTAATAAATGGTGCTGGGAAAATTGGACTGACATGCGCAAAAAAATGAAAATGGACCACCTACTTACACCATGTATGAGAACAAACTCAAAATGGATTAAAGACTTAAATGTAAGACCTGAAACCATAAAACTCCTAGAAGAAAACATAGGGAGTAAGTTTGCAGACATTACCCTGAGTAATATTTTTACTGATATATCCCCTCGGGCAAGGGAAATAAAAGAAAAAAAATGAACATATGGGATTACATCAAACTTAAAAGGTTTTTCACAGCAAAGGAAATCATCAGTAAAACAAGAAGGCAGCCTATTGAATGTGAGAAGATATTTGCCAACAATATATCTGATAGTGGGTATAAAACACTCATGAAACTCAACACCAAAAAAGCAAACAACCCAATTAAAAAATGGGCAGAGGATATGAAGAGGCATTTCTCTAAAGAAGAGATACAGATGGCCAACAGGCATATGAAAAAATGTTCAACCTCACTAATCATCAGAGAAATGCAAATAAAAACCACAATGAGATACCACCTCACTCCTGTCAGAATGGCTATCATCAATAAATCAACAAACAAGTGCTGGCAAGGGTGTGGAGAATAGGGAACCCTGGTGCACTGTTGGTGTGACTGCAAATTGGTGTAGCCATTATGGAAATCGGTATGGAGGTATCTCAAAAAACTGGAAATGGAACTACCGTATGACCCGGCAATTCCACTCTTGGGTATCTACCCAGAAGAATCCAAGACGCTAATTTGAAAAAATATATGCATCTCTATGTTTATTGCAGAGCTATTTACAATAGCCAAGACTTGGAAACAACCAAAATGCCCATCGGTAGATGACTACATTAAGAAACTGGTACATTTATACAATGGAGTATTACTCTGCTATAAAGAATGAAATCGTACCATTTGCAATGATATGGATGGACCTGGAGACTATTATGTTAAGTGAAATAAGTCAGTCGGAGAAAGACAAATACCATATGATCTCATTTATATGTGGAATCTGAAAAACTGAATGAATGAGCAAAGTAAACAGAAATAGTCTCACAGATATAGAGGAAAAACAGGGTTGCTAGTTGGGAGGGGGATGGGAATGAGGGAGAAGGGGAAGGGATTAGACAGCATAAATAGGGAACTACAATATTGCCACAGGGATATGAAAGACAGTTCGGGGAATAATGTAAATATTTTGTGGGGTGTCAGATGGTCACATGTCTTGTTAGGGAGACCATTTCATGGATGGAGTAGAGGCTTGATCACTGCACTATATACCTGAAACTGATATTGTATAATATTGTATGCCAACTGTAATTGAATATATAGTCACAGGATGTGGATTATACTGTGGGAGCCAAAGTAATTGTGATATGTATGATATGGAGGGGAGGAGTGGGGTGGCGAATTGGGGGAGGGGGGTTGTCACTTTGAGGGGTAAAAAGTATAACTATTGCAATGTGTTGTACACCTGAAGTTAATTAAAAAAAATAAAGTTTATTTCACAGTAAAAGAATAAAATAATAATAATAAAAGTCCTAACAGGATAGGGACCTCACACAGTTGGGCCCCCACTTGGCCTATCAGATCCAGCTGGATCTGGGGGTGACCCACATCCCTCGACTGGGAACTGGATGGGCCACCAGGTGCAGAAAGGCTGAGGAGGCAGCCTCCTTATCGGCCCCTGGCCCCCACAGCACTGTGAGTCTCCCACTTGAACTCAGCCCCCTCTCCCAGGAGCCCACTATGTGCCCACACAGGTTGTGGTGGTCTGACCCCTTCTCCCACGTTTATTCATAGGTCTTGAGGCCAAAGCTTTGGACCCACAGTGAACCAACCCTGTTTTTATGAGCTGTGACACCCATCCGGCAGCCCAGGTAACCTGAGAGGTGCCTGGCAGGTGGCATAGCCCTGCCCCCTGCTGTCGCCCCATGGATGCTACAGGACAGGCGACATGCCAGACCTGAAGTCTTTCTGGGCTCCATCACGGGCCTTCTTTTGAAAAGCCATTCTTAAATTGTGTTCTCTGAGCGCTCCACTTGCTATGCATTAAACTGTGTCCCCTCAAAATCCATATGAAGTCCTAATCCCCAGGACCACAGGATGCTACCTTATTGGAAGCTGTCACCACAGATGTAATTAGGTAAGACGATACTGGGGGAGAGTGGGCCTCCAATCCAACACCACGGTGTCCTTACAAAACGGATATTTGGACGCAGGCATGCCCATAGGGAGGCCACGTGGACATGGAGGCAGAGAGGGCTGATGCATCTACACGCCAAGGGACATGGAAGGTGCCACCAAACCCCCAGAAGCTCGGAGAGGCCTGGAACAGACCCTCCCTCACAGCCTCATTAAGAGCCCAGCCTGAGTCACCTTGACCCCAGCCCAGAGCCGGAGGATAACACATTTCCATGCAAGACACTCAGTTAGTGGTAGTTAGTCACAGAGGCCCTAGCAAACTAGAGTATCTGTTGGCGTTTTTGCCTTTCTACTGGATCCAGAGTGTTTGAAGCGATGCATTTAAAATCGTAGGCATGCCTTAGCTGTAATTTGGCAAAAGCTACCAGTTGTCCCTATTTCCACTCTCCCCTCCTGCCTTAGCACAATGGCTGCTCCCAATATAGACTATTTTTCAGCAGCTGGGTGTGGACTTTTGACTAAGTTCTGGCCCATGAGGCAGAGGACGCAGCAGACAACCAGCAGATAACAGCCCTGTCTTCATGGTGCTCACCTGCGTGAGTGGTCAGGCCTGGGCACGGGCCCCACGTTTTCAGAATAGCCTTGAGGAACTCCAGTACATGGTCTGACAATTTGGTTCACGAACTTGCCACCGTGTGCTTACATTGGCAGCACTGTACAAACAGCTCGGTAAAGTGTTATAACCTTGGTACATCAGTGTCTCACAGCTGTGTTCATGTCAACATGTGGCGGTGTCTTGCTGAGTGGCGTTCATTATTGTGTGTTTTTGTGTGCCATTGCGAGAATGTCTGAACTTGAATTAGCGTAATGAACAAACATTCAAGTTCTTGTTAAACTCCGCAAGAGTGAAAGTGAAATCAGCTACATATTAATTCAAGTTTATGGGGATAATGGCATGAAGAAAATGGCAATGTACAAGTGGATTAAACGTTTTTCTGAGGGGGGAGAACACGTCACAGATGAAAAGTGGTCAGGGCAGCCAGTAACGAGCACATCTGACAAAAACATTGCAAAAATTCATTGACTTGTGCGTCCAAATCATCAGCTGACTGTGAGAAGCACAGCAGACCAAGTAAACATCGACAGAGAAACAGGAAAATTTTAACTGAAAACCTTGGCATAAGAAAGGTGTGTGCAAAAGTGGTCCCGAAAAAGCTCTCACGGCACTGCCTGTGAGGGAGTTTTTAGCCAGTAAACAAATAACTGTATTGGAACACCCGCCCTACTCACCTGATCTGGGCCCCAATGACTTCTTTTTTTACCTGAAGATAAAGGAAATATTGAAAGGAAGACATCTTGATGACGTTCAGGAGATCGAGGGTAATATGATGACAGCTCTGATGGGCCATTCCAGAAAGAGTCCCAAAATTGCTTTGAAGGGTGAACTAGGTGCTGGCATCAGTGCATAATTTCCCAAAGGGAGTACTTTGAAAGTGACAGTGATATTTAGCAATCAGGCATGTGGCACTTTTTCTAGAACAAGTTTGTGAGCTTATCAGTCCTCCTAACTGCAAGTAGAACACAGTGCTCGAGTCTCACCTGAGAGTGGCATGATTGTGACCCCAGCCCAACCGGCTGCACTGAGAGTATCAGGGGCCATGCTATGGGCGTCTATCCCTCCCGGCTCAACAGTCCTGACTCACTTACACAGCGGTTTTAAGATATGATGAAAAGCATTAACCATAAAAACATCCAAGTATGACTGCTTTCAAACCTTCACCTTACCACCCTACCTTGTTTTTTTTTTTTTTTTTTTTTAAAGATTTTTTTTATTGGGGAATTGGTGGAGGGGAACAGTGTTGGGGAAGGGGAACAGACAAGTTGCCATCTTCTTGTTCTTCAGTTTAGTTGCGGAGGATGTTGCTTCACTGTTGGTATCGTCATTGCGCTCTTCCCGGATGAGGCAGATCGGTCGCTGGCCTCTGGATGTCGCTCATCGCGGCTATTGGCAGCTCATGCTTGGCTGCCAGCCGCTCACGCTGGCTGCGGGCCACTCACTGCAGCCTATGGCAGCCCACTGCAGCAGGGGCTGCAGCCCACACCATCACCGGGGCTCGCACAGCCCAGCTCCAGGTGGAGCTGTTGTTAGCTGTAGAGGGCAGTGTCACTGGCCCTCATGTGGGATCCGAACCGGGGCTGCTGGCATCCCAAAACCAGCGCTTAACCAATGCGCCACTCGGCCGGCCCTAGGTCTTTAAAAGTAATAATAAAGTTAGGTTATTTATAAGGTATGTATTTGAACTTTTTTTTTTTTTTTTTTTTGAGGGCAGTGTCGCTAGCCCTATGTGGGACTCAAACCGGGGCCACTGGCTTCCAAAACCAGCGCTTAACCACCGCGCCACTCGGCCGGACCTTGAGCATTTTTTATATGTATTTGTGGCCAAAATCAACCATGAGGCTCTAAGAGCAACGGTGAGTGCGTGGCTTGGGTTCCTTTTAGAATGATGCTCTATCAGGTACCCATCGAAGTTTGTCGGGACAAGCACATTTCACATTAAGGTCACTTCCATCCACGTGCTATAGTTTTTGACACTTTCAACTTTAGTCATTAGAAATCAGAATCCTCAGGTTTTGTGAAGAGTATTTTCATTTTCAAAATGATTTCCAGACTCCTGTCCTGCCATGCTGGGTCCAGAGACAGGTTACTTTGTAATGCATATTTTTAGAAAATGCGACTTCAAGATGTCCCCAAGGATACTGCCCTCTCCCTTTACACTGATCCATGTTGTCACAGTACTGGTGGACATCCTCAAGTTTTCAGGAAATACGTATGTTTCCGACACTCCCTGGTGCACCATCAAACAACTGACAATTACATGGTAGAACTAGGGAGTAGAGGGGAGGTGAAACCACATAAAATTTAAGAGATTGATAAAAAGGAAGTTTATGAGACAGGTGCCAACATAAGTCACCTGCCCTGGGAAAGAATTCATAGCATTTATGAGAAATGAATCTGAGTCTGAAGCCATAGAAGTGTCTTTGGAGGTCAAAGCTAGGTATGCATCCTGAGACCTCTCACATTTGTAATGGACCAGCCACATACTCACAGGGCTGTTGTAGGATGAGATGAGGGCCTGTTTGAAAGCGTGGTGTCTTTGACACAGCAAATGCTCAGTAATAGAGGTGATTATTAGCTGACCTGTGTGACATAAGCCAAAAGTGTGACAGGACTGGTGACAAATGGACACTTTAGCTTAGTGATATGCAGATCAAGGGAGATGGCTGCCTGTTCTGTGCCCTTCTGATTGCAGGAACATTGCATGCTTTGGACCCCAGCAATTCTGGTGATCGCAGAGGATGGGGGTCCAGGCACAGCCAGGTTTCAGAGCCACTGCCCACACTGCGCTAGCTGCTTAGCTGCTGTGGACTGAAGATATAAATGTGACAGGATATGTAACTGGATCCTGGGTTTGGAGAGGGGGTGCTAGAAAAGTCCTTTGGGAGCAACTGGAGAAATCTGAATATGGACTGAATTATTTTATACAATTGGTACTGATGATAGTGTGATAACACACAATGTCCTTATTATAAAAGAGCAGGCTCAAATGCTTAGGAGTGAAATATGTTTGCAACTTACTTTCAAATGGTCTTGAAAAAGCTTATTAGTTTACTTGAGCCATCATAACAAACTCCCAGACTTAAAGGTATCTCACATTTCTAGAGGCTAAAAGCCCAAGATCGAAGTGCTGCCTGATTATTCCTGCTGAGACCTGTCCCCTGATGAAGGTTCCTGGGTCCTCACATGCCAGAGGGGGAGAACAAGCAGGCCTCTGGTGTCACTTACAAAGGCACTGATCCATCATGGGGGCCGCACCCTCAGACCTCAGCTAACTCTCATCACCTCCCAAAGGCCACACCTCCAATGCCATCAGTGGGGAGGCCTCAGCACGTGAATTTTAGGGGACACAGTTCAGTCCATAGCAAAGTGTATGTGCAGAGAAATAAATAAATGCACACACTACAGCAAGTTAGCTGCCTGCAAAGGTAGGGGGAAGGTACACCACCAGGTTTTCTTATTACTTTCAGCTTTTCAATATTTATGAAAAATTTCCAAATAAAAAGTGGGAGGAGTCTTGAAGCTACTGGTGGCAGAAAGCCTGGGAAAAGCTGAGGGTTTCATGAGCACTGTCTTCAAGAATGTGAAGAGCTAGCGTATGGAAGTGTTGTCCCTAAAAAAAAAAAGAAAAAAAAAAAAAGAAAAAAAAGATATTTTTAGCCGGCCGAGTGGCGCGGTGGTTAAGCGCTGGCTTGGGAAGCCAGCGGCCCCGGTTCGGTCCCACATATGAGGGCCAGTGACGCTGCCCTCAAAAACAAAAAAAAAACACACACAAAAAAAACAAAAACAAAAGGATGGAAGTGTTGTCCCTGCCACTCCAGGGACTGGGCCAGACCCACTGACAGATGTACAAGGAGGCACCTGTAGTCTCAACGTGAGGACTTCCTGAACCACAGCTACGGGGCACCAGGCATGCTGCTCTGGGTCAGAGCTCAGCTGCCCTGGGTCAGTGGCCAGCGGGGCCTGGGGGACCACACCAGGGATGCCTGCAGCGGGGCCAAACAGCCACCTCTCAAAATTTTAGATTATACAGACGCGTGTGTGCCCACAAGCGTATGACCTGACCTGACAAGGACAGCCGTCTTCCAGTGATTATCTTAGGGGAATGTACAGGAAAGTTTGAAGAGTCTGGGTGTGCATTTGTGTTCACCCCGTGTTTCCCACAGGCAAAATCACCATAAATTCAAAATTCCCACTGAGCTCCAATATCTGTTATCAATCACCTTGAAACAAATCTGCATCCTAGTGGAACTGCCTGTGTGACCCTACTTCCCACAGGCCACGTGGGTTTTGAGCTCAACACGCTCCCCCTCTAACTGGGTCCTGAACTGCTCCCCCCAACCCCCCTGCCCACTCTAGACCTGGGCTTGCTCGAATCCTCTCCTCGCTCCTTCCCAAGTTTTATCAGCAAAACACTGTTTCCTCCAAGTTGTTCTTCCTTTAAAAGCAAAAGTCATGGATTAGGAAATCAAGACAAGAAAGTGGAAGTAGGTGGCTTGTTTTCAGCAGCCGGTGGTCACTGTCTAGACAGGCAGGTAGCTCTGGCAGCCACACCCGGGAGGCCACGCCTGCTCGTTCCACTGCAAGCTCCATGAGCAGAAATAATTTGCTTTTTAAACTTTATGATGAGGAAGAAATGATAAGCCCACTATGCAAGGTCTCTCCATCACCATCTGTCCAAAAACAAACACTCTTTTGTACCAATCTTTATGTATTTATGCACACATCTGATAAAAATGTCACAGTCAGGAGTGAAATCATTATGACATAAGCAACTATATAGACCGACCCCAAATGCAGAGTCAAATTCCCCAAAACCAGAACGAGAACAACACACAGCTCCTGACAGCCTGTATACTCACACTCTCACCTACACCCACCCACCCTAGACAGTCACAGGCGAGCTCTGACAATAACCCAGGGCCTCCTCCCTGGCTTGTCAGGCCTAGGAATGAGGCGAGATAGATGATCAGTGACAAGCTGGGACTGCTTGATGTATCTCTGCTCTGCCAACAACTCAGAGAAGGCAAAACAGGAAACACTGGGGCGGCTGTTTCCTTGGCACAAAACTTCACAGGCAACAAAGAGGTCAAGGGGCTTAAGTTAGTCTCAGTTTGGATCCAAGGAGGAAAAAAAGGGAAAACCTGGTCATTTAAATTCTAGGAAAAAAAGGGCGGAAAGGTGTAAAACTTGATCCCCAGTCTCCCGTCAGATGGCAGCATGACCACTGCAGAACCAGCAAGGCCAAACTGATACCATCTGATTGTGACTTCATCCAAACAGCCTAGTTCGATTTTATTTTAGCTTTGAAGAGAGAAGGAAACACTTTCAGAAAAACAAGGGGGTCACACAAACCATATCCCCATTATATTATATATTAGTGTTTGGGGCAAGAGTACATCTATTCATTCACACAGCTTGTCTACAGCTCTGAGAGCTCTAGGGAGTGGCCCACCCCACTCTCTGCCTTCAGCTTTCCCAGATGGACAAGTCTTCAGCGTCTAGTCAAACCTGAAGTGTAAAAAATAATGCCTGAATCAAAATGATATCTTCCAGATAGTGGGACTATGGAGAAATTCTTTCCCAACTCCCCAATTCCTACTTTTTGACACAAAGATTTAAATAATCTAAAGTGTGTTGTTTTGAGCATCTCCTCTGACCCTATGAAAACACTGATGATATAGAAAGCTACTGTCTGAAAGGATTCATTCCCAGTGTTCTTGGTCAATGGGCCAAGGAAGGACGTGCCACGTCCAACTAACACCCTGCTGAATACAGAGAACGGGCCAATCTAGAGGTTCTGTGTGGTCAATGGGGTGGTACGTGGGCGGCAGAGAGAAATTCCTTGGTACAAACTTTATGTCCCAAAAGACAGAAGCAAGGTGAGGACAAGGCACTTACACTGCCAAACAATAGCTCACATCCCGTCAACACCAAGACTGTCACCAAGCACTGCAATGCTCTCCCATCAACAGGCCACTGCACTTTCCAGTCAGACCATCAAACTGGAGAAGTCCAAACGCTGCCGAATTGACGGTGGAAGCTGGGATGCTGGCGAGGGAAACTACTCAGGGAGAGCAAACACAAGTTGTCCCCTTCTGGCCTGAGGTGAGGCTTGTTCCAGATCAGCTCAGTGGAATACTGAATTGCAAAATGCTTGGCCTGAGAATATGACACCGCCCCCACAGATGCCTCCTTCTTCTCCATTTTGATAAAGAGCAATGAGGGCTCTACAGGACATCGGGACGTTATTGAATTATCTTGCACTGGTGGTTCAGCAGATGCGTTCTAATACATGTCCCCATTCTGTGGAAGAGTGATAAGGGACCGGGATAGGGCCAAAGCAGCCTATCCCTTGTTCTCCCAAAGCCCTTCAAGCGTACTCAATCCGGGCAGGGCCACAGCTACTCTCACTCTTCCGCTCAGAAGATGGGCTTGTAGCCTTGGCTTCACCACCCATTTCCAGAGGCTTAGATGAGATGTAGTCCTTTACTTTGATCTCCATGTTCTTGGCTTTCAGAGTGGCCATGTGCAGCTTCTCCAAGAAATCTGGCATGCCTGTCGGCAGAGGGAAATGTGAGTAGGCTGACAGACAAACCGGCAGTAGGCTCAAAATTACAACAAAAGGTCCCATTTTCTTCATGGAAGAGCCCAGCCCTCCTCTCAGAAATCACTGCCCGACTGACCACATGTGAGTGACAGATGCCCTCAGAAGGGAGAGAAAATGAGCCATGATTTCTGAAATTCTTTAAAAAGGGGTACTGATCAGGACACCTATGTCCTAAATGGCTCTCTTTCAGGTGATAAAAACATCACTTATCAGTGGCACAGCCTATGTATCTGCCTATTTAGACAAATGTCACACAGAAACAAAGTCTCCTCTCCATTCTCCCCAAGCTACAAGAAGCTGCCAGAAAAAAAAATCACATCAGGGTGCTTTTTCAGCAAGACATGGGAAGGAAAAAGGTACAGTTACAGCCATGATGTGCGGCCTTTGTGAGCACAGGCACCACGGCCTCTTTCTCCAGTGGACAGACCTACAGCCACATTTCTATGCCAGATGTCACGGCCTCCAACACTATCTAAGAAAAATTTTAAGGGCATTCAAGTCCACACTTCATATTGAAGGCGTTAGGCAAATGCTCTTCTTAAATCCCCGCTCTGGGCACAGGTTCCTCTCTGGGACTCCATAATTCTCATCCTCCAGACCCCAGCTAGAGACTTCCATATCGTCAGTTTTCAATCTCAAACTTGGAAGGATGTTTAATTTCCCCAACAGGGCTTCAGTGGGTCAAGTACTAATCTTGCTGCCATTAAGAAGTGAGAGAAAAACAAAATGCTCAGCCCAGGCTCCAGGCCCAGTCTACAAGTGCCCACTCACCACTGGAAACCATCCAACTAACGCAGTAGCGAGGAAACACAGTCTGGGGATTGTCACTGTATGTCAACAAGTAGTCAAAGCCGTTCTAGGAAAGAAAAACAGCCAGATGAAGATACCTGCATTACCCCACAGCCTCCACATCCAGGCCCACAGGATAGGCTTACCTGAGTCTGGCAGAGTACCAGTTTTTCACCGGTGCAGAAGATTCAAAAGACCTGAGAGGTTGTGTTCAGAACAAAGGCCCGCTTGCGAGGCTGGCCCTCGGCTGGGAACTTGGCTCCCTGAGCATTCCCAGTCAACAGCCAACTGTTAAGGGCACCCCCCCGAGCCTTGTCCATCAGTGCATACACTGTGGTCTGTGCCGGGCAGAGGTGCCTATGACCAGCCAGCCCCTCAGTGAAAATGTCAGGTGCCAAGTCTCTAATGGGCTTCTCTGGGCAGAAACGTCACACCCATGTTGCTGCATTTTTGTTGCCGGGAGAAGAAAGTGCTGTGACCCTGATGGCAGGGGGACAGCATGGGAAGTCTGCATTTGGACCCCTCCAGACTCCGCCTGTCCTTTCCCTGTGACCCAGCTGGGCGTCCTTGCTGTATCACTGTAATGAATCTCAGCCGTGTGGACAACTATATGCTGAGACCTGGGAGTCCTTCTAGTGAATCTTCAAATTCAGGGATGGTCTTGGGGACCCCCACACATATCCCCAATGTCTAAACAACTTAATCTTTACCCAAATGGTATTAACAGCAAAATTTATATAGCACTTAACTGCACGCCAGGAACTGCTTCGACTCCTCACAATGATCCTAGAATGTAGGTCCTGTTACCCATTTTACATATCAGGAAAGTCAGCAGAGAGGTGAAGTAACTCTGCCCAAGGTCATCCCCCATGTACTCAACAAGAGCAAGGATGAACCTGGGACTCTGACGGCGGGGCCTACGCACCCACTCTCTCATCGCCTGATACAGTGAGGGACAGGGGTTAAGGGTATTCACAGGTGTCCTGACCCTAGCAGAGATCTGAACCAGTTATGCTCCACCCAAAGGGTAAGACAGAACCACTCATGTGTCTGCACCTTTAAGGCAGACAGGTCACAACTCCAGGTGGTAGATATAGACTATGAACTCTTGTGCCTTTGCACCAAAGCCCACCTTCTTTTCCCTGAGTGAACTATTTAATCTTTTATTCATTTTCTCAAAACATATTGGAATGTCTGCTATGTATCTGGCACTGTGCTAGGTGCTGTAAACAAAAATGTGCTAGTTCTTGCCCTCAGGAGCACTGAATTAGAACAAATGGTGCTGTAACAAGAGCTACAGACGGAATACTGTTGGTAAAGAGGAAGGAGGTAAGGTCCAGACTTGGGAACAGAAACAGTACCCACCACAAAGGCTGGTTAGAGACCAAATGGGTCAGATACACGTAAAAGACTAAGTAAGTTATTCTTCCCATAGAACCTTGGACTGGAAAGTCAAAAGACTCGGAGTTTCATGCACTACTGCTTATGTTTAAAAAAGGAAGCCAGGGGCTGGCCGAGTGGCGCGGTGGTTAAGCACTGGCTTGGGAAGCCAGTGGCCCCGGTTCGGGTCCCACATATGAGGGCCAGTGACACTGCCCTCGAAAAAATAAAAATAAAAATAAAAAAATAAAAAAGGAAGCCAAACGAATTACTTAGGGAAAAGGAAGGGACTAGGTAGAAGGAATTAGGGTATAAGCTAAAATTAATCTGAGTATTCCTCATTTTATAGATCTGACTTTGGAAACAAACTTTTCTAATTGTTGCACTAGTGAACCTCGGTATTACTACTCTCAGGCTGGTGGGTGGGGTGTGCCTGTGTGTGTGTGTGTGTGCACACATGCGTGCGCGCGCGAGCAAATGAGTAATTATGTTGGGGGTGATTAGCTGAGAACTGAGCTTTTCAGCACAGGGAAAGCGGACAGCTGTAAGATATAAAATGTAAATAAAAACTCTATCATCTTGAATTTGAATTAATAAATCCTAAGTATTATTATTAGAATTTATCTTTCAAGTAAATAAAATTTATTGCTTAGTTCTATCTTCTGAAAAGGCCGAAAAATAACAAGCAAGCCAGTAGCTGTGAGTAGTCCTAGAAGATGAACTTGGTACTTCAATGATGTTTCCTTAAGAGGAACCAGGGCTCCCTGAAGAAATGCTAATGTCCAGGCTTAGAGCTAAAAACGATATGAGACAAACTTGGGACACCTGTCTCAGGAGAAAACAAAGAGGTCACAGGATTCGGGCCAGGAAGAGGAAGCTCCCAGTGGCCAAACGGGCAGTCTGAGCATCAATAACTGTAATGGATTAAAGCTAACCAAATTCTGTCAGGTTCTAATGGTATTTAAAAACAACTTTATCTATGGAAGATCCCTAGTTAAAAGAACCATTATTTTGAAAACTAGTATATAAGGGAAACAAATCAAGCAGTTCTTTTATGTCTTTTTCCTATGTAAACTACAGGAAACCAAAGAGCTGAAGAGGAAATTTTTTCCTGAAGTATTTTAACTAATAAATGGAAATAAATGAAGGAATTAAAAAATCGGCATTGTGTAACCCCTAATGAATGAATGCGTCTGAGTAATAATCATCAAGCACTTCAAATCACAACGAAAGCTCCTAACTTCGAATTATGTGGTCTTGCCCCAAACAAACAATCTGAATCTGTGAGCCTCTAGCTCTAACTACTGCTAAATACCCAAGAAAGGCAGGGGGCAGAGGAGCATGTAAAATGACACTACAGAGATCATGGGGACACGATCAGCAAGCAGGACAAAAACCCTGCTCTTCAACAACTACAACAAATATAACTGCGAGGACAAAAAGGAGAGGGGCTTGCTGATTTCAAAAGACTCAAGACACAGGAATAAACTTCAATGTCTGGCTCTTATTTGGATCCTGATTCAGATAAACCAGATACCAAAAAATTCATGGACAGTCAGGAAAATCTGAATACTGACTAGATATGCGATATTAGGGATTATCATGATATTGAGGTCGTACTTATCTCTTTTTTGTGATATACACTGAAATAATCTACAGAAGAATTCTTCTATGGGTTCCTCTACAGCAAAGCTGAAATTTGGGAAAGGTACAGACTCATCACTATTGCAGCTGGGATGGATACACAGAGTTATTGATTCATCTTTTGCAGATGTTACATATTTTCCATAATAAAAAGTAAAACCACCTTACCTTGGCTCAAGGACCTACTTTCCATCAGGCAAATCCAAGCTGCTTTTCTCAAGTACCCTCTGTACAGGTCAACCCAGTTTACCACCCGCCCTGAGGCTCTGACTTCCACTCTAAGCAGTGAGTCTCTGAGCACACCCAGGGCTCGGTCTGCCCTTTGTCTTGGTTGAATCCCGTCTTCTACCCGCAGTGCACTTACTGTTTTCCTCTATTGCAGTCTGCCTGCCTTTTCACAAGAACCAACTCAAGCCTTACCTTTTTCATAAGAGCTTGCCACAAATATACTAAAAGAATACATAGATAACCCCAGCTAAATCCTCTTCCCCAGCTAAAGACATTATTTATTGGGTGCCTGCTAGATGCAATGCACTCAGTAGGTGCCAACCTATGCCTTAGCTGTTTCACACTCATGGTTTCTAAAGGCGTCACTACTGGGCCTCTTTTTGTTAAATACGAAATATATGGACAAGGTTCAAATGCCAACAGCACCATAAAGGAAAGGAGTGAGAAGTGTAAGTCTGGCTCCCATACTGTCTCCAGCCTGACCCCGGCCCCCTAAAGGTAACTAGCCATCGACAGCAGCCTTACTTCTTTTCTGTCTTCTAAAGCAAGGACTTTCAAACATTTTTAAATACAATATGCTGTAAATGATTAATCCTTTCTACACTGCAACCCAGTTCACTTTCAGACATACATTCATACTTATGTGAGATGTGATCATAAAATGTAGTGAATATTTAAATTAAAAAATTATTACAGTAGAAGACATATATCACCATTGATCCTACTCAAATACTCCCCCTTGCTTCAAACACACTTATCCCATCATTCTTGCCACTTTCTGAAGCAGTTCTGGAAGTCCTCTTTCCTGAGTTTCTTTAGTTGCACTGTCGTGGCTGCCTCAATATCCTGAATCATTTTGACTTTGGGGAACAGCCAGAAGTCGCATGGTGCCAGATCTGGTGAATAAGGTGGATGAGAACAAGCCATGATGTTTTTATTTGACAGAAGCTGTGGTACCAGAAGCTGTGTGTGACACAGAGCCTTTTCATGGTGATTGAAAAATACGTGAAAGCTGCTACCGAGTGCCATCCAATGGAAAGGCAGGGATCTTCAATACGGGAAGCAGCGTACTGAACCTTAGTGAGTGTGACAAGTTTCAACTTGTTCGGTGTAGTCAGGTGTGAGCTATGGTTGAGAGAAGGTGTGTTTTAAAGTGTATGCCATAAATCATCTTCCATCATGACAACGCTCCATGTGACACATCGCTTCTGGTACAGCAATTTCTGTCATATAAAAACATTGTGGTGTGTCCTCATCCATCTTATTCACTGGATCTGGCACTGCATGACTTCTGGCTCTTCCCTCAAGTCAAAATTATTCAGGACATCGAGGCAGCCACAACCGTGCAACTAGACACTCAGGAAATAGGACTTCCAAAACTGCTTCAGAAAGTGGCAAGAATGATGGGATAAGTGTGTTTGAAGTGAGGGGGAGTATTTTGAGGGGAATTAATGGCAACATGTCTTTATACTGTAACATATGTATTTTTTATTTAAGCATTCACCATATTGTTTGATCACACATCATAACCAAACAAAAGTTTGGTTTTACTTACAGTCAGATAGTTTCTATTCTGTTCTACTTATTCTTTTCCCATTTTAAAATAGCTGGGGCATAATACACTAAATTAATTTTGTCTTCTATTAATGGGTAGCAGTCCATGGTTTGAAAAATACTGCTCTAAAAATAGTACAGAAGTAAACACACAGGTCTCCTAAAAAGAGAGTCCAACACCAAACTGAGGTGAGCCACCATTTCTCTGTCATAGTTAAAGTCCCACTTCAGGTATACTACCCGAATAAAATAAAACAACTTGATGAAAACAACAAAAGCATACTGAAGAACACAGTTTAAATAGCTCAAAAAAAAAGGTGATGGTGAGAAAAACTGCCATTATAAAGTGAAACAGAACTCAAAACAGCAACCACTGGAACCTGTAAGTACACTCGGCGATTTGGCTAAAAAAACAGAAATAAGACACCCCATTAAGTTGAAGAAAATATTTTCAAAGAAAGGTCATAGAATTTTAAAGAAGGCAGAGAGCATTAGTCTAAGCCTCTGATCTTATAGACAAAGAGAGAAGTGATACTTTGATGGAAAAAAATACCTGCTCTAGTTCCTAGAGAATGCTGCTATGCAGAGGGACTGGGGGCACACCTTCTCCTGTCTCAGAAAATGGACTTTGTCATGGGGGACCCTTCAGGTGTACCAGCCCACAGCAGGGGTTCCCAAAGTGGTTCCTAGACTACCAGCAACAGCCTCGCTTGGGAGTTTGTTAAAAATGCAAATTCCCAGGCCACAACCCAACCCAGCGCAGCGTAATACCTTAGCAAGCTCCAATGGATTCTGAGAACCACTGCGGGATAGCAACCCAGTTCAGATTAAAGGCATTCCCTGAGAAATCCCAAAGCCCCTACACATCACCTCTTGCGTGATGGAAAACTCACTTCATCAAATGACTTGTGGGGGCGGATGACCATCTGGGATTCATATGATCTGACCCTCACAAACTCCGGAGACTCTGGCACGCTTGGGTGCTCCACAGCGCTGGTAAGGACAAAAGCGAAGGAAACTCTGATTACAGTCTACATACAAAACAGCACAGGAGCTCAAGTTAGGAAATCTAAAAAGCTGGCTCTTCATCTTTAAAATACAACAGAGGATCACTGACAAGAATGAATACAAACCAAGTTCTAAAAACAAAGACCTTCCGTGGTGATCCCCAGCTCACTAGTAGCCTTTGTGTTGAAGACAAAGCACTTCTTTTAATTATCAGCATTAAGATACTGAAGAAACGGTTTCATGAAAAGCTTATATCCCCGCAAATCTCATGTACTAGCTGGGATGGATGGGGCCTGGGCTTCACTCCTCAGGTCCCTGAGAACATGCAAAGCCACCACATATACAAGGTGTGATCAAAAAATATGATGGGGGCCGGCCGAGTGGCGCATTGGTTAAGCGCTGGTTTTGGGATGCCAGCGGCCCGGGTTCGGATCCCACATGGGGGCCAGTGACACTGCCCTCTACAGCTAACAACAGCTCCACCTGGAGCTGGGCTGTGCGAGCCCCAGTGATGGTGTGGGCTGCCATAGGCTACAGTGAGTGGCCCACAGCCAGCGTGAGCGGCTGGCAGCCAAGCGTGAGCTGCCAATAGCCGCGGTGAGCGACATCCAGAGGCCAGCGACCGATCTGTCTCATCCGGGAAGAGCGCAATGACGATACCCACAGTGAAGCAACATCCTCCGCAACTAAACTGAAGAACAAAAAGACAGCAACTTGTCTGTTCCCCTTCCCCGATTCCCCAACGCTGTTCTCCTCCGCCGATTTCCCAATAAAATCTTTAAAAAAAAAAAAAATATGATGAGGGCTGGCCGAGTGACTCAGTTGGTTAAGAGCTGGCTTAGAGCACGTGCTCTGAGCAACAGGGCCGCCAGATTGATTCCCACATGGGCCACTGAATGCTGCTCCTGAGCTGAGCTGTCACTGAGCTGTCAACAGGTGGCAGGATGGCTCAGCTGGTGTAACAACAAGATAGCTTGTTAGATGGTGGGCTACGCCTGCCTGCAACGAAAACTGAACTCAGCACCTTGAGCTGAGCTGCCACCTGGGTGGCTCAGAGGATAGAGTGTGTGCTCTTAACAAGGCTGCTGGTTTGACTCCCGCATGGGATGGTGGCTACACCCACCCACAACTAACACTGAATTCAGCACCTTGAGCTGAGCTGCCACCCGGATGGCTCAGAGGATAGAGTGTGCGCTCTTAACAACAAGGCTGCTGGTTCGACTCCCACGTGGCATGGTGGCTACGCTCACCCGCAACTAAGATTGAACACAGCACCTTGAGCTTAGAGGCCACGAGCTGCCGACGGGAAGCCAGATGGTGACTGGCACCCTCCACAATGAAGACTGATGAACAACAACTTGGCTGTTCCCCTCCCCCAATGCCCCAATAAAATCTTTAAAAACAACAAACAATGAATGTTTAAATAACAATTTATTACAGTAAAAGACACATTGCCATTAATCCCCCTCAAAACTCTCCCCCTTGCTTCAAACACACTTATCCCATTGTTCCTGCCACTTTCTGAAGCAGTTCTGGAAGCCTTCTTTCTTGAATGTCTTTCCTTCATCCTCCATCATGACAACAATCCGTGTCACACACTGCTTCTGGTATGGCAATTTCTGTCATATAAAAACATTACGGTATGTTCTCATCCACCTTATTCACCAGATCTGGTTCTTCCCCAAAGTCAAAGTGACCATAAAAGGTAAATGCTATGAATCGATTCAGGACATCGAGGCAGCCATGACAGTACAACTAAAGACAGTCACGAAGGAGGACTTCTAGAACTGCTTCACAAAGTGACAAGAATGATGGGATAAGTGTGCTAGAAGCGAGGGGGAATATTTTGAGGGAGTTAATGACAATGTGTCATTTCCTGTAATAAATTTTTTAATTTAAACATTCGCCGTATTTTGTGATCACACCTCGTATGTGAATAAAGGACACAGCTAACGGAGCTCAGCAGGGTAACCACACATACCGTGACACCAACACCATCAAGTTGTTTTCCTGATCCACGCTATACCGTCGAACGTAAACATAATCCCGTGAGTACATCGGATACTAAGGAAAAAAAAAGGGGCAGGGTTATTGTTCGGCCTCACATGGACATGATGGAAGTAAAACCAGAAACAAAAACACTCACAGGAAAATGGGTTACCCAGTGAAGAACCTCGGAACCACTGATTACGTCTCTCTCGATCACTTCTAGTTTGATCACCAAGGCATCCCACTTTTTCCTATACTCTGTATCCAGCTGTGGGAACAGGAAAGACCATGAAGACCCAAGAGATTCAAAACAAAGCTGCAAAGCCTTCTCCAGATGCTTGGGCCTCTGACCCAAGGACTTATTCTGAAACTGAACCTAGTAACCGAACTTACAAGACAGCGCCGAAGTGTGAACGACGTGGCTGTGTGTGCTACAGGTACGTTTACTACACGAGTCCCTTCTTGTAGATCAATACCATTACCCTGAAAGTGAACCTTAACAAGACAAACCATTTTTCCTTGGAAAAATGTAAGAAAAAAATTACTGTAACAGGTGTGTCTGGAGAAAACAAAATAGTGGTATCAATGTGTATGGGTGAAACAATTCTAAAAACTTTCAAACAAAAGCCCAAAAGTATGAACAGACACCTCACACAAAGAAATGCAAGTAGTGTATATTATAAATTTCTAACATCACTAGTAACTAAGGAATTTCAACATAAGACACACATCCTGCACACCCAAATCAACAAAAATTCAATGTAAATTGACAAAATTCAAGGCTTAGGGGAAAGCATGCACTTAGTGGGTATTATAATCAACTCGTTACTCAAAGTCTAGAAAAACAAATGAAAAATCCAGGAAGGAAAACAATTTTTTGTAGAACTCTGCATGGGCCCACCTCCCCTATTCATGTTTGCCCCCTTAGGAGGAGAGCAGTCTTTGTGAACAGACACTCTGCAGCTTTATAAAGAAAATACCTTCACTGTGGAAACGTTTCAGGTTACTAAATCCTAATTGGATCTGTACTAACAGGGAAAATGCTATAGAGAACATTACTAGGTCAATACATTAAACTGGAATACAAATGGAAGATTATGCAAGTGTGGCATCAATGTTAAATTTACTGACTTTGAAAATGGTTCCATGGTTAGCTAACAGAATATGTCTAGGATTTAGGATAAAGGGCCAGATATGTATCTTACCCTCCAATTGTTCAGGGAAGAAAAATGGTAAAGCCTTATAAAACATATGAAAGCATTCAAAACCATCCCTCCATCTGTTCTTTCAAATGCCCTGTGAGATGACAGGTAGAACTGGTCTCATTCCCACCGGACAAAGAAATTGTAAGCCAAATATTTACCCAAATGCTACCCAACATGAGATGAGGGGTGTAGAGATGGATGGATGTACTGAAGCCAAAGTCTTCTGAGTCAGAGAAATTATTTACGTGGATGGTGGGAAGAAAAATGTACTCACCTGAACATTGAAGAACTGCCGTGGTGTCACATCTGTGTAGGTTCCAAAGACTAGAATAAGAAAAAGTACAGGGTATTTGCCACACTCTCATCACTCACCGTATTCCTATCACTTAACCACACTTTGATTCTAGTGCTGACAGATCTTAAAGGCAGACTCAGAAACTAGAAATCATACTAGCCAGCAAGTAGGACAAGGGACCTACAGCACACAGTAAACCATGGCATTTTTCTGAGAACAACCAGAACAGAACAGTTAGAGCACGAGGCACCTGGGCAACCCTGGAACACAATGACAGGCAGCCACACCACGCCAGCTCACCTCGGTACTGGTAAAGGTGGGTGCCTGTGATAGGGCGCCGCCACAGCTTGAAGTGCTTCTTCTCCATCACCATTTCCCACGGCTGCGCTTTGGCCCCAGAGTCCTCACTCCCTTCTGTTTGGGGTTTTGGTTCTGGAGGGTGGCGGTCAACTCCAGAGCTCTGGAACATAGTGGACATTTCCTCCAACCGTCTCATGTCATCGATGGATCTGGGAAGGAGGAAAACAGGCATGGAGGAGGTGAGTGGAGTCAGCCCTGGGACATGGAATATCCACAGAGCCTTGGGTAAGAACAGTGTAGGTTTAAAACAGCATAAAGTGGAATAAATAAAAACCTTGAGTTCCCGAGTTTTGAGTCCCATTCCAACATCCATTTACTAGAGTATTAAATTACTTAACTAGTCCCTATCTCTTAATCTGTAAAATGGAGATAATAGTAGTATCCACCTCAAAGGCTGAATGTAAAAATTAAATACACTTATATGTAAAGTGCTTAGTACCCGGTGTATAATTAGCTTTTGAATGTTAACTATTGAGGTTTATGACTATGAAAGGTCATTTGATACCTTTCGCCCATTTTTTTTATTGGATTCTGTCTTCCTATTACTTTATGAGTATTTATATCTATTTCCTCCTCTCTTTTGGAGAGATATAATTCACAAACTGTAAGAATCATCCGTTTATAGCACACAGTTCAGTGCTTTTGAGTATGATCACAAGGATGCACAGCCATCACCACTAATTCCAGAACACGTCTGTCATTTCCAAAACAAACCTGTATCCATCAGCGGTCACTCCCCATTCCTGTCTCTCCCCACAGCCCCCACAACCATTAATCCACTGTCTGTGGACTTACCTATTCTGGACACTTCACATAAATGGAATGATACAATATACGGTCTTGGCTGTTTTCACCGAATCCATTTTCAAGGTTCGTTCATTTTTAAGGCTGAATAATAGTCCACTGTGTGGCCAGACCACATTTTGTGAATCCATGCCTCAGCTGATGGTACATTAAGGATGTTCCCACTTTCTGGCTGTTATGAATAACACTTCTATGAACATCTGTGTACATGTTTTTGCGTAGACATAGGTTTTCGGTTCTCTTGGGTAGATTCCTAGGAGTGAATTTGCTGGGTCATGGTAACTCTATGTTTAACTTTTTGAGGGAGTGCCAAATTATTTTCCAAAGCAGCTGCACCATTTTATATTCACACCAACAATGTATGAGGGTTCCAACTGCTTCACATTCTTGCCAACACTTGTTACTGTCCATCTTTTTGATTCTAGCAATCCTAGTGGGTATGAAGTGCATCTCATGTGGTCTTCAATTTGCATTTCCCTGATGATTAATGATGCTGAGAGTATTTTCATGTGCTTATTGGCCATGTGTCTATCTTTGGACAAGTATTACTGTCCTGCCCCCCACAGCCCTTGGCAACCACTAACCTGTTCCTGGGTGCCTTTCACTTCTTTTTCCTGCCTAAATGCCTTTTCTGCATCTATTGAGATGAGATGATCACGTGGTATTTGTCTTAATGTGGTGTATTAAATTAATTTTTATATGATGAAGTAACCTTGCTCTTCTGGGATAAATCCCAGTTAATGGTATATAACCTTTTTTACATGTTGCTGAATTCAGCTTGTTAGTGTTTTGTCCAAGTCTGCATGAAGCTTTAAAACATTCAAAATAATACCATGTCATACTATGTGTCGTTATACATCATTTAGGGTGTGTGTGTGTGTGTGTGTGTGTGTGTGTGTGTATAAAGACCTAGATGGGAATAAAATGCAACAAATTGGGATAATCTGAGGGAGAGATTTCAACTGGAAAAGGGTACAGAGAAGGCTTTAATTCATAATATTTTATTTCTTAAAAACACAGAGGGTGAGGGCTGGCCAAGTGGCTCAGTTGGTTAAGAGCTCACTCAAGAGTGCGAGGTTGGGCCGGCCGAGTGGCATGGTGGTTAAGTGCTGGCTTGGGAAGCCAGCGACCCCGGTTCGGTCCCACATGTGAGGGCCAGTGACACTGCCCTAAAAAAAAAAAAAAAAAAAAAAAAAGAGTGCGAGGTGAGCTCTGAACAACAGTTTGATGCCCAGCCCAAGCTGAGCTACCACTAAGCTGCCAACAGGTGGCAGGATGGCTCAGCTATTTAAAAAAAAAAAAGGAAAATACAGAGGGTGCCAAAAGTACATATACACGTTGTAAGGAAAAAACTGTATTAATGTATACTGATAAAAAAAGATGACAAGTCACGTTTGACTTCTGCAATTACAAGAGGTGCTCAAAGTGGTTACCATCAGCGTCCAGACACTTAAAATTACTGTGAGCAAAGTTGACTAAAGTGTTAACATCCTTTAAAATGTGTATACATTTTTTTGGAACCTCAGGTTATATTTGTAACATTCATGTTATTCTTTAAACTTTTATATATCTGAAACATTTTATAATAATTTTTAAAACGTGGCTTGTATTTTCCCCTTAACCTTTAAATAGCAGATAAGAAAGATTGTTGGCTGTCTATGTCATATACAACTGTTCTGTGAGTCAAGATTGAAGAAGACATCAACTACTGATACTGTCTGAAATGCCCTTTCACTCCTTTTCAACCTTCAAGACCCACAAGGTTCAAGGTTAACGTCTACGCAGTTAACCATATACATTTATTTTTATTCCTCTACAGAAACATATCACATTATAATTAATCTATCTTTATGTCTGCCCCCCTTACTGAACTAGAAACTCTCTAATGGCCCAGAATCAGTCTTTTCCATATTTGTATTCCAAGCTCCCAGCAAGTGCCTGGTAATCACAAGACACCCAACGAATGTTTACTGAATAAATTGAGTAAATAAATCAATATGGAAGGAGGCCTCAATAATTCCAATTCTTAAAGATTAGATTAATACATTGCTTTAAAAGCCAAAAATTCAAAGTTATACTAGTAACCCAAGATTAAAAATTTAGAGCAATACAAAGTGATGGTGTGTCGAGATCTGTGTTTTCACCTTGGCCCTGTCAACTAACTAGCTGTATGATCTTGTGCACGTCATTTTACCTACAGAGCCCTCCATGTCTCCACCTGTAAAGTGAGGACATTATTTCATGAAGGTTTCTATTAACTAAAATTCCAATTCTCTGGATTTTAAACTTTGGACTTGGGTGAAAATATTTACCTAGGGGGACATCTGTTGTTTTGACTGCCTGAAATCTTCTCCCATTTGGGAATAGTCCCAGAATAGGTGGGATGCAGCCCCCTTCTCAGTTAGAGTAGAGCTCCTCATTTAAGTGAGGTTAATTAATTAACTCTGGTCCAGGCTTTGAATCCTAAGGAAATAAAACCAGCACAGGATCTTGTGATTATTCTCAGTGACCTTGAAGGAGTTGAGAGTGTGGCAGTGCCAACCGACCCAGGGGAAACAGGCCAGCAACACCGCTCTAAGAAGATTACTCCTGTAACTGGTCTTGGCCAACCTGTACTCTGGCCTTCTTGGTTATTGCTCTGAGTGTCCTAATAGCTTTCTGATTAATTCCTTTTGGGTTTAAGTTAACTAGTATCAGTTTGTTTGCAACAAAGAGCCCTAACCAGTGCAATTTATACTGAGGCTCTGATGAAAAAGGTTTAACCATTGTTTAAAGTTAATTTTAATTAAAAGTTGCAAAATAGGATTGACTGCCACCACTGTAAACACATACAGAAATAGGGAAGGAACTTTAGTGTAGGCAATAAGATCTTGCAGAGGAGAAAGCAAAGCAAAACCACAGCTAGATTTGCTCAGAGAACAAGTCAGGCATCATCACATGGCACCCATTATGACACTTTCCAGGATTAGTAAAACATCTTTTAATTAAAAATAAGAACCACTCTCAAATGTCATTCTTATCACATAATGAAGAGGGGCAGTAACATCTTATTAAAAACATATCAAAGGCTCATTAAATTACATAGTAATAAGGTTTTAAAAAAAATTAAACTCTGTGACTATAATCAGTATTTTTAATGGCCTTCTAAGATACAAGGTGGTGCAGCACTTCTTACCCATTGCTTAATCAGCCTCTCCTGTATAATTAAAGGGCACTTGGTGGCCTTGATTAAAATTCTGAGACTAAGTTCCTAGAGGAGGCAAGAAATGTATTGTAAAGAAATTACATTCATTCTTTGAATAGCACAATATGAATGCTGGAGGAGCAAGACTGCATCATGAGAATGTAAATGGTTGTTATGTCCCCAGGTTCAAAACTCTCTGAATGGTCTCAACTGCTAAATGCTGACATGACAGATGTAATGTGTACCCAGATGCAAAAAGTCACTCACTATCCTGTATGTGGAGGAAGGAGAAACCTCTCCCCCATATGTCTCTGTAGCCTGCTGGGCCAAATCTCGTTTGGGTGGGATGGATGTCTAAACCTTGTTATCTAAGTCTAAGTAACAGACTTAAAACAAGTAATAAGAAGAGAAGAAAGAAGGACAAAAGAGATTATTCCCCAAATAGTAATAGGACCAAAAGATTAGTAAGAGGATCAAGGAAAGACAGTCAATGCTTCTCTCTCTGCAAAACTAAAGTCATTTCAATATTTGAGAAAGGCTGGACTGAAAGCTCTAGAAACTGAAGGCATAAAACCTGAAACCAATAAGTATAACCACACCAGGCTCATCTAGGGGTCCTGCCCTCTGTGTAGAGCTTGATATAAGGCTTGAAAATGATTCAAATAAAGCCTTTCCTGTAACTAGCAATTGCAGTTAGACAACCGATTCATTTCACACAATCCCCTCCTCAAATTCCAAATCAATGTCAAAGTTAAAGACTTTCAAGTACAACTGTTACGGGACACACCTAGAAATAAAAGATATCAACTAACTCATTGCAATTCTGGGCCAACCAGTTAATGGTAGAATAGTGAAGACAATCTCAAAAAATTCAAGTCAGCTTTTACGGAGTTCTGATGATTTAAGGCGGGTATATCAGTAAAATACCTTCAAGTGACAATGGTTTAAAAAAAGGTTCCTTTAAACCAAAAGGACTTTTTAATGATCATTTATCTAGTTAACAGCATACTGAAAGGTTAAAAGTATTCCAAATGCTCTGAAAGACAGAAATGAGAAAATGTCCAATGCAACTTTACCGACACTTATTCAAATTTCTAGAGCAATGAATTGTAACTTTTTTAAAAAAATAGCGGAGGTTAATGGGACATTTTCTCCTAGCCTTTCGTATTTCTTAACTTCCTTCCTCTTTTTGTTCCTGTAATTTCTTCTAATGTTCCAAAGCCATCAAAAAATTACTGTTGTATCTTTCCATACAATTTGCCCTGGGCTCACATAATGGCAGCTGGCACCAAAACCAGTGATTGAAAGTTATTTTGCTTTACTGTTTAACTGAAGCCAATTGGGTAAGAATACTAGACCAAGCATTAAAAGACTTGATTTCTACAGTGGCCCCATTCTCTTCTTCTCAAATTTTCTTCTTGGTGCTAGATTAATAAGATCCTATTTATTAAGATATTAAGCACAAAGAATAGGAAGCAAAGTTATTCTTTTTCATTCTGAAAAGAAACAAATAACAAGAAAAAAGACATGCCACTTTAAAGCACACATCCAAAGAGATATTCTGCACACTCCATCACTGTTTAACCAAGAGAGCAACAGCAGAATTTGTTTGTACCAGAACAAGTTGGTACAGAAACAGAACAGAAGAGCCACAGGCTGTGGTTTAGGAGCCATGGGACAATTATGCTCTTCTTCCATTAACAATGGAAGAAATACACTTATCCCAGGCACATCCAATTGTGCCCCATTATGAAAGCTACCCCAAATCATCTCACTAGAACAAACAAAATCTAAGACGGTCTAAGCTAACTATGACAACCTAAGCAGTGCCTCCGTTAAAGCAAATAGAATACTTAAACACCAGGCAAAAAAAATTAATCTGGACCCAGAATATTTTATTAAATAAAATATAAACATGACAAGCTATCAGAACACTACAGAACTACTGTACAACCAAGATATAGTTGAATAGCATATTATTTGCCTCCTTATCAAGATAACATTTTAAAATCATTGAAATGGACACCTTGAGCAAATTTTAAATGTATGACTGAATTCAAGCATGAACTGGGCAGTGAAGTGTTAAACAAGGGCCTTTACAACCCTGGAGAGGGTCAAAAAAGGCATCTTAAAAGTGTTCTGACTGGCTTGCATTCTAAGCTTCTGAAATTTCCAAGCTGGTTAACCCAGAGCAGTATCTCTTTAGGAGCTGGAATTACAACCAAAAGCGTTTCAAATGCCTCTGGGGTTTCAGAGAGCCCCAGGGGAAGGAAACAGAATGACTGACTACTGGGCCTGGTCACTGGCAGTCTGATCTTTCTTCCACAGTGCTTAGTGACCACTTCAAATGTTTACTGCTTTCATTTCCTATCTTGTTTTCTCCTCCAGTTCCTGCACCTGGGAGATCTACTAAATAGAGTGTCCAGGACATATATCCATAAGAACACAAGAAGTAAGACAAAGGATGTCATCTACCACCTAGGCTTCAACACCATTCAACTTCCGACTATGCACTCAGTACCCCCTCTCTGATCTTTCTCCTCTTCTCCAAACAAATGGGAATTTCCCTATCAAACTTCACCACTGTGGAACATGGCTATTTCATCAACAAAAACAAAATGAAAATTTAAACAGTTAATTGACAATTTTTCAATTTAAAAGTTTCTTTTCTTCCTCACACCCGAGACTGTTTCATTAGAACAAATGGGCAAGTAGCAAAAGAATACTAACAGAAACTAGGCAAGTTACCTATCATACTTTGCTATCTTCAGTTTGTTGTAAATAAGGTTGTGGTTATGATTTTAAGTTGCATCTATAAAACAGTCATCTGCCCTGCTAGAAGTGTCACAAGTTCTTAAGATAAATTTGCATTTACCCACTACTCACAGTGTTGCACAAATAGGGGCGTGGCATCTGGGTGCTACACCTCCAAAAAGTCAGTGTTAACTTTACTGAAGTATTCCCATTTTAACCGCACCACATTTAAAAGTATTCCCACTTTAAATGTGGACTAACAAGAGAAATACCAAAATAAGATAGACTTGTGTGGGATTTATCAGGGGAGGGAACTGTCCTATGTTCCTAAAATCAGTTTCAGAGTTCCCTGGGGAGAGAGAAGAGAGGGCACAGTTTAAAAACAGCTGTTAAAAAGAAAACACAGAGACAATGCTAGAGCCGAAGCAAGGCTACCCCACGAGATTACCTGAAAACTGTTACGGGTTCAAATTTCAAACCACAGATTAATAAATTCAGTCAATGGTACTGCACTTTTTACACACAAGTTTTGATGATGACAGCATGATTTCAGAGCCTAATGAAACAGTATTCCCAAAGTCCTAGAAAAAGTAGCAAAAACAGTGAGCCAATTCTTACAGGTGGCAGCGTCTGGGCTCCTAGTTTGTCAGAGGAGGGCAAATTCTCTTCCGGCCTCATCATTCTGCCACGAGGAGCACAACGACCAGGGAGCTCTCCGCATTTCTAACCAAGTCCCACTTGGAATGAAGTCATTTTGTCAATTGCAAGACTATCCTCTCAGGTCAAGTCTGAAACTTGAATTTGCACCTTTCTGGGTGTGTTAGATTACATGAATAAGCCTTCCACAGCTCCTTTATTTTTAAGGATGTTTCTTTAGGGTCCTCCCCTTTCAAAGTCTCCCTCCTACACTAATCTACACGTTATTTCCATCCCGACAAATCAAATTAACACAAAGAAGCGACACAGAACGCGGCTTACTAAAACAGGATCCGGCTACTGCATCGCCGCTTCAAGGGCCATCGGGTGCAGCCTTAGGTCCAAGGTCCCCCGGCCGCGCCACCCCGGGAACACAGCGACCTCGCCACCGGACCCACCTCTGCAGCTCCTCCTCCTGGATCCGTTCCTCGTCCCACACGAACACGCCGCCGAGCGCCGCCATCACCGCCGAGGCATGGCCCGCGCGGCCGCGCAGCCGGCGCCACAGGCGTCCGAGGAGGCTGCGGCGCGCGCTGTCCGAGTAGAGCCGGCCGTAGAGCTGCGCGATCTGCTGCGCGCGCCGCACGCGCAGGCCCGTCACGAAGCGGCACTGATTGGCCAAGAGGGCGAGCAGGCCCCCGCCCCGCGCCCCCGCGCGGGCCGCCGCCGCCGCCGCGCTCGCCATCTTCCGCGGAAACATGTCGCTCGCCGCGCTCCTTGGAGGAGAGGAACGAGCCCGCGAGCGCGCCGCGGCCTCTGCCGATTCCCCTAGTGGGCCAACGCCGTCATGTCTTTTTGCGGCAGCCGATGAGGAGGGGTCCTGTTTGAGGAGGTGGCCCGCGACCGCTGCAGGAGGCGCTCCTGAGTTCGTGCTGCAAACTCGACGGGCGGTGGGCACCAGCCTCCTCTATGTCTTCACGCCGGCGCCTGGGGCCGAGTACGGAGCGCGTGGGAAGCGGCAAAGCAGGCGGCTAGGTCCGGAGCGTTCGGCGTCCGCCACACGCGCTGCCCGCCAGCAACCTACTCTTGCGGCTGCCTCCTGGGCCATGATTGGGCGCCGCTCAGGCTCCTCACTGCTGATTGGTCCCGTCAAGTGATCTTCACCGCTCCTTCCCGCCCCTTCGCGCACGCGCCGGGGCCTCTTTCTCGCAAGGTAGGTGGCGCGGCGGCGAGAGCCAGTCAAGGGCGCCTGGGAGAGTGGCTGTCGGGCCCTACGGTCGCCGCCATCTTCGGGCCGCCCGACCGCGCCCCACGGAGAAAGGGGCTCGACTGGGTGTCTTCGGAGTTCTGCGCGGTGCTCAGTTCTGAGGGGCGGGGGACCATCGCCTCAGAATTTGAGCCTAGGGTGGGACAGGGTCTCGGCATTGCCCCTGCGGGTCGCTGGGGTACCCAGTGGCGGGAGGAGGTCGAGGGACGACGGTGTAGACGCCTTTGATGAAAGGAGAATCCTTGACGGCAGCTGCTGTCGCACTTTCCTCGGCATCCCCGTCTGGCCCTGCCGAAGGCGCCTCTAATCCGGGTGCCGACAAGGTTACTCAGAACCAGAGTCTGCGCACTGGTCTTTTGCCTGCGAACCTCGCCACGCGGGAGCAGACCGGGGACGTCCTTACAGCCTCAGGACATTTCCCAGAGCCTCTTGGGCAGGTGGCCCGTCGCAGTCTGGAGGTGCTGTAGTCATTTGGAGTTAGTGGGTCCCATGGTCGGGGAGTGGCTGCCCTTCTCTCTGTGACCCAGAGGTACCTGCGTGAGAAGGTAAACAGGTTTCCTAAAACCTACTTTGCAGCACCCATGAACAGCCTCGCTAAATGATCTCGAAGGGCATTCAGTGACCGTGCTGTCCCCAGCCTCATGAAAATGAAGCTGCTGGGTGTCCATTAGGAAAACCTTACACCAAACGGTTTCTGTTTTCTTACGCTTATATTAAGTACTTGATTGACAAACAGGAAAAAACTATTGTCCAAGGACGTCTTGATGTGAAGACGTGCTCATTCTAAGGCAATGCATTAGAAATTTTACTGTAGCTATTGTAGTTGCACAGTTTTAGATGTTCTTAATAAAAGGTGTTTTTCCAAAAAGAAAGAGAAAATCATGCTTTACTGGCAGCTGAAATTTAGGTATATCCTACCCAGACTGTCTGATCTTACTCGGGATTGATATTGATGTTTGTTTTCCCTTGAAAGCAGGTAAGGAGACATGGGTATTTAGCGGAAAATAGTATTTGACGATTTGTTGAGCCCGGCTTTTCCCAGTGATGGTAACATGGCTGGGAGGGGGCAGTGGGCAGAGAGTAGAACTTTTCTCCTGTCCACTTGCCTTGATTAAAAGGAGCTTTACCACTTCAGCTTGGTTTTTTTGTTTTGTGTATGTTTTTGTTTTGTTTATCAGAATGAGTTCTCAACAACTCCAGCTGAGCTCCTCTGATCTGGTCTCTATCTAAGCACAATCAAGTCCATCTTCAAAAAGCTTTGAAAAGAAAAAGTAGGCATTAACTTTTCCTCATTCCAGATACTACTCCCTTCTTCCTTTCACAGCTATGACTTTGTTTTTAAAGGGATGGCATAAATGTTCTTGCTGTCTTCATTTCTGCACTTACCTATCAGTTCTTCCTCTTTAGAATTAAGAAAATCATTTTGTTCTAGACCATTCTCTATGACTTTTGTTCAGGCCCTAACTTTACTCTTTAGCCTAACCTCTTCCAAGCCATTATTAACAAACTTTTTTGCTTGTGTATCCCAGAACAATGTTGAAAAACTTTATTCCCTCTGTATATTTTTAATTTGGTCCAAAATTATTCTTCATGATCTCATCTTATAAATTAGGTTCTATCTATCAGATCACCAATACATAAAGTTGTGTGGGCACAGCAATAATCCACGGTAAGATGAAGTGGTGCATCCAGAATTGGGCACAAGCGGGGTCCGGAGGCACAGGTAAGCCACACAAGCAGATGGGCTAGACATCCATGTCACCTCCCATTTTGCACTGAGCCTCTCCCTCAGCTCACACTTATGGCTGCATCGGAAGTGGGGTCCATTTATGACCATCCGACAAAGGAGGACAAATTCGCCGATAGGTCAGAATGGTATGTGGGTGCCAGCCCAAAATGAATGGTGGCTGCACTATAGCCCCACCCTGGGGTCATCCTGAGAGACAGTGGCCAGGGACACTCCCAGTGGATGAATCCTCAGTGGTGCACCTGGTCGTTCACTTGGGGTGGACAGACATGTATCCAAGTTAGAGTATGCAGACTTCATGGCACTGGCAGTTGACAGCTGGTTGATCAGGGCCTGGAAGGAGAAAGATCAAGGACAAGGAGGGATAGAGGCATGCGGATGGACTATGTGGGTGGGCAAGAAGTGTGTGAATGCCCACCAGAGAGCAGCGACATGAAAGGTCCTGAGCAACGAAGTAGAATGACAGCAGTTGATGTCAGCCAGGTACTGTCAGCCACCTTTTCTGCCTGTAGGGCCTCAGCCAGCACCACAATCAAGTGTTTACTGAGTGTCTGGCCCATTGACATAGGATGGCACATGACCATGGATCCACTGACCCTATCATTCTGTATCATCCAGAAGATGCCCAACTGAGCAAAGAAAGGGAATGGCCTGTGAAGGCACAGCTGAAGTGTCAGCATAGAGGTGCCACCAACCAAGGAGGGGGCCGCCTTCCAGGACACAGTATATGCTCCATTAACAGTCACTAGAATGCTGCGCCCCAACAGGAAGAATGGCTAGGTCCAGGGACCAAGGGGTGGAAGTAGGAGAGGCACCTCTTACGATTAATTCCAGTGATCCTACTGGTCGTATTTCTGTCACCACAACTCAGCTTTGAGGGTTTTGAGGCCCTGGCTCCCAAAGAGGAAATATTTCCATCAGAGGATACAGCAAAAGTTCCATTGAACTTGAATTCACACTTGGCCACAGGTACTTTGAGCTCCTCATGCCAAGAAACCAGCAGGCAAGAAGCAGGAGGTCCTGGCAGCGTGATTGACCCAGGTCATGGGCAATAGCCAGGGCTGCGGTTACACAATGGAGGAAAAAGGAAGATGTTTGGTACCCAGACTATACAGGTGCAGAGGTGCAAGCCCTTGGGAGCTGGGAGAGGATCTTAGGGTATAGAGGCACAACCGTGTGCAAGCAAGTCAGGACCCAAGTACCAGGGTAGAGGTGTGTATAACAACCCAGGCCGGGAGGCCAGTAAGAGAGCAGTCATGAGATAGGGGTAGGGCCACCATGGGGTGATGAGAAACTGCATGTAAGAATGTTGACCTGAAAAAAAAAAAAAAAAAAAAAAGAATGTTGGCCTGAAGCTTCAAATCCCTCCTGCGTAGGACCTAGGTAGACCCAACTTAGGTGCCACCTAGAAAGATATGGAAACCTGACCTGTTTTCCTTTGCATGCAGAGAGCTCCACTAGGGGTAAAAGTCCTGTCTTCTCACTACCGCTTTATTTACTTGGCCTCAGGAAACTCAGAGATACCACACTGGTGTTGGGGAGGCAGAGAACTGTTCATGTGTGGGCAAGCTCCTTCCTCTTGGGGTGAGCTACCTAAGATACAGAATCCCACTGCTCTGAGTTGGGCTCTATGCCTACGGGATGGGGTGGAGGTGGGGGTTGGCCTCATTATGAGCTTGGTATTAGCAGCCTTCTTAGCTCACAAACAGCACAACTCCAGCCCAGCCTCTCTACCAATAATCCATTTTTGGCTCCTGGCTGCCAGTCCTGTATTTGTCAGGGCCATTCCTGACCCCTTCCGTCTTGCCCTTTGAGTCCCCATTGCATTTTTGGTGTGTCTCTAGCATGACGTTTCATGATTTGGACAACTACCCAATCTGCTTTCCTTACTGGCTGAGATCTAAGAGAAGACACTCTTAAGATCAGCTGGGTAAACAAAGATGACAACTTGAAGAGATAGACATGGGAACAAACTGACAGTGCCCTCTGTGATGAGTGTGCTGATAAGGCTGGAGACTCACCAATGTCAGGAGCACTGACAGGAGCCCAGCCCTGTGTGGGAGGGGACAGATGAGCATGAGACGTGGCCTCAAGCCCAGCGTCCTCTCCATTTCTGGGACACCTTAGTGACTCAGGCGCTCAGCATCCATCCCCCTCCCTCACGCATGTGGATAGACAAGTGACCCTAAGCTTGGCCAGTTGGAATACAGAATTCCAGCTGCAGGGACTCACTCAAGAACAAAGTCCATCCCAAGTTGGTCAAATCAGGGTGACCCTTGGTGTTGTCGGAGAGTGGGCCTTTCTCGGCGCAAAGTCCAGGTCCTTGGCAACTCGAGCAAAGAATTGAACGAGATACCAGAGTAAAGCAGTAGAATAAGTAGTTTATTAGAAAAGATAGTACATTTAGAAATAAAAGTAGACCTGAGTACTAGAGGATGGCTCAAGGGCCCATTATTAGAAGTTACATTCCAAAGAGTGTGGAGTGGGCCACGTGCAAAGGCGAGGCTCAAAGGGAAGAAGCAGCAGCCGAAGTAGCAGTAGTAGTAGCCCCTGCCTTCTCAGGACTGGGAGTTTTTATCTGTTCCCCTCTGGGTGTGGGTCTACTTGATTGGCACCCGTAATTGACAAGAGGCTATTACCTCATCTGCGCATGTTCCTTCCCAGAGTTCAGTCTGTTATGATGATATTAATAAACCTCCGGGCGTATGTATGATATTATAATAATGGTATAATGAGGCCCGGGTGAAACATTATGGCCTTTACTGCGCAGGTGTGAGTGACTGGTCTAATCCAGTCGGGTATTTTGTACCCATTTGTTTTAGGGGTAGATAGTTACAATGTATGGAAGTTTTGGGTGCAGAGGGGAGATCACCCGGCGATCACATTCTGTGAGACGTGCAGGAATGCAGAGACCCAATGTCTGCCTCTAACTGCCTGCCTAGTTTTCCCCTTGAGAAACGTGATCCCATAAAATCTCTATGGGAAGTTGAGGGACAGGAGGTCTCTTCTGTACCTGCTTCCTGCTGGGCAGAGGCATAGAGCTGTCCCTGCCTATTGGGGTTCACGGAACTCTCATCCTAGCTGATCTCAGATGAGAAGAAGGGGTCTCAAGCTACACCTGAAAGACCACGTTGGCTTCTTTGGTTGTGACTGGCAATCTTGCTGGGGTATCCCCTGTATCCTCAAGGCTCCTGAATGAGGACAAAAATATAAATCTGTTAGTTCTTATGAAACTTGTGGTTATTCAGTCCATCACTCAGGTGGCATCAGTTGTCTAGACACAGAATGAGTTTGACATTTAGCTTCCTGGCCTGGGGGATATTAGGAAGTCTCAGGCTTTCAAATAGTTATCTGAAGCAGGGGTAGGAGACTTAGAAAAGAAAATATTAAAGTTTTCCAGTGGTGGGGGTTGGTGCTGCTCAGTTGGCCAGTAACACTGGGACATTGGTGAACTGAAAGGAAAGAGCTTGGTTTTCTGTTGAACTTGATGCTCTGAGGAGGGCTGGAGGCTAAGCAGCTCTCACTACCACCAGGGGAGAGCCTGGCTGGGAAGTACAGCAGCATACACCTCAGTGCTGGGAGGTGGGGACAATCAGCTCCCAATTACAGCACCAGGCCACACAGCTAGAATATGGGAGTGTCCTCACATCAGTGCTGGAAGGTGGGGACAATTAACTTCCACCTGCAGCACAAGGCCACACAGTAAGGAGGGGTGGTGGTAGAGGACTGAGCGCTCATCTGTGGAGGCTCCTGGTCCTGCTGGCTTAGCCACCTTCTCATAAGACAGGGTGGTGGTGCCTCAGTCTGCCTCTTCACAGAACAATGGTCCACGACTATAGCTACTGATCATTCTATCACGTGATGCTGGGCCTGGGCGACTGCCTCTCCCGGCTGCTGGTCAGCTGTGTCCTGGGCAATGGCCGATTGTCCGCACAGATAGGTCCATCATACAGAGTGGCTATGAGGAAGCTGACACAGGCATGTGGCTGCCCCCCAGTGGCCCCCATTGGGGAAGAACTGGTCTTGCTCCTCCCAGGAGCTGTCTGGAGGCCAGGTATCAGCAGGTCACAGCTCACACTCCACACTCATGTTTCGAGCTTATCTCCCCATGGAGGCTGCAGATATGAGTAGGAAAATCATTTTACTGGGGCGTAGGGAGAAAGTTAAGGCTTCAAAATTCCTGCACATTGTGTCAGCACCTTTGAGTTATGATGGAGGACACTGACAGTAGTGAAATCCTATTTGAACAATTGAAAGTTTAATTTCTGGAGGCATGGCTCTGAAAGTTTTGAGAAGGAACACATTTCAGAATTAATGGTTTTAATGGGGAACCTATTTAGTTAAGAAAATGGTCTGTTCAGTTGGAATACTCCAAAATCAAAGCCGTTTCTGTGGAGCAAGGTAGTTTTGGTTCCATTTCTGACCATGTCCATTCATTTGCTCGTCCATTCATTATACAACTGGCGTCTTCTCCCTGTTGCCGCAGCAGCTCCGAGCCCCTTTGAGCCTCACATTCCCCTAATGTGGACATATTGGAAGTGTGTCTCTATGGGCCCTTCCAGCTCTTTATACCTTATTTTCTAAAGTCTCAGCGAAGATACAGGCACCATTTAGGAACAGATTAATGTAGTGGTTTTTTTGTAAAATACACATCCACGCCATCCTGCGACCTACTGCTGGTCTGATGGACCTTCTGGATTTCAGGTGTCTGTGGGACAGGCATGTCATATGCGGATCATTGTCACAACCTTGTGTTAGCTTTGCTCACATCCTGACTGCAGGCCGCAGGGAGAGGAAGCCGTAACAGGCCATCGGGTAAAGTCTCCTGTTGGAGCCTACACTGGGGTTGAACACCAGGACACAAGGACCCTGGAGATGTCCCAGGTTCCCCTTCCCTGCCTCCGTACTCCGTGCTCTGGTAGGCTTTCCACCTGGGAGAGCAGGAGCCTGGCTATGGGTCCCTGAAGCCTTGTGTCCATATCCTTCTTTTCTTTTTTCTTTTTTTTTTTTGAGGGCATTGTCACTGGCCCTCATATGTGGGATCCGAACCGGGGCCGCTGGTGTCCCAAGCCAGCTCTTAACCACCGCTCCATTAGGCCGGCCCAATGTCTATATCCTTCTAACTGGTGCCTCTTTTTCCTGGAAGTCAGCTGTAGTTCTGCTAGCTGATTTCTCCATTTCCTGTGTGCTTGCAACTCCATCCATATTCCAGGTTGCAGGCCTGATGTCGCCCAAGGTAGGGTTCATCCTGTTGCTTACCACATGCTCTGTGCCACCCACTTCTGCTCCCTCAAGATCTATACTGTCTGCTCCTGCCCTCCCCCACCCCCTGTGACCCTGCTCTACATTTGCTGGGAAGCCCACCAGTTAGCCATGGCCTGTCTGTGGACTTTGAGCACTGATTGGCACTGAGTTCATCTGTGTTCCCAACACTGAAGATAGCCAGCTCTGTGGACAACCTCACATCCTGCCAGTCACCCTCATGTCTCCAGGAGTCCCTGTCCAGCTCCTTCCACACCTCACACCTTCTAGGGTGCTTCTCCAACAACTTCTGAAAAGAACATACAAACTGCCCCCTCCTCCAGTCTGTCTGCTCTGATTCTATCCTAGGTTCTGGTGGGTCCAGAAAAGGTGGCTCCTACAGGTCCTGATGAACCCCAGCCTGGTAATGCTCAGAAAGTCGAAACCAGCTTATGCTTCCTGGGAGTTTACCCAGATTTTGCAGACACGATTGGGAGCTGATGCTTGCCTCCAACCTCTGCTCAAGGCCATTCCAGGATATCTGTGCCGGAGAGAAGGTACAGACCACCCAGGAGTTGTCCCCAGCAATGTGATGGGATGACACAACCATGGCCCACACAGAAGGCAAACAGTACCTGTGGCTGGCCATGAGCGGGCTTGGCTGGACTGAGTGATCGAGTTTCAGGTCTCTTTCACTCCCTAGGCAAAAAGATTAAGACTAATGAAGTGTTTTGCTCATCAAATTTATCCAGTAACAATTTCCAGTAGACACAGTTAGAAGCAGCCTTGGGGAGGTGCATGCTCAGAAGCACTCAGTTTGACTACAGGGCAGAGCTTTGTGTTACTGAGGAAGGTGGTAAATTGTCTAATCAGGGCCTCAAACTAACGCTGTTTTTCTCCAGAAGGAAGTATGGACTCCATCTAACAAGATCTCGTTGCTTTCTCCTTTCCAGGTCTTATGGTGGGTGAAATGGAATGAAATTCATGATCCCAGCTTCCAATATGGCAAGGCAAGCAGAAACACACTGAGCTCTCTTTCCCAAGGCCACTGGGATGGGGAACAGATCAAAACTGACCTGGCCTAGAGCCGGCCAAGTGGCGCATTGGTTAAGAGCTGGTTTTGGGTTGCCAGCAGCCCCGGTTCGGATCCCACATATGAGGGCCAGTGACACGTCCCTCTACAGCTAACAACAACTCCACCTGGAGCTGGCTGTGCGAGCCCCGGTGATGGAGTAGGCTGCAGCCCCTGCTGCAGTGGGCTGCCATAGGCTACAGTGAGTGGCCGGCAGCCAGCGTGAGCTGCCAATAGTCACGGTGAGCGACCATCCAGAGGCCGGCGACCCATCTGCCTCATCCAGGAAGAGCGCAATGACGATACCAACATGGCCAGTGAAGCAACGTCCTCCGCATCTAGACTGAAGAACAAAAAGAGCAACTGCTCTGTTCCCCTTCCCCGATTCCCCAGCGCTGTTCCCCTCCCCTAACTCCCCAATAAAATCTTTAAAAAAACCAAAAAGACCTGGCCTTGACCACACAAGACACATATGCTCTCTGACAGGCTCAGGTCACCTGGGAAATCTATCCCATCTGAGGAAGCAGAAATGGGGCAGACAAGACATTCGATGTAGGGGACAAGAAGAGCAAAAAGGTGTGTGGGCAGGAAAGCCCCAGGCATGTTTGAAGACAGTGAGCCATCTGTGTCAGAGTATTGGAGACTGGTTAGACTGCTCCAAGGAGGCCAACATGCCAGGGTGGAAGGCCCAGTACTGACCCAAATTCTTCACATTCAAGCAGAAGGTCTTTGATGGCCTGGGACTTGTTCAAAGTCTGTCCATTCAAAGTCACACACAAAGCCTGTTAAAGAGCTATGAGGACCCACAGACAAAGTGATAGAAGTCCTGTCCACCTCAGGAGTTCCAGAGCCATTAAAATTGAGGAATCATTATTGAGCACCTACTGTAAACCCAGTCCTGTGGCTAGGTGTGGTTGTCAGACTTATCTTTCTTAATCTATACAAGTAATCTTTGTCATTCTACTTTTAGAAACTGAGAAAATGGCCTCAGAGTGTTGGGATCCTCACACCACCAATTTCTAGCTGTGTGACATCATACTAGTCTGCCTTTCAGTGCTTCCCTTACTTTATATATACACAGGGTGTAATACCCACAACATCAACATAATTTCGAGGATAAAATTAATTAATAGATTGAAGCACTCTTAATCTCATGCCTGACACATGAGTATACTGAACTCTCAATAAATATCAGTTATTGTTTTCTATAATGTGACACTTCATGGTGACCTGATTAATGTCTTTTCACCTCTCACTATTCTCTGAGATACATAAAGACAGAGGCCTTCTCAGGTTGTACTCACAATGGTGTACTCACCATAGTAAGATTTTGGAATGAATAAAAGAATAAGGCTATGATGAAAGAATCTTCCAGACATGAATTCAATTCTAAAACCAACACTAGCATTATGGACAAATGGGACCTACGCAGAAGGTCAGGACCACTGGGTTCTGGTCCCAGCTCTGCCACTAGCACAAGTCTTAGCTTCCCTAAATGAGAGCTAGTGCTGCTATTACAGCCAGTGCTCCTCACTTGCACCCAGTCAACACTTAACTGAGCACTGGCTACATGCAGTTGCCTTGTCAGGGACACAGGACACCTCAGGAGATGAGGTCCTGCCTGCAACAGGTGACTCAGGCCTGTCTTGGAGTTCTTGCTGTGATCGTTTCCCAGTCTCTTCCCTGGAATGGCTTGTGAGCTCCCCAAGGGCAGGAATCAAGTCTGTCTCACCTCTGATGACATTATATAGTGATAAAAGGTACAATCCATCAAGAAGATGTAGCAATTATAAGCATACACATCTAACAGCAGAGCCCCCCCCCCAAATATATTAAGCACAACTGACAGAATTAAAAAGAGAAATAGACAGTCACAGAGAGTAATAGTGGAGATTTCAATGCCCAATTTAGTAATGGAAATTAAGAGCAGACAGAATCAAAAAGAAAATGGAGAACTGGAACAGCACCAAAACCTTCCACCCCAAACAGCAGAGTACATATTCTTCTCAAGTGTCTATGAAAAATTTCCCAGGATAGACCATACTTTAGGCCCCGAAACAAGTCTTAATCAATTTTAAAAAAATCAAATCATAAAAAAGTATGATTTCTGACCATATGGAATCGCACTAGAAATCAAGAACAGAAGGAAAGTTGGGGGGGGGGGAAATCACGATGTGAAAATTAAACAACAGATCATAATACCCAACAGATGCAAGCTGAAAATATGAGGGATTCTAGAAAATACATTGAATAAAGCAAAAATGAAAGAGCAATATATCAGGACTTATGGCACGCAGTTGAAGAAACGCTTACAGAGAAACTTACACAGTAATTCCTTGGTTTGCAGGCATAATTCATTCCGGAAACAAACTACTCATCGCTCATTTACCAAGTTAAAATGTATTATTAGGGGCCGGCAGAGTGGCACGGTGGTTAGGCGCTGGCTTGGGAAGCCAGCGGCCCCGGTTCGGTCCCACATATGAGGGCCAGTGACACTGCCCTCAAAAAAAAAAAAAAAAGTATTATTAGGTTGGTGCAAAAGTAATAGCGGCTTTTGCCATCACTCGCTATTACTTTTGCGCCAACCTAATAGAAATGATTGCTCATCTTGCGGAACTCTCGCAAACCGAGTTACTCGCAATCCAAGGTTTTACTGTAGTTGTAAATGCCAACATTAAAAAGAAGATAGATCTCAAAAGTATGGCCTAACTTTATACTTTCAGGAGTAGAAAAGGGAGAGTAAACTAATCCCAAAGCTAGAAAAAACAGGATAATAATAAATATGAGAACACAGGTAAAATAAAGACCAACAACGAAAACAATAGAGAAAATCAATTCAAAATTGTTTTCTGTATAAAGATCAACAAAATTGGCCAACTTTCAGCTAGATTAACGGCAAGAAAGAGAGTGGACAACATTATTATAACCAGAAATGAATGTTGAATATTACTACCAACTCTACAGGAATAGATGATTGAATATGCTGTGACTATTTTACTTCAACAAATTCAATAACCTGGATTACATGGACAGATTTCTACAACTACACAAACTAACAAAGCTGTTCAAGAAGAAATCAACCCTGAATAGACTTATAAAAAGTACAGAGATTGAATTCTTAAACAAGAAAATCCTACAACAAAGACAAACCAAGACCAGATGGCTTTGCAAGTGAATTCTACAAAATATTTAAAGGAGAGTTAAACCCAAACTCTCCACCACCACCACCCCGCAAAAAGCTAGAAGAGGAGGAAATACTTTCTGTCTCATTCTAAGAGTCCAGCATAACCTTGATAGGAGAACTGGCAAAAACTTCACAAGCAAAGAAAACCACAGGTAAATGTCCCTTATGAACGTAGTTGAAAAAAACCCCTCAATATTACACTAGGTAATATAAAACTGTCTATTTGGAGACAACCTGATTTTATATATAGAAATGATTAAGTAAATAAAAAATAGAAGCCAAAAGAAATTGTTAGAGCTAATAAATGAATTCAGCAAAGTTATAGGATACAAGATCAACACTCAAACATCAGCTGTCATTCAATACAAACATAGACATGAACAATTGCTATAATTCCATAATAATGAATAACCTGAGAAAAACCATTCCATTTGCAAGAGCATCAAAAATAATAAATACTTAAAATATATATTTAATTAGGAGATGCTAGACTTGCACTCTATAAAATACAAAATATTTCTGAGAGATACTAAAGAGGCCATAAATAAATGAAAGGACATTCCAAGTTTATGGAGTGAAAGATTTAATAAGGTAAGATGGCAATATTCCTTAACATAATCTATACTTTAAATACAATCACTATAAAATCCCAACAAATTTTGCTGCAGATGAAAAAGCTAATCCTAAAATTCCTATGGAATTGCAAAAAATTCCAAATAGCCACCACAATGTTGAAGAGGGGTAAATGGGAAGACATGTACTTTCTGATTTTATCTTACTACAAAGCAACAGTAATAAAGCAGTTCATTTTATTATTGGCATAAAGATAGACATATTGAGATCAATGGAACAGATTGAGAGTCACATGAGTTTCCACAAGGGTGTCAAGTCCTTTGCATGTAGAAGAAACACTGTCTTCAACAAATGGTGTTAGGAACACTGGATATTCACATGCAAAAGAATGAATTTGAATCCTACCTCATACCATATACAAAAACTAACTCGCAATGGAAGAAACCTAAATTTAAGAGAACTATACAAAATTTCTTAAAACAAAGGGGTAAATATCGTGATCTTGGATTTGGTAATGGGTTCTTAGATATAACATGCAAAACTCAAGCAAGAAAATAAATGATAAATTCATGAGACTTAATCTGTTAAGACTTCATGAATATGATACACTTTTTGCATTAAAGGACATTAGCAGGAGAATGAAAAGACAACATATAGAATTGGGAAGAAATATTTGCAAATCATATACCTGGTAAGGGTCTAATATTCAGAATACATACAGAACCCCTACCACTTGTGATGGTTCATCTTATGGGTCAATTTGGCTAGGTTATAATACCTAGTTACTGAATCAGACACATCTGCAATCAGTTGGCTTTAGAAGATATTACCCTTGAAAACATGGGTGAGTCTCAGTTGAAATATTTAAAAGGAAAAAGTAAAGGTTATTAGTGAAGAAGAAATCATGCCTCAGATTCAGTATAAAATCTTGTTGAATTTCTAGCCTTTGGTTCTTCTCTCCAGACTTTATAACCAACAGCGCCCACAACCACAAGAAAATTCCAAGAAATCTATTCATGTGTGTCTGTATCCCTGTGTACATATGCATACATGCATGCATGTATATATATACACATATATTTTCATTTTATATATGTATGTTATTTTTCTCTGGAGACCACTGACTGATAGAGATTTTGGTAACTAGGATGATTCTAGAGGAACAGAATCTTAAAGATGACTTTTCTCAAATGGTTCTGTGGTTTCTGGAACTGGTTTTACAATATGAATACATTTAAAGGCCCTAACAACTGTATTTCCAGTGTTAAACAAGGCATTGACAGTCCATGGTACAATGTGGCAATAGGTATTACCACTGGATATTCCTAATCAAATATTTACAAAAGGCAAGATTCGAGGTGGTCATGGAACATCATTGAAAAAGAATGTCAAAGGGAAACTTTCCCAGTGGGTAGAACTTTGAGTAATGCACCTGGTTGTTGATCGTGCTTGCAAGATAAATGGTCAGAGATATGAGTATATATTAATTCATGGATGCATGATTTGGCTAAATGTTCAAGGGCGTGGAAAGATTTGATACAAAAATTGGTTACAAGGGGATGCATATGCCCAGGTTTCTGTGATTAGGCAACAAATGTGAATCTATTTGGGATCCATAAGCATGCTCACCAAAGAGTGACCTCAGCAGAGGAGGGATTTAATAATCCAGTGGATAGGATGACCTGTTCTGTGGATACTCCTCAGTCTTTTTCCCTAGCCACTCCTATCAGTGCCCAAAGGGATCATGAATAAAGTGGATGTAATAGCAGATGTGGAGGTGATGCATGGGCTCACCATGATGGCTTCTGCTCATCAAGCTTGACTCCTGCCCCCACTCCAGGCACTGCTGAATGCCACATCTGCCAGGGGTGCAGGCAAACATAGGGTCCCTGCTGTGGCACTGTCCCCAGGGTGATCAGGAAACTGCCCCACAGCAGGGGCTCATATTGGACCTCCTCTGCCATGAAAGGGGCAGTGTTTTGTCCTTATGGGCCTACACACCTACTCTGGATAGAGGAATTGCGTTCCCTTCCCTTCACGCAGTGTCTCCGGTAACTACCATCTGGAGACTCACTGTGAGGACTTGAGTCAGATGCTAGATCCACGGGGGCTTTTATATGGTTGCAGGCCAGAATGTCTCAGGATCCTGGGGACTTGGGTGGAGAGAGGGGACTCCCTGGTGGGGGTGGAGATGGCTGTGAGGGTGATCACAGTCTTCCCCGGGGGATGGCAGGAGTCCTGTGCTGTGGATGCAGCCTGTCCCAGCCCAAGGCCTGCAAGTCAAGAAGAGGAGCAGTCACGGCCCAGGAGGCTCACCCTAAACAGGCTTTGGTCAGGGGGAGACATCCGGAGTCCCTGTCACTGGCGGCTGCTGCCACTGCTGCAGCTGCGTGGGAGGCCCTGGGCTGAGATATTGGAATGACCCCTTTGGGCTCTGGAATTCCACTTTGATTGTTCCAAAATGTACATGGGTATAATACAGAAAATAGTGAACCTGGTTGCTGAGAGGGAGCCGCTGAGCTGTCTGTGGGGTCAGATGAGAAGGACCCCTCCCAGGCGCAGCTGCAGGTCTTTTCCTGGTTTCAAGGTCTCGTTGATGGCCATGTGTGCTGGGATCTGCGGCCTTGAGGAATAAGCCTCAGCTTCTGAGGAAGGTATAAAGAGAGGGTGGTGAGGAGGGAGCTAGCTGTCAGCCAGTTTACCCTTCCCAAACTGCTGCCAGAATACTACTCCGCCCGGAAGGAAAGCAATTCTGAGTCATGCCACGAGCAATGCTTGAACTTTCAGCAGGCTGTGCTAAGAGAACAGAACCCGTCTCAAAGGACAAATACGGATGATCCTGCTCCCTTGAGGTCCCTGGTATCCTCTCCGTCACAGAGATGCGAAGGAGAATGGTGGCTGCCAGAGGACAGGAGGAGAGGGGAATGGGGGATGAGTGTTTCAGTTTTGGAAGGTGAGTTCTGAGGATGGGTGGTGAGGATGGCTGCAGCAGGGCAGTGTGAATGTACTTTTTACCAGTGAGCTGTAGACAGAAAACTGATTACAATGGTCTGTCATGTTACGTGTATTTTAGCACTGTGTGTGTGTGTGTACGCATACATATATGTGTGTGTGTGTATAGTTAGATAGATAGATTTTATTTATTTTATTGTTTTTTCTTTTTCTTTTTTTAAATTTCTTTCTCCTCCCTGAGGCTGTCCAGAAGGTGTAGTCACCCATCAGGAAGGACATGTCCTGGATATCCCTTGGGGCCTGGAGCTCAGGCAGCAAAGACCCACCCCACGGCCCTCCTAGGAGAAGGGAGGCGCTCCTGGGGTGGCAGCCATGAATCAGGGCATGGGTTTGTCTGCACTGAAACTGGGTCTGCCCCTGTGCACGGGGTAGAGGGTGGGAGTCCATGAAGGCCCTGGTCAGGCAGGATTCCTTCAGGTGTATGACATGTGAGCTGGAGAAAGCCCAAACCCCGCCCTGAGAACAGTGCACCAGCGGGAAAAGAGAAGAGATTTTGGGCTCCTTCCTGCCTGTTCCCATGGACCAAAATGTGCCCTTGTATCCTCAGGCCAGGGAGGTCTGGGGACATTTTGGGATCAGGTAAACGACTCCAGTGGAAGACCAGGTGACGCAGAGGTCTGAGAGAGGCTCTGTCTTTGTCCGTTTGGGCTGCTCTAACAAAAAGACCATAACCTCTGTGGCTTATGAGCAAGCATTTTGTTTTCCGAGTTCTGGAAGCTGAGAAGTCCAAGATCATGGCCCAGGCAGACCCAGCATCTGTTGAGCGTCCGCTTTCTGTCTGATTGAGTGATAGTTGCCTTTCGCCCTGTCCTCCCTTGGTGGAAGGGCCAAGGACTCTATGGGACCCTTTCCTTTATAAGACCACTGATCCCATCTATGAGGGCTTCAGCCTCAGGATGACCGAAGCTCCTCCTGGGGGGTCTCCCCTGCAGATGCCATCGTACATGGCTTTAGGTTGTAACAGAGGTGTTTGAGGGGCACAAGCATTCAGTCCTCAGCGGGCTCCTCCTTCCTGTGTGAGGCCTTGCCAGACGGGTTCCGGGAGCTAAACTCTGAAGGTTCACCTTGCCAAAAGAGGCACGTGGATGAACCCACATACGAGGGCCACAAAGTGGAAGGTGTTTGGGAACTTTCTTTTTAGGCAATAGGATCCTAGCGATACTTTGAAGGTAGAGATACCACGCAGTGAGAGATTTGAGCTCATGGGAGGTCTTTAATTTTCAGAAGGGTAATGTGATGCACTGAAAGCCACCACCAGGGAGGATAGAGTCAAGCTGTCCGTCTGAACTGAGGTCTGGGAATCAATCGCCTGGGGAGTGTCAGTGAAGCTCAGAAATTGCACTCAACATTTTTGTGAGGGCCTCCGTGCTTTGTATGAAGTTTTGAAAAGGCTCGGGCCCACAGGTTTCCAGTGCCCTGGCAAAGAGAGAAAATGAGCAGCCACCCGGTGTCTGTGTCTCCCAAACCCGGAGGCAGGTAGCTCCCGTGTGGGGGTCAGCAAAAGGAGCAGAGGCCAGGCAGCTAGTTGAGAGTTAGGAGGCAGTGGAAGCTCGTAGTGACATGACCTGAAGATGTGGATGCCAGGAGAGTCCAGTCACAATCCAGACCTTCCTAGCCAACTTGGTCCTGCTTTGGGGCTGGTTATCTGCCTAGAAAGGAGGCAGGACCCAGAAAGGTGGGTGGGCCCCAGCATCCTTCTCTGTTTGGTTGGATGGGCGGGCACTGGGACCCAGGGCTGCCTTGAGCCTGGGCGAGGTCCTGCCTCAGGCCCCGCCCCTGCGTGTCCCGGCCAGATCGGGGCCACGCCCCTTGGCCCACGTGCTCGCTGGGGCCAGGCTCAGCCCCGCCTTGCCCTGCCCCACCCAGCCCCGCCCCGTCCAGCCCAGTCCCGCCCCAGCCCCGCCCCCGCCCCCGCCCCGCCCCGCCCCGCCGGAATCCCGGACGGACTTCTCAGCAGGTACCTGTGGGCGGAGCCGGTGAGTGCAGGCCAAATTGCCCTCGGGTGCTGCTCGCTGCCCCTGGGGAGTGGGCGGAGGGGAGGGCGCGACAAGGGTAGTCGCAGAGGAGTCCCAGCCACCGACTCTGCCTGTGTCCTCGGTGAGCAGCCGGGGCTGACCGCGCCTGAGCCGTCCGGAGTTCCTCGTGTGAGGCACCGGCTGGCGGCGGCTGGTCACCGCTTGTCCGCACCCGGCGGCGCCGGACCGGGACCGGGACCCATAGGGAGGACCGGGAGCCCAGGGGCGGGCCTTCCCACGCCTCAGCTCCCTGGCATCCTTCCAGAGATCCAGGCACTGCAAGTCCGGGGTGGGGGGTGAGGGGAGGGGGAATGTGCGTGTGTGTCCGCAGCTCCCAGAGGGGCCCTGCGGGGGACCAGCCCCTGCTGACCAGGGCTCAAGAAGGTGGACACGGAGTCGGCAATACGAAAGACAGAAAATCTTTATTACAGTAAAGGCAGAAAGAAAGAAAGCGGAGACACCGGAAAGAGGTTCTCAGAAGTGTCACCCTTTATTGTTAAAGCCTCGCTCCTTTTATAGGGGCTTTTGACCATTATTTTAATTATAAGTTATATTTCACATGACCATGATGTTTTCCCTTACTCAGAACTTTTACTTTTTTGTAATTGTATCTTTTTAGCTACACTGTGACCTGTTCAAGGATTTTACTTATCATCTAAAGAGTGGTTACCATGGCTACCTTACAGGGCATATACTTGAACTATTACCAAGAGTTTAGGCAAGAAACTATTTCTATGTGATTATAATACTTAGTAGCAAAAGGAGTTTCAAACTTTTCCTATCTTACAAAGAGCTGCATGTTTTTGTAATAGAGGGTAACATCTGTTTCTCAGTCAAAGCTTCAGTATCTGTTGCTAGCAATGTACAGAACAAAGAGTTAAAACAAGGCTGTTAATTAAAATAACTTATGGTCAGTAAGTTGCCTCTTATCAGAACTTTCATGGCTGAGAGACCTTGGTCTCCTGGTCTCCAAGGAAACCTTTCACAGCTGCACAGGCAAGGACGAAGGATAGCACCAGTTTCTCACAGAGGCTGTCTGTTTCTCACAGACTGGCTTTTTTAGGCCTATGTGGCCAAAGGCCTATGCCTCAGTTTCCAAAGGGGCTTGAGTCCCCAATATCTCAGTTCAGGGGTTCCCCACGGAACTACCGCCTGGCTTAGGTTGTCTCCCCTCTTTTAGGAGATCTTACCCATCTTTGGCTGCGTAGTTAGCTCATTGGGGTATACAGGAACTTGCCATAAATGCAGTGAGTATATTGTCTCCTATAGGAGGAAAGGCACATGGGTTCTTAGAGGCAGGAGATATTACATGACCAACCATAAAGCAGCACCCCTAATATCCAGTGCTGAGCAGGGCAATGTGGCCTTGTCAGACACTGGGGGGCTGTCGGCTTCCCACAGGGCCCCTTCCGGTGGTCCGGGTTTTGTGAGGCCCAGGTCTCAGCCTGTTGTTTCCACCCACCGCCCAAGAGATGGAAGGAAGTTTGGCCTTGGGGCGGAGGGTCAACTCTAGGTGCCTTTGTGGGGGGCTGTGGGGCTCCTCTCCAGTGGGCTTCATGCTCATCTCTGGCAGGGTCCTCTCTGTTCCCGGGAAGCCATGCTGGTGTCTTCCTTCTTAGCGCATCGGGTTAAGGTACCATTTTTTATATGTAGCTCAGTCCGTTCTCCCTGAGAAGTAACAGGACACAGAAATTTGGGGTAGTGTGAAGGGATTCAATATGTCGCCTGAATCAGCACTGAAAATTATACAGTGAAACTAATTCTATAGTTAGGAATTTGGTAATTTTCTCTCCAGAGTGTTAAGATGTTCGTTATCTGTTGACTAGACTCTAGGAAGAGCAGCTGAATGTTGCTGTTTTCTTGTAAGTCTCCTGAGGCAGTGTCTCAGGCCTGTCCCAAGTCCAGGTGTTCCCAATCCTGACTTTTCACAGGAGGCGAAAAGGGTCCTGATTGGGAGGTGCCCTTGTCTCCAGGAGAAAGCTGAATTCACAGCAGGTTTCATCAGCGCCACTCTAGCACAGCCTTGTAGGAACTCCAGGGGCTAGGACCTATTGCAGCAAAGAAAGCTCCCGGTGCCCGAGAGACTCCAGAGGAGAATAACCGAGTCAACTTTCGCCTCTTTTCAAAGTGTGAATGTTACAGAAATAGTCTCGTCTACCCGCTAGGATTTATGCAGGCTTCAGTGAGCTGATGTGTACCATCTTGGAGCCAGGGCTTAGTACATCTTAGGCGTGCAAGAAACCAGAGGTGCTCATTGGTGCTGCGTTTCCCTGTCTCGTGGTCAGTTGTGAGCTCCCTGAAGCGCAGGACACAGGGGACCCAGCTGAGTGTGTTGGGAGGAGTAGACGCTCTTGAGGGGAGAAAAGGGCTCATAGATTTTACTCCATTTCTGTGTTAAGACAGAAGGCCTGGTTTCTTCCACTTTTTTCAATCACTCATTTTCCCAAAAGACAGCCTTTTTATTGACTTGCAGCTTTTCTTTTCTGTGGAAGTGCATTTCTTTGTAAAGGGGCATAGGAGACAAAATTTCTCTTGTAGCTGCCAAAGACACACCCCTACTAGGCGAGGTTACAACCAACTGCCTTATGGCCATTCCCCCTTGGGGTCTGTAATATGAGGACGGCTGTGTGTGGACAGTCCCTGGGCTGTGCTGAGCTCCCCTTGAGTGTGCTTGCTTAGGATTCCCCTGCCTAAGAGGAGAGGTTTCTAGGAATGAACTAGAAGATACTGTGAAAAACAGCACGGCACGGTGTAGAGGGTTGCTTTTGGAGATGGCCTGGGTCTAGTTGCTGGCGTGATCTGGAGAAGATATATCTTTGCAGAGAGAGTGCAAAATTTGTTTTGGTGATCGAGTGATTATTTGTGTGTTTCTCCCTAGAGCACCTTTCCCCACTGTGTTCGGCATGCTGCTTCGAGTAGGAGAGAGAACCACACTTGTGTCTCAGTGTGGCGGTAAGTCTGTTTTTATAAATCTGACTCATAGCTCTTTGTCTGTGTTGAAGGGAAGGGAGAAAAGGAACGAATTTATGAAGATTGGATTTGTTGTATAAAACGAATGTGACTTAGGCATTGACCAAAATCACCTTTATTATGAAAATACTTTTTATGGAGATATTACTCATTTGTGTAGACTGGGAAATTTGTATTTCAGAGCGTTTCTCTTAAGGTTTTATTTATTTATTTATTTATTTATTTATTTATTTATTTATTTATTTATTTTTCCCATGTTTGGTGTCAGCTGTTTTTTTTCCTTGTTTTTTTTTTTGGGGGGAAACACAGTTCATACCTGTGTTCCTCGTGACCCTTTTTTTCTACTTTTATGTTCTCCTTCAGAATTCTTTCATTAATTCAGCCAATTGTTTGTGTGTGTGTGTGAGTGTGTGTGTGTCCGTCCGTCCGTGTCCGTGTCTATGTGTCCGTCCCCAGTTCCCAGAGGGTCCCATTCTGGTGGCCTGTATTTTATGAGTCCCAGGCTCTCAGCCTGTTGTTTCCATCCACCACCCCAGAGATTGAAGGAAATTTGGCCTTGGGGCGGAGGGTCAAAGCAAGGTGTCTTTGGGGGGGCCTGTGGGGCTCCTCTCCAGTTAGCTTCGTGCTCATCTCTGGCAGGGTACTCTCTGTTCCTACAAAGCCATGCTGGTGTCTTCATTCTTCCTCATCAGGTTAAGGTACCGTTTTTATATGTAGTTCGGTACGTTCTCCCTGAGAAGTAACAATACACTGGAATTTGGGGTAGTGTGAAAGGATTCAATATGTTGCCACTTGGAACATTTTCTCTCACAGAGTGGACATTTAACATTTAACATTTGACAAGGCACACTATCGGTGTTGTCCTTTCACGGGTTGTGCTTTTTGTGTTGTATACGAAAACTAATCATCAAACTGTATGATTCATATAGTTTTCTCCCAAGTTTCCTATCGTAAGCTTTACGAGTTGCATTTTCCATTTATAGTCGATGAATGATTTTGAGTGAATTGGTATCTAATGCACAAAGTTGTGTCTTCTTTCACTTATTTCCATATGGTTGTCCACTTGTTCCATCGCCATCTGCCAATAATGACTAAAGACTGGAAGGCTACAGTTTAAGGACTAAAGACGAAACGACAATCTTTCCTGTGTTGGAGTTCATCTTTGTATCCCTTTGACTAAAGTTCAAGTGTCTGTGTTTGCATAGGTCTGCTTGTGACCGCTCCATTCTGTTCCATTTCTCTGTGTGTCTATTTGTTTTCATGCTCCTTTGACATTGTAGCCATGCCATCAATTTTGAATCGGAAAAATGTGTGAGTTCACCAGCTTGTTCTTCGGCGGTATCGTCTACACTCCTCAAGGTTTGAAATGTGGTTGTTGATATCTACTCAATAGCTTGGTGATATATTTGTTGGGTTTGCACTGGACCTTTTGATAAATTTAGCAATTACTTATTATTATTATTTTTTTTTTTTGAGGGCAGTGTCACTGGCCCTCGTATGTGGGACCTGAACCGGGGCCGCTGGCTTCCCAAACCAGCGCTTAACCACCGCGCCACTCGGCCGGCCCCCTTTTGATAAATTTAAAGGTAATTTTCATCCTAATACCACTGTGTCTTTGGATGACGAACAAGATATATGTTTCAGCTGATTTACTTTATTTTCATTACTTTCAAGAGTGTTTCTTTTTTTTTTCCCCACAGAGATCTGTCAATGTTTTGTTGGATTTAAACTTGAGGATTTTAAAAAAGGTTTTGGTTTATGATGAGTGGTATTGTTTACTGGATGTTCTTGTGATTTATAACTGATATACATATTTTAAATCAGTGAATTTTGTATATTGTTTCTAAACTTCGATTCCCATCTGGGCACAGAACAAAGAGCTCTGTCTCTGTAACAACCTCCCCAATAGTGGCATTCTCGTCTGAATGCTGAATTTCTGGCATTTCCCAGGACCCCCAAGAAGGGGCCCAGCCACCAGTGAACTCAGTGTGAGCGTCCAGCGTTGCACCGCAGCGGCCATCAGGGGGCGCACAACCCGTTATTTTTGGGTCGCGGTGAGCTCTGACTGGGTCCGCCCGGGTTTGCCAGCCTAGAATCCAGGTGAAGACAAGAGCTTGGTTTTCTCAGGAGGACGGGGTGCCCTTTGGCTTCAGGACAACTTTCAGCCTCGCGACCCCGAGGAATAAAGCTTCCGGCCCCGGGCTCAGCTGAGGCTTATCCCACACATTTTTCTAAACAGTGAGTATAGAACCTTTCATTTACTATAGGGTTTCCTTGTGTTTTGTTCTTTCCTTTAATGTAGTTACTGATTGATCGCAATTGTGGTAAAATTGACATCTGGGACTGTATTCATTTCAGGTGGACAACAGTAGATCGATATTTGTGAACCCTAGCAGTAAGTCCCGTTGCCAGACATCACTATCAATTGATCCCCATCCTCCGTTTTACTCTCCCCCACCACATTGTCATGTCATATTTTTAACAGGGATTAATTTGCAGAATGATTAGTCGGAGTTTTTTAAGCGCTGAATTCATAGCAATCTGTGTCATTGTTTTCAACTTTGTTTCTGGGGAGAACTCACAGTACCGTGGCAGATGAAAGCAAAAGCATGTACAGTCAAGAAAGTAATAGAAAAGAAAAAACCCTGGGACCTGCGTGCCTTCCCTGGAGCCCCATCCTAGCCCGAGGCAAAGGTAAAAGATTGAACCTGACACATTCTTTCATTCCTTTTTACTGGTAATGTTTTCATGTTGAAAGAATTTGAAATTTACCAAAAATTAGAAAAATGTATTAAAATTCACAACATTATTTTAACTTCATCGTTTTATTTATACCCCAAAGAGAGTTTATTATACTTTAACTTTCCTGGCTTTAAAGAAGCTAAGTGATGGATCGTACTTTCATGTATCCTTCTTAGCTTTTCTCGTTTTCATATGAGAGTATTACCATGTTTGACATGTTCTCATGAACCATTTATGAACACAAAAATTTTAAATTATTTCCAGCTTACTGAAATCTTCATTGCTAGAACTCTGTGTCAATTGATTTGTACAAATAATAAAAATAAATCAAGAGAACTTCCGCGTGTGTCCTATGACTGTAAGCAAAGCCATACCAGCAGATGTGGAGGTGATGCATGGGCTCAGCATGATGGCTTCTGCTCCTCAAGCTTGAACTGCCCCCCCTCCGCCCTCCCTCCAGGCACTGCTGAGTGCCACATCTGCCATGGGCACAGGCAAACATAGGGTCCCTGCTGTGGCACTGTCCCCAGGGTGATCAGGAAGCTGCCTCATGGCAGGGGCTCATATTGGACTTCCTCTGCCATGGAAGGGGCAGTGTTTTGTCCTTATGGGTCTACACGCCTACTCGGGATAGAGGAATTGCGTTCCCTTGCCTTCACGCAGTGTCTCCGGTAACTACCATCTGGAGACTCACAGAGCCCCTTATCCACCATCACGGTCTTCCACTCATGAAAGGACTCCACACAGGCATGGAGTGTGGCATTGGGCCCATGCTCACCAACTCACTGGTCTTCCCCTGTTCCCCTTCCTCCTGAAAGCAGCTGACTTGATAGGACCGAAAAATCAGCCTGTGACATCTGAGTGGAAGCGTCACCAGGTGGCGATACCATGCAGGGTGGAGGCATTTCCCCAGGAGGCTCTTAGGCCCTAAATCAGTGTCCATTGTATGCACTGATTTCCTCGGAGCCAGGATTCACAAGTCCATCAATGATGGGTGGACCTGTGTGTGGCCCTACCCACTATTACCACTCTTGTTCTTATTTATGTACGATTCCCCAGGGCCGAGAGACATGAAAAAGAGGCTGACAGCTGCATCATGACATTCAGAGTTGATGAAGGGAACTGACATAGGAGGCACATGTCTGGCGGTGGGAAGACAGCATGGATGTCCTCCCCATACCAGGTGGCAGGTGCTTTCGGGTTATATAGGACAGTCCAGGATGGACTGGGCTACTGGGGCCTGACCCACCCAAGATAACGGGGACACATCCTATACATTTGCCCAGGATTGTCAGGGCCTAATCCCGGAACCTGCACGTCTTGTGCTTCACAAGGAACCAGACAGTATTGACGGGGATTTTGGAGAAGCAACCTCTGGTCTGGCCCGCATCTAACTGGATCCAGCACTTGGTCAGGCGGTGGCCCTATCATGGACCAGTCCCTCCTGCACACCCAGAGAAATCCGCTAGCATCACTTCTGCTGCCTGGGCTGTGACCTCATGGTCAGGGGCCCTCATTCCCAAGGGAGGAAAGCTTCCAGCAGGGACACACATCGCTTCCAGGGGCCGGAAATTAAGACTTCTCCCCAACCCTTTAGGGCTCCTCTTGCCTCTGACTCAGCAGGCAAAGAAGAGCGATTCGGTCCTGGCTGGTGAGTGATCCTTGTTATCCAGGGGAGAGTGGACAGCTGCTCTGCATGGAGATCTAAGTACAGGAGATTCCTTAGGGCTTTCTTAGAATTACTGTGCCCTGTGAGGACGGTGGATTGAAAGTTATAAGAAAGCAGTCCAGGTGTGACTCCTGATGGCCCTGAGCCTTCAGGAATGAAGGCCAGGGTCATCCCACCAGGCAAAATGCATGACCACCTGAGGTGCTGACTGAGAACAGGGGGAATGTGAAGTGGGCGATGGAGGAAGCTCCTTTCAAATACCAACTCTGAAGTGCGACTCACTGCAAAAGCGTGCACATGATGCTTACATTTCTTTCCTATTCAGTTGTGAATACTTTGAGATTTTTGGGTATTTTATGTGTTACATTGACATCAGTGTAAAAAACTAGGCCGTGCGATATGTGGCCCTCCGTAGAAACATGGTCTCTTGAGGGTGACTATCAGTGCCCTTTTGGCCATTGGAGGCCCAAAGATGCACTAAGTTGTCTGTGCTCTGCTATGTCCTTAGGCACAAGAGTTATGACATGTGGCTACATGCAGGATGGGCCTGAGGAGCTTCCCGTCGTGGAGTGGAAACGCTTCGGGTGCTCCCGCCTCCCCCCAGCCCCGATCAGACCTGGAACCTCCTTGTCTTTGGAGGTTTACTCTTACCCACCTTTCCTTTAGCAATCCATGTCCTGGAGGGCTGTGCCATGTCAGGAAGAGCCTGGGTTGTCAGGAATCAGGATTTCTAGTCAGGCCCCAGCCGCACATAAAAGGTCTGCCAGGCAGAGCCAGCCTGGGGTGTGTGTCCGACTGACACTTGCAGCCTTTAGAAGGAGGCAGGTAACTCAGAACTGCGTGGCCCTTCATCTTGGTTTGCGTTTGTTCGAGTCTCCAGGGGATACGTTCAACATGCCCCGTGTTAACCCTTTGGCGCCTGATCCTGGGATGGATGTTCAGGATGAGCTAAGAGCAGTGTGTGTTTTCCACCCAGATGGGAAGCATTGCAGTGCATGCTTTTAATAGGTAAACCTGTGTCGGTACATGCCCATGGGTCGTGAGTTTAGGGCAGTCCCCGGCTGGACCTCCGTCCGCCTCCATCCGCACTCCCCTTTCATGCCTCATCTGTCAAGCTCCCAGCAGGAAAAGTTCATACCCCCCTTGACATGACCACAGCACAAGACTGTGGAAAAGAACACCGCGGTCCCAGGGGCCTTACAAGCTGCCCCTTCAGACAAGTCAGTAACAAGACGACTCCCTGTGAGAAGGGGTGGTTGTCCAACACCATGGGCCCCAGACCCGCATCACCCAGAGGTCACCTTGCTCAGCCTGGGAGAGCACGGCGGTTTTCCTTGGCCCTGGATAGGAACTGGACCGCTGTCCTGGCCAATGAGAACCCATCCCTGATCTATGAGTTCCCAGCCGGGGAGGAGTGGCCATGTAGCTGGCAGATGTCGGGGGCCTCTGGGGAATTTCTGCCTTGAAGAGGATTGTATAAGGAAGGGCAGGGATGCTGGAATGTTTGTTAACAGGGTGCATACATGTTGATGGAAAGAGGCCCAGCTGTAGCCCTAGAAGCCCCATCTCACATCTTTCCCCTGGGAGAAAAAACCTGCAGAAGGAATTGGGAGGTCATAGGCCAGGATGCCAGGAGGTTTCCAGTGTCGCCAAGGGGTGAACACGGAGCCCCTGGAGGGGCCTGAGGGTGGACAGTCCCTGCCTGCCCTGAGTCCATTTGCAGATGACCTTCCTGTGACCTTGTGTTCCCCACATCCACATTTGATCCTTCTACTTGCTTTTCCCTCAAGTCGGCTGATGCAGTTCCCGAGACTGAAGCAGAACACTACAGGTTCCAAATACTTGGTCAAAAGAAACCTCGACAGGAGGAGCAGAAAATGTTTCTACTCTCTCCAAGTCACAGCCAGGCAGCCGCTGTCCTGGGGCAGGAAGGGGCCCTGGACAAGCTGTATTTTAATGTTCATTTTAATGAATTAATTGTTTTCCTTTTGTACGACAGGGAGTATTTATTCAATCCCAGCAGAGTCACGGACAGCTTGGGTGTGTAAAAAAGCGTCGTGTTTTAAAGTGGAGGCCAGCAATTGTATATGAGAGTACACACTGCTACATGCAAGTGAACTGATGAGACCACAGCTTTTCCCGGTTTAATACAGAATAAGCTTCCCTGGACAAGCAGCACCTTGGGGACATGTTAACGTCAGTGTCCCTCTCCTTTGTCACCGTGTCCTTCCACAGAGTCCACACCACCCTCCTCCTCATCCTACTCGAGGGCAGCCCTGTCTCCTCGGGCCTCAGAATACCCTCCGTCCTCCCTGCCCTCACCCACGTGCCAATGAACAAAGGCCCGCCAGGCATCCATCAGGTCAGATGCGTGGTCCAGGCGCGCTCGGGCCTCAGCCCCAGCTGTGCTGCTGCTCAACGTGCACACAGCTTGCTGTGCTCTGCTCAGCCTCCACCATGTACCGAGTGGGAGGCTGGGAATGAATGCCAACTTCAGAGGCGGTGGGGCCCCAGTGCACACACGGGATGGATCCACTGGCTCTCTCGATCGTGGCAATGGCAGGATCCATGTCTTTGGGGACCACATCACCTTGGTACAACAGGCCGTAAGTCATGTATTTCCCGTGGCCAGGGTCCCATTTCCCCATCTGGTTGGCTGGCTCCAAGCGCGCATTGGGTACTCTGCTGCAGACAGCTGCTCCTGGTAGGCGTTCTCAGCAGAGATGACAGGGGAATATGCGGCCAGAGGAAAGTGGGTGGGAGACAGGGCCCCAGGCTGGTCTGTAATTCAGTGGGGTGCACACTGAGGCTGTATCCAGTCTGAGGGAAGTCGTGATGGAGAACACGATGTGACCTGTCAGTGTGTTCAGGTGTGTACAGGTTGGGAGCTCCCTCTCGAGGTGGCTGCGGCAGATGTCGTAGATGGAGTCACTGTGGACCATGAAGGCGCAATCGGAGTGCTCCGGGGAGGTGTGGGTGCTGACGGGGGAGTTGTCGGGCTCAACCACAGCTGTGGTCACCCGGGAGTGAGGGGGCAGGACAATGGAGGTGAACCCAGAAGCGGTTCCCCCAGCAAAGCTGATGAAAGCCAGGAAGCCCTGAAGACCTGGGCACTGGTCGGCCAGTGTCCGGATTTGGTCCAAGACAAGGTCAGCGATCTTGCCAATGGTGTGGCGCCCCCGGGTGTGGTGCTTGGCGGCATCTTCCTTCCCCGTAATGAGCTGCTCAGGGTGCAAGAGCTGGCGGGAGGTGCCAGGGTGAACGTCATCAACGACCGTGGGTTCCAGGTCCACCAACACTGGCCCGGGCACATGTTTGCTGGCGCCTGTTTCACTGCAGAAGGTGATGAAGCGTTCACCTCTGAAGGGTTCACCTCCTCCCCCATTGGTCTTGTCACTTGGCATCTGGCCCTCGGGCTGGATGTGGTGTTCCAGTTGTAGAGCTCCCAGCAGGCGCTGCCCATCTGGACCCCAGCCCGGTCCACATGGACGGAGATCCACTCAGGCATGGTCGCTGCTTTGGGGCTGCCGGGCAGGTGGCTGCGAGGAAGAGGAGAGGTTGTTGCTTCTTAGAGCGCGCCTCTTAGGCGGTCGGTGTAAGAGAACCCTGACAAGTGTTCTCCCAGCTTCAGTGGTTCCTGTGCCTGTGAAAGGACTTCGGACCTCTGAGTGCCAGGGGTTGTGCGAGGCTGTGTGTGCTCCTGGCCCAGGTTCACGACACTGGAATGGACCTGTCCTCTGAGGAAGGGGGCCTGGAGGGTGTCCTTCAGTAGTCAGGGAGGGGGCTGGCTCTTCCCCTTCTCCTGCATACAATACGCTGGTGACACTACAAGATTTCTCAGTTCAGTGAGGCATGTGAGAGTCTGTGCCTCGCTGACCTGAGCAGGGGAAGGGAAAGAAGCAAGCCAGGCTGCCGTAGAAACAGCACTTCCATATAGTGATATTGAGCCTGGCCTTTCCTATTGATAACAAATAAACACTGCCCCTCCCATCGACAAAGAGGTCCTGGGCAATAGCAGTGAGGGAGGGGCGAGGGGGTGTCCTCTCCCTCTTGGTTTTCAGGGGACCCCAGGAAAAGCCTTGTAAAGTTCTTCCTCAACAAGAGCGGAGGCAGCTGGCCCAGTGCACCTGAGGGCCCAGCTGCGTCCCCACTGGTGGTGAGGAGGTTGTCCTGCCCGCCCTGGACACTCACTTGAGCCTGATGGTCCTGGCCTGGAGTGTTCTGCTGGACACCTAGGGCTCCAGCTGGCGGGACAGGATGTAACTACCGGACAAAGTGGCACCTGTGAGCTCCCTGAAGCCACACCTCAGGTGCCCCTCCCAGTGTCAGGAGCCCCAGGAGTTGCCACGTGACAAGGTTTGGGGCAGACTGAGAGCTCGGGACTCAGGTTCCGCGGGCTGGTCAGCAGGGAGAGGACGCCCCTGCCCTGGGCCAACTCCTGCCGGCCTCACCTCTCGTTCTCACTGAGCCGCTCCGTGTCCCGGAACCAGGCCCCAAATTGCTCATGAGGCTCCAGTTTGTACTTCTGGGCAGCCTCCTGCAGCAGCAGGATCTCATCCAACACTTTGTTTTCCTGGGGCCAGAGGGAAGGAGAAGATGCCTGCCAGGCCTGGGTGGGGTGCTGGAGGGTCTTTGTGGTGGGTGAGGAGTGGGGCAGGGGACCGGTGCTGGGTCTTTGCACACATGGGGTCCCTCCCTCCCCTCATTTTTCCAGGCCCTACCACCTGTGCTCTGAGATAGGCATCAAGAACACCTCCTCCAGGAAGTTGTCCTTCATGCCCCCCCCTACTCCCCTTGACCACCAACCAGAGGGTCTCCCATTTCTTTGTTATGAAAGTCTCCCAAGACACTTAGGATGCAGGGGATGGAGCCCAGGAGCATCTGTCCAGGAGTGTCTGTGATTCCCACGCGCCCCCCCCGCCAAGGCCCGCCCTGCAGGAAATGCCACAGGTGCTCACCTTCTCCTTTTTCTGGGTGTTGATCTCATTGCCCTGGAAGGCAGACAGCCCAAGTCCATGAGAAGGAGCCCCCTAGCCATGACTAGCCCCCCTGTGCCCACCCCTTCCAGTGTTACACCAGGGCCTGGTCCTAGGAAGGGCTGGGACACACACAGAAGACAGATTTGCTCTTAGGACAGGCTTTGGTCACCAGAGCAGGGGGGCGTGTTCCCTAAGCTGTGCATAGTGCCCCAGTAACTGGAGCACTTCTGATACTCTCATGATAGGAAAACTTTAAATTGCTTGGAGCTGAGGGTTCACTACGGGGCGGTCTCTCCCCAGATGTCAATCCTGGGAACTCCACCCGAGCCGCAGGTCACTCACTTCCAGATAATCTTCCATTGCTGTGTCCAGCATCTCCAGTTTCGTCAGAAATGGGCCAAGGAAGGGGACACACTGTGGCATGCGAGTGAGGGTGGGATGAGCCCCTGTGCTCAGGTGCCCAGATAGACCCTCCCTTCGAAGTATCTCACCCTCAGCCACCTGGCCCACCTGTGGTTTCCCACATGGAGCAGCCCGGGACCCTTACAGCGTCCCCTCAACTCCCCCACTCGCCGTGAACACCAGACCCCGCTGTGCACAGCCCAGGGCCTTCTTTTGGCCAATGGCAGGGTCTGTGGTCCCAGGCCCAGCTCTACCCCACTCCCATCTTGCATCCCATTCCTCTAGTCCCTTTTCCTGGTCGCCTCTAGTGGAGGATTTCAGGCTCTGTGGCAACAGAAGGCAGGGCAGGAGGAGGAAGGGTGCCCTTTCTTGACTTGGGGGCCTCCATCTAGGAAAGCAGAGCCCCCTCTCCTCTGAGCCTGGAGCGCCCACCAGACAGTCTCGCTCACCTTTTTCGGCAGCATCTTCTGAGCTCCCCGGTGGTTCCTCATCAGAGTGGCAAACTTGGAGGACTGCTTCTGCCAGGGTTGAGGTTAGGATCAATGAGGCCATGCTTGCCTCACCCCGTTTCCCCCAGGCCTCTGACCTCACAGCCTGGACATCTGACCCAAGTGACCTGTACCAGTGCTACCCTGACCTCCAGCGTGCTCTGATTCCGGAGCCATGCTGGCTCCAGTCATCACGCGTTGCTGACCTTGAGCCTGGGGGCTGACCTCCCTGAGCCCAGTTTCCTTCCTCCTCTGCAAAGTGTGAGAAGCCCAGGTTGTCCAGAGGACATTGCTATGACATTGTTCGCGCCCTCACCCCGCCAGGTGGAGCTGGGCAGAGAGCGGAGCACAGCGCTTTTCTCCCTGGGCCTCATGACCACCCTGTGAGGCCTGCAGCGCAGGGTAATCATCCCTCCACGTCCCACACGAGGCGACAGAAGCCCGCGGAGGGGCAGCGGCTGGCTCAGGGACCCACGGAGCACAGGCCGCTGGCCCCTCCCATGTAGAGGCCCTGTCCCAACCTCCCCACCCCACGGGAGTCTCTGCCCAGCAGGCTGGACCCCAGGCCATGCTAGGCCTTCGCTTCCCCAAGGAATGCTTCCGGGCGTTCCCCTGCACAGCACTCTGCCTTCATCGTCCGAGGTGTCCCGTCTGACTGGCAGGGTAGGGGGAGACAGGGCACTTGGCTTCCGTGTTTAAATGAAGCTTGTGAGGTCTGTTCAGGAAGGTCCCACTAAGACTCCATCAGTTCCCCAGATCCTTTGGAAGGCCCCTGGGGCCTCTGGATGGCCGAGTGGACAGCAGGTGGGAATCCTGACTGGCTGACTGGCGGGGGGACTACAGGGGCACCGAGGGCACTCCCAGAATGCACACATGTCTGTCTCTGGTCCAGCAATTGGGACCCGAGGCCGAGCAGCCCTGTTGTTCCCCTGGCCCGTGGGAATCCTTAGGAGGGCCCCCCTCCCGGGGCAGGCAGGGTGCCCTCCGCTTGGTGTGCTGACATCAGAAGCAACAGTGGGGGCCTGGCTTCCCGAGGACGGGCTGGGCTCATTTAGGGCAGGCAGGTGCCCCACCCATAGCCTTCAGCCTACAGCCTGTAAGAAGCTGTGTGCCAGCAGGATGCATCAGCATGGAAGCCAGAGACCCCTCAATCAGCCAGCTCAGCATCCCTTCCTAGAGTGGCCCGGCCCCCACCACTTGATGCCATGACCGGGGCTCTTGCCCCTCCGGCTGCGCAGCCCTGTCTGTAGACCAAACAGATCCCTTTCCCTGTGAATCGGGACTGACAGAGGGAAACTTTTCAGGGAAGCTTGAAGTGACCGACTATCCAAGCCACCTGGGGCCCGGTCGCCCTTCCCTGTCACCCAGCTCTCCTTCCAGACCTCCAGCCTCCGCTCTACTTTGATGAGCTGTGCCCTGCTCATGGAGTTGTCTTGGCTGCACAGTTTGAGAAAGGCGCCCGAGCTCCTCCTGAGAAAGAGGAAAAGACATGTTTCAGAATAATGGGGCATGGGCCGGCCGAGTGGCGCATTGGTTGAGCACTGGTTTTGGGATGCCAGTGGCCCTGGTTCGGATCCCACATGAGGGCCAGTGACACTGCCCTCTACAGCTAACAACAGCTCCACCTGGAGCTGGGCTGCGTGAGCCCCGGTGATGGTGTGGGCTGCAGCCCCTGCTGCAGGGGGCTGCCATAGGCTACAGTGAGTGGCCCGCAGCCAGCGTGAGCGGCTGGCGGCCAAGCGTGAGCTGCCGATGGCCGCGGTGAGCGACATCCAGAGGCCGGCGACCAATCTGCCTCATCCGGGAGGAGCCCAATGACGATACCAACAGTGAAGCAACATCCTCTGCAACTGGACTGAGGAACAAAAAGACAGCAACTTGTCTGTTCCCCAACGCTGTTCCCCTCCAGCAATTCCCCAATAAAATCTTTAAAAAAAAAAAAAAAAGAATAATGGGGCATGGGGGGCAAGTGCAAATTCCTTTTGCCAATCTCATGTTTCCAACTGCCTGGGTGAGGGCTTTCACTGGGTATTCCGAGATGGAGGGAAATGGGGTGGGAACTCCCAGGTTGGTCATCTGGGCCTTTCTTCCCATTTCTACTGAGCAGCCATGTGTTCACCCAGTTTGGTTTCAACTGGGCCGAGGGTTCTGATGCCATTAACACTTGAACATCTCCAATCGGGCCCAACCCAGCATCTGACATTTCAGGAAACGGATTTCTGAAGCACAAGTGGTGGCTCGAGGTCCCAGGTGGGCTCAGAGACCCGGCACAAAAGCCCCATCCGGCCTCAGCCTCGGCTGCCTCCCAGGAGGTGCCAGCTGCGGAGGGAGCCATGGCACACATAGGAGCGATCCCTCACCGCCCTGGCCCTTGTATGGGGAGACCCTGCCCACTGGACACTTTCCCCCAGGTCTTCTTGAGACGGTAGACTGACACGCTCTGCAGACCCGAGAGGATAGCGTGCAGTGAGGAGAAGTTCCTGAGGGTTCGGCACTCCTGGGGAAGGGAAAGGATGGGCTTTGAGGTGGCGAGCTAGAGCTCTAGCTTCCGTCCCCCTCAGTGTCCATAGCCCTCGTGGGTGTGAGCGATGCTCAGGGAGGGCACATTTGGGACCGAGAAATGAACATCCACAGAGAGGAGGAATGTAGCCCAACCCAAGGAAGGAGTCAGGTAGCAAGTGAAGTGAGCCTCCCACCACCAGGACTGAGAGTCAAGGTCAGCGTGCCCCTGGCAGGAAGTGGCTAGACACTGTGCAGGGCTGTAGACCTCAGACTTGAATCCTGAGAGCTGATGAAGGAGGAGAGGCGTCTTTCAAGGCTCTGAATACGGCCTCCACTGGGTCTCCCGTAACATACCATGGCGACCGTTATCCAATACTCTACCACCCTGGCCCTGTCCTGGGCCACCATGCTTGGGTTCCCAAGGCAGGTGGTGATCACACAGTTGGCCACACTGTTGAACTGTGGGATGGTGGCACGGACAGTGGGGGCCAGGTGCTCATTGCCAGGCTTGGTCCTCTGGGACCAGACGGAGCCCAGGCACTCATGGGGCACCACCATCTTGAACAGCTCCTGGAAGGAAAGGGGAGTGTCATCCAGCCCTGTCACATCCCACATTCGTGTCCACAGTTCCCCACTGTCCCAGGCAGTGGTGACTGGTGAGAGGTGGTGTTCAGGAAGCTGAGGATGTGCCCTGAGCCATGTATGAGTCCCTGGGACTCCCCCTCTGTCCGCCGAGGGCACCCAATACCGGAGGCCCCAGAACCCAGGACTGGTGGGGAAGGGAGAGGGGCACGTTCCGGCAGCTGCTCACTCCTCTGGTCCGACTCCCCATTCAGTGCACATTCCCCAGTGGGAGCTACACTTCTGGTGCCCAATCAGTGTGGGCACTGCTGAACTCTTGGGCAGATGGGTAGGTGACCCGTGGACCTGGCTGTACACAGTGAGCTCCTCTCCCCCACCGAAGAAGACGTGGCCCGCCCAGCTTCCGGTCTGCTCCATCTCATGGAATCAGCACAGCCACTCTGGGCATCCGGGCCTGTGAGTGTCCAGCCCTACCGTCCGTAGGTGGACAGCGAAGGCTCCGGGGTCCAGGAAGTGGCCCACGTCACACAGGTGGTGTGTGGTGGAGCTGGGACTTGGTGTTCAGATCACGGAGAGGCCGGTGGGGCAGCTGATGGCAGAGGTAGGCTTGCCCCACCCCACCCTGAGAGCCCCACTGCTCACCACATCCATTAGGGTCAGTTGCTGTGCCACCCGTCGTGGAGGGAAGGTCGGGATGTGACGCTTCTCCTCCCTGCTCTGCTTTTTGGTGGTCACAGCCTGGGGGGAGTCCAGTTCTGGCGATGGAGTTGTAGGAACTTGGATCCCAGCTGGTGGTCCAGGTGGCCCCAGCTCAAGAGCTGGCCCTGGTGCTGAAGGCGAGGTGCTGAAGGAGTGGTCCAGGTGTGGAGGGTTCGACGGCTGTGACGCTGGCTCCGGCTCGAGCACGGCTGGGTCGGACTCTAGTCCCATCGTAGGTCCTTCGTCTGGCTCAGGAAGGTTCCGGAGCTCTAGAGGTGGTTGTGGAGCGAGAGAAAGGGGGAGGTTCGCGCAAATCCCTGACGTTTGCTGCCTTTGCCAAGACAGGAAAGGTGCCACTGGCTGGAAGGGAATCCCAGGCTGTGAACACCTTCCCAGAACATCTTCCCAGACTGCAGGCCCCTCACCTTCCAGCTCGGCCTCAGTGGGCTCTAGATGCTCCAGCTCGACCCAAAGAAGTGGGATGCGGCCCAGCAGATGAGAGGCAGGACAACTGAACTGCACAAGGGCCTGCTGCAGTGTGCACCAGGGGAAGACTCGGGGCTGGCCGCGGTACCGCACCTGGTCCGGCCAGGTTCCCACCATCGTGGCGCTGGCCCTGCGGGGAGACAGTTGGGCAGCAGAGTCAGCGTCCTGGTCTTTCCTTCCACGCTGCCCTCCCGTGGCACCCTTGTTTGGGACTGAGTGTCAAACTCTCGGTCCTGCTCCAGCCTGTGCAGGCAACAGCCCCATCCCACCCCGACCCCTGTGTGGCTGTCGTGGTCATAGGAGGCCTGGTGATCCTGCTGCTTCACCACGGAGTCTGTGTGAGCCTCTTCTACCCAATGACATTTCTCCCGAAGGTCCCGGACACCTGGACCCCACCACACCCCTCCGTGTACCTGGGCGTCCGGACCGAGGATTGAGACAGGCTGGTGAGCAGGCCACTCACCACACCTCCTGTTCTGAGCGTGGTGATGGTGGTCAGGAGAGATGGGTGTGGAGAAGGGCAGAGCAGGATGGGAGCGTGGTCAGATAGGGACAACTCATGCTAGCCTCCACTCTGGTCCTAAAGGGACTGGGACCATTTCACAGTTCCCTGGACTCTTGTCTCCCCGCAGTGGAAGCCACCAGACCTCATCCGTCTCATGGGCACCGGAAGGTGTGTGAGATCAGGGGGATGCCAGGCCCTCCCCTCCCATCATCCTCCATTCTGTCAGCACAGGAGGCCCTCCCCGACCCCAAGACCACTCACTTTTTAACTTGTTCCAGGGGCGTGTCACCCTGGTCATTGAATGGGAACATGCCTCCAGCTGTAGCGAAGACCTGGATGGCATCCGATGTGAAGCATGGTGGACAGGACCTGTGAAGGATGCCTGGTGTGACCATCTGACTCGCTGACGAGAGCTGCGGCCCAGGGATTGTGTCTGCTTCATTCCCTGACTTATGCTAAGTGTCTCCGAAAGTGCCTGCCTGGAATAGGCGCTTCCTACACATGGTGGAATCCACGGACTCCAGCCAGTACCGTCGCAGATATCCGAGCGGGCCTGATGCCCCGTGCTGACCCCAGAGATCCCTAATGTGGCTACACTGAGGACAAGGACAAGGACCAGCTGGCTGCCATCTCAACTCCCTGAGAGTTGGTTTCCCATGCTCACAAATGCCACAGGTCACTGCTGGGTGAGGCAGGCAACTGTTCATAGGGGAGAGAGAAACCCTTGCTGAGAAGAAGCACAGTCCGCCCAGCCGCCGTTTCAGCAGAGGCGGGCACCAGGTCCACAGCTGCCGTGGCTTGTCCCTACAAGAGTCCCCACAAGCACCCCAGGACGTTTCTCCTGGACCACCACAGTTTTCAGAGGAGGAAATTGAGGCCAAGAGAGATGGGGTGACACTCGCAAGACACACAGCTGGCAGTGGGCTGAGACAGCACGGTGCTGACAATGGGGCGGGCACTCACCTAGGAAGCAGCCGGTCCAGCACCTGTTGTGCCATGGAGAAGGTGGGGTGGAGGACAGTGAAGGTGGAGATGCAGGAGACGTTCCGCCCCAGGAGGTCCTGTACCGCGGACTCCGTCAGGTCTTCCAGTGTGCCTTGCTGGAGGGCCCCCATCCTGCGGGCCTCACTGAGGCTCAGTGTGAACTCTGCTTCACGCTGGGTGGGACAAGGAGGGACACGTCCAGTCAGTGACATCGCCATGAATCGCCAGGAGGACTGTGGTCCTGAGCTCGACCGGGAACTCCCAGCCCCTCACGGACGTGTGGATGTGTGGAGGATGGTCAGGCGTGTGCGTGCTGAACAAAGTTCTGGGCTCTGAAAGTACCATTTAGGTGGAGTGGGGGTGAGGGTGGGGGTGGGGTGTCTCTACTGTGGTTACCTTCCAGGCATATTTCAGCCGAGGAACACCCGACCTCAGTGATTAACAGGCTGTGTGGTAAGAGCATCGTCCCAGTGAGTTCTCAAAGAGCATTCCCGTTATAGACATGAGAACACAGAGGCTTAGCGATGTGAAATGGCTGCTCAGGGTCATCACGTCATACCTGACAACTGTCCAAATCTAGAGCTGCATGACGTTGCCTCTCCGCTACCTGACACTTACCCACTCCCGACACAGGGAACCTGGGCCCTCCCCAGTTTGGAGACAGTGTAAAGGATAGACTCAGCTTACGAAAACCCTGGACTTCATACAATACAGAAGCTGTATTTCTTCTTTTACAGTGAAGGGCATTGGAGACCCTTTGTATGCAGGTCCCTGATTCAGCAAAATGGCCAATGCCTGGAGGGTCCAGACTGGAGGAAGCCCATCCCCAGGCAGGAATGTGAGCAGACCATTGGAGTGGATTCGAGAGGGAGCCAATCCACGGGGCTGGGGGAAAGGGACAGGTGACGGAAAATCCTCACAAGGCAATTGAGGTGAAGGGACAGTGTGATGGCCTTGGACAGACTGACATCAGAAGGGTCAACATTTATAGGAATGAGAAATTCCCAGACAGTGTAGTTGCAAGCAAGCAGCCATATATGAGAACCCGCTATTGGAAACGTCTCTGCTACCAGCCTGTTCAGTTGGGAATCTGGCCGCAGCTGTTGAAAGGTCACACACGTGTGTCGTTCCACCACCAGTGCCATTTCTGGGCATCTATCTTGAGCTGGGGATTAGTATATATTGTGGACTGAATTGTGTCACCCACGTCCCATGACTTTATGACCCCTACTGGTTGAGATCATGCCTGTAGTTGGTGTTTGGGTCTTTAAGGAAGTGACAAAGTTTCAGGGAGTTCATCGGGGTGGGTCCAAATCCAATAGGACCGGTGTCCTTCGAAGAGGAGGGAGGACACAGGAAAGCACAGACGGAAGTCCAGGTGACACAGAGATAGAAGACGAGCCTCAACTGGTCAAGAGAGTGACCCCTGAGGAGACACCAGCCCGGCCTACCGCCTCATGTCTCACCCGTAGAGTTCGGAATCACGGGGACCTTGATGCCTGCTGTTTACAGCACCCCAAGTCATCCCACGTGACCGCAGTCTGAGCAGAAATAGACAGTGCATTTGGACACACTTAAGCCGTCCCGGCAGCACGGCCGCAATGGCGCCTCTATTGAGTACCGTCGAGGTCCCAGAGCACTGAAAGGCTGCTCGGCTGTGGCAAAGGGCCTCCCGTACGGAATGTTGTGAGCACAAGTGGGGGCACCGTTCCTGACCCGGCAGGCCCCCAGGAGACATTCTGTGAGCGGAGAAACATCTTAATCCCACCTTCCCCCTTTCTGGGTATACACTCTGGTAAAAAGTGTGATGATGTGTAAGGCTTGGAGAAGGTTGTGCAAGGACAGTGGGGCCGAGTACTCCCCAGGATCCCTGGGGCAAGTGGTTCAAACAACACCAGCCAGATGCAAATGTGCTGATTTATGGTCTACTGTGAAAGGAAACGTTTTTGTTCTGATTTTCCTACAAATCTGTGATGAGTGTCTTGACCCTCCCATGTAGCTGGTGGGAGACGTGGCGTTCCAGAGTGCTTTGTGCCTGGGACCGTGCGTGGGACGCTATTGTGGGAAAGCCCTTGGGAGGTCCCCATGGCAGTCCCGAGATTTGAGTCTGGGTTTCAGGCCCTCCCTGGTCATATCGGGGTTCTGGGTGTGGAGCCTTGTGGGCCAGCTCTCACCTGAGTCCAGCACTGGATGGTGTTGGTGGCCTGGTGCACCTTCCCCTGGTCTAGGGAGGTGGGATTCTTGAACCCACGGACCGCCTGGTGAACGATGTCCTCGGTGGAGCTCTGCAGAGACAGTCCGGTACCGGGCCAGTAGGCAGCGTGGCTCATCCACCCAAGAATCTGTGCTCCTATGTTTGTGGCAGCCCTAGCCAACTAATGCAGTCTATTAGGATACAGGGAACAGGTCCCCTGCGCCATAGCCAAAGTGGCAATGGAATTGAATCATGCCAGGGTCCTACAGCACTGAAAGGCTGAGTCGCTGAGGGAAAATGACCTCCATTATGGGGCATGAAGGCGAAGAATAAGGCCACAGAGCGTGGCCCAGTGTATTTCTACCCTGGCAGCAAGCTGGTGGGGAGAGGTGGAGGTTCAGCCTCCTTTGGGAGTGGGCCTATACACCGCTTACAGGGGAAAGGCCTGGAGGGGCCACGGGGAGGCTCCAGATTTGAATCTGGGTTCCCGTCCCATCCAGTCACGTCGATGTGTGGCCCTGGAGACACCTCTGGCCAGCTCTCACCTCAGTACAGCTCTGGACGGTGCTGGTGGTCTGGCGCTCCTGCGCCTTGTCTTGGGAGAGGTTGTCAGAGAACCCTTCAGACAGCTCCTCCACCATCTCCAGAGTGGAGCTCTACAAAGAGAGGGTCCGGTACCGGACCCGGAGGCATCAGGGGCCCGCCCGGGCATTGCCTCTGGGGAGCCGCCCGCCACAAATTGTGTTCCACAACTCAGGCTCAGGGCGACTTCTGCGAAGACCTCCAGCCAGGGAATGAGCGAGATGTGACACCTTGAGGTCTCAGGATTAACCAGTGGGTAGAGGAGCTTGGTCCCCAGCACTCGCCTTTTCATCCCTCCAACCATGACCTGGGGATGAACCTGACAGAGCCACCAGGCTTCTGACACCTAGACAATGTGGTGCTGCACAATATTGCTCCCCATTCCTAGGTTTCCCTCACCACCGCCCAACACACACACAAACACACACACACGCGCGCGCACACGCACTCACGCCCCGACACATGTCCAACATGTGTACACACACCCAGGATAAGGTGTAAGGGGTGTGGACTGCCCAGGTGGGTTCCCAGTTGGGACCTGGCCTGGATTGTCCTGTTCTGCGCTGCCCTGGGTTACCTGAGGGTGCCTCCTGCCAAATGGCCAGAGGCATCGTCGGTGACAGTTGTGACATTTTCTACATAAAAGACACTCATTCTGGGATTTCCTCTGCCGAGAGGCTCGGAAAGTAGAGATACAGCAAGACAACATGCTGCTGTCTTGACCGTTTCCAGTCAAATGAGCTGGAGAGGGAACTGTCTAGAATGTGTGAGCCTGGTTACCAGAGTTCAACTGTCAGTTGGGGGCTGTCACCAAGGAAGTGAGGTCACCGCTTGAAGGTTCCTTTCCCTGGACCCCTTCCTCCAATCAGAGCCACCCAAAGCCCCTTCTGGGCTGTTGACTGCTCACCCTCCTCCCCCATGTCATCTCCTACCTCTACACAGACATTTAACACAGCCTCCTCACATTTCCCTGGGAATGGACCAGCTTCCCAGCTGTGTCCAGACCTCTTTTCTTCCCAGTTGTGTGTCCTAATAGGCTTTGTGCCTCTCAGGGCCTCCCCTGTGCCTCTCAGGTCCTCCTCTGTGCCCCAACCAGCACAGTGGGGAGGACTCTAGACATCGCTTCCCGATGACATCATCAGGTGTAGGAGATACTAGCCATACCGCCTATGGGCTGGCATCCCATGAGTCTGCTGCACACACTTTGAGGTGGAAGAATTCCGAGCATGGGTGGGACATAGCATGGATCCCCACTCAAAACAGGCTTGGGTTCCAGCTGTGTGATTTTGGAGCAGTCCCCAGCCACCTCGGCCTCCTTTTCAGGGGTTGCACCTTTAGGGCCTGAAATGAGAAGTGATTCAGACACTGTTATCCACGGGCCTCAAACCCTCCAATGGTCTCCTGTTACACTGAGAATCAGACCAAGTGCCTCATGTTGGTGCATGTGGTGGGAGTTGCCCCGGTGGCCGCAAGCGGTCCCTGCCCATGGTGTGAACATTCCTGTGTATTTGCTAAGTGGTTAGTGTGTGGCTTCTGAACAACAGATGCAGCTAAGGTGTTGGGGTGTCAGGTCCAAGTCGAATGACAGGAACCCTGTCACGTCTGTCTGACTTGTATTCTTGAGTTCCCTCCCTGTGAGGCTAGCTCTGTTTCCATTTCTCTCTGTGTGTCTATCTCTGTCTGTCCGTCCGTGTGTCTCTCCTATCTCTGGACCAGGGAGGCCAAGTTCTGATGTTGTGAGCTGCTCTCTGTCGAGGCCCCGAAGCAGAGGGTGTGCCCCGGCCAACAGGCAGGAACTCAGGCTCCGAGGCCAATCTGCTTGCTGACAGTAATCAGGCGAGTGTCCTTGGGAACGAAGCTGCCAGTTTTGCAGCACAGCCTCTGGTTCCTAGGGACCTTGAGGCAGAGGCACCCAGCTCAACCAGGCCCAGATGCCTGGTGCACGGGCACCGTGATATGTGGATCCTTGTCCCTCACAGGCGAGAGGTTTGGGAGCAATGGTGTTTGTGCCTCAGTATCCCCTGCTGACCCTGGGCAATGATAAGAATAATGATAGACATACGTTCTGTGAGATGATGGAGAGTCCCAGAGCATGAATGCTTGAAAACAGGTGAGAACACCTGGCGGAATTCATGGGCTGTGTCTATATGCCGTCAAAAAGCTTAAAATGTCTCCTTACGTTGTCTGTGAGCCCCTGAGTTTGGGAACTGGCGCCGGACCGTGTGCAGGAAACACTCCAGAACATTCGATGAGTAAATAAATGAGTGACAGTGTTGAGGGACTTTGCAAATGGTGTTTTTTGAACTGGCCAGGCATCGCCCATGTTTGGACCTGAGTCAGATGCTAGATACACGAGGACCTTTTCATGGCGGAGGCCAGAATGTCTCAGGGTCCTGGGGACTTGGGCGGAGAGAGGGGCCTCTCCGGTGTGGGTGGAGATGGCTGTGAGGGTGATCGCAGTCTTCCCCGGGGGATGGCAGGAGCCCTGTGCTGTGGATGCAGCCTGCCCCAGCCCAAGGCCCGCAAGTCAAGAAGAGGAGCAGTCACGGCCCAGGAGGCTCACCCTAAACAGGCTTTGGTCAGGGGGAGACATCCGGGGTCCCTGTCACTGGAGGCGGTGGCGGCGGCGGCGGCTGCCGCTGCTGGGGCTGCGTGGGAGGCCCTGGGCTGAGATATGTGAATGACCCCTTTTGGCTCTGGAAATTCAACTTTGATTGTTCCAAAATGTACATGGGCATAATACGGAAAATAGTGAACCTGGTTGCTGAGGGGGAGCCGCTGAGCTGTCTGTGGGGCCAGATGAGAAGGACCCCTCCCAGGCGCAGCAGCAGGTCTGTTCCTGGTTTCAAGGTCTAGGTGATGGCCATGTGTGCTGGGATCTGCTGCCTTGAGGAATAAGCCTCAGCTTGTGAGGAAGGTATAAAGAGAGGGTGGTGAGGAGGGAGCTAGCTGTCAGCCAGTTTACTCTCCGCAAATCGCTGCCGGAATACTCCTCCACCTTCCGAAGGAAAGCAATTCTAACTCGTGCCACGAGCAATGGGTGAACTTTGAGGAGGCTGTGCTAAGGGAACGGAACCCATCTCAAGGGACAAATATGGATGATCCCGCTCCCTGGACGTCCCTGGTATCCTCTCCGTCACAGAGATGGGAAGTGGAACGGTGGCTGCCAGAGGACAGGAGGAGAGGGGCATGGGGGGTGAGTGTTTCAGTTTGGGAAGATGAGTTCTGGGGATGGGTGGTGAGGATGGTTGCAGCAGGGCAGTGTGAATGTACTTCTTACCAGTGAGCTGTAGACAGAAAACTGATGACAATGGTCTGTCATGTTATGTGTATTTTAACACTGTGTGCATGTGTGTGTGTGTGTGTGTGTGTGTGTGTGTGTGTGTGTGTATGGTTAGATAGATTTTATTTATTTTATTGTTTTTTCTTTTTCTTTTTTAAAATTTCTTTTTCCTCCCTGAGGCTGTCCAGAAGGTGTAGTCACCCATCGGGAAGGACATGTCCTGGATATCCCTTGGGGCCTGGAGCTCAGGCAGCAAAGATCCACCCCACGGCCCTCCTAGGAAAAGGGAGGCGCTTCTGGGGTGGCAGCCATGAATCAGGGCATGGGTTTGTCTGCACTGAGACTGGGTCTGCCTCTGTGCACGGGGTAGAGGGTGGGAGTCCATGAAGGCCCTGGTCAGGCAGGATGCCTTTGTCACATGTATGACTTTGTGAGCTGGAGAAAGCCCAAACCCCGCCCTGAGAACAGTGCACCAGCGGGAAAAGAGAAGAGATTTTGGGCTCCTTCCTGCCTGTTCCCATGGACCAAAATGTGGCCTTATATCCTCAGGCCAGGGAGGTCTGGGGACATTTTGGGATCAGGTAAATGACTCCAGTGGAAGACCAGGTGACGCAGAGGTCTGAGAGAGGCTCTGTCTTTGTCCGTTTGGGCTGCTCTAACAAAAAGACCATAACCTCTGTGGCTTATGAGCAAGCGTTCTGTTTTCCGAGTTCTGGAGGCTGAGAAGTCCAAGATCATGGCCCAGGCAGACCCAGCATCTGTTGAGCGTCCGCTTTCTGTCCGATTGAGTGATAGTTGCCTTTCGCCCTGTCCTCCCTTGGTGGAAGGGCCAAGGACTCTATGGGACCCTTTCCTTTATAAGACCACTGATCCCATCTATGAGGGCTTCAGCCTCAGGATGACCGAAGCTCCTCCTGGGGGGTCTCCCCTGCAGATGCCATCGTACACGGCCTTAGGTTGTAACAGAGGTGTTTGAGGGGCACAAGCATTCAGTCCTCAGCGGGCTCCTCCTTCCTGTGTGAGGCCTTGCGAGACGGGTTCCGGGAGCTAAACTCTGAAGGTTCACCTTGCCAAAAGAGGCACGTGGATGAACCCACATACGAGGGCCACAAAGTGGAAGGTGTTCGGGAACTTTCTTTTTAGGCAATAGGATCCTAGCGATACTTTGAAGGTAGAGATACCACGCAGTGAGAGATTTGAGCTCACGGGAGGTCTTTAATTTTCAGAAGGGTGATGTGATGCACTGAAAGCCACCACCAGGGAGGATAGAGTCAAGCTGTCCGTCTGAACTGAGGTCTGGGAATCAATCTCCTGGGGAGTGTCAGTGAAGCTCAGAAATTGCACTCAACATTTTTGTGAGGGCCTCCGTGCTTTGTATGAAGTTTTGAAAAGGCTCGGGCCCACAGGTTTCCAGTGCCCTGGCAAAGAGAGAAAATGAGCAGCCACCCGGTGTCTGTGTCTCCCAAACCCAGAGGCAGGTAGCTCCCGTGTGGGGGTCAGCAAAAGGAGCAGAGGCCAGGCAGCTAGTTGAGAGTTAGGAGGCAGTGGAAGCTCGTAGTGACATGACCTGAAGATGTGGATGCCAGGAGAGTCCAGTCACAATACAGACCTTCCTAGCCAACTTGGTCCTGCTTTGGGGCTGGTTATCTGCCTAGAAAGGAGGCAGGACCCAGAAAGGTGGGTGGGCCCCAGCATCCTTCTCTGGTTGGTTGGATGGGCGGGCCCTGGGACCCAGGGCTGCCTTGAGCCTGGGCGAGGTCCTGCCTCAGGCCCCGCCCCTGCGTGTCCCGGCCAGATCGGGGCCACGCCCCTTGGCCGACGTGCTCGCTGGGGCCAGGCTTAGCCCCGCCTTGCCCTGCCCCATCCAGCCCCGCCCCCACCCAGCCCAGCCCCCACCCAGCCCCGTCCAGCCCCGCCCCCGCCCAGCCCCGCCCCGCCGGAATCCCGGATGGACTTCTCAGCAGGTACCTGTGGGCGGAGCCGGTGAGTGCAGGCCAAATTGCCCTCGGGTGCTGCTCGCTGCCCCTGGGGAGTGGGCGGAGGGGAGGGCGCGACAAGGGTAGTCGCAGAGGAGTCCCAGCCACCGACTCTGCCTGTGTCCTCGGTGAGCAGCCGGGACTGGCCGCGCCTGAGCCGTCCGGAGTTCCTCGTGTGAGGCACCGGCTGGCGGCGGCTGGTCACCGCTTGTCCGCACCCGGCGGCGACGGACCGGGCTGGGACCCGTAGGGAGGACCGGGAGCCCAGGGGCGGGCCTTCCCACGCCTCAGCTCCCTGGCATCCTTCCAGAGATCCAGGCACTGCAAGTCCGGGGTGGGGGGTGGGGGGTGGGGGGTGAGGGGAGGGGGAATGTGTGTGTGTGTCCGCAGCTCCCAGAGGGGCCCTGCGGGGGACCAGCCCCCGCTGACCAGGGCTCAAGAAGGTGGACACGGAGTCGGCGATACGAAAGACAGAAAATCTTTATTACAGTAAAAGCAGAAAGAAAGAAAGCGGAGACACCGCAAAGAGATTCTCAGAAGTGTCACCCTTTATTGTTAAAGCCTAGCTCCTTTTATAGGGGCTTTTGACCATTATTTTAATTATAAGTTATGTTTCACATGACCATGATGTTTTCCCTTACTCAGAACTTTTACTTTTTTGTAATTGTATCTTTTTAGCTACACTGTGACCTGTTCAAGGATTTTACTTATCATCTAAAGAGTGGTTACCATGGCTACCTTACAGGGCATATACTTGAACTATTACCAAGAGTTTAGGCAAGAAACTATTTCTATGTGATTATAATACTTAGTAGCAAAAGGAGTTTCAAACTTTTCCTATCTTACAAAGAGCTGCATGTTTTTGTAATAGAGGGTAACATCTGTTTCTCAGTCAAAGCTTCAGTATCTGTTGCTAGCAATGTACAGAACAAAGAGTTAAAACAAGGCTGTTAATTAAAATAACTTATGGTCAGTAAGTTGCCTCTTATCAGAACTTTCATGGCCGAGAGACCTTGGTCTCCTGGTCTCCAAGGAAAGCTTTCACAGCTGCACAGGCAAGGACGAAGGATAGCACCAGTTTCTCACAGAGGCTGTCTGTTTCTCACAGACTGGCTTTTTTAGGCCTATGTGGCCAAAGGCCTATGCCTCAGTTTCCAAAGGGGCTTGAGTCCCCAATATCTCAGTTCAAGGGTTCCCCACGGAACTACCGCCTGGCTTAGGTTGTCTCCCCTCTTTTAGGAGATCTTACCCATCTTTGGCTGCATAGTTAGCTCATTGGGGTATACAGGAACTTGCCATAAATGCAGTGAGTATATTGTCTCCTATAGGAGGAAAGGCACATGGGTTCTTAGAGGCAGGAGATATTACATGACCAACCATAAGGCAGCACCCCTAATATCCAGGGCTGAGCAGGGCAATGTGGCCTTGTCAGACACTGGGGGGCTGTCGGCTTCCCACAGGGCCCCTTCCGGTGCTCCGGGTTTTGTGAGGCCCAGGTCTCAGCCTGTTGTTTCCACCCACCGCCCAAGAGACGGAAGGACGTTTGGCCTTGGGGCGGAGGGTCAACTCTAGGTGCCTTTGTGGGGGGCTGTGGGGCTCCTCTCCAGTGGGCTTCATGCTCATCTCTGGCAGGGTCCTCTCTGTTCCCGGGAAGCCATGCTGGTGTCTTCCTTCTTAGCGCATCGGGTTAAGGTACCGTTTTTTATATGTAGCTCAGTCCGTTCTCCCTGAGAAGTAACAGGACACAGGAATTTGGGGTAGTGTGAAGGGATTCAATATGTCGCCTGAATGAATCAGCACTGAAAATTATACAGTGAAACTAATTCTATAGTTAGGAATTTGGTAATTTTCTCTCCAGAGTGTTAAGATGTTTGTTACCTGTTGACTAGACTCTAGGAAGAGCAGCTGAATGTTGCTGTTTTCTTGTAAGTCTCCTGAGGCAGTGTCTCAGGCCTGTCCCAAGTCCAGGTGTTCCCAATCCTGACTTTTCACAGGAGGCGAAAAGGGTCCTGATTGGGAGGTGCCCTTGTCTCCAGAAGAAAGCTGAATTCACAGCAGGTTTCATCAGCGCCACTCTAGCACAGCCTTGTAGGAACTCCAGGGGCTGGAACCTATTGCAGCAAAGAAAGCTCCCGGTGCCCGAGAGACTCCAGAGGAGTATAACCGAGTCAACTTTCGCCTCTTTTCAAAGTGTGAATGTTACAGAAATAGTCTCCTCTACCCGCTAGGATTTATGCAGGCTTCAGTGAGCTGATGTGTACCATCTTGAAGCCAGGGCTTAGTACATCTTAGGCGTGCAAGAAACCGGAGGTGCTCATTGGTGCTGCGTTTCCCTGTGTCGTGGTCAGTTGGGAGCTCCCTGAAGCGCAGGACACAGGGGACCCAGCTGAGTGTGTTGGGAGGAGTAGACGCTCTTGAGGGGAGAAAAGGGCTCATAGATTTTACTCCATTTCTGTGTTAAGACAGAAGGCCTGGTTTCTTCCACTTTTTTCAATCACTCATTTTCCCAAAAGACAGCCTTTTTATTGACTTGCAGCTTTTCTTTTCTGTGGAAGTGCATTTCTTTGTAAAGGGGCATAGGAGACAAAATTTCTCTTGTAGCTGCCAAAGACACACCCCTACTAGGCGAGGTTACAACCAACTGCCTTATGGCCATTCCCCCTTGGGGTCTGTAATATGAGGACGGCTGTGTGTGGACAGTCCCTGGGCTGTGCTGAGCTCCCCTTGAGTGTGCTTGCTTAGGATTCCCCTGCCTAAGAGGAGAGGTTTCTAGGAATGAACTAGAAGATACTGTGAAAAACAGCACGGCACGATGTAGAGGGTTGCTTTTGGAGATGGCCTGGGTCTAGTTGCTGGCGTGATCTGGAGAAGGTATATCTTTGCAGAGAGAGTGCAAAATTTATTTTGATGATCGAGTGATTATTTGTGTGTTTGTCCCTAGAGCACCTTTCCCCACTGTGTTCGGCATGCTGCTTCGAGTAGGAGAGAGAACCACACTTGTGTCTCAGTGTGGCGGTAAGTCTGTTTTTATAAATCTGACTCATAGCTCTTTGTCCGTGTTGAAGGGAAGGGAGAAAAGGAACGAATTTATGAAGATTGGATTTGTTGTATAAAACGAATGTGACTTGGGCATTGACCAAAATCACCTTTATTATGAAAATACTTTTTATGGAGATATTACTCATTTGTGTAGACTGGGAAATTTGGATTTCAGAGCGTTTCTCTTAAGGTTTTATTTATTTATTTATTTATTTATTTATTTATTTATTTATTTATTTATTTTTCCCATGTTTGGTGTCAGCTGTTTTTTTTCCTTGTTTTTTTTTTGGGGGGAAACACAGTTCATACCTGTGTTCCTCGTGACCCTTTTTTTCTACTTTTATGTTCTCCTTCAGAATTCTTTCATTAATTCAGCCAATTGTTTGTGTGTGTGTGTGAGTGTGTGTGTGTGTGTGCCCGTCCGTGTCCGTGTCTGTGTGTCCGTCCCCAGTTTCCAGAGGGTCCCATTCTGGTGGCCTGTATTTTATGAGTCCCAGGCTCTCAGCCTGTTGTTTCCATCTACCACCCCAGAGATTGAAGGAAATTTGGCCTTGGGGCGGAGGGTCAAAGCAAGGTGTCTTTGGGGGGGCCTGTGGGGCTTCTCTCCAGTTAGCTTCGTGCTCATCTCTGGCAGGGTACTCTCTGTTCCTACAAAGCCATGCTGGTGTCTTCATTCTTCCTTATCAGGTTAAGGTACCGTTTTTATATGTAGTTCGGTACGTTCTCCCTGAGAAGTAACAATACACTGGAATTTGGGGTAGTGTGAAAGGATTCAATATGTTGCCACTTGGAACATTTTCTCTCACAGGGTGGACATTTAACATTTAACATTTGACAAGGCACACTATCGGTGTTGTCCTTTCACGGGTTGTGCTTTTTGTGTTGTATACGAAAACTAATCATCAAACTGTATGATTCATATAGTTTTCTCCCAAGTTTCCTATCGTAAGCTTTACGAGTTGCATTTTCCATTTATAGTCGATGAATGATTTTGAGTGAATTGGTATCTAATGCACAAAGTTGTGTCTTCTTTCACTTATTTCCATATGGTTGTCCACTTGTTCCATCGCCATCTGCCAATAATGACTAAAGACTGGAAGGCTACAGTTTAAGGACTAAAGACAAAACGACAATCTTTCCTGTGTTGGAGTTCGTCTTTGTATCCCTTTGACTAAAGTTCAAGTGTCTGTGTTTGCATAGGTCTGCTTGTGACCGCTCCATTCTGTTCCATTTCTCTGTGTGTCTATTTGTTTTCATGCTCTTTTGACATTGTAGCCATGCCATCAATTTTGAATCGGAAAAATGTGTGAGTTCACCAGCTTGTTCTTCGGCGGTATCGTCTACACTCCTCAAGGTTTGAAATGTGGTTGTTGATATCTACTCAATAGCTTGGTGATATATTTGTTGGGTTTGCACTGGACCTTTTGATAAATTTAGCAATTACTTATTATTATTATTTTTTTTTTTTGAGGGCAGTGTCACTGGCCCTCGTATGTGGGACCTGAACCGGGGCCGCTGGCTTCCCAAACCAGCGCTTAACCACCGCGCCACTCGGCCGGCCCCCTTTTGATAAATTTAAAGGTAATTTTCATCCTAATACCACTGTGTCTTTGGATGACGAACAAGAAATATGTTTCAGCTGATTTACTTTATTTTCATTACTTTCAAGAGTGTTTTTTTTTTCTCCACAAGAGATCTGTCAATGTTTTGTTGGATTTAAACTTGAGGATTTTAAAAAAGGTTTTGGTTTATGATGAGTGGTATTGTTTACTGGATGTTCTTGTGATTTATAACTGATATACATATTTTAAATCAGTGAATTTTGTATATTGTTTCTAAACTTCGATTCCCATCTGGGCACAGAACAAAGAGCTCTGTCTCTGTAACAACATCCCCAATCGTGGCATTGCTCCTCTGAATGCTGAATTTCTGGCATTCCCCAGGAGCCCCAAGAAGGGGCCCAGCCACCAGTGAACTCGGTGTGAGCGTCCAGCGTTGCACCGCAGCGGCCATCAGGGGGCGCACAACCCGGCATTTTTGGGTCGCGGTGAGCTCTGACTGGGTCCGCCCGGGTTTGCCAGCCTAGAATCCAGGTGAAGACAAGAGCTTGGTTTTCTCAGGAGGACGGGGAGCCCTTTGGCTTCAGGACGACTTTCAGCCTCGCGACCCCGAGGAATAAAGCTTCCGGCCCCGGGCTCAGCTGAGGCTTATCCCACACATTTTTCTAAACAGTGAGTATAGAACCTTTCATTTACTATAGGGTTCCCTTGTGTTTTGTTCTTTCCTTTAATGTAGTTACTGATTGATCGCAATTGTGGTAAAATTGACATCTGGGACTGTATTCATTTCAGGTGGACAACAGTAGATCGATATTTGTGAACCCTAGCAGTAAGTCCCATTGTCAGACATCACTATTAATTGATCCCCATCCTCCGTTTTACTCTCCCCCACCACATTGTCATGTCATATTTTTAACAGAGATTAATTTGCAGAATGATTAGTCGGAGTTTTTTAAGCGCTGAATTCATAGCAATCTGTGTCATTGTTTACAACTTTGTTTCTGGGGAGAACTCACAGTACCGTGGCAAATGAAAGCAAAAGCATGTACAGTCAAGAAAGTAATAGAAAAAAAAAACCCTGGGACCTGCGTGCCTTCCCTGGAGCCCCATCCTAGCCCGAGGCAAAGGTAAAAGATTGAACCTGACACATTCTTTCATTCCTTTTTACTGGTAATGTTTTCATGTTGAAAGAATTTGAAATTTACCAAAAATTAGAAAAATGTATTAAAATTCACAACATTATTTTAACTTCATCGTTTTATTTATACCCCAAAGAGAGTTTATTATACTTTAACTTTCCTGGCTTTAAAGAAGCTAAGTGATGGATCGTACTTTCATGTATCCTTCTTAGCTTTTCTCGTTTTCATATGAGAGTATTACCATGTTTGACATGTTCTCATGAACCATTTATGAACACAAAAATTTTAAATTATTTCCAGCTTACTGAAATCTTCATTGCTAGAACTCTGTGTCAATTGATTTGTACAAATAATAAAAATAAATCAAGAGAACTTCCGCGTGTGTCCTATGACTGTAAGCAAAGCCATACCAGCAGATGTGGAGGTGATGCATGGGCTCAGCATGATGGCTTCTGCTCCTCAAGCTTGAACCGCCCCCCCTCCGCCCTCCCTCCAGGCACTGCTGAGTGCCACATCTGCCATGGACGCAGGCAAACATAGGGTCCCTGCTGTGGCACTGTCCCCAGGGTGATCAGGAAGCTGCCCCATGGCAGGGGCTCATATTGGACTTCCTCTGCCATGGAAGGGGCAGTGTTTTGTCCTTATGGGCCTACACGCCTACTCGGGATAGAGGAATTGTGTTCCCTTGCCTTCACGCAGTGTTTCCAGTAACTACCATCTGGAGACTCACAGAGCCCCTTATCCACCATCACGGTCTTCCACTCATGAAAGGACTCCACACAGGCATGGAGTGTGGCATTGGGCCTGTGCTCACCAACTCACTGGTCTTCCCCTGTTCCCCTTCCTCCTGAAAGCAGCTGACTTGATAGGACCGAAAAATCAGCCTGTGACATCTGAGTGGAAGCGCCACCAGGTGGCGATACCATGCAGGGTGGAGGCATTTCCCCAGGAGGCTCTTAGGCCCTAAATCAGTGTCCATTGTATGCACTGATTTCCTCGGAGCCAGGATTCACAAGTCCATCAATGATGGGTGGACCTGTGTGTGGCCCTACACACTATTACCACTCTTGTTCTTATTTATGTACGATTCCCCAGGGCCGAGAGACATGAAAAAGAGGCTGACAGCTGCATCATGACATTAAGAGTTGATGAAGGGAACTGACATAGGAGGCACACGTCTGGCGGTGGGAAGACAGCATGGATGTCCTCCCCATACCAGGTGGCAGGTGCTTTCGGGTTATATAGGACAGTCCAGGATGGACTGGGCTACTGGGGCCTGACCCACCCAAGATAACGGGGACACATCCTATACACTTGCCCAGGATTGTCAGGGCCTAATCCCGGAACCTGCACGTCTTGTGCTTCACAAGGAACCAGACAGTATTGACGGGGATTTTGGAGAAGCAACCTCTGGTCTGGCCCGGATCTAATTGGATCCAGCACTTGGTCAGGCGGTGGCCCTATCATGGACCAGTCCCTCCTGCACACCCAGAGAAATCCGCTAGCATCACTTCTGCTGCCTGGGCTGTGACCTCATGGTCAGGGGCCCTCATTCCCAAGGGAGGAAAGCTTCCAGCAGGGACACACATCGCTTCCAGGGGCCGGAAATTAAGACTTCTCCCCAACCCCTTAGGGCTCCTCGTGCCTCTGACTCAGCAGGCAAAGAAGGGCGATTCGGTCCTGGCTGGTGAGTGATCCTTGTTACCCAGGGGAGAGTGGACAGCTGCTCTGCATGGAGATCTAAGTACAGGAGATTCCTTAGGGCTTTCTTAGAATTACTGTGCCCTGTGAGGACGGTGGATTGAAAGTTATAAGAAAGCAGTCCAGCTGTGACTCCTGATGGCCCTAAGCCTTCAGGAATGAAGGCCAGGGTCATCCCACCAGGCGAAATGCATGACCACCTGAGTTGCTGACTGAGAACAGGGGGAATGTGAAGTGGGCGATGGAGGAAGCTCCTTTCAAATACCAACTCTGAAGTGCGACTCACTGCAAAAGCGTGCACATGATGCTTACATTTCTTTCCTATTCAGTTGTGAATACTTTGAGATTTTTGGGTATTTTATGTGTTACATTGACATCAGTGTAAAAAACTAGGCCGTGCGATATGTGGCCCTCCGTAGAAACATGGTCTCTTCAGGGTGACTGTCAGTGCCCTTGTGGCCATTGGAGGCTCAAAGATGCACTAAGTTGTCTGTGCTCTGCTATGTCCTTAGGCACAAGAGCTATGACATGTGGCTACATGCAGGATGGGCCTGAGGAGCTTCCCCTCGTGGAGTGGAAACCCTTCGGGTGCTCCCGCCTCCCCCCAGCCCCGATCAGCCCTGGAACCTCCTTGTCTTTGGAGGTTTACTCTTACCCACCTTTCCTTTAGCAAACCATGTCCTGGAGGGCTGTGCCATGTCAGGAAGAGCCTGGGTTGTCAGGAATCAGGATTTCTAGTCAGGCCCCAGCCGCACATAAAAGGTCTGCCAGGCAGAGCCAGCCTGCTGTGTGTGTCCGATTGACACTTGCAGGCTTTAGAAGGAGGCAGGTAACTCAGAACTGCGTGGCTGTTCATCTTGGTTTGCGTTTTGTTCGAGTCTCCAGGGGATACTGTTCAACATGCCCCGTGTTAACCCTTTGGCGCCTGATCCTGGGATGGATGTTCAGGATGAGCTGAAAGCAGTGTGTGTTTTCCACCCAGATGGGAAGCATTGCAGTGCATGCTTTTAATAGGTAAACCTGTGTCGGTACATGCCCATGGGTCGTGAGTTTAGGGCAGTCCCCGGCTGGACCTCCGTCCGCCTCCATCCGCACTCCCCTTTCATGCCTCATCTGTCAAGCTCCCAGCAGGAAAAGTTCATACCCCCCTTGACATGACCACAGCACAAGACTGTGGAAAAGAACACCGTGGTCCCAGGGGCCTTACAAGCTGCCCCTTCAGACAAGTCAGTAACAAGACGACTCCCTGTGAGAAGGGGTGGTTGTCCAATACCATGGGCCCCAGACCCGCATCACCCAGAGGTCACCTTGCTCAGCCTGGGAGAGCACGGCCGTTTTCCTTGGCCCTGGATAGGGACTGGACCGCTGTCCTGGCCAATGAGAACCCATCCCTGATCTGAGTTCCCAGCCGGGGAGGAGTGGCCATGTAGCTGGCAGACGTCGGGGGCCGCTGGGGAATTTATGCCTTGAAGAGGATTGTATAAGGAAGGGCAGGGATGCTGGAATGTTTGTTAACAGGGTGCATACATGTTGATGGAAAGAGGCCCAGCTGTAGCCCTAGAAGCCCCATCTTCATCTTTCCCCTGGGAGAAGAAACCTGCAGAAGGAATTGGGAGGTCATAGGCCAGGATGCCAGGAGGTTTCCAATGTTGCCAAGGGGTGAACACGGAGCCCCTGGAGGGGCCTGAGGGTGGACAGTCCCTGACTGCCCTGAGTCCATTTGCAGATGACCTTCCTGTGACCTTGTGTTCCCCACATCCACATTTGATCCTTCTACTTGCTTTTCCCTCAAGTCGGCTGATGCAGTTCCTGAGACTGAACCAGAACACTACAGGTTCCAAATACTTGGTCAAAAGAAACCTCGACAGGAGGAGCAGAAAATGTTTCTACTCTCTCCAAGTCACAGCCAGGCAGCCGCTGTCCTGGGGCAGGAAGGGGCCCTGGACAAGCAGTATTTTAATGTTTATTTTAATGAATTAATTGTTTTCCTTTTGTACGACACGGTATTTATTCAATCCCAGCAGAGTAATGGACAGCTTGGGTGTGTAAAAAAGTGTCGTGTTTTAAAGTGGAGGCCAGCAATTGTATATGAGAGTACACACTGCTACATGCAAGTGAACTGATGAGACCACAACTTTTGCCGGTTTAATACAGAATAAGCTTCCCTCGACAAGCAGTACCTTGGGGACGTGTTAACGTCAGTGTCCCTCTCCTTCGTCACCGTGTCCTTCCACAGAGTCCACACCACCCTCCTCCTCATCCTACTCGAGGGCAGCCCTGTCTCCTCGGGCCTCAGAATACCCTCCGTCCTCCCTGCCCTCACCCACGTGCCAATGAACAGAGGCCCGCCAGGCATCCATCAGGTCAGATGCGTGGTCCAGGCGCGCTCGGGCCTCAGCCCCAGCTGTGCTGCTGCTCAGCGTGCACACAGCTCGCTGTGCTCTGCTCAGCCTCCACCATGTACCGAGTGGGAGGCTGGGAATGAATGCCAACTTCAGAGGCGGTGGGGCCCGAGTGCACACACGGGATGGATCCACTGGCTCTCTCGATCGTGGCAATGGCAGGATCCATGTCTTTGGGGACCACATCACCTTGGTACAACAGGCCGCAAGTCATGTATTTCCCGTGGCCAGGGTCCCATTTCCCCATCTGGCTGGCTCCAAGCGCGCATTGGGTACTCTGCTGCAGACAGCTGCTCCTGGTAGGCGTTCTCAGCAGAGATGACAGGGGAATATGCGGCCAGAGGAAAGTGGGTGGGAGACAGGGCCCCAGGCTGGTCTGTAATTCAGTGGGGTGCACACTGAGGCTGTATCCAGTCTGAGGGAAGTCGTGATGGAGAACACGATGTGACCTGTCAGTGTGTTCAGGTGTGTACAGGTTGGGAGCTCCCTCTCGAGGTGGCTGCGGCAGATGTCGTAGATGGAGTCACTGTGGACCATGAAGGCGCAATCGGAGTGCTCCGGGGAGGTGTGGGTGCTGACGGGGGAGTTGTCGGGCTCAACCACAGCTGTGGTCACCTGGGAGTGAGGGGGCAGGACAAATGGAGGTGAACCCAGAAGCGGTTCCCCCAGCAAAGCTGATGAAAGCCAGGAAGCCCTGAAGACCTGGGCACTGGTCGGCCAGTGTCCGGATTTGGTCCAAGACAAGGTCAGCGATCTTGCCAATGGTGTGGCGCCCCCGGGCGTGGTGCTTGGCGGCATCTTCCTTCCCCATAATGAGCTGCTCAGGGTGCAAGAGCTGGCGGGAGGTGCCAGGGTGAACATCATCAACGACCGTGGGTTCCAGGTCCACCAACACTGGCCCGGGCACATGTTTGCCGGCGCCTGTTTCACTGCAGAAGATGATGAAGGGTTCACCTCCTCCCCCATTGGTCTTGTCACTTGGCATCTGGCCCTCGGGCTGGATGTGGTGTTCCAGTTGTAGAGCTCCCAGCAGGCGCTGCCCATCTGGACCCCAGCCCGGTCCACATGGACGGAGATCCACTCAGGCATGGTCGCTGCTTTGGGGCTGCCGGGCAGGTGGCTGCGAGGAAGAGGAGAGGTTGTTGCTTCTTAGAGCGCGCCTCTTAGGCGGTCGGTGTAAGAGAACCCTGACAAGTGTTCTCCCAGCTTCAGTGGTTCCTGTGCCTGTGAAAGGACTTAGGACCTCTGAGTGCCAGGGGTTGTGCGAGGCTGTGTGTGCTCCTGGCCCGGGTTCACGACACTGGAATGGACCTGTCCTCTGAGGAAGGGGGCCTGGAGGGTGTCCTTCAGTAGTCAGGGAGGGGGCTGGCCCTTCCCTTCTCCTGCATACAATACGCTGGTGACACTACAAGATTTCTCAGTTCAGTGAGGCATGTGAGAGTCTGTGCCTCGCTGACCTGAGCAGGGGAAGGGAAAGAAGCAAGCCAGGCTACCGTAGAAACAGCACTTCCATACAGTGATATTGAGCCTGGCCTTTCCTATTGATAACAAATAAACACTGCCCCTCCCATGGACAAATAGGTCCTGGGCAATAGCAGTGAGGGAGGGGCGAGCGGGTGTCCTCTCCCTCTTGGTTTTCAGGGGACCCCAGGAAAAGCCTTGTAAAGTTCTTCCTCAACAAGAGCGGAGGCAGCTGGCCCAGTGCACCTGAGGGCCCAGCTGCGTCCCCACTGGTGGTGAGGAGGTTGTCCTGCCCCCCCTGGACACTCACTTGAGCCTGATGGTCCTGGCCTGGAGTGTTCTGCTGGACACCTAGGGCTCCAGCTGGCGGGACAGGATGTAACTACCGGACAAAGTGGCACCTGTGAGCTCCCTGAAGCCACACCTCAGGTGCCCCTCCCAGTGTCAGGAACCCCAGGAGTTGCCACGTGACAAGGTTTGGGGCAGACTGAGAGCTCTGGACTCAGGTTCCCCGGGCTGGTCAGCAGGGATAGGACGCCCCTGCCCTGGGCCAACTCCTGCCGGCCTCACCTCTCGTTCTCACTGAGCCGCTCCGTGTCCCGGAACCAGGCCCCAAATTGCTCATGAGGCTCCAGTTTGTACTTCTGGGCAGCCTCCTGCAGCAGCCGGATCTCATCCAACACTTTGTTTTCCTGGGGCCAGAGGGAAGGAGAAGATGCCTGCCAGGCCTGGGTGGGGTGCTGGAGGGTCTTTGCGGTGGGTGAGGAGTGGGGCAGGGGACCGGTGCTGGGTCTTTGCACACATGGGGTCCCTCCCTCCCCTCATTTTTCCAGGCCCTACCACCTGTGCTCTGAGATAGGCATCAAGAACACCTCCTCCAGGAAGTTGTCCTTCATGCCCCCCCCCACTCCCCTTGACCACCAACCAGAGGGTCTCCCATTTCTTTGTTATGAAAGTCTCCCAGGACACTTAGGATGCAGGGGATGGAGCCCAGGAGCATCTGTCCAGGAGCGTCTGTGATTCCCATGCGCCCCCCCACCCCCAAGGCCTGCCCTGCAGGAAATGCCACAGGTGCTCACCTTCTCCTTTTTCTGGGTGTTGATCTCATTGCCCTGGAAGGCAGACAGCCCAAGTCCATGAGAAGGAGCCCCCTAGCCATGACTAGCCCCCCTGTGCCCACCCCTTCCAGTGTTACACCAGGGCCTGGTCCTAGGAAGGGCTGGGACACACACAGAAGACAGATTTGCTCTTAGGACAGGCTTTGGTCACCAGAGCAGGGGGGCGTGTTCCCTAAGCTGTGCATAGTGCCCCAGTAACTGGAGCACTTCTGATACTCTCATGATAGGAAAACTTTAAATTGCTTGGAGCTGAGGGTTCACTACGGGGCGGTCTCTCCCCAGATGTCAATCCTGGGAACTCCACCCGAGCCGCAGGTCACTCACTTCCAGATAATCTTCCATTGCTGTGTCCAGCATCTCCAGTGTCGTCAGAAACAGGCCAAGGAAGGGGATGCACTGTGGCATGCGAGTGAGGGTGGGGTGAGCCCCTGTGCTCAGGTGCCCAGATAGACCCTCCCTTCGAAGTATCTCACCCTCAGCCACCTGGCCCACCTGTGGTTTCCCACATGGAGCAGCCCGGGACCCTTACAGTGTCCCCTCAACTCCCCCACTCGCCGTGAACACCAGACCCCCCTGTGCACAGCCCAGGGCCCGCTTTTGGCCAATGGCAGGGTCTGTGGTCCCAGGCCCAGCTCTACCCCACTCCCATCTTGCATCCCATTCCTCTAGTCCCTTTTCCTGGTCGCCTCTAATGGAGGGTTTCAGGCTCTGTAGCAACAGAAGGCAGGGCAGGAGGAGGAAGGGTGCCCTTTCTTGACTTGGGGGCCCCCATCTAGGAAAGCAGAGCCCCCTCTCCTCTGAGCCTGGAGTGTCCACCAGACAGTCTCGCTCACCTTTTTCGGCAGCATCTTCTGAGCTCCCCGGTGGTTCCTCATCAGAGTGGCAAACTTGGAGGACTGCTTCTGCCAGGGTTGAGGTTAGGATCAATGAGGCCATGCTTGCCTCACCCCGTTTCCCCCAGGCCTCTGACCTCACAGCCTGGACATCTGACCCAAGTGACCTGTACCAGTGCTACCCTGACCTCCAGCGTGCTCTGATTCCGGAGCCATGCTGGCTCCAGTCATCACGCGTTGCTGACCTTGAGCCTGGGGGCTGACCTCCCTGAGCCCAGTTTCCTTCCTCCTCTGCAAAGTGTGAGAAGCCCAGGTTGTCCAGAGGACATTGCTATGACATTGTTCGCGCCCTCACCCCGCCAGGTGGAGCTGGGCAGAGAGCGGAGCACAGCGCTTTTCTCCCTGGGCCTCATGACCACCCTGTGAGGCCCGCAGCGCAGGGTGGTCATCCCTCCACGTCCCACACGAGGCGACAGAAGCCCGCGGAGGGGCAGCGGCTGGCTCAGGGACCCACGGAGCACAGGCCGCTGGCCCCTCCCATGTAGAGGCCCTGTCCCAACCGCCCCACCCCACGGGAGTCTCTGCCCAGCAGGCTGGACCCCAGGCCATGCCAGGCCTTCGCTTCCCCAAGGAATGCTTCCGGGCGTTCCCCTGCACAGCACTCTGCCTTCATCGTCCGAGGTGTCCCGTCTGACTGGCAGGGTAGGGGGAGACAGGGCACTTGGCTTCCGTGTTTAAATGAAGCTTGTGAGGTCTGTTCAGGAAGGTCCCACTAAGACTCCATCAGTTCCCCAGATCCTTTGGAATGCCCCTGGGGCCTCTGGATGGCCGAGTGGACACCAGGTGGGAATCCTGACTGGCTGACTGGCGGGGGGACTACAGGGGCACCGAGGGCACTCCCAGAATGCACACATGTCTGTCTCTGGTCCAGTAATTGGGACCCGAGGCCGAGCAGCCCTGTTGTTCCCCTGGCCCGTGGGAATCCTTAGGAGGGCCCCCCTCCCGGGGCAGGCAGGGTGCCCTCCGCTTGGTGTGCTGACATCAGAAGCAACAGTGGGGGCCTGGCTTCCCGAGGACAGGCTGGGCTCATTTAGGGCAGACAGGTGCCCCACCCATAGCCTTCAGCCTACAGCCTGGAAGAAGCTGTGTGCCAGCAGGATGCATCAGCATGGAAGCCAGAGACCCCTCAATCAGCCAGCTCAGCATCCCTTCCTAGAGTGGCCCGGCCCCCACCACTTGATGCCACGACCGGGGCTCTTGCCCCTCCAGCTGCGCGGCCCTGTCTGTGGACCAAACAGATCCCTTTCCCTGTGAATCGGGACCGACAGAGGGAAACTTTTCAGGGAAGCTTGAAGTGACCGACTATCCAAGCCACCTGGGGCCCGGTCGCCCTTCCCTGTCACCCAGCTCTCCTTCCAGACCTCCAGCCTCCGCTCTACCTTGATGAGCTGTGCCCTGCTCATGGAGTTGTCTTGGCTGCACAGTTTGAGAAAGGTGCCCGAGCTCCTCCTGAGAAGGGGCGAAAGAGGAAAAGACATGTTTCGGAATAATGGGGCATGGGGGGCAAGTGCAAATTCCTTTTGCCAATCTCATGTTTCCAACTGCCTGGGTGAGGGCTTTCACTGGGTATTCCGAGATGGAGGGAAGTGGGGTGGGAACTCCCAGGTTGGTCATCTGGGCCTTTCTTCCCATTTCTACTGAGCAGCCGTGTGTTCACCCAGTTTGGTTTCAACTGGGCCGAGGGTTCTGTTGCCATTAACACTTGAACATCTCCAATCGGGCCCAACCCAGCATCTGACATTTCAGGAAACGGATTTCTGAAGCACAAGTGGTGGCCCGAGGTCCCAGGTGGGCTCAGAGACCCGGCACAAAAGCCCCATCCGGCCTCAGCCTCGACTGCCTCCCAGGAGGTGCCAGCTGCGGAGGGAGCCATGGCACACATAGGAGCGATCCCTCACCGCCCTGGCCCTTCTATGGGGAGACCCTGCCCACCTGGACACTTTCCCCCAGGTCTTCTTGAGACGGTAGACTGACACGCTCTGCAGACCCGAGAGGATAGCGTGCAGCGAGGAGAAGTTCCTGAGGGTTCGGCACTCCTGGGGAAGGGAAAGGATGGGCTTTGAGATGGCGAGCTAGAGCTCTAGCTTCCGTCCCCCTCAGTGTCCATAGCCCTCGTGGGTGTGAGCGATGCTCAGGGAGGGCACATTTGGGACCGAGAAATGAACACCCACAGAGAGGAGGAATGTAGCCCAACCCAAGGAAGGAGTCAGGTAGCAAGGGAAGTGAGCCTGCCACCACCGGGACTGAGAGTCAAGGTCAGCGTGCCCCTGGCAGGAAGTGGCTAGACACTGTGCAGGGCCATAGACCTCAGACTTGTTCCTGAGAGCTGATGAAGGAGGAGAGGCATCTTTCAAGGCTCTGAATACGGCCTCCGCTGGGTCTCCCGTAACATACCATGGCGACCGTTATCCAATACTCTACCACCGTGGCCCTGTCCTGGGCCACCATGCTTGGGTTCCCAAGGCAGGTGGTGATCACACAGTTGGCCACACTGTTGAACTGTGTGATGGTGGCACGGACAGTGGGGGCCAGGTGCTCATTGCCAGGCTTGGTCCTCTGGGACCAGACAGAGCCCAGGCACTCGTGGGGCACCACCATCTTGAACAGCTCCTGGAAGGAAAGGGGCGTGTCATCCAGCCCTGTCACATCCCACATTCGTGTCCACAGTTCCCCACTGTCCCAGGCAGTGGTGACTGGTGAGAGGTGGGGTTCAGGAAGCTGAGGATGTGCCCTGAGCCATGTGTGAGTCCCTGGGACTCCCCCTCTGTCCGCCGAGGGCACCCAATACCGGAGGCCCCAGAACCCAGGACTGGTGGGGAAGGGAGAGGGGCACGTTCCGGCAGCTGCTCACTCCTCTGGTCCGACTCCCCATTCAGTGCACATTCCCCAGTCGGAGCTACACTTCTGGTGCCCAATCAGTGTGGGCACTGCTGAACTCTTGGGCAGATGGGTAGGTGACCCGTGGACCTGGCTGTACACAGTGAGCTCCTCTCCCCCACCGAAGAAGACGTGGCCCGCCCAGCTTCCGGTCTGCTCCATCTCATGGAATCAGCACAGCCACTCTGGGCATCCGGGCCTGTGAGTGTCCAGCCCTACCGTCCGTAGGTGGACAGCGAAGGCTCCGGGGTCCAGGAAGTGGCCCACGTCACACAGGTGGTGTGTGGTGGAGCTGGGACTTGGTGTTCAGATCACGGAGAGGCCGGTGGGGCAGCTGATGGCAGAGGTAGGCTTGCCCCACCCCACCCTGAGAGCCCCACTGCTCACCACATCCATTAGGGTCAGTTGCTGTGCCACCCGTCGTGGAGGGAAGGTCGGGATGTGACGCTTCTCCTCCCTGCTCTGCTTTTTGGTGGTCACAGCCTGGGGGGAGTCCAGTTCTGGCGATGGAGTTGTAGGAACTTGGATCCCAGCTGGTGGTCCAGGTGGCCCCAGCTCAAGAGCTGGCCCTGGTGCTGAAGGCGAGGTGCTGAAGGAGTGGTCCAGGTGTGGAGGGTTCGACGGCTGTGACGCTGGCTCCGGCTCGAGCACGGCTGGGTCGGACTCTAGTCCCATCGTAGGTCCTTCGTCTGGCTCAGGAAGGTTCCGGAGCTCTAGAGGTGGTTGTGGAGCGAGAGAAAGGGGGAGGTTCGCGCAAATCCCTGACGTTTGCTGCCTTTGCCAAGACAGGAAAGGTGCCACTGGCTGGAAGGGAATCCCAGGCTGTGAACACCTTCCCAGAACATCTTCCCAGACTGCAGGCCCCTCACCTTCCAGCTCGGCCTCAGTGGGCTCTAGATGCTCCAGCTCGACCCAAAGAAGTGGGATGCGGCCCAGCAGATGAGAGGCAGGACAACTGAACTGCACAAGGGCCTGCTGCAGTGTGCACCAGGGGAAGACTCGGGGCTGGCCGCGGTACCGCACCTGGTCCGGCCAGGTTCCCACCATCGTGGCGCTGGCCCTGCGGGGAGACAGTTGGGCAGCAGAGTCAGCGTCCTGGTCTTTCCTTCCACGCTGCCCTCCCGTGGCACCCTTGTTTGGGACTGAGTGTCAAACTCTCGGTCCTGCTCCAGCCTGTGCAGGCAACAGCCCCATCCCACCCCGACCCCTGTGTGGCTGTCGTGGTCATAGGAGGCCTGGTGATCCTGCTGCTTCACCACGGAGTCTGTGTGAGCCTCTTCTACCCAATGACATTTCTCCCGAAGGTCCCGGACACCTGGACCCCACCACACCCCTCCGTGTACCTGGGCGTCCGGACCGAGGATTGAGACAGGCTGGTGAGCAGGCCACTCACCACACCTCCTGTTCTGAGCGTGGTGATGGTGGTCAGGAGAGATGGGTGTGGAGAAGGGCAGAGCAGGATGGGAGCGTGGTCAGATAGGGACAACTCATGCTAGCCTCCACTCTGGTCCTAAAGGGACTGGGACCATTTCACAGTTCCCTGGACTCTTGTCTCCCCGCAGTGGAAGCCACCAGACCTCATCCGTCTCATGGGCACCGGAAGGTGTGTGAGATCAGGGGATGCCAGGCCCTCCCCTCCCATCATCCTCCATTCTGTCAGCACAGGAGGCCCTCCCCGACCCCAAGACCACTCACTTTTTAACTTGTTCCAGGGGCGTGTCACCCTGGTCATTGAATGGGAACATGCCTCCAGCTGTAGCGAAGACCTGGATGGCATCCGATGTGAAGCATGGTGGACAGGACCTGTGAAGGATGCCTGGTGTGACCATCTGACTCGCTGACGAGAGCTGCGGCCCAGGGATTGTGTCTGCTTCATTCCCTGACTTATGCTAAGTGTCTCCGAAAGTGCCTGCCTGGAATAGGCGCTTCCTACACATGGTGGAATCCACGGACTCCAGCCAGTACCGTCGCAGATATCCGAGCGGGCCTGATGCCCCGTGCTGACCCCAGAGATCCCTAATGTGGCTACACTGAGGACAAGGACAAGGACCAGCTGGCTGCCATCTCAACTCCCTGAGAGTTGGTTTCCCATGCTCACAAATGCCACAGGTCACTGCTGGGTGAGGCAGGCAACTGTTCATAGGGGAGAGAGAAACCCTTGCTGAGAAGAAGCACAGTCCGCCCAGCCGCCGTTTCTGCAGAGACGGGCACCAGGTCCACAGCTGCCGTGGCTTGTCCCTACAAGAGTCCCCACAAGCCCCCCAGGACGTTTCTCCTGGACCACCGCAGTTTTCAGAGGAGGAAATTGAGGCCAAGAGAGATGGGGTGACACTTGCTAGACACACAGCTGGCAGTGGGCTGAGACAGCACGGTGCCGACAATGGGGCGGGCGCTCACCTAGGAAGCAGCCGGTCCAGCACCTGTTGTGCCATGGAGAAGGCGGGGTGGAGGACAGTGAAGGTGGAGATGCGGGAGACGTTCCGCCCCAGGAGGTCCTGTACCGCGGACTCCGTCAGGTCTTCCAGTGTGCCTTGCTGGAGGGCCCGCATCCTGCGGGCCTCACTGAGGCTCAGTGTGAACTCTGCTTCATGCTGGGTGGGACAAGGAGGGACACGTCCAGTCAGTGACATCGCCATGAATCGCCAGGAGGACTGTGGTCCTGAGCTCGACCGGGAACTCCCAGCCCCTCACGGACGTGTGGATGTGTGGAGGATGGTCAGGCGTGTGCGTGCTGAACAAAGTTCTGGGCTCTGAAAGTACCATTTAGGTGGAGTGGGGGTGAGGGTGGGGGTGGGGTGTCTCTACTGTGGTTACCTTCCAGGCATATTTCAGCCGAGGAACACCCGACCTCAGTGATTAACAGGCTGTGTGGTAAGAGCATCGTCCCAGTGAGTTCTCAAAGAGCATTCCCGTTATAGACATGAGAACACAGAGGCTTAGCGATGTGAAATGGCTGCTCAGGGTCATCACGTCATACCTGACAACTGTCCAAATCTAGAGCTGCATGACGTTGCCTCTCCGCTACCTGACACTTACCCACTCCCGACACAGGGAACCTGGGCCCTCCCCAGTTTGGAGACAGTGTAAAGGATAGACTCAGCTTACGAAAACCCTGGACTTCATACAATACAGAAGCTGTATTTCTTCTTTTACAGTGAAGGGCATTGGAGACCCTTTGTATGCAGGTCCCTGATTCAGCAAAATGGCCAATGCCTGGAGGGTCCAGACTGGAGGAAGCCCATCCCCAGGCAGGAATGTGAGCAGACCATTGGAGTGGATTCGAGAGGGAGCCAATCCACGGGGCTGGGGGAAAGGGACAGGTGACGGAAAATCCTCACAAGGCAATTGAGGTGAAGGGACAGTGTGATGGCCTTGGACAGACTGACATCAGAAGGGTCAACATTTATAGGAATGAGAAATTCCCAGACAGTGTAGTTGCAAGCAAGCAGCCATATATGAGAACCCGCTATTGGAAACGTCTCTGCTACCAGCCTGTTCAGTTGGGAATCTGGCCGCAGCTGTTGAAAGGTCACACACGTGTGTCGTTCCACCACCAGTGCCATTTCTGGGCATCTATCTTGAGCTGGGGATTAGTATATATTGTGGACTGAATTGTGTCACCCACGTCCCATGACTTTATGACCCCTACTGGTTGAGATCATGCCTGTAGTTGGTGTTTGGGTCTTTAAGGAAGTGACAAAGTTTCAGGGAGTTCATCGGGGTGGGTCCAAATCCAATAGGACCGGTGTCCTTCGAAGAGGAGGGGAGGACACAGGAAAGCACAGACGGAAGTCCAGGTGACACAGAGATAGAAGACGAGCCTCAACTGGTCAAGAGAGTGACCCCTGAGGAGACACCAGCCCGGCCTACCGCCTCATGTCTCACCCGTAGAGTTCGGAATCACGGGGACCTTGATGCCTGCTGTTTACAGCACCCCAAGTCATCCCACGTGACCGCAGTCTGAGCAGAAATAGACAGTGCATTTGGACACACTTAAGCCGTCCCGGCAGCACGGCCGCAATGGCGCCTCTATTGAGTACCGTCGAGGTCCCAGAGCACTGAAAGGCTGCTCGGCTGTGGCAAAGGGCCTCCCGTACGGAATGTTGTGAGCACAAGTGGGGGCACCGTTCCTGACCCGGCAGGCCCCCAGGAGACATTCTGTGAGCGGAGAAACATCTTAATCCCACCTTCCCCTTTCTGGGTATACACTCTGGTAAAAAGTGTGATGATGTGTAAGGCTTGGAGAAGGTTGTGCAAGGACAGTGGGGCCGAGTACTCCCCAGGATCCCTGGGGCAAGTGGTTCAAACAACACCAGCCAGATGCAAATGTGCTGATTTATGGTCTACTGTGAAAGGAAACGTTTTTTGTTCTGATTTTCCTACAAATCTGTGATGAGTGTCTTGACCCTCCCATGTAGCTGGTGGGAGACGTGGCGTTCCAGAGTGCTTTGTGCCTGGGACCGTGCGTGGGACGCTATTGTGGGAAAGCCCTGGGAGGTCCCCATGGCAGTCCCGAGATTTGAGTCTGGGTTTCAGGCCCTCCCTGGTCATATCGGGGTTCTGGGTGTGGAGCCCTGTGGGCCAGCTCTCACCTGAGTCCAGCACTGGATGGTGTTGGTGGCCTGGTGCACCTTCCCCTGGTCTAGGGAGGTGGGATTCTTGAACCCACGGACCGCCTGGTGAACGATGTCCTCGGTGGAGCTCTGCAGAGACAGTCCGGTACCGGGCCAGTAGGCAGCGTGGCTCATCCACCCAAGAATCTGTGCTCCTATGTTTGTGGCAGCCCTAGCCAACTAATGCAGTCTATTAGGACACAGGGAACAGGTCCCCTGCGCCATAGCCAAAGTGGCAATGGAATTGAATCATGCCAGGGTCCTACAGCACTGAAAGGCTGAGTCGCTGAGGGAAAATGACCTCCATTATGGGGCATGAAGGCGAAGAATAAGGCCACAGAGCGTGGCCCAGTGTATTTCTACCCTGGCAGCAAGCTGGTGGGGAGAGGTGGAGGTTCAGCCTCCTTTGGGAGTGGGCCTATACACCGCTTACAGGGGAAAGGCCTGGAGGGGCCACGGGGAGGCTCCAGATTTGAATCTGGGTTCCCGTCCCATCCAGTCACGTCGATGTGTGGCCCTGGAGACACCTCTGGCCAGCTCTCACCTCAGTACAGCTCTGGACGGTGCTGGTGGTCTGGCGCTCCTGCGCCTTGTCTTGGGAGAGGTTGTCAGAGAACCCTTCAGACAGCTCCTCCACCATCTCCAGAGTGGAGCTCTACAAAGAGAGGGTCCGGTACCGGACCCGGAGGCATCAGGGGCCCGCCCGGGCATTGCCTCTGGGGGAGCCGCCCGCCACAAATTGTGTTCCACAACTCAGGCTCAGGGCGACTTCTGCGAAGACCTCCAGCCAGGGAATGAGCGAGATGTGACACCTTGAGGTCTCAGGATTAACCAGTGGGTAGAGGAGCTTGGTCCCCAGCACTCGCCTTTTCATCCCTCCAACCATGACCTGGGGATGAACCTGACAGAGCCACCAGGCTTCTGACACCTAGACAATGTGGTGCTGCACAATATTGCTCCCCATTCCTAGGTTTCCCTCACCACCGCCCAACACACACACAAACACACACACACGCGCGCGCACACGCACTCACGCCCCGACACATGTCCAACATGTGTACACACACCCAGGATAAGGTGTAAGGGGTGTGGACTGCCCAGGTGGGTTCCCAGTTGGGACCTGGCCTGGATTGTCCTGTTCTGCGCTGCCCTGGGTTACCTGAGGGTGCCTCCTGCCAAATGGCCAGAGGCATCGTCGGTGACAGTTGTGACATTTTCTACATAAAAGACACTCATTCTGGGATTTCCTCTGCCGAGAGGCTCGGAAAGTAGAGATACAGCAAGACAACATGCTGCTGTCTTGACCGTTTCCAGTCAAATGAGCTGGAGAGGGAACTGTCTAGAATGTGTGAGCCTGGTTACCAGAGTTCAACTGTCAGTTGGGGGCTGTCACCAAGGAAGTGAGGTCACCGCTTGAAGGTTCCTTTCCCTGGACCCCTTCCTCCAATCAGAGCCACCCAAAGCCCCTTCTGGGCTGTTGACTGCTCACCCTCCTCCCCCATGTCATCTCCTACCTCTACACAGACATTTAACACAGCCTCCTCACATTTCCCTGGGAATGGACCAGCTTCCCAGCTGTGTCCAGACCTCTTTTCTTCCCAGTTGTGTGTCCTAATAGGCTTTGTGCCTCTCAGGGCCTCCCCTGTGCCTCTCAGGTCCTCCTCTGTGCCCCAACCAGCACAGTGGGGAGGACTCTAGACATCGCTTCCCGATGACATCATCAGGTGTAGGAGATACTAGCCATACACGCCTATGGGCTGGCATCCCATGAGTCTGCTGCACACACTTTGAGGTGGAAGAATTCCGAGCATGGGTGGGACATAGCATGGATCCCCACTCCAAAACAGGCTTGGGTTCCAGCTGTGTGATTTTGGAGCAGTCCCCAGCCACCTCGGCCTCCTTGTCAGGGGTTGCACCTTTAGGGCCTGAAATGAGAAGTGATTCAGACACTGTTATCCACGGGCCTCAAACCCTCCAATGGTCTCCTGTTACACTGAGAATCAGACCAAGTGCCTCATGTTGGTGCATGTGGTGGGAGTTGCCCCGGTGGCATGCAAGCGGTCCCTGCCCATGGTGTGAACATTCACTGTGTATTTGCTAAGTGGTTAGTGTGTGGCTTCTGAACAACAGATGCAGCTAAGGTGTGTTGGGGGTGTCAGGTCCAAGTCGAATGACAGGAACCCTGTCACGTCTGTCTGACTTGTATTCTTGAGTTCCCTCCCTGTGAGGCTAGCTCTGTTTCCATTTCTCTCTGTGTGTCTATCTCTGTCTGTCCGTCCGTGTGTCTCTCCTATCTCTGGACCAGGAGGCCAAGTTCTGATGTTGTGAGCTGCTCTCTGTCGAGGCCCCGAAGCAGAGGGTGTGCCCCGGCCAACAGGCAGGAACTCAGGCTCCGAGGCCAATCTGCTTGCTGACAGTAATCAGGCGAGTGTCCTTGGGAACGAAGCTGCCAGTTTTGCAGCACAGCCTCTGGTTCCTAGGGACCTTGAGGCAGAGGCACCCAGCTCAACCAGGCCCAGATGCCTGGTGCACGGGCACCGTGATATGTGGATCCTTGTCCCTCACAGGCGAGAGGTTTGGGAGCAATGGTGTTTGTGCCTCAGTATCCCTGCTGACCCTGGGCAATGATAAGAATAATGATAGACATACGTTCTGTGAGATGATGGAGAGTCCCAGAGCATGAATGCTTGAAAACAGGTGAGAACACCTGGCGGAATTCATGGGCTGTGTCTATATGCCGTCAAAAAGCTTAAAATGTCTCCTTACGTTGTCTGTGAGCCCCTGAGTTTGGGAACTGGCGCCGGACCGTGTGCAGGAAACACTCCAGAACATTCGATGAGTAAATAAATGAGTGACAGTGTTGAGGGACTTTGCAAATGGTGTTTTTTGAACTGGCCAGGCACGCCCATGTTTGGACCTGAGTCAGATGCTAGATACACGAGGACCTTTTCATGGCGGAGGCCAGAATGTCTCAGGGTCCTGGGGACTTGGGCGGAGAGAGGCCTCTCCGGTGTGGGTGGAGATGGCTGTGAGGGTGATCGCAGTCTTCCCCGGGGGATGGCAGGAGCCCTGTGCTGTGGATGCAGCCTGCCCCAGCCCAAGGCCCGCAAGTCAAGAAGAGGAGCAGTCACGGCCCAGGAGGCTCACCCCAAACAGGCTTTGGTCAGGGAGACATCCGGGGTCCCTGTCACTGGAGGCGGTGGCGGCGGCGGCGGCTGCCGCTGCTGGGGCTGCGTGGGAGGCCCTGGGCTGAGATATGTGAATGACCTTTTGGCTCTGGAAATTCAACTTTGATTGTTCCAAAATGTACATGGGCATAATACGGAAAATAGTGAACCTGGTTGCTGAGGGGGAGCCGCTGAGCTGTCTGTGGGGCCAGATGAGAAGGACCCCTCCCAGGCGCAGCAGCAGGTCTGTTCCTGGTTTCAAGGTCTAGGTGATGGCCATGTGTGCTGGGATCTGCTGCCTTGAGGAATAAGCCTCAGCTTGTGAGGAAGGTATAAAGAGAGGGTGGTGAGGAGGGAGCTAGCTGTCAGCCAGTTTACTCTCCCGCAAATACGCTGCCGGAATACTCCTCCACCTTCCGAAGGAAAGCAATTCTAACTCGTGCCACGAGCAATGGGTGAACTTTGAGGAGGCTGTGCTAAGGAACGGAACCCATCTCAAGGGACAAATATGGATGATCCCCGCTCCCTGGACGTCCCTGGTATCCTCTCCGTCACAGAGATGGGAAGTGGAACGGTGGCTGCCAGAGGACAGGAGGAGAGGGGCATGGGGGTGAGTGTTTCAGTTTGGGAAGATGAGTTCTGGGGATGGGTGGGTGAGGATGGTTGCAGCAGGGCAGTGTGAATGTACTTCTTACCAGTGAGCTGTAGACAGAAAACTGATGACAATGGTCTGTCATGTTATGTGTATTTTAACACTGTGTGCATGTGTGTGTGTGTGTGTGTGTGTGTGTGTGTGTGTGTGTGTGTGTATGGTTAGATAGATTTTATTTATTTTATTGTTTTTCTTTTTCTTTTTAAAATTTCTTTTTCCCCTCCTGAGGCTGTCCAGAAGGTGTAGTCACCCATCGGGAAGGACATGTCCTGGATATCCCTTGGGGCCTGGAGCTCAGGCAGCAAAGATCCACCCCACGGCCCTCTAGGAAAAGGGAGGCGCTTCTGGGGTGGCAGCCATGAATCAGGGCATGGGTTTGTCTGCACTGAGACTGGGTCTGCCTCTGTGCACGGGGTAGAGGGTGGGAGTCCATGAAGGCCCTGGTCAGGCAGGATGCCTTTGTCACATGTATGACTTTTGTGAGCTGGAGAAAGCTCAAACCCCGCCCTGAGAACAGTGCACCAGCGGGAAAAGAGAAGAGATTTTGGGCTCCTTCCTGCCTGTTCCCATGGACCAAAATGTGGCCTTATATCCTCAGGCCAGGGAGGTCTACCTGGGGACATTTTGGGATCAGGTAAATGACTCCAGTGGAAGACCAGGTGACGCAGAGGTCTGAGAGAGGCTCTGTCTTTGTCCGTTTGGGTTGCTCTAACAAAAAGACCATAACCTCTGTGGCTTATGAGCAAGCGTTCTGTTTTCCGAGTTCTGGAGGCTGAGAAGTCCAAGATCATGGCCCAGGCAGACCCAGCATCTGTTGAGCGTCCGCTTCCTGTCCGATTGAGTGATAGTTGCCTTTCGCCCTGTCCTCCTTGGTGGAAGGGCCAAGGACTCTATGGGACCCTTTCCTTTATAAGACCACTGATCCCATCTATGAGGGCTTCAGCCTCAGGATGACCGAAGCTCCTCCTGGGGGGTCTCCCCTGCAGATGCCATCGTACACGGCCTTAGGTTGTAACAGAGGTGTTTGAGGGGCACAAGCATTCAGTCCTCAGCGGGCTCCTCCTTCCTGTGTGAGGCCTTGCGAGACGGGTTCCGGGAGCTAAACTCTGAAGGTTCACCTTGCCAAAAGAGGCACGTGGATGAACCCACATACGAGGGCCACAAAGTGGAAGGTGTTTGGGAACTTTCTTTTTAGGCAATAGGATCCTAGCGATACTTTGAAGGTAGAGATACCACGCAGTGAGAGATTTGAGCTCACGGGAGGTCTTTAATTTTCAGAAGGGTGATGTTATGCACTGAAAGCCACGGCCAGGGAGGATAGAGTCAAGCTGTTCTTCTGACCTGAGGTCTGGGAATCAATCGCCTGGGGAGTGTCAGTGAAGCCCAGAAATTGCACTCAACGTTTCTGTGAGGGTCTTCGGGCTTTGTATGAAGGTTTGAAAAGGCTCGGGCCCACAGGTTTCCAGTGCCCTGGCAAAGAGAGAAAATGAGCAGCCACCAGGTGTCTGTCTCTCCCAAGCCCGGAGGCAGGTAGCTCCTGTGTCGGGGTCAGCAAAAGGAGCAGGCCAGGCAGCTAGTTGAGAGTTAGGAGGCAGTGGAAGCTGGTAGTGACGTGACCTGGAGTAGATGTGGTTGCCATGAGTGTCCAGTCACAATCAGACCGTCCTAGGCAACCTTGGTCGTGCTTTGGGGCTGGTTCTCTGCCTGGAAAGGAGGAAGGACCCAGAGGTGGGTGGGCCCCAGCATCCTTCCCTGGTTGGTTGATGGGCAGGCCCTGGGCCCCAGGGCTGCCTTGAGCCTGGGCGAGGTCCTGCCTCAGGCCCGGGCCCCGCGTGTCCCGGGCAGATCGAGGCCCGCCCCTTGGCCCACAGAGCTCGCTGAGGCCAGGCTCAGCCCCGCCCCGCCCGCCCCGCCCGCCCGCCGGAATCCCGGATGGACTTCTCAGCAGGTACCTGGGGGCGGAGCCGGTGAGTGCAGGCCAAATTGCCCTCGGGTGCTGCTCGCTGCCCCTGGGGAGTGGGCGGAGGGGAGGGCGCGACAAGGGTAGTCGCAGAGGAGTCCCAGCCACCGACTCTGCCTGTGTCCTCGGTGAGCAGCCGGGCTGGCCTGGCGCCTGAGCCGTCCGAGTTCCTCGTGTGAGGCACCGGCTGGCGGCGGCTGGTCACCGCTTGTCCGCACCAGGCGGCGCCAGACCAGGACCGGGACCGGGACCCGTAGGGAGGACCGGGAGCCCAGGGGCGGGCCTTCCCACGCCTCAGCTCCCTGGCGTCCTTCCAGAGATCCAGGCACTGCAAGTCCGGGGTGGGGGGTGAGGGAGGGAATGTGTGTGTGTGTGTCCGCAGCTCCCAGAGGGCCCCTTCCGGTGGTCCGGGTTTTGTGAGGCCCAGGTCTCAGCCTGTTGTTTCCACCCACCGCCCAAGAGACGGAAGGACGTTTGGCCTTGGGGCGGAGGGTCAACTCTAGGTGCCTTTGTGGGGGCTGTGGGGCTCCCTCTCCAGGGGCTTCATGCTCATCTCTGGCAGGGTCCTCTCTGTTCCCCCGAAGCCATGCTGGTGTCTTCCTTCTTAGCGCATCGGGTTAAGGTACCGTTTTATATGTAGCTCAGTCCGTTCTCCTGAGTAACAGACACAGGAATTTGGGGTAGTGTGAAAGGATTCAATATGTCGCCTGAATGAATCAGCACTGAAAATTATACAGTGAAACTAATTCTATAGTTAGGAATTTGGTAATTTTCTCTCCAGAGTGTTAAGATGTTCGTTACCTGTTGACTAGACTCTAGGAAGAGCAGCTGAATGTTGCTGTTTTCTTGTAAGTCTCCTGAGGAAGTGTCAAAGCAATGTCCCAAGTCAAGGTTTTCCCACTCCTCACTTTACGCAGGAGGCGAAAAGGGACCTGATTGGGAGGTGCCCTTGTCTCCAGGAGAAAGCTGAATTCACAGCAGGTTTCATCAGCGCCACTCTAGCACAGCCTTGTAGGAACTCCAGGGGCTGGAACCTATTGCAGCAAAGAAAGCTCCCGGTGCCCGAGAGACTCCAGAGGAGTATAACCGAGTCAACTTGCGCCTCTTTTCAGGGTGAATGTTACAGCAATAGTCTCGTTTACCCGCCAGGATTTATGCAGGCTTCAGTGAGCTGATGTGTACCATCTTGGAGCCAGGGCTCTTAGTACATCTTAGGCGCGCAAGAAACCGGAGGTGCTCATTGGTGCTGCGTTTCCCTGTGTCGTGGTCAGTTGGGAGCTCCCTGAAGCCCAGGGACACAGGGGACCCAACTGAGTGTGGTGGGAGGAGTAGACGCTCTTGAGGGGAGAAAAGGGCTCATAGATTTTACTCCATTTCTGTGTTAAGACAGAAGGCCTGGTTTCTTCCACTTTTTTCAATCACTCGTTTTCCAAAAAGACAGCCTTTTTATTGACTTGCAGCTTTTCTTGTCTGTGGAAGCGCATTTCTTTGTAAAGGGGCGTAGGAGACAAAACTTCTCTTGTAGCTGCCAAAGACACACCGCTACTAGGCGAGGTTCCAAACCAGAACAAAACCAACCAACCCAGACTGCCTTATGGCCATTCCCCCTTGGGGTCTGTAATGTGAGGACGGCTGTGTGTGGACAGTCCCTGGGCTGTGCTGAGCTCCCCCTGAGTGTGCTTGCTTAGGATTCCCCTGCCTAAGAGGAGAGGTTTCTAGGAATGAACTAGAAGATACTGTGAAAAACAGCACGGCACGGTGTAGAGGGTTGCTTTTGGAGATGGCCTGGGTCTAGTTGCTGGCGTGATCTGGAGAAGATATATCTTTGCAGAGAGAGTGCAAAATTTGTTTTGATGATCGAGTGATTATTTGTGTGTTTCTCCCTAGAGCACCTTTCCCCACTGTGTTCGGCATGCTGCTTCGAGTAGGAGAGAGAACCACACTTGTGTCTCAGTGTGGCGGTAAGTCTGTTTTTGTAAATCTGACTCATAGCTCTTGGTCCGTGTTGAAGGGAAGGGAGAAAAGGAAGGAATTTATGAAGATTGGATTTGTTGTATAAAACGAATGTGACTTGGGCATTGACCAAAATCACCTTTATTATGAAAATACTTTTTATGGAGATATTACTCACTTGTGTAGACTGGGAAATTTGGATTTCAGAGCGTTTTCTTAAGGTTTTATTTATTTATTTATTTATTTTTCCCATGTTTGGTGAGTGGCAGCTGTTTTTTTGCTTGTTTGTTTTTTGGGGGAGAAACACAGTTCATACCTGTGTTCCTCGTGACCCTTTTTTTCAACTTTTATGTTCTCCTTCAGAATTCTTTCATTAATTCAGCCAGTTGTTTGTGTGTGTGTGTGTAAGTGTGTGTGTGCGTGTGTGTGCGCATCCGCATGATGTTCTCCTTCAGAATTCTTTCATTAATTCAGCCAATTGTTTGTGTGTGTATGAGTGTGTGTATGAGCACGCGCAAATCTGCGTGCTACTACGGTGTATCAGCAGGCAGATGGTCCACTGTCCGTGTCCTCAAAGGGGGAGGCCCAGAAAGGGGGCGACACGAGAGACAGTGCCTGTCCCGCTGGTCGGGCTTTGGTGGACAGGGAAGTGCGGAAGGCAGAGGGCATCAGGAGAGAAGTTGAGCAGTTTGAGTGGGTGGCGTGTTCAGTGAACCAGAGATTCGCTCCCTCTGCTTAGGGCACAGGGAAGAGGAAGGGCTAAGAAAGAGGAGGTGTGAGAGGAGTGGTTTCTCGGGCTGGTCCGCTTGATGAGGGCTATGAGAAGGTGCTGTGTGTGTGTGTGTGTGTGTGTGTGTAAACAGGGGAAGGAATAGAGCGATAAACCAGGGAGTTGTGTGCCTATCAGTGGCGAAGGAGGCAGGAGACGTGGGCTGGAATTGAAGGAGTGTGAAGGAGCGGCTGCGGGGGTTTCGATGACCCTCTTGCCCGTGCGTGCATCCTATTCACGTGTATGTTGGCGTGTGTCGGCCCTATCCTAAGAAGAGATTTTTTTCACTGTCAGATTCTCAGAGGACATCTGTGAGCTTCGTATGGCTAAAAGCTGGTGGTGTAGGACCAGGGGAGGCCTGAAGCCTTGGAAACTTTAAATTTCCGGGTGACAAGAGAAAAGAGACAACGCTGCTGCAGAGAGACAAAGCAAGAGAGGTCAGGCGGGAGAGCGGCAGGAAATCAATGTCAGGGACCACAAGAAAAAAGAGTCTTTCAAATAGTGACACAATTGCCAGGTCCCGGTGAGGTGTGGCAGTAAGAGGTGAGCTCAGAGGCGGGTCCCTGCAGGGCAGCGAGAGTTGACTGGTGCCCTTGGCCAGAAGCGCTGGGGTGTGGGGCAGTGGAGTGGCCTGCAGTCAGGGCTGGAGGCAGTCAGTGGTGCTGTCCAAGTGAACAGAGACACACGGACTGTCTTGAGGAGTTTGCCTTTGAATGGGGCCGAGGTTACACAACGAGCCCGATGAACTGGTTGAAGGAAGTTCTTCTTCGTGACCGAACGCTTCAGTGTGTGTGTCTTAAACATAAGGACATTGTCTTACCCCAGCACAGTACCATTGTCACTTCCAGTCAGTGAACATGAAGTCCTTCATGTGATCTAATATTCCGTCCACGTTCGTATTTCTAGACTTGTATCTTCCTATGAGAGTCAGCTGTGAGGCCTGGGCCCAAAGCAGGGAAAGCATTGAAAATACAGGGGACAGGAAATGACGGTAGACCGCGAGCCTGCAAGGAGCACAAGAGGAGAGAGGAGCTGGGGAGATTGGAAGGGGGTGACTCGGGGTCATGGAGGGCGCGAGGCGGAGCTCAGGCCTCACAGCCTGCTGCTCTCTGAAACAGAAGGCAGGTGCAGAGTCTGGGATGGGGCCCGGCAGGCCCTTGGAGGAAAGTGAAGGTGCGAGTGCAGCGTTGAGCTGGCTTCTTTCTCCGCATCTCTCCTACAGAAAGGACCTGTTTGCTAAACCTGAAGTAGTTTGACTTTCAATACCTTGTTGGTAAATTGAATCTCTTGCAGATCCCTAGTTGACAGATGTTTGGTGTGGTTAACAAGGGGCAAGGAAGGAGATCCTAATGGGAGTGACAGAGGAGAGTTAGGAGACGGCCTGGGATCCAAGGTATCTCTACCGGCCTAAGGGAACGGCTGCTGAAGGTCCGGCTGCTCGCGACACAAAAGCCAAAAGTCCAGAGGTGAGGTGGCTGGACAGAAAAGCGGATTTATTCAAAGGCCGGCATTCTGGGAGGATGGCGAATGGCGGACTCCTGTCCAGAGGCCGAGCCCCCCCCCGCCCCCTCTCCCCCACCGCGCCCGCCCCGCCTCCCAGCTTGGCCAAAAGGCAGGTGAGGACAGGCAGAACAAAGGAAAGGTTCAGGGATGGGAGTGAATCTGCAGCACAGAGGAAAGGAGAGGCGGGTCAGGCAATTCCTGGAAAGAGGGTGCTTCCCAGAGGCTGGTTTCTTTCAGGGATCAGAGTGGATCCTTTGCAGATGTAAAAAGTTCCTTCAAGTCATTATCCTGGAGGTTTCCTTGAGGAACCGGGCTCACCGAGGCTGGTCTGCTTAAGGTCTGCAGTAAACAGAAACATTGCAACTGTTAGGGAGCGGACAGAAACATTGAAAGTGGTGCAGTAAACAGAGTCACGAAGGTTTGGAGGGAGGAGAGAAAAGCAGAGGAAAAAGAAACGTCCCAAAAGCCCCAAGCTCAACCTCAGTGTCAGATCCAATGACAGTAGAGCTTTCCATCTCCAAATGGAAGATGGAGTGCCCCCGTGACAGTCTGATCCCTTCGACCTCGAAGGGGACGGGATCCAAGCCTGCATTACTGCAGCAGTAGGTCACGCGCCTGAGAGGAAATGAGAAGTCCACTAGGAAGGATGAAATTTGTTGTGATTCTCCCCCCTCTCCCAAAAGCTGTGGAATGGACCTAGCCTCAAACAGCTGCGAGGAATGTCCTGATGCCAGGCTGTTGAGATACGCTTCAGGAAGACCGTTCTTGTCATGGAATAGACTGTGCTCAGGGGAAGGCAGGTCAATCATTCATTGGCATACGGGTTATGGCAGTTGGAGGTCAGGGATGCACATAGAACAGGTTTGGCTGACCCGCCAAATACTAAGATCATGCAAATGAAGCAGAAGTACATATGCCACCAAGAGGTATCTCTGCCAGACAGTTGCTGCTTGTTCTTTCCCGTCAGGCCAGGGGGACTGTGGTCTGGAACTCACCCGGGAACCCCCAGCCCCTCCAGGACGTGTGCAAGAGGAAGGAGGGACAGGCAGGCGCACGCTGAGCAACGTTCTGGGTTCTGAAAGTACCATTTAGGTTCGGTGGTGGTGGTGTGTGTGTGTTGGGTGGGGGTAGGTGGGGGAGGGGTGTTCCTACAGTTGTTACCTTGCAGGCATATTTCAGCTGAGGAACACCCGACCTCTGTGTATGAACAGTCTGTGGTAAGAGCCTTGTCCCAGTAAGTCCGCAAGAAACATCCCCGTTATAGAGATGAGAACACAGAGCCTTAGGGATGTGAAATGGCTGCTCGGGGTCATCCAGGTCACACCTGACATCGGTCCAAAGCCAGAGCGGCCTCGCATGTTCTCTTCACTTCCTGACACTTATCCACCGGCTCTTGACAGGGGGAACCTAGGCCCTCCCGAATTTGGAGACAGTGTATAGGATAGACTTAGCTTATGAAATCCCTTGACATGGAAAGAGACACTGATTTTTTTTTTTTTTTTCCTTTAACATTCAAAGGCGTTTTGAGACCCTTTGTATTGTACACCGGTCCCTGATTCAGCAGAGTAGCCAATGCGTGGAGAGTCCAGACTGGAGAAAGGCGAGATGGGAGCAGAAGATTCGAGAGGGAGCAAATGCACGTGGGTGGCGCAGAGTGACGCGTGACTCAACGTCCTCATGAGGCAATTGCAGATCAAGGAACACTGTGATTGCCTTCCACCACCTGATATCAGATTGGTCGGTTTTGAGAAGAATGAGAAATCCCCGGGGCAGCCTGGTTGCAAGCAGCAGCCGTTCTCAGAACGCGCTGTTGGAAACATCACGACTACAAGCCTGTTCAATTGGGAATCTGTCCGCGGCTGTCACAGTGTGACACATACGTGTCCTTCCACCAGCAGCACCATCCCTGGGCGTCTGTCTCGAGCTGGGGATCAGCATATATTGTGGACTGAATGGTGTCGCCCAAATTCCATGACTTTGTAAGCCCTACAGGTTGAGAACGTGCCTGGAGTTGGATTTGTGGTCTTTAAGGAAGTGACTGTGGTTCAGTGAGTGCATCGGGGTGGGTCTAGATCCAATAGGACCGGTGTCCTTCGAAGAGGAGGGGAGGACACAGGAAAGCACCGAGGGAAGTCCAGGTGACACAGAGATAGAAGACGGCCATGTACAGGTCGAGGAGAGAGAGCCCTGAGGAGAAACCAGCCCTGCTGACCCCCTCATCTCTCACTCATAGACTTCGGGATGACGGGGACATAAATGTCTGCTGTTTGTAGCACCCCAGGTCGTCCTACGTGATGGCAGTGTGAGCAAAACACCTCCAGTGATTCAGGACACACTTCAGCCGTCCCGGCAGCACGGCCGCAGTGGCGCCTCTATTGAGTGCCGTCAAGGTCCCAGAGCACTGAAAGGCGTTGCACGGCTGTGGCAAAGGGCCTCCCGTACGGAATGTTGTGAGCACAAGTGAGGGCACCATTCCTGACGTGGCAGGCCCCCAGGAGACGTTCTGTGAGCGGAGAAACATCTTAATCCCATCTTGCCCCTTTCTGTGTACACACCGTGGTAATAAGTGTGATGACGTGTACGGCTTGGATTAGGTGTGCAAAGGAAAGTGGAGCCGACTACTCCCCAGGATCCCCTGGGGCAGGTGTTTAAGCAACAACTTCAGCCAGATGCAAATGGGCTCATTCCTGGTCTACCGTGACATGGAACCCCATGTTGTTCTCTTGTTTTGTTTTGTTTTCTTTCCGATATTCCTACAGAAATGTGAGGAGTTGCTTTTACCCTCCCATGTAGCTGGTGGGAGACGTGGAGTTCCCACCGGGGGTAGGTAAGTAACCCATCAAAAGAGTGGCTGTGGATCGCACTGTGCCTGGGACCGTGGGACACTATTGTGGGAAAACCCTGGGGGTGGGAGGCACAGGGGAGTCCCCAGCTTTGAGTCTGGGTTCTGGGCCCTCCCTGGTCACCTCGGGGTCCTGGGTGTGGAGACCCCTGTGGGCGAGCTCTTGCCTCAGTCCAGCACTGGATGCTGTTGGTGGCGTGGTGGTCCTTCTTCCCCTGGTCTAGGGAGGTGAAAGACTTGAATCCTCGGACCGTAAGTTGGACCATGTCCTCAGGAGAGTTCTGCGGTGACAGAGCCCGGTGCCGGGCCAGTGGGCATCGGGGCCCATCCTCCCAAGAACCTGTTCTCCTGTGTTGTGGCAGCCCTAGCACTCTAGGACAGTCTATTGGGACGCACCGAACGGATCCCCGGCGCCACACCCAAAGTGGCAAAAGCACTGAACCACGTTAAGGTCGTACAGCACTGAGAGGCTGCATCGCTGAGGACAATGACCTCCTTTATGAGATATGAAGGAGATGAATAAGGCCGCAGTTCCTGACCTGGCCCACCTACCACGGTTTGCTGTGTTCTGGAGGAAACACGTTGCCGAGAAGTGTATGCACTGCTTCAATTCCTCCCCGTGTTTTGTGGAAACCACCCAGTTGGCGTCACGATGCGTTTGGTTTGGAGAAGGTCTGCAGTGATAGGCAACCTGACTGCTCCACGGGGGAACCGGGGGTAGGTAAGTAACTCATCAAGAGAGTGGCAAACGGCAAAGACGGCATGGATGTGTTCCTCTACTACTCCGACAAATATGTGAAGGGTGTATTTGTGCCCTATCAGGAAGCGGGGGCGGGGGGTTGCGGGGGAGGCGGAGAGGTCCAGATTGCTGAGGGAGTGGGCGCGCGAAAGACTGACGTGGGAAAGCCCTGGGTCTCCCGTGCGGTCCCAGGATTTCAGTCTGGGCCCTGGGTGCGTGAGTGTTCCGGGTGGGGTGTCCTCTGTGGGCCAGCTCTTACCTCCAGACCAGGACGGGCAGTGTCGGGGCCCTGGTGCACCTGCACTCTGACCCGGTAGATGGAGTAGCCGGGCCCTTTGAACAGTTCCTCAAGGATGTCCTGGGAGGAGCTCTGCAAAGACAGAGCCCGGGCGGGGCCAGTCGGCATCGGGATCCTTCCACCCATGCTGTGTTCTATGTTACGGCAGCCCGGCCAAGTCATACGAGTCTATGAGGACACAGGGAAGAGGTCCCCCCTCGCCATTGTTGAGATGGCAGGGTGAATCTCATCGAGGTCCCTCTGACCATGAAAGGCTGAAGGAGGCCACAGCTCCTGACCCGGTGTATTTCTACCCTATCGGGAGGCTGGTGGGGAGGAATGGAGGTTCAGACTCCTTTGGGCGTGGGCCTGTGAACCGCTGATGTGGGAAAGGTCTGGAGGGGCCAAGTGGAGTCCCCGGATTTGAGTCTGGGTTCTCGTGCCGCCCCAGTCATCTTGTTGATGTCCTGGCCGTGTGGACCCCTGTGGCCCGCTCTCACCTGCGTGCAGCTCTGGACAGCAGTGGTGGCCCGGCTGGGCCGCACCTTGTAGCGGGAGATGGCGTAGGTGAATCCGTCAGCCAACTCCTGGATCTCTGGGGTGGCACTCTGCAGAGATAGAGCCTGGTACCGGGCCAGTAGCTATCAGGACCCGTCCACCCATCTGCGTTCCTATGCCCCGGCAGCCCCGGCAAGCTGATAGAACCTATCTGGACCCACAGGACAGGACCCCTGCGCCACTGCCGAAACGGCAATAGAAGTGCATCATGTCAGTGTCCACTCGCACTGGAAGGCAGACTCGATGAGGAAAAGGACTTCTTGTTGGGGTAGGAAGGAGATGGATAAGGCCACAGGTCCTGACCAGCTCTATGTGTACCCCACCGGGAAGCCGGTGAGGCAGGGTGGAGGTTGAGACTCCTTTGGGAGTGAGCCTGTGAGGCGCTCATGTGGGAAAGCCCTGGAGGGGCTAAGGGAAGGCCCCAGGGGTGAATGTGGGTTCTAGTCCCGCCCCGGCCATCTCGACGTCCTGGCTGTGGAGATCCCTGTGGCCCACTCTCACCTGAGCACGGCCGTGGAGGGTGTTGGTGGCCTGGTGCTCCTGCACCTCGTACAGGGAGAGGTCATCGGAGAACCCGTCAGACGGCTCCTCCCAGGCCTCTGGGGTGGAGTTCTACAACGGGGAGAGCCCAGTACCGGGCCACGAGGCATCAGGGGCCTGCCTGGGCATTGCCCCTGGGGCAGCTGCCCGCCGCAAATTGTGCTTCACAGATCAGGCAGCGAGGGAAGTGTGCAAACCACTCCAGCCCAGGAAAGGAATGCGATGACACCTTGAGGTCTCAGGATTAACAAGTGGGGAGAGGAGCTTGGTCCCCAGCACTCACCTTTTCACCCCTCCAGCCATGACTTGAGGGGTGAACATGACAGACCCACCAGGCTTCTGACACCTAAGCAACGGGATGCCGCACAATATGGCTTCCCCAATCCCAAGCTTTTCCTCACCACCCTGTGGCGCGCGCGCGCGCGCGCGCGCGCATACACACACACACACACACACACAGACACACGGGTGCGCGCGCGCGCACACCCAGGATGAGGTGTAAGGGGCGTAGGGCTTCCCGAGTGGGTTCACAGTTGGGACCTGGTCTGGGTTGTCCTCCCCTGGGCTGCCCCCGGGGTTACCTGAGGGTTCCTTCTTCCAAACGGCCAGAAGCGTCGCCACTGAAAACATGGGCAGAGGTTTCGACATCGTGCAAGACACTGAGTTGAGGGTTTCCTCGGCCGAGGGCCTCGGAGAGCCGTGAAACAACGACAGAACATCCTGCTCCCTTGACCGTCTCCAGTCAAGTGAGCTGGATAGGGGGCTGTCTCTAGAATGTGGGTGCTTGGCTACCAGAGTTCTAATGTCAGTTGGGGGCTGTCACCAAGGAAGTGAGGTCAACGCTTGAAGGTTCCTTTCCCTGGACCCCTTCCTCCAATCAGAGCCACCCAAAGCCCCTTCTGGGCTGTTGACTGCTCACCCTCCTCCCCCATGTCATCTCCTACCTCTACACAGACATTTAACACAGCCTCCTCACATTTCCCTGGGAATGGACCAGCTTCCCAGCTGTGTCCAGACCTCTTTTCTTCCCAGTTGTGTGTCCTAATAGGCTTTGTGCCTCTCAGGGCCTCCCCTGTGCCTCTCAGGGCCTCCTTTGTGCCCCGACCTGCACAGTGGGGAGGACGCTAGACATCGCTTCCCGATGACATCATCAGGTGTAGGAGATACTAGCCATACCGCCTGTGGGTTGGCATCCCATGAGTCTGCTGCACACACTTTGAGGTGGAAGAATTCCGAGCATGGGTGGGACATAGCATGGATCCCCACTCAAAGCAGGCTTGGGTTCCAGCCGTGTGATTTTGGAGAAGTCACCTGCCACCTCGGCCTCCTTTTCAGGGGTTGCACCTTTAGGGCCTGAAATGAGAAGTGATTCAGACACTGTTATCCACGGGCCTCAAACCCTTCAATGGTCTCCTGTTACACTGAGAATCAGACCAAGTGCCTCATGTCGGTCCATGTGGTGAGAGCCACCCCGGTGGCTGCAAACGGTCCCTGCCCATGGTGTGAACATCCCTGTGTATTTGCTAAGTGGTTAGTGTGTGGCTTCTGAACAACTGATGCAGCCAAGGTGTTGGGGTGTCAGGTTCAAGTCGAATGACAGGAACCCTGTCACGTCTGTCTGACTCGTATTCTTGAGTTCCCTCCCTGTGAGGCTAGCTCTGTTTCCATTTCTCTCTGTGTGTCTATCTCCGTCTGTCCATCCGTGTGTCTCTCCTATCTCTGGACCAGGGAGGCCAAGCTCTGATGTTTTGAGCTGCTCTCTGTCGAGGCCCCAAAGCAGAGTGTGTGCCCCGGGCCAACAGGCAGGAACTCAGGTTCTGAGGCCAATCTGCTTGCTGACAGTAATCAGGCGAGTGTCCTTGGGAGCGAAGCTGCCACAGTTTTGCAGCACAGCCCCTAGTTCCTAGGGACCTTGAGGCAGAGGCACCCAGCTCAACCAGGCCCAGATGCCTGGTGCACGGGCACCGTGATATGTGGATCCTTGTCCCTCACAGGCGAGAGGTTTGGGAGCAATGTTGTTTGTGCCTCAGTATCCCCAGCTGACACTGGGCAATGATAATAATAATGATGGACATACGTTCTCTGAGATGATGGAGAGTCCCAGAGCATGAATGCTTGAAAACAGGTGAGAACAACTGGCAGAATCCAAGGGCTGTGTGCATATGCCATCAAAAAGCTTAAAATGGTTGTAAATATTCTGTGGAATGTGAGATGATCATAGGTCTTGTTAGGGAGACCATTTCATGGATGGAGTAGAGGTTTGATCACTGCACTGTATTACTAAAGTGGAGGTGGTATACCTACTGTAAGTGAATATATATAGATAGTCACGGGATGTGGATTATACTGTGGAAGAGAGTCAGAGGAAGAGTAATAGATATATATGATATGGGGGGGGAGTGTGGTGGTGTATTGGGGGTGGGGGTTGTCACTTTGAGGGGTAAAATGTATAACTATTGCACTGTGTTGTACACCTGAAACTAATTAAAAAAATAAAAAAAGCTTAAAATGTCTCCTTACGTTGTCTGTGAGCCCCTGAGTTTGGGAACTGGCGCCAGACCGTGTGCAGGAAACACTCCAGAACATACGATGAGTAAATAAATGAGTGACACTATTGAGGGCCTTTGCAAATGGTGTTTTTTGAACTGGCCTGGCATCGCCCATGTTTGGACCTGAGTCAGATGCTAGATCCACAAGGACTTTCTCATGGCGGAGGCCAGAATGTCTCAGGATCCTGGGGACTTGGGCGGAGAGAGGGGCCTCTCCTGTGGGGGTGGAGATGGCTGTGAGGGTAATTGCAGTCTTCCCCGGGGCATGGCAGGAGCCCTGTGCTGTGGATGCAGCCTGCCCCAGCCCAGGGCCCGGAAGCCAAGAATAGGAGCAGTCACGGCCCAGGAGGCTCACCCTAAACAGGCTTTGGTCAGGGGGAGACATCCGGAGTCCATGTGACCGCCTGCTGCGACCGTTGCCGCTGCTGCTGCGTGGGAGGCCCTGGGCTGAGATATGTGAATGACACCTTTGGGCTCTGGAAACCTCACTTTGATTTTTCCAAATTGTACACGTGCATGGTGTGGAAAATAATGAACCTGGTTGCTGAGTGGGAGCTGCCGGTCTGCCTATGGGGCTAGACGGGGACGACATCTCCCGGGCGCAGCAGCAGGTCTATTCCTGGTTTCAAGGCTCGGTGATGGCCTTGTGTGCTGGGATCTGCTGCCTTGAGGAATAAGCCTCAGTTTCTGAGGAAGGTGTAGAGAGAGGGTGGTGAGGAGGGAGCTAGCTGTCAGCCTGTTTACCCTCCGCAAATGGCTGCCAGTATACTACTGTGCCTTCGGAAGGAAAGCAATTCTGACTTGTGCCTCGAGCAATGCGTGAACTTTGAGGACAATGTGCTAAGGGAACGGAACTCCTCTCACAGGACAAATATGGATGATCCCGCTCCTTTGACGTCCCTGGTATCCTCTCCATCACAGAGATGAGAAGTGGAACCGTGGCTGCCAGAGGACAGGAGGAGAGGGGCATGGGGGGTGAGTGTTTGAGTTCTGGAAGATGAGTTCTGGGGATGGGTGGTGGGGACGGTTGCAGCAGGGCAGTTTAAATGTATTTCTTACCAGTGAGCTGTACTGAAAACTGATTATGATAGTCTGTCATGTTACATGTAATATATATATATATATATATATATTTTTTTTTTTCCTTCTCTCTGAGGCTGCCCAGAAGTTAGTCACCCATTGGGAAGGACATGTCCTGGATATCCCTTGGGGCCTGGAGCTCAGGCAGCAAAGACCCACCCCATGGCCCTCCTAGGAGAAGGGAGGCGCTCCTGGGGTGGCAGCCGAGAATCAGGGCATGGGTTTGTCTGCACTGAGACCGGGTCTGCCTCTGTGCACAGAGCAGAGGGTGGGAGTCCATGAAGGCCCTGGTCAGGCAGGAATCCCTCGGGTAGGAGACGTGTGAGCTGGAGAAACCCAAACCCAGCACTGACCAGGCTGCTGGACTCCTGCCCCAGGAATCAAAGGTGTACCCCAGAGAAAGCACCTTCTTCCTGAAGGTTCGATGGGGTGTCACCCTGGGATCCTAGCCGAAGGCCTTTGGAAGAGAATTCCAGGACGTACCTCCTGTCCCGAGACCCTGCTCTACATGGTGACTTTCGGGGGATTCCACCAGGCAACGGTGAAGCTTTAGTTCAGAGCCAGAGCCAGTCAGACCGTCCACACGATATCCCAGGGGCCACTTCTCCCATGTTTCAGAGTCCTCAAGCCCTGCTCACACACACTCCGCTACGCAGCCCCAGATGTAGGTCCTGGTAGGATACCCTCTGACCCACCCCGGTGACCCTAATGCCGTCGAGCCCCCTCATGAACACATGTGAGGACCCCAGACGGCACATGTCCACACTGACGGCACAGACCTGATGACAGGATCTCTCACACACACTGCAGAGCCCGTGTTGCTGGACTTGCCGGCCCTGTTCTTGGTGCGTGGTGACGTAGGAAGTGGCCATGCTGGAGGGCCCCATGAGGCCCAGGGCTCCCATGGCTTCTCAGTCTGAGGGCGGTCTCCGGCCCACAGCCAGCAAGAAATCCATCCAATCCCCCAGTCCTATCATCGCAGGACACTGAACTCTGCCCACAACCGGAGTGCGAGTGCAAGCATCTCCTTTCCTCGTAACCCTCCGATGAGACCTGAATCTCAGCCAAAACCCTGGTGGCATCTCGTGAGACCCAAATCAGTCACACTGTGCCCCGACTCCTGGTATAGAAGCTGTGAGATAGTCATGAATGTGTATTGCCACTCGGTTTGTGGTCACATGGCTACATAGCAAGAAATGACTACCATGAAACCTTTATAAAGTCAGGTCCTGCCTCTGGTACTTGACTTGTGGAGAAGAGACTTCATGTTGGAGAGCAGTGCTAGTTCATCCTAACGTTTCCTGAAAATGCAGGGGGTGTGTTTCCATGTTGGGACACAGTTCTGCATGGGTCCTTGTGGTTCGGCTAGTCTTGCAAGGGGGACACCGTTTGCCCTTATTCCTGTGTGTGTAGGGCCCATCCTGGGACAAAAGGTAGTGTGTGCCTCTGGAGCAAAAGGCAGGTTTGCTTTCAGCCTTAGAACACGGACATGGGCTCTCCCTAGGAGCAAAGGGCAGACATTCTGGCTGCCCGTCATGAAAGATGTGGGTTTCCTTAGCCCACTCTTCCTCTTCTGTGATGTGACCTGCTGCGTATGCAGATGTCATCTGGCCATCTTCACATCACCCTGTGGAGACTGCGGTCAGAGAGCTGGCACAGAAAAGGTGGTATTCTGCTGCTGTGCCAGAAGTCACACATTCTCCTTGATCTCTGTCCTAGCAGTTTGCTAGGATCTATCAGCATTCATGGGCATGTCCAGGCAGATGAGGTCAGTTCTCCGACCCCTCAGCGCTGTGGCAAAGCAATCGGGAGTCACGTACAGGACATATTCACCTAGGAAAAGTGAAGCCACTTAGTTTGTACAGGTAGAAATGTAAATGCTACACCAAGTTTTACCTCTGTACCTATTTACCAGGTGAGTGCTTGTCATTCCTCTCCCTCGGCACATGGGGTCGCTCCTTTCCTACCTCCCTCAACTAGCCACTCTTTTCCTTGGTGAAGTCTCCACACCTGGGTTTGCTGGGCATGAACAATATTTAAGACCTGCATCGTGGAGGGATTTTAAAATGTTCCTCCTTAGGTGTCACTCGTTACATGACCAGGGCTGTGTCCCATCCACAGAAAGACTGCCGGCTGCCATCTGTAGCCAGCGCCCCCATTCAGTTTTGTGGGATAACATGTCCCCGGTGCATGACAGAGTCCACTGCCGTCACCATTTCAGTCTTGCTGTCTACTAACTTAGCCACTGAACATTAGCAGAGAGACCCAGAGGCTTAAAACAGTAAAATATTGCTGGTCCAAACGAGAATGGGGAAGCAAGAACCTGATACAAAGGGACTCATCAAACTCCCCTCACATGTGCCTCTGTGAAACATGGTGGAATCCAATCTTGTCGCTTTTCTTTCCACATGCCACCTGCTCTCAATTCAATCTGGAATTACAGCTCTCTAAAACTGTGTTTATCTTGGGGGAAGTGGGTTATTGAGATTAGAACATGTAGCACTTCAATTGTGGAATCAATATGTTGTAAAACCTCACTTTGGGTAGGCAGAATTTGAAATCCTACATTTGGCCTTGCCCTGTAAGGTGGGATAAGCTTTGATGAAATGAATAAAGCCTGTCATTTTGTTACCAGCCACCTGAGCAGCACCAACCCCCGGCACTGAAAAACTTCAATGTTTCCTTTCCTATAGAAATGTTAAGTCTCCTCCCTAGTTCTTTAGTTTCTTAGCTCTTGGGCTTTGATTGCTCTTCTAACCAGTTTGTCAATCTTGGAGGGAAGATCCCCCTCACTTCTCAATTGCTTTGTAAATCAGTTTCTGAATCTGAAACAATAGAAGTCTCCTACCCCTGTTTCAGATAACTATTTGAAAGCCTGAAACTTCCTAATATCCCCCAGGCCAGGAAGCTAAATGTCAAACCCATTCTGTGTCCAGACAACTGATGCCACCTGAGTGATGGACTGAATAGCCCCAAGTTTCATAAGAACTAACAGATTGATATTTTTGTCCTCATTCAGGAGACTTGAGGATGCAGGGGATACCCCAACAAACAAGGAAGCCAACGCGGTCTTTCAGGTGGAGCTTGAGACCCCTTCCTCTCATCTGAGACCAGCTAGGGTGAGAGTTCCATGAACCCCAATAGGCAGGGAGAGCTCTACGCCCCTGCCCAGCAGGAAGCAGATACAGAAGAGACATCCTGTCCCTCAGCTTCCCATAGAGATTTTCTGGGGATCACGTCTCTCAAGGAAAAACTAGGCAGGCAGTTAGAGGCAGGCATTGGGTCTCTGCATTCCCACACGTCCCACAGAGTGTGACCGCCTGGGGGACATCCCCTCTCCATCCAAAACTCCCCATTGTATTGTAATTACCTACCCCTGCAGGAAGAGCAAATGGGCACAAAATTTATCCAACTAGATCAGACCAGTCACTGGCACCTACACAGTACCTCTTGTCAATCACAGGTGCCAATCAAGTGGTCCTACGCGCAGAAAGGACAGCCCATTCTAGAGAAAAAGGATAAAAACCCCAAGTCCTGGGAAGCCCGTGCTTCTGTTGCTTCTGCTGCTGCCTCTTCCCTGCTCCTTTTGACCGCTTCTTCCCTTTGAGCCTCTCCTTTGCGCATGGCCCACTCCATACTCTTTGCAATGTAACTTCTAGTAATGGGCCCTTAAGCCATCCTCTAGTACTCAGGTCTACTTTTGCTTCTAAATGTACTATCTTTTCTAATAAACTACTTATTCTACTGCTTTACTCTGGTATCTCGTTCAATTCTTTGCTCGAGTTGCCAAGGACCTGGACTTTGTGCTGAGAAAGGCCCACTCTCCGACAACAATTTCTTATGTATTTAGGCTACCTGCTTGTTCAGTGCTGTCTTTGACCCCGGACTTGAAACTGTTTTTCCCATACCTTGTGAGACCTAAAGGTGGGCTAGCCATAGTAGACAGGAATGGGAAAATGGAAAAAACATTGTGTTTTATATGTGATGGGGTCCATTTCCTAAAACCCACGTCAGGCAACCAGCGTCACTCTCTCCTGTGCCTGCTGCACATTTCTTTCCTCAAGTTTCTCTATCTCCCATGCCCACATCTGAGTCCCGACCTCACCTGTCTCACTCCGTGTGTCTGCATCCCATTCAATATCAAGTGTTCTGTCTTCTGAGTTTCAGCCTGTGTCAGCTCACGCTTGACTACATTCTCTCTGCCGCCAATCTGTCTAGACAACCAGCGTTTCCCTTCCCTGTTCCTCTAGACCCTGCCTGAGCTCTGTGTGTTCTTCCCCTGTGCCTGCCGCCCTTGTGTGCCTCAGATGTCCCCACCCACTGTGCCACGCTTGGTTGTCGTTCACCTGTTAAAAATCATCTTGGGTCCTTCCAGGTTTTGGTCTTGGGAATAAAACTACTTTATATATTTTCTTAGGGTTGTTTTTTGTTTTTGTTACATGGATATATGTTTTCACACCAGTTGGGCCAATACTCTGGGACATAATTGATGCCCCATATGGTGACACTCTGCTTAGCGTCACAAGGACCTGGCAAGATTCTCTACTCAGGGGGTTGTACCATTTGTAGTCCCATCCACATTGATTGAGATTTCTGATACCTACATCCTCACCAGCGATTGGTGTTGTCACCTTTCAGCCCTTTGAATACACAGGCATGGTATCTCGCCGTTTGCATTGGCCTTTCCTTAATACACAGTGCATTTCACTTCCCACTGATTCACCAAGGTCGAGCACTTTATGTATTCTTATTTCCTGTATATATATATGTTCTTTGGTTAGGTGTCTATTCATATCTTGGTTTCTTTGTTTTGGGAGCTGGTTTCTTATTGTAGAGTTTTACTAATTGTTTGCCTTTTTCAAATGCAATTGTTTCTTCCGGTATATACCTTGCAAATATATTGTCCTAGTCAGGGGCTTGTCTTCTTGTACTTGGAACATTTTCTCTCACAGAGCGGACATTTAACATTTGACAAGGCACACTATCCATGTTGTCCTTTCACGGATTGTGCTTTTTGTGTTGTATATGAAAACTAATCATCAAACTGTATGATTCGTATAGTTTTGTCCCAGGTTTCCTATCGTAAGCTTTACGAGTTGCATTTTCCATTTATAGTCGATGAATGATTTTGAGTGAATTGGTGTCTAATGCAAAACATTGTATCTTCTTTCACCTATTTCCATATGTTGTCCACTTGTTCCATTGCCATCTGCCAATAATGACTAAAGACTGAAAAGCTACAGTTTAAGGACTAAAGACGAAAAGACAGTCTTTCCTGTGTTGGAATTCATCTGTGTATCCCTTTGTTTGCATAGGTCTGCTTGTGACCGCTCCATTCTGTTCCATTTCTCTGTGTGTCTATTTGTTTTAAAATATCATGCTCTTTTGATCATTGTAGCCATGCCACCAATTTTGAATCGGAAAAATGTGTGAGTTCACCAGCTTGTTCTTCGGCGGTATCGTCTACACTCCTCAAGGATTGAAATGTGGTTGTTGATATCTACTCAATAGCTTGGTGATATATTTGTTGGGTTTGCATTGGACCTTTTGATAAATTTAAAGGAATTTTCATCCTAATACCACTGTGTCTTTGGATAACGAACAACGAATATGTTTTAGCTGATTTACTTTATTTTCATTACTTTCAAGAGTGTTTCATTTTTTTTTCCCCACAGAGATCTGTCAATGTTTTGTTGGATTTATACTTGAGCATTTTTAAAAACTTTTTAGTTTATGATGAGTGGTATTGTTTATGTGATGGTCTAGTGATTTATATCTGGTAATACATATTTTGAATCAGTGAATTTTGTATATTGTCTCTAGACTTCGATTCCCATCTAGGCACAGAACAAAGAGCTCTGTCTCTGTAAGAACCTCCCCAATAGTGGCATTGCTCGTGTGAATGCTGAATTTCTGGCATTCCCCAGGACCCCCAAGAAGGGGCCCAGCCACCAGTGAACTCAGTGTGAGCGTCCAGCGTTGCACCGCAGCGGCCATCAGGGGGCGCGCAACCCGGCATTTTTGGGTCGCGGTGAGCTCTGACTGGGTCCCCCCGGGTTTGCCAGCCTAGAATCCAGGTGAAGACAAGAGCTTGGTTTTCTCAGGAGGACGGGGTGCCCTTTGGCTTCAGGACAACTTTCAGCCTCGCGACCCCGAGGAATAAAGCTTCCGGCCCCGGGCTCAGCTGAGGCTTATCCCACACATTTTTCTAAACAGTGAGTATAGAACCTTTCATTTACTATAGGGTTCCCTTGTGTTTTGTTCTTTCCTTTAATGTAGTTATTGATTGATCGCAATTGTGGTAAAATTGACATCTGGGACTGTATTCATTTCAGGTGGACAACAGTAGATCGATATTTGTGTACCCTAGCAGTAAGTCCCATTGTCAGACATCACTATCAATTGATCCCCTTCCTCCGTTTTACTTTCCCCCCACATTGTCATGTCATATTTTTAACAGGGATTTACTTGCAGAATGATTAGTCAGAGTTTTTAAACACTGAATTCATAGCAATCTGCGTCATTTTTTTCAACTTTGTTTCTGGGGAGAACTCACAGTACCGTGGCAGATGAAAGCAAAAGCATGTACAGTCAAGAAAATAACAGAAAAAAAACAAACCCCTGGGACCTGCGTGCCTTCCCTGGAGCCCCATCCTAGCCCGAGGCAAAGGTAAAAGATTGACCCTGACCCATTCTTTCATTCGTTTTTACTGGTAATGTTTTCAAGTTGAAAGAATTTGAAATTTACCGAAAATTAGAAAAATGTATTAAAATTCACAACATTATTTTAACTTCATCGTTTTATTTATACCCCAAAGAGAGTTTATTATACTTTAACTTTCCTGGCTTTAAAGAAGCTAAGTGATGGATCGTACTTTCATGTATCCTTCTTAGCTTTTCTCGTTTTCATATGAGAGTATTATCATGTTTGACATGTTCTCATGAACCATTTATGAACACAAAAATTTTAAATTATTTCCAGTTTACTGAAGTCTTCTTTGCTAGAACTCTGTGTCAATTGATTTGTACAAATAATCAAAACAAATCAAGAGAACTTCCGCGTGTGTCCTACGACTGTAAGCAAAGCCATACCAGCAGATGTGGAGGTGATGCATGGGCTCAGCATGATGGCTTCTGCTCCTCAAGCTTGAACTCCCCCCGTCCCCCACCCAGGCACTGCTGAGTGCCACATCTGCCATGGGCGCAGGCAAACATAGGGTCCTTACTGTGGCACTGTCCCCAGGGTGATCAGGAAGCTACCCCATGGCAGGGGCTCATATTGGACCTCCTCTGCCATGGAAGGGGCAGTGTTTTGTCCTTATGGGCCTACACGCCTACTCGGGATAGAGGAATTGCGTTCCCTTGCCTTCACGCAGTGTCTCCGGTAACTACCATCTGGAGACTCACAGAGCCCCTTATCCACCATCACGGTCTTCCACTCATGAAAGGACTCCACACAGGCATGGAGTGTGGCATTGGGCTCATGCTCACCAACTCACTGGTCTTCCCCTGTTCCCCTTCCTCCTGAAGCAGCTGACTTGATAGGACCGAAAAATCAGCCTGTGACATCTGAGTGGAAGTGCCACCAGGTGGCGATACCATGCAGGGTGGAGGCAGTTCCCCAGGAGGCTCTTAGGCCCTTAATCAGTGTCCATTGTATGCACTGATTTCCTCGGAGCCAGGATTCACAAGTCCATCAATGATGGGTGGACCTGTGTGTGGCCCCACCCACTATTACCACTCTTGTTCTTATTTATGTACGATTCCCAGAGAGACGTGAAAAAGAGGCTGACAGCTGCATCATGACATTAAGAGTTGATGAAGGGAACTGACATAGGAGGCACACGTCTGGCGGTGGGAAGACAGCATGGATGTCTTCCCCATACCAGGTGGCAGGTGCTTTCGGGTTATATAGGACAGTCCAGGATGGACTGGACTACTGGGGCCTGACCCACCCAAGATAATGGGGACACATCCTATACACTTGCCCAGGATTGTCAGGGCCTAATCCCGGAACCTGCACGTCTTGTGCTTCACAAGGGACCAGACAGTGTTGACGGGGATTTTGGAGAAGCAACCTCTGGTCTGGCCCGCATCTAACTGGATCCAGCACGTGGTCAGGCGGTGGCCCTATCATGGACCAGTCCCTCCTGCACACCCAGAGAGATCTGCTAGCATCACTTCTGCTGCCTGGGCCTGTGACCTCATGGTCAAGGGCCCTCATTCCCAAGGGAGGAGAGCTTCCAGCAGGGACACACATGGCTTCCAGGGGCCGGAAATTAAGACTTCTGCCCGACCCCTTAGGGCTCTTCGTGGCTCTGACTCAGCAGGCAAAGAAGGGCGATTCGGTCCTGGCTGGTGAGTGATCCTTGTTACCCAGGGGAGAGTGGACAGCTGCTCTGCATGGAGATCTAAGTACAGGAGATTCCTTAGGGCTTTCTTAGAATTACTGTGCCCTGTGAGGACGGTGGACTGAAAGTTATAAGAAAGCAGTCCAGGCGTGACTCCTGATGGCCCTGAGCTTTCAGGAATGAAGGCCAGGGTCATCCCACCAGGCAAAATGCATGACCACCTGAGGTGCTGGCTGAGAACAGGGGGAATATGAAGTGGGCGATGGAGGAAGCTCCTTTTAAATACTAGCTCTGAAGTGCAAATAACTGCAAAAGCATGCAAATGATGGTTATATATTTTTTCCTATTCAGTTGTGAATAATTTGAGGTTTCTGTGGATTTTATGTGTTACATTGACATCAGTGTAAAAAACGAGGCCGTGCGATACGTGAACCGCCGTAGAAACATGGTCTCTTCAGGGTGACTGTCAGTGCCCTTTTGGCCATTGGAGGCCCAAAGATGCACTAAGTTGTCTGTGCTCTGCTATGTCCTTAGGCACAAGAGTTATGACATGTGGCTACATGCAGGATGGGCCTGAGGAGCTTCCCGTCGTGGAGTGGAAGCGCTTTGGGTGCCCTCGCCTCCCCCCAGCCCCGATCAGCCCTGGAACCTGGCACGTGTCCTTGTCTTTGGAGGTTTACTCTTACCCACTTTTCCTTTAGCAAACCATGTCCTGGAGGGCTGTGCCATGTCAGGGAGACCCTGTGTTGTCAGGAATAAGGATTTATAGTCAGCCCCCGGCTGCACGGAAAGGCGTCCCAGGCAGAGTCAGCCTGCTGTGTGTCCGAGTAACACTTGCAGCCTTTGGATGGAGGCAGTTAACTCACAACTGCCTGGCCATTCATCTTGGTTTTTCTTTTGTTAGAGTTTTTGGGGGATACTATTCAACATCCCTGGTGCTAACCCGTTGGCTCCTGATCATGGGATGTGTTTTCAGGGTGAGCGGAGAGCAGTGTGTATTTTCCACCCAGATGGGTAGCACTTCAGTACATTATTTTAATAGGTAAACCTGTGTCAGTGCATGCCCATGGGTCGTGACTTTGGTGGTATTCCCCTGCTGTATCTCACTGCACGGTCCATTTTCATACCTTGTCTGTAAAGCTCCCAAAGGAAAGATTTGCATCTCTCTTGACATGACCACAACACAAGCCTGTGGAAAAGAACACAGCAGTCCCAGGGGGCTTACAAGCTGCCCCTTCAGACAAGTCAGTAACAAGACGACTCGATGTATGAACTGGTGATTGTCCAAGACCGTGGACCTCAGAACCACGTCACCCAGAGGTCACCTTGGTCAGCCTGAGAGAGCATGGAAATTTTCCATGTCCAGGGATATACACCCTTGTCCTAACCGATGAGAACCCAGGATGAGAACCCATGGTCAGTCCAGAAAGATCCCACTGTCTTTAAAGAATGCCCAACCCGTAAACACCATCCCAGAGAGTCTCCTCAGACTACAATTCCCACCACTCCCCTCTGGCCTTCCCTCAGTGGGCTCATGATGCTCCAACTGGACCAAGAGAAGGCTTTTCAGGTGTGACCCGGGAAAGTGTGTCAGCCACAGTTACCTGGAAACTCGGGCCGTGCAGGGCCAGCAGGAGTTCTGCAGGTGCTGTGATGGCCAGGTGCCAAGGATGGGAGAGAGGTCACCAGAGGAAGTTCTGTGTGGAGCAGAGTCAGGCCCGGCCTTTCACTGCATGCCGTGCTCCCACAGCACCCTTCTTTGTGTCTGAACCCCAGAGGATGACTCGCCACAACTCCCCGCCCCTCTGTGGCCATCCATGCAATGGAAAGGCTCGTCGTACAGCAGGTCTAACACAGAGATCTGTGAGTCTCATGTTCTCACTGCCACTCTTCCAGGACTGAGTTTTGCGGTGGATTTATGAACAAGCTGCTCACCACACCCCCCATTCTGGGCCCGGTGGTGGTGGTCAAGAGAGGTGGGCATGGGGAGGGGCAGGCAGAGTAAGATGGGGCTGTAATGGAGTGGATGTCCCAGGGTTTGGCTCAACCCAGCCTCTCCTCTGCCTCCCAGGGGGCCTGGAACCCCATCCACAGATGGGTCTTTGACCCATTTGCTCCTGCAGGTAAAGCTCCAAGTTCTCAGCCTTCTCATGAGATCAAAATATGTGTGAGATCTAGATTTCTGCCAGTTCCTCCTCGATCATAGCCTCCTTACTCTCCCACCCTGTTCTGGACCAAAAGATCTGTTACTTTGTTACTTGGCTCTGTGGTCCCTCACCCTGGTCAGAATGAGAGAAGATGCATCCATATCTAGAGGGGGCCATGAGGGTGTCCCATCTGATGTACTGTGGACATGACTGCTTATGTCATCTGTGTGACTATGAGGCTCTCAGATAGAATTGAGGCCCAGGGATTCCGTCTGCTTCATTGAGTGATCTTAGTGTCTAGAAAAATGCCTGCATGTAGTAGATGGGTAATATATGTTGTCAGTGAATGATCCCCAACCAGAACCTTCCCAGATATCTGTGGGCCTGGTACCCTGAGTGATCACTGTGGACGAAAAGAGAGGTTCTATGGAAAGTAACCTCACCAGGTGATCTGATCATAAATTCTAACTGGCAGGTCATGGTGGGTAGTCACTCCCCAGACCTGTAACTTTTTTACTAAAAGGCTTAACTTTGCCTTAAGCAGCCCTGTCCATTGTTTCTATGCATCTGGGTTAACACATTTTGGAAACAAGTGGTGACCACCCTCAAGAGAGCACATAATCTTGTTAGCTATCCTGAAATCCAATCCTTGCCTTGCTTTCCCCCACCTTTATGTTGTCTTCCTGATGTTTCCTCTTTCCTTTCAAATGGGTAAGAGAAGCTGTGCAACTGTTATTCTGCAGAGCATTTGAGGTCTCGCTCACTGGCACATGTTGTCAGTTTGGCTCAAATACACTCTTATAAAAATTCTCTACAGGTTTGCATGTTCTTTCATTGACATTTCCTTCCCCAACAAGCAGCATTCTGAAGAAGGCCTCCCAGGACCACCCTCCCAGGTACAAGCAAGGTCCCATTGTGCTCCACCGGCTCCCACTTTGCATAGGGTGAACTTGGGTGAATTTCTCTCAGAATTGCAGGCCTCCTTGCTTGTAAGCAGCAGGACATGACTTTTTTTGAGCTGTTCTTTGAAAATAGTCGAGGTAGATAAGAGTTGAGATAACTCAGGGAAAGACAGAAAGCAAAAACAGGAAAATGGGTTGCAGCTTTAAATTTTGGCTTTTTAATTAGAATGCTTACTGAGAATCTGAACAAAATCTTTGCTGCTTAAATGAGAGACTGAACTCTCTTTAGTCCCATAAGAGAAAGGACACTTGCTTCTGCAGCCCGAATAGCCAAAGGGATGCTGATAGTTGTTCAGATGTCCGAATCCGGAGTGGTAGATGTGGGTGCCCCAAGGGGTCCGGTGCATTACTGCTCAGTTTCAGAGATGCCTTTGGGAGCCCCGGGGGAAAAAGCAGGACACCCTGGAATGAGTTCACCCTGAGAGAGGGCCCAAGAAAGGGACCTATGCCCTGGAAAATGTCTCAGTTCTGGCGCTGTCTGGTAAGCTCTCGCTGGCCCTCGTAGGACATTCTTAGGTGACTAAGAACCTTTGTGAAATTGCCTGAGGAACTATTTTCCTTTAGGGCATAAAGCGGTCCTTAAGGATATCCATGGCATTGGCTCTTCTGGAGATGTGCACTTGCACTTAAAGGTTGGTTTTCTCTAGAACTTTGTTCAGACTTAACAGGTCTCCAAATTAGCACAGGAAGTCAGGCGTCCCAAGGAGAACAAGCCCCACTCCGGTCAGCTTCTTATTAATATTAAGATGGCCGAAACAAGGACCCTAGAAGGCTTCTAAATTAACCTTTTTGCGTGCACAATTATAGTGCTGGTTATAAAATTAGGCAGAATGGATGCAAAAATGTAGTGGAGACTGTGTCAGAGCTTACAAAAGGTCTTCTCCTCTAGCTAAAGTGAAACTATGTGAAAGGATTTACAAGAGAGAGAGATAAACTATTTAGATAAGTGGATCAACCTACTGTGTCTTTTAGGTGTCAACCCAAGTCTTTGAGGTACTAAAAATGTGTGTCCTCATTTTAAAAGGGGAAAGGTCATTTGAAAATTGACTTGTCAAGAACATCTATAAATTGTAAAAGGCCTCCAAAACAAAATTTGGGTCTAACTGATCTCTGTTTATGTCTGTTTCTATATGTCTATGCATGTATGTTGTGAATGTGAGATAATTTTCTACCTCTGGAGGGTATTGTTAAAATTAATTTAAAGGCAAGCACTTGTAAGGATTGGGTAATCTACTATGCTCAGAAATACAGAAACTGACTCAAATGCTTTTCAAATTCACTTATGTGATCTAAGATTAATCCTTGGTAAAAAAAAAAAAAAGCTAGCTTAAGCTTGTTTGTTTAAGAAAAACAGAAGTCTTTATTTTGCCTGGGTTCTATAAAAATAAGTCCATGTTAATAATTGACTTTATACCTATGAATATGTTTCTAGAGATTATCAAATGTCTTAAATATATTTGCCGGTAAAAGAGGCTGTTTCTAGTGGTTATAAAATAGCCTCCCCTAAATCTGCTAGGCTAAAGAATGCTAATTGCTTACTTCTTAGTTTTCATTAGAAATTGAGGTTTTGGCCCAGCCGAGTGGCGCGGTGATTAAGCACTGGCTTAGGAAGCCAGTGGCCCCGGTTCGGGTCCCACATATGAGGGCCGGTGACACTGCCCTCAAAAAAAAAAAAAAAGAAAAAGAAATTGAGGTTTTAAGGGTTAGAACCTTAATATAGGTAGGAATAACCATGGTGTTTCAGACTGACTCCTCAAGAGATGAAATTTCACAGGAAGCCTTGTAAAATAAGTGATGAAAACTCCTAGGGTATGTCATATGGTGAACAGTGAGTGGTGGTCTGCAGGAGCTCACACCAGGGCGTCTGTGCCATCAGGCAAGCAGATGCCTCACCTGCCAGCAGAACAATGTGGGGAGGGGGGAGATAACGGGACATGACTTGTTCTCTGAAACCACATGATTTGTGGTTTTGACCCATGAGGAGAGTGGAGCGTGGCCGAAGAAGGATTTGCTTTAAGGGACTTTGTCAGAGCACATTGGAGTGCTGGGGGGCAGGGTGACATGTTCTGCTGCTCTGCGGGCAATGCTCTGGCACCTGAGGACTTGGGACTTTCGGTGTACCGGAGGGGACCTGAGAGGCCACACCGAGGCATCTGGAGAGAATTCATGGACACACCAGGGAACACCCAGGAGGCAGAGCTGGGTGACCCATATCAGCGATGCTACTTCACTGATGAGACAATTAGCAGCAGGATCACCATGGAGTGTGCTGTCCCGGTTCCCTGAAAACCAGGGCTGGGGGCCAATTTGAGGTGTGCTGATGCTGTGGCCCCAGAGAGAGAGAATGAAGGGAAGGGGGAAGAAAGCGGGCAGGGTGAGAAGTCCTGCACTGGCACTGCTTCCCTACAGGCCAGGGAAACTCGGCCAACTTCTGGCCCGTTGTGCCCACCAGCCACATAGCACACCTGACAGGCCTTGACGAGAAAGCCTGCCTCCGAACAGTGCATCAGGGGGAGAAGGTGAGGGACTTTGGCTGCTTCCTGCACCTTCCCATGGACCAAAATGTGCCCCTGTATCTTCAGGCCAGGGAAGCTGGGGCATTTTGGATTCAGGCAAATGACTCCATGAAACACTAGGTTACTCAGAGGTCTCAGAGAGGCTCTGCCTTCGTCCGTTTGAGCTGATACAACAAAAATACCATAAACTGTGTAGCTTATAAATGATTTCATTCTCATCGTTCTGGAGGCTGGGAAGTCCAAGGTGATGGCACTGGTGTTTCTAAACCCAGGATCGATGCCACTTGTCGCACAAAATCCAAAACTCGAGAGACAAGAGTTGGTGAGAAGAGAATGCGTTTTCTTTGTTCTCGATGCTGGCAGCTAAGGAAGATGGCAGAGTACTGTCCAAGAAAAACCACCTTCCCCGAGAATAATCAAGAGGTTTTATAGTCCAGCATGCCGGTTGGGGAAAGAACAAAGAAAAGTGGGAGTTGATCATGTAAGTTTTTCTCAATTGCCTCCCAGGACCTAGTCTGAGAAATCACCTCCAGTGACCCGGTCTGCTTCATAATGTTATCCTGAACTTAGCAGCCAGGCTGGAGTGTTTTCTGTGTCATCAGCAGAAACTGTAGGGGGTGTTGCAACCATGGATCCCAGTGTCCGAGAGGCTGTGAATTGAGGAAGTGTTTTTTCCAGATTAGTGCTCTGCTGATAAAGTGTATCAACAAGGAATGTATGGTCATGAGAAAGGGAACCAAGCAGAGTCATTAAATCAAGTGGCGAGGGAAGAAAACAAAGAGAAAACAGCTGAAGAGCAAGCTATGAGGTGAATCAGGCTATAAGCTAACTAAGTCTAAGTCATTAATTTCCCAAGTTCCTTGGCAGATTCAGGGTTTTCTGAGGCCCTACTTTCTGGCTCATGGACAGCTGTGTTCTCTCTTGCTGGGGGCCGACATCTGACAAGGTCACACTGCCCTGCTCAGCACTGGATATTAGGAGTGCTGCCTTAGGGTTGGTCATGTAATGTCTCCTGCCTCTATGAACCCATGTGCCTTTCCTCCTATAGGAGACAATATATTCACTGCATTTGTGACAAGTTCTTGTGGTACCCTGATGATAGCTGGTTGTGTAAGCCAGCGACGGGGCAAGATTTCCTAAAGAGAAGGAAACTCCCTAAAACAGACTACAACCCGAGGGGACCCCTGAACTGAGATATTGGGGACTCAAACCCCTTGGAAACTGAGGCACAGACCTCTGACAACATAGGCCAAGCAGCCTGCCTGTGGCCTAAGGGCCCTGCTGTGAATGGTCTCCTTGAAGATTAAAGGTCTTCAGGCCAGGAGAGTTCTGGTAGGAGGGGACTTCCTGACCATAGGGTATGTTAACAACTTTGTTTAAATTCTTTAACAGATACTGAAGCTTTGACTGAGAAACAGATGTAGCCCTCCTAGGACAAAAGATGTTAAGTATTGTATTTACATAGGAATAGATTTTAGATTGTTTCACCCTAAATACAGCCACTCCTAGTCCTTTTAGTATATGCCCTGTGAGTCTATCTGCTGGAATTTGGGATAATGGCTCGGTAGTCATGGCAACCACTGTTTAGGTGATATGTAGAGAGATAAGTAAAGACTGAGTAAATCCTGGGAACTAGAAACCACCAAACTCCTGTGATTGAGGCAATGGTCAAGTGTCCCTATAAAAAGAACATACTTTGGGGCTGGCCGAGTGGCGTGGTGGTTAAGAGCTGGCTTGGGAAGCCAGCGGCCCCGGTTCGGGTCCCACATATGAGGGCCAGTGACACTGCCCTCAAGAAAAAAAAAACAAAACACTGAAAAGAACATACTTTGGCAATAAAGTGTGACACTTTTTCTCTTTAACTCCCCCGGTGTCTCCACTGTCTCCCTTCTTTATTTTCCTCCCCCGCCGACGCTGTCTCCATCTGAGGGAAACCCTGGTCAGCGGAGGCTGGTCCCCTGCACTCTCTTGTCCTCACTTGTTGGAAGGGGCCTGGGGTTCTGTGGGCTCTTTTTCCTTTTTCTTAGAAATACCACTAATGTCATTCATGAGGGCTCCACCCTCAGGACCTAAGTGCCTTCTGAGGGTCCCACCTGCAAACACCGTGTATGGCCTTCGCTTTCAACCTAGGTATTTGAGCAGCACACGCATTCCTTCCTCAGCAGGCTCCCTCCTCTGGAAGGGAAGTCTTCTGGGAAGAGGCCTATGAGCTAAACTCTGAAGGTTGACATTCCTAATGATGTGACAAGAATGAACCCACATTCCAAGGCCTCAAAGTGCAAGGTGCTTGGGGACTCATATGAGACCATTTTAGTCCAGACATGAAGTTTAAGCTAAGTTTGCATTTCTGCATAAATAATTTGAACTTTATTTCTTAGGTAATAGGATGCCTATCATCCTAGAGATAATACGCAATGGGAGATTAGAGCTCAAGAAAAATTTCTCGTTCCTGTGTGATGTTGTACAGTTAAATCCACAGACAAGGAGGGGAGGTAAAGCTGGGATTCTTAACTCAGGTCTAGGAATCCCCTGGGGGAGTGTCTGTGAAGTTCAGAAATTGCATGCAGCGTTTTTGTTTGGAGCTCCATACCTTTCCTCAACTTTTCCAAAGGCCTGAGTGCCACAGGGTTAAAGTGCCGTGGCAAAGGGAGAAAATCATCAGATACCCTCTCTCCCCCAAGCCTGCAGGCAGGTACCTCCCAATTGGGGGTCTGAGAAACTATCCAGAAAGTCACCTAGTTTAGAGTTAAGAGGCAGTTCAGGCTCCTAGTGACATGAGCTGGAGCAGACCTGGACACCAGGAGGGTCCTGTCACAATGCAGATTCCTATAGACTTGGTCGTGGCTTCAGGACTCCCTGCTGAGCTGAGGAAGGAGAGGGAGGCAGCAAAGTCAGCCTGAGCATCCTTCTTCCAACTGTACATTCACCTGGACCACCAGTGTCCACACACGTGCCCCCCTGGGCCTCGCGCCCAGCCTGGTTGTGCTGGGAGCGAGGTTGTACATGAAGTCAAGGTGGTCCCACCTGTGTTTGAACATCTCCTCCCCCCAGCTCTACCCTTGCCCACCTTTTCTTTTGCTTCTCTTCTTTTGCGTGTTGGTGACTTCTGTAGCACTCTATGTGTATTATTGTTTTGTTCATTTCTTTGATATCTCTTGTAGATTTGGGTGTGTAGTTACCATGTGCTTCCTATATACCAGGCTATGTTTATCGCAGACTATTTGAAGTTGATGGTCACTTAGGTTTGAAAACATTCTGAAATCACTACCATTTTTACTCACCCACTCCCCATTTATTTATTTTTTGTCATTATTTTGTACTTTTGGGGTGTGTGTTTTTGTGTATATCCCTCAATTTATGGTTGTAATTACATGTGATCTGCCTACTTTTGCCTTTTAACCTTTGTTCTAGCTTTAGTGTTGGTTGATCCAGTGCTGTTATTATGTGTTTGCCTTTATCAATGAGATTTTTTTTTGTAATATTTTCTTATATTTTTTTCAATTTTTTTCTCTTTTTCTTAAAGACTTCCTCTTAACATTTCTTTTAATACTGGTTTGATGGAGAAGAACTCCTTCAGCTTTTTATTTTCTGAGAGTTCTACATCTGTCCTTTGATTCTAAATGATATACTTGCTGGGTAGAGTAAGCTTGGGTGTAAATCCTTGCTTTTCATTACTCTTGCCTGCCAATCCCTTCTGGCCTGCAAAATTTCTGTTGAGAATTCAAGTGAGAGTCTCATGGGAGCTCCCTAACTGCTTTTTTTTTTTTTTTTTTTTAAAGATTTTATTGGGGAATTGGTGGAGGGGAACAGCGTTGGGGAATCGGGGAAGGGGATCAGACAAGTTGCTGTCTTTTTGTTCTTCAGTTTAGTTGCGGAGGATGTTGCTTCATTGTTGGTATTGTCATTGCGCTCTTCCCGGATGAGGCAGATCGGTCGCTGGCCTCTGGATGTCGCTCATCGCGGCTATTGGCAGCTCACTCTTGGCTGCCAGCCGCTCACGCTGGCTGCGGGCCACTCACTGTAGCCTATGGCAGCCCACTGCAGCAGGGGCTGCAGCCCACACCATCACCGGGGCTTGCACAGCCCAGCTCCAGGTGGAGCTGTTGTTAGCTGTAGAGGGCAGTGTCACTGGCCCTCATGTGGGATCCGAACCGGGGCCGCTGGCATCCCAAAACCAGCGCTTAACCAATGCGCCACTCGGCCGGCCCCCCTAACTGCTTTTCTAACAGCTTTTCTAACTGCTGAACTAACTGCTTTTCTCTTGCTGCTTTTAAGATTCTCTCTTTGTTTTTAACTTTTGGCATTTTAATTTTGATGTGTCTTTGTGTGGGCCTCTTTGGATTCATCTTGTTTGGGACTCTATGTGCTGCCTGGCCTTGTATGTCTATTTTCTTTGCCAAGTTAAGGAAGTTTTCAGTCATTATTTCTTCAAATACTTTTTTTTTTTTTTTAAGTATAGAGTTTATTGGGGTGGCAATGTTAGTAAAGTTACATAAGTTTCAAATGTATGATACATCATCTATATATCACATTGTATGCTCACCACTCAGAGTCAGTTTGTAATCCCTTGCTGTCTCTCTTCTCCTTCTGGTACCCTATGATGTGAATGATGTTACGACTTTTGTTGACTCAGAAGTCCCTTAAACTATCCTCATTTTTAAAAATTCTTTTTTGTTTTTGCTGTTCAGATTGGGTGTTTTCTGCTACCTTCTCTTGCAAATTGCTGATTTTATCCTCTGCTTCATCTAATCTACTGTTGATTCCATTTACTGTTTCCCTCATTTCAGTTATTGTATTCTGTTTTTCTTTAAAAAAATATTTTATTGGGGAATTGGGGGAGAACAGCATTGAAGAATTGGGGAAGGGGAACAGACAAGTTGCTGTCCTTTTGTTCTTCAGTCTAGTTGTGGAGGATGTGGAGTACATTGTTTCATTGACCCATGTTGGTTATTATCATTGCGCTCTTCCTGGCTGAAGCAGTCATTCGCCAGCCATTGGATGGCCGCTCACGGCGGCTTACGGATGCTCACGAAAGTGCACACCAGCTGCCGGCCAGCCCCACTGCAGCCTACACCGTTGCCGGCAACTCATGGCAGCCCAACTCCAGGTTGAGCTGTTATTCACCATCTTAGCTGTAGAGGGCACAGAGTCTCTGGCCCTAATGTGGGATCTAAACAGGGGCCCTGCTGCTCAGAGCTGGCTGGCTTCCCAAGCCAACTCTTAACCAACGTGCCACTCATCGTGCCCTATTCTTCACTTCTGACTGGTTCTTTTTTATGTTTCTATCTCTTTTTTATTTTTTTTGTTGTCTCTTTGTTGAAGTGTCACTGAGATCATCTTTTTGTCCCCTAAGTTCATTGAGCATCCTATCATCAGTGTTTTGGACTTTGCATCTGGTGCATTGCTTGCTTTCGTTCTGTTTGGTTCTTTTTCTGAAGTTTTGCCCTGTTTCTATTTGGGACACATGTCTCTGTGTCATCATTTTGGCTGCCTCTCTGTGTTTGTTACTCTGTATTATGCCAATCTGCTGTGTCTCCCAGTCTTGGCAGAGTCTCCTTACGTAGTAGGTCTCCTGAGGGTCCCAGTGGCACAGCCTCCCTGGGAAACTGAGCAGGCTGCTCTATGGATATCCCTTGTGTGGGTTGTGTGTGCCCTCCTGTTGTAGTTGAGCCTTGATTGCTGTTGGCATGTCAGTGGAAGGGATTGACCTATAGGCTGACTGGCTATGAGGATTGGCCATAACTACTGCAGACAAGCTATTTTGAGGGGGCTGACCCCACAGAGTGGAATTTTCTTTAGCTGGGCTCTGGTGCCTGCCATGACCATCATTTGTGTGTGTCCTTTGTGGTGCTAATTGGGTGGTGCTTAGGTGTGGTCAAAGCCAGTCACCAGTTGTATTGACTGGGGGCCTCTGAGGTGAGGCTCTGGTTGTAGGCCAAGGTCAGGTGTGCCCAGCCAGGGACCACCTGGTGGAAGCTACAAAGTGATCTGTGGTTAGTAGCTGTGTGCGCTGGCTTTGGAGGCACCAGTGAGTGGTTATTTTGTGAACTGAAGCCATCTGTTACTAGCGCCATGTTTGGGAGCACTTATCAAGAGGTATAGAGCACAACGTGGCCAGATGCTGCTTGTTTGGGGTTTATGGACCTTTGAGAGATTGTAAGAAAGTCTGCAGCATGGGCCCATGCTTGCCTATTGTGTGGATTAATCTCTGAAAGAGATTCTGGCAGGGCATTTCAATTGGGTGGAGCAGGGTCTCAGACTCACCAGGGTGTGCCAAGTGTGGTATTAGCCAGGTTACTGGAGACTCAGATGTGGGGCTCAAGTGAGCCTGCTCACTGTGTGAGGGGAGGGTTCAACCAAAACAATGGCACCTGTGGACACTTTAGTCCCTGAAAGAGCTGCCCCTCTAGCCCCTACCCCTCTTTTCAATTAGAACTTGTCCACAGACAGCACTCGTGGTCGATCAGGTCAGTTTGAGCTGTGTCTGTGCCAGAGTGTCTTGACTACTGGATCAGGTTCTATCTAGTCCATCGGTGGGCCTCCAGTGGCAGGCCAGCAGCATTAGAGCAACTACAGCTATTTGCTTACAAGGGGTCTCTCAGGCACCTGCCAAATGCAAAAAAATTCACAGTCTCCTACAAGAGCAGCCAAAACAACTAGGGGAAGGTTAATGACCAACAGGTTTTAGTTCTTAAGAGAAATCAGGGATCATTGACAAAAGGTATTTGGTATCAGGAGGAAAGGTTTAACCATTATGAGTTACAAACATGGAGGGGATAGAGTGGCTTGATAGGTCATCTCTATACTTCATGCAACCATGACTCAGGTTTTTCTTAGAGGTTTAAATCATTTGGTCATATAGAATATCAATAGCTCGGCAGTGAAATGTATTGAACCAAGTACTGGGACAATAGAATGATGCTAAGCAAAACAATTTGCAACCACACCTTAAAATAGCTCTGAGCCCTTTTTGGAGGCCACTGAAAATGTCACAACATTGAAATCCTAAGCAGTCATTGACACTGAAGGAATTTAGCAAGATGAAGAAGTTTGCATGTTTCTGGTTGTACCTGGGAAGAGGTATTGCTCGAGGACCAGCAGGAGGTATTGGCTATGGCACAAAGTCCTCCTTGCATTGTGAGTACATAATCAGGGGCGACTGTTGTCAAGGTCTACTCATCCTAAGCAATCTAAAGATGTTTGCTGGGCTCAAATGGCTCTGGCGGTTGAGCGAGTGATGTGATGCAGTTCTAGTTCAGTTTTACATCATTATGCCTAATTGAGCAACACCAAGGACACTCCATGAAAACACAATTCTGAGAGAGCAATTACCTTTATCTCCTGAAAAACTCGCTGGCAATCACATCCCACAGAAAGGCCACAGGAGTTATCTTTATAAACAGGGGAGCCTTCATCCGGGTACTGATCGGCTACTCATAAGGCCTTCTTTGACCTCTGCTGAGAACTGAAGGGGTGGCTGGCATCATTCTGGGGAGAGTCAAAGAGAACGCCAAGTGGCCCCAAAGGCATTGCCTCTGGCTGCCTAGATCATTAAATACCCAAGGCTGATTTTCATATGCACAGGGAAAAACAGAAGCTGTGGGGGCACAAGGGGTGCCAGCAAGACTTTATTTATTAATGGACTTGTTTACAGGAAGGGAGGGAAGAACATCTTCCAACCAGGGCTCCGTCTGGTTTGAATATCCCTTTAGAAGTCCTTCCTGGTATGTTTCTACATCGCGGAGTGAGCTTAGGTTCTTGATGGTGTGGGCTATTTTGACTCAACAGTAGCCTTACAAAGGGGAGGGTGAAATAGGTGCAACCAGATTTAAAGCATTTACTAATTCAGCTGTGGGAGATGGTTGGGTTCCACGGGGGAGTGTGTCCGACTCACAGGGTGTTTAGGTAGGCACAAGGGAAAGGTGGCACTCGCCTTTGCAATTCAACCCGATAAGTTTCAGAAGGGAAAGGTTTGGAAAAGTCAATAGTAAAGTTAGGGACATGAGAAATTGCTGACAGAAATAACTGTGGGATCATCTGTTTTACCAGAGGTAGAGGTAGGTATCCAATGACAATCCAGCATTCAGATACCTCCCATGAGGACGCTAAGGTTTGTGCCGAGGTTTCCCATTTACTAGGGTTGACATAACAGAAATTGGGAAGTACTATATAGTGGAGGGTTAATAATATGGAATAACTAGAACATACAACCTTAAACACAGGGAAGGTGACCGGCTTGTCGCAAGAGAATTAAGATCATAACATACCCAGAAAAATGACTACACGAAGTCAACGTAAGGACTCTGTGTAGCAGGAGTTGACTTCATTGCCCCAGTCCCGGATTCGGGGATGAGGCATCTCCTTCAAGTGCCGTCTGCTTTTTGTCCAAGTGCTTCTCTGCTCTGGATAATTTTAATTTGAGGTCTCTGATAGGCTGTGGTGTTCAGTCAGCTGAATGAGGTACAAGTGTGGGAGCCTTTTGAAAAAAGCAACATAAAATCCTGTATCAATACCTTTGAACGCTGCAACTCAGGCTTTAGATAGCAATGCCCGTATGGTCCCTTCCTGCCAGGATGGAGGGAGTCCTCGGGGAGATATCCTTTGTGAACAGACAGTATCCCCAGGTCATAGGCCCTGACGTTCGGCGCCTTTGTTTCAGCAAGCGGTTGTGGGAAGATTGCTCCATGAGTTTGTGTTAACTTCAAGTGCCTTTACCAGTTCTTTGCAACAAGTGAGAAAGTCTCCTTAGTAAGGCAGGTTCACACATTCCCTGATCTAGTTACCTAGGTCTTCTGGTAACAATTTTAGAAGGGGACAACGGATGTATACCAACAGAAATAGATCTTAAGTGAAGCAATACCAAGGGAAGGGCTTTAGGCCAAGGCAGATGAAGAGATTCCACAAGTTCTACCAGATGAGTTTTTATCTACCTTGTCAGTTTGTTGTATAAAACCAGAGGACTGGGGATGATAAGTGCAGTGGAAATACTGCAATGTCAGTCGAGTTCTGCAGAATTGGTGTCGTATTTGTCCAGGAAAATGAGTTCCCCAATCCCTGTGGGACTCTGTGGGGACTTTCCAAGCAGGAAAAACCCTTTCTGGAAGTATTTTATTAACTGCCGCAACTGTAGCCCTTTGATGTGGGAAACCTTCTACCCAAAGAGAATGAATACTGACTGTTATGAATCCATTTTTATCCTCAAGGGACAATTGGGTTGAAATCAACTTTCCAAACACCAAACAGGCCTCATTAGCTTCATTAGGCCTCATTAGTTTCATTTCCCCTTTTGTAAAGAGAGGTTTCCTCATTTTAGTTATCCGTGTACTGGGCCACTTAAAAACATCACAAGCAATTATAGAAAGTTAAAAGGTTAGAAGCAAAATTTAGCTATTAAATATTAAGGGTTTTTTTTTTTTTCCCTAAGCAATCAAAGACCTGATGGTGCATAGCACATAAAACTTGACTTTCTCTTTGTAATTTCCTATACCAATAGTACAGAGAAAATTCTGTCCTTTTAACAGAGAGAGAAGCCCAAATGCCAATTCTGTGTCTGTGTGCGGGGGTCCAGCCTCCGCGGAGTCCAGGGGTTCCCTCGGGTGGGACGGAGTCGGCGAGGAAAAAAAGAAAAGAAAGAGAAAGAAAGAGAGCGGAGACACCGGAAAGGGTTTCTCAGGAGTGTCATACTTCAATGCAATAACATGTCTGTTTATAGGGACTCATGTACATGGGTTTGGTGGTTTGTAGTTCCCAAGATTTTCAGTCTTTTCTCCCCTGCAATTGCTCTCTCCAGAGTGTACTGTGACTTACTCTTCCGTTAAAGGATTACCTTGTCTTTATTATGATAATTACCATGAAACCCAGACTTACTTTCTGTATATAACCTAAAGAATGTTTATCATGACTATCTTATGTTAAGGATTGACATATTTTTACATATTGCCTAAAGAATGTTTACTATAGCTATTTTGACTAGAAATTATCCTAAACCCTAGCAGTTAAACACAATCATAAAACTCACAGGATACTTGAGCTATACTAAGACTAAAGGTGGCTGTGTTTAGGGTAAAAACATCTAAAATCTATTCCTATGTAAATACAATACCTAGCAACCAAAAGGGTCTCACACCTCTCTTATCCTACAGAGGGCTGCATCTGTTTCTCAGTCAAAGCTTCAGTATCTGTTGCTGCAACAAGGCACTCGGCAAAGGAATTCACACAAGGCTAATTAACATACCCATGGTCAGCGGCTGCCTTTGAGTTCCTTTTACCAGAACTCTGAAGACTTTTAATCTTCAAGGAGACTATTCACAGCAGGGCCCTTAGGCAAGTGCATCAGTTTCTCACAGGCCTGAGTTTTCTGGTCTGTTAGAGGTCTGTGCCTCAGTTTCCAAGGGGCTTGAGTCTCCAATATCTCAGTTCAGGGGTCCCCACGGAAATACTGCCCGGCTTAGGTTGTCTCCCCTCTTTTCTAGGAGATCTTACCCGTCTTTGGCTGCGTAGATAGCTCATTGGGGTATCACAGGAACTTGCCATAAATGCAGTGAGTATATTGTCTCCTATAGAAGGAAAGGCACATGGGTTCATAGAGGCAGGAGATATTACATGACCAACCATAAGGCAGCACCCCTAATACCCAGTGCTGAGCAGGGCAATGTGGCCTTGTCAGACACTGGGGGGCTGTCGGCTTCCCACATCTGTGTACTTTTGAAATGAACTGAAATAAACCTGCTCCAATCTCAGTTAGTTGGAGCATCCATGAGATTTCTTTTTCAAGATTGATTTTGCATGAACCTTCTACAACACACACAAAATTTCTGCAACTTTCATAAACCTTTCAGCCTTTTCCCTAACTTTTCCCTCTCTTATTCTAGAATAATCATGTACTTTAGGACAGAATTCCTTTCTTTTCCTTCCATAAAAATCTATTTCCATTCCTCATATCTTCTTTTGCCAAACACACATCTTATTTTGTCTATGCAACCATTATGAAGCACCATAGCATCCTAACCAGGCTTTATCACAAGTGTCTGGATCTTAATCTGAGGCATTGTGTTCCCTTCTTGCCCGGTCAAATGACACAGTAAGGACACCAAATTTATTACCCTGGTTTCCCAATCTGGTCTGCAAAAGCCAGTGCTAGAGAGCAGTGGACAACTGCCTGTCCTGAATTGAAGCAACATCCTGAAGCTCCTTTTTATTTAGTAAAGATTAATCCTAAATCATGTGCACTTGAAAGCAATCACATGAGTTTCTGTTATTTCTCCAATTTGTATGAGCTTTCATTTATTTTCAGCCCATTAAATAGGTTTATTTTACAATGTAAATTTGAATTTACAAATCAGTTTCTGCGATACTTTCTGGGGACGGAAATATACTATATCTCTAACAGACACACATAAACACACAGACAACACAATAATACAAAACCCAAACAATAGTTATAGATCCAGATATGTTTTTTGGCTGATGGAGTAAGTTGTGGTTTTCCTCAGATGGCTAAAGTTTTTGCATACCTTTAAAGAGGTTTTAAAAATGAAAGAAAGTGTTTCATTATCCTGGGGAGGTTTGAGATTTCCTTTAAAGTTTCTCCATAGGTGGGCTTATCAACAAACACAAACAAAACGAAATGGAAAGCCAGTGTGCACAATAAAGTTAGAAAGCTCAGAAAGTAAAGAGAATGGCTGTGAAAGGCCTGAGTTTTAAAAGGGGCAGATATTCCTGGGGGAGGGGAAGACTGACAAATGGCTCCAGCGGTGAAGCCTGAGCAGCAGATGGCTGCTGCCCATCAGGGATTCAGAGAAAACAGGGAAGGAAAGAAAAGGTGCACAGGGCGGGCAAGTGCAGAAGGCAAGGGGGTGCTGGTAGGTAAGGGGTCTTCCCAGGGCCTTTTAGTCAACCTGGCTGTGGAGTTGCAAGTGCAAGGGTCGGAAGAAAAATTTTCCAATGACTCCTACTTTGTTCCAGTTTTGCAAGCGCCATTTTCTTTCCTTCTTTTTTTTAAAAAAAAATGTATCAGGGCATTTACCGAATTTTGGAATTACTTTTCCTAAGATAGGCAACAGCAGCTTCTTGATTTTATCTGGAGTTCTCAAAGTACCTGTTTTAAAACAAAACGCTTCCCATTTTTCTAGGAGGTACAGTCTTTCCTTTGTACTAACTGAGCATGCAAATAAACAAGCTTTGGGGTTTCAAAGGAACCCATTTTGGGCAATGAGGCTTGAGATCATCTCGTGTGATTTTTGTCCAGGAGCCCAGCCAATTGCAACCCTCTGGATCATAATTTTGGAACATGTATGTAATCAGCCAAAGTCCCAGATGGTGGCTGCTTGCCTGTGAAAATTTAGAGCATGGGTTACCCGTCCTTTTGAGTACCTGTTATGGTGAGCATCCCCACAAACCTTATGGACAAGGCCTAGTCCCAACCTGGAGGATAACTTCCATAAGTAACAAACGCTACTGAGGAAAGCCACCCGTGGTGGATACCCTCCCTGGTACCGAAGGCCACTGAGGGATACCGCTCCTAGGCACCAAACCCGAATCATATGGAGGGGCCCCCTCGGTCCAAACATGTGGCCCGAGGTCACCGGATGAGGGTCCGGAATAAAGTTCAAGACCTCAACTGCAAGTGGGGGAGAACTTGGATCTGAGAGGCCTTACCTGAGACCCTCAGGTGCCGCTGGGAAGATAAGTTGAGCACAAGGGGTGTGTGCAGGCGTCAGATGTGTTGGTTTCAGGATGGGGTCAGGAGATCGGTGCAAGCTTGAGAGCAGCATGTTGGGCGCCAGGGACAGTCAACTGATGATGGTTGTTGCCAATTCATTGAAGACAAAAATCTCCCATTAGGGCTGCGGTGAAGAAGGGAACTTGATTCAGTGCAAGCTGCTCAATCATGATAGAACTCGGCTGTGAGAACAGCAGGGCTGTGGGACAGCTCCACAGTGTTGCAGCTCAACTATGATGCAGCACAATGTGGCTGTGAGGTGGCCCTGGGCCACCTGGTCAGGTCTGGTCCAGTTCGCTCCATTCTGCTCTGCGCTGGTCTGCTCAGCTCTGCTCCTTGAGACATTTTCGGTATTTCATCTTTCATGATTCAGCTCAAGTGGGAAACAGTTTTCAGTCTAAGGTGGAAAGGAAATGGAACGTGCACTCTCAGAGTCAGACAGTAGCTGACTTATATAGACAGAAGTTCTTGCCTCTGAGACTTTTGAATGAGGACTCCAAATCTTCGCTGGTTGATAGGTCCAAGAAGCACTATCCTGACTGGTCAGAGTGGAGCCTCTCTGATTGACTAGTAAATATTCTGATGGAGGAAATATTGTTGTTCATCTCCAACTGGATGGGAAAAGCCTCGGTCCTATTGGTTGAAATACTAATCCAGGAACTCCTTCATAGGGGCTGGCTCAGAAGGCAGGCAGGTCAGTGTAGCTTCTCCCTGAAGTGTGGTCGGTATGAGAGGCCCCTATTTAGAACGGCTGCTAGGCTCTGCTTTTCCATTTGAGTCCAGTTAGTTACCAGGAGTCCTTTTATATAGGGATCTACTTTTCCAGGGTACACAGTGTCTATAACAAATAAACATTGCCCCTCTTAATAGACAAATAGGGTTTAGGGGAAAGATGTGAGGGAGGTGAGCACATCCCCCTCCTAGCTTTAGGGGGACCCCAGGAAAAGTCTCCCATTCATGTCCTTCTTCCAGAGCAGAAGGAGCTGGCCCAGTGCACCTGAGGGCCCAGCTGTGTCCCCACTGGTGGGGATGAGGTTGCACTGCCCCCATGGACACTCACTCTCTCCTGATGTTCCGCTGGCCACCTAGGACCGGGGCTCCAGCTGGCAGGACAGGATGTACCTACAGGACAAATTGGCACGTGTGAGCTCCCAGGAACCACACTTCAGGTGCAAGTCTGGCACCCCAGGATTAACATGTCACAAGGTCTGAAGCTGAATGGGAGCCATGGACACCGGTTCTATGGACTGGTCAGCAGGGAGGGTACACCCCTGCCCTGGGCCAACTCCTGCCGGCCTCACCTCTCGTTCTCACTGAGCCTCTCCGTGTCCCAGAACTAGGCCAAAAATTGCTCATCAGGATGAAGTTTGTACTTCTGGGCAGCCTCCTGCAGCAACAGGATCTCATCCATGACTTTGTTTTCCTGGGGCCAGAGGGAAGGAGAAGATGCCTGCCAGGCCTGGGTGGGGTGCTGGAGGGTCTTTGCGGTGGGTGAGGAGTGGGGCAGGGGACCGGTGCTGGGTCTTTGCACACATGGGGTCCCTCCCTCCCCTCATTTTTCCAGGCCCTACCACCTGTGCTCTGAGATGGGCATCAAGAGCACCTCCTCCAGGAAGTTGTCTTTCATGCCCCCCCCACTCCCCTTGACCACCAACCAGAGGGTCTCCCACTTCTTTGTTATCAAAGTCTCCCAAGACACTTAGGATGCAGGGGATGGAGCCCAGGAGCATCTCCCCGGGGGCGTCTGTGATTCCCATGTGCCCCCACCCCGAGGCCCGCCCCGCTGGAAATGCCACAGGTGCTCACCTTCTCCTTTTTCTGGGTGTTGATCTCATTGTCCTGGAAGGCAGACAGCCCAAGTCCATGAGAAGGAGCCCCCTAGTCATGACTAGCCCCCTGTGCCCACCCCTTCTAGTAGGGCTGGCACCCAGGAGGGGCTGGGATACACAGAAGACAGGATTCGAACTTAGGCCAGGCTCTGGGCTCCAGAGAAGGCATGGATCCCTGAGATGGACATTATGCCCCATCTCCCATGGCAGCTTTGATGCTTTCATGACAGGAGGATTTTCAAGTGCTGGGAACTTAGGGCTCAATACAGGGCTGTCTCTAAAAGTCAATCTTGTCTCCGCAACCCACACCTCAGGTAACCCACCTCCCGATAATCGTCCATTGCAGTGTCCAGCATCTCCAGGTGCATAAGTAATCGCGGGGGACCAGCCTCCGCTGACCAGGGTTCGAGAAGGTGGACACGGCGTCGGCGGTCGATAAAAAGACAGAAACCGTTTGTTGCAGTAAAGACAGAAAATGGAGAGATCGATCTCCAGTTTATTTGTTGCAGGCTTTATATACATTTTTTAGGTAGGGGGTACGTGCAAGGGTACGTGTAACAGAGCAGGGAAAATATGCATTACCTCAGCATAAAGTAGATCATTAACTGTTTACCAATAGTCTAAAGGTCAGTGAAACCTTGGTTAGTTTCTTAAGCCATTTTCTTCCATTAACCCAGATAGCCATCTTTCTTTTGTATCCCAAGGATCCGGCCATCCTTACCACATGCCTTAGTAAATAGTAAGCACCCTCCAGGTGCAGCAAGGAAACAATAGGAGCAGATAAACAAGTTTATGATTCACCAAGCCCACTAAAGTCAGCCTGCATGCCCCTCAATATTGGGCTACACGGCCCTCAACAAGTAATGGGCCAAGGAAGGGGACACACTGCCATCAGAGTAAGGGTAGGATGAGACCCTGTGCTCAGGTACCCAGACACATCCTCCCTTGAAATTGTCTCGCCCTCAGCCTCCTGGCCCAACCGAGGGTACCCACGTGGAATAGCCCAGGACCCTTAGAGTGTCCCCTCAACTCCTCCTCCCCCCCACCACTCTCCAAGAACACCAGATTTCCCCTGATCACAGCCCAGGGCCTACTATGGCCATTGGCAGGCCCTTCCTTCATGAATGTGATGTTTTTAAGAGTTCGTGTCTGTTGTCGCATGTGAAAGAATTGCCCTCCACAGTGTCCTTGAGAAAAGTCAAGTGCACTTCATTTTTGGAGTTTTTGTGTGTTCCTGTGCTGGGGAACTTGTTGATAAAGGCAGATGCTGTATTCCATTCTACGGTGGAGACACAGTTCCCCCTCCTGTTTCCGTGATGTGGGAGGACCGGGCACCACCTTGTTTCCTTTGGTAAGGAAGGGCTTGGCTCTGACTTGCTTATTGCATGATAGTGTTAAAGGAAGGAGGCCAGGTTGCTTTGACATTTATTCATAAAAGGGCGTTGTTCAGCCCTCGCTGTCTGTTGTTCTTGTGGGACTCCAAATCTTCGCTGTTTGATGGATTAACATGTGGGTAGACGAGCTTGGTCTCCAGCACTCACCTTTTCACCCCTCCAGCCATGACTTGAGGGGTGAACATGACAGACCCACCAGGCTTCTGACACCTAAGCAACGGGATGCCGCACAATATGGCTCCCCCAATCCCAAGCTTTCCCTCTCCACTTCGCAGCACGTGCGCGTGCACGGGTGCGCGCGCACACCCAGGATGAGGTGTAAGGGGCTTGGGCTTCCCGAGTGGGTTCACAGTTGGGACCTGGTCTGGATTGTCCTCCCCTGGGCTGCCCCCGGGGTTACCTGAGGGTTCCTTCTTCCAAACGGCCAGAAGCGTCGCCATTGAAAACGTGGGCAGAGGTTTCGACATCGTGCAAGACACTGAGTTGAGGGTTTCCTCGGCCAAGGGCCTCGAACAGCCGTGAAACAACGACAGAACATCCTGCTCCCTTGACCGTCTCCAGTCAAGTGAGCTGGATAGGGGGCTGTCTCTAGAATGTGGGTGCCTGGCTACCAGAGTTCTAATGTCAGTTGGGGGCTGTCACCAAGGAAGTGAGGTCACCTCTTGAAGGTTCCTTTACCTGGGCCCCTTCCTCCAATCAGCGCCACCCAATATCCCTTCTGGACTGTTGACTGCTCACCCTCCTCGCCCATGTCATCTCCTACCTGTACAGGGATATCCAACCCAGCCCTCCCCACGTTTCCCTGGGAATGGGCCAACTTCCTAGCTTTGAGGAGAGAGCTGTCCAGACCTCTTTTCCTCCCAGTAGTGTGTCATAAAAGAGGTTTAGTGCCTCACAGGGCCTCCCCTGTGCCCACCCCGACCTGCACAGTGGGGAGGACGCTGGACATCACTTCCCGGTGACATCATCAGGTGTAGGAGATCATCCCCACAGCACCTGTGGGCTGGCATCCCATGAGTCTGCATCCTACATACTTTGAGGTGGAAGAATTCTGAGCATGGGTGGGATACAACATGGATCCCATCTGAAAACAGGTGTGGGTTCCAGCCGTGTGATTTTGGGAAAGTCACCTCCCACCTTGGCCTCCTTTTCAGGGGTTGCACTTTTAGGGACTGAAATGAGAAGTGATTCAGTGATGGTCATCCTCGGGCCTCAAACCCACCAATGGTCTCCTGTTAAACTGAGAATCAGACCAAGTGCCTCATGTGGGTCCAACTGGTGGGAGCTGCGTGGAGGCAGCCCCCGCGAAGACCAGGAATTCCCTCGGGTGGGACGGCCTTGGCGAGGGGAAAGAAGGATGGAGGGAGACACCGGAAAGAGGTTTACAGGAGCATCACACACACACACTTTTATTATTAAAGCCTGGACCCTTTTATAGGGGCTTCTGACCATTTCCTCAATTGCAAGTTATGTTTCACATGATAAGGATGTTTTTCTCTTTCTCAGAGCTTTTACCTTTTTGTAATTGTATCTTTCCAGGGTACACCAGTTACCATGACTACCTTACAGGGGGTATACTTGAACTTAGTGGCAAAAGGAGTCTCAAACTTTTCCTATCCTACCAAGAGCTGCATATCATTGCAATAGAGGGGAACTTCTGTTTCTCAGTCAAAGCTTCAGTTTTTGTTGCTGCAGCAATGTACAAAGCAAAGAGTTAAAACAAGGCTGTTCATTAAAATACCTCATGGTCATTAAGTTGTCTCTTATCAGAACTCCCATGGCTGAGAGACCTTGGTCTCCTGATCTCCAAGGAAACCTTTCACAGCTGCATAGGCCAAGGGTCCCCTCGGGCTGTAGCCTGTTTTAGGAAGTTTCCTTTTCTTTAGGAAAGCTTGCCCCATCATTGACTTACACAGCCAGCTATCATCAGGGTACCACAGGAACTTGTCATAAATGCAGTGAGTATATTGTCTCCTATAGGAGGAAAGGCACATGGGTTCATAGAGACAGGAGATATTACATGACCAACCATAAGGCAGCATCCCAGACATCCAGTGCTGAGTGTGGATCTTTATTTCAATGTGGCCTTGTCAGACACTGGGATGCTGTTGGCCCCCAACAGGAGCCTCCCCGGTGGCCGCAAGCAGTCCCTGCCCCTAGTGTGAACATCCCTGTGTATTTGCTAAGTGGCTAGTGTCTGGCTTCTGAACAACAGATCATCACTTCTGTGTTATTCTTGAGTTTTCTTCCTGCCTGTCTACCTCTGTTTTCATTTCTCTGTGTGTGTGTGTGTTTTTGTCTCTGTCTATATGTCTGGCTTGCTGGCTCTCTTTCTATCTCTCCCCAACCTCTGCACCCAAGAGAGCTCCAGTGTTGTCAGCTCCCCTATGTCGAGGTCCTGATGGAGAGGAGTGCCCTGGCCAACAGGCAGAAACCCACTATTCTTTGTTAAACTGAATGATAATGTTAAACACTCAAGTAATTTGACTTGATATTGTAAATAAAAGTTTGTGAGACATTAAAGGTCCAAAAATATATTGACACATGATTGTAATTGATTGCACACTTTTGAATAAGTAACATTCAGCTTCATAGTAATATTCATAGTAATATTTATAGTAATTGATTGCACTCTTTTGAATAAGTAACATTCAGGTTCATAGTAATATTCACAGAATAAGGGAAAGGAAAGTATCTAATTTACTGTCATTGCACTTGGCCATTAGACCTAAGCCTGTTCTAGAAATTGGTGATTGAAGTGAAAGAATTCAACATTTGCCCTGCTTTTTAAGAAAGACATGCAGTGCATTTTCAGTGAATGAAGAAAAACCGTTATTTATAGAAGAATACCAGCTAATAAATATAGAAGGAATGGTATTGGGTTCTCGGAAAAGTCGACGTATTTTTTCTATGTTTTTTTGTTGCAAAAATGTGTCATGACTTTTTCGACAACCCAATAGAATTAGAAAAATCACCATTTTGTTCCCACCAATGTCATCAATTATTGATTCAGACAAGGATTGGAAATGAATAAAATGCCATTGGGTGAGAGGCTGTTAGCATGGCACCAGGGTGCCTTGCTGGGGGTTGTTTGTTGGGAGGGGAGAAATGTGTGTCTGCTGTTGAGCTATGTTCTGGTCTCCTCCAGCACGTGGTGGGGTTTACCATCCCTAATAGGGGGACAGTGGAATCTGTGTACCTGCTGGCGTAATGCAGCACGAAGACCCGATGGCACCTACTCAGTTTTCTTCCCCCAGATGTTTGACCTTAGCATGAAGACCTAACTTCCAGTCACAGGAAACATGGGAGCTAGAGGATCGATTTGTAAAACATCGTGAGATGAGGCGTGGGTTGGAAGTACAGAAGAAACAACAATTGGAAGTACAGAAGAAACAACAGCCAGAGGTTGATAATTATTGAAGCTGGCTGATGGGGATGCATTACATGACTCTGTTTACCTTGTACATTTTTGAAATTTTCTGTAATAAAAAACTTAAAGAAAAAGCACCATGAAGAAACAAAAAGACAAATGCAGGTTACGAGACAGTCCATATTCTGGTCTCTTGAAAGATTCTGTCTTGGAGGGAAAAAAAAGCTGTGGCCTATTCTAAATTAAAAGACACTAAAGGGACACCACAAAATGCAATATTTTTTGTGCTTTGTTGAATGAACTTTGATTGAATCCTGCTTCTTGAATATTGACTAAAAAAGACATTTGGGGAAGAACTTGCAACAGTTGCAAATGGATATTAGGTGATGTTAGAAAATATTTTTTCAGGCAGTTTGATGGTTTTGTGGTAATATAGGAGAAGATCTTTATTTTGGGGAAATGCATGATAAAATGTGTAGGGGAGATGTGTCATGATGTGTGCAATATTCAGATAGTCACCCCTCCCCCCTTCCCACATGTTTGCAAATGCACACACAGCAGCACACATGGCAAAATGTTAATAACTGTTAGATTGAGGTGACACCAGTGTTCACTGTACTATTTCAACTTTTCTTACTGAAAAATTTTAGACTAGAATATTGGGGGAGAATTGAATACATTTCTAGTAGTAGAATTAATTGTTGGTTTATTGACAAGAGGTTTTAAAGCTTTTTGACTCATGTTAAGTTCCCTATTGGTAAACTCTTGAAATCTTGGTCCTTGGACACTGCTTATTAGTTTTTTCCGTCATTAACTGTATCCTGATGAACATCGTACTCTTGTACCAACATATTGGGAAGGATAAACTGAATGATGGTGAAGTTTGAGGGCATGTGTGAAATGATTTCTGTCCAGGAGAGTTGAAGCCAGTGTTCTTTTTGATGATAATTTTCTGCCATGGAACGCATATGGTTAGTGACCTGATGATGACCAGAGAGTCGTTTGCTCCTGTGTCTTCATTTTTCCGAGGCATGCCTGCCTGTGTACTAAGTTCCCTGGATATGCAGTTAGGTGTATTGTCCTTTTCTATTGTCTCCTTTGTGATAAGATCCCTTGTAAGTGGTATCATAAGCTTTATAATTTTATTTTGATGTTAAAAACATTATTATTTAGACTTCTTACTAATACGCAGAAAGGGAATTTTGTATTTCAGTTAGACATAATATAAGGTGTATGTGACTGAGATTTAGTTTACTCCTTCATTCATTCTGCAGGTGTTTAGTGTCACTGTCTCAGACAGTGTGCTGGATGCTGGGGCAACAAACATGAAGCTACAGTTTGTGCCATGGAAGACCTCATGGTGTAGAAAGGTGAACAAATTAGACAGATACACTGAAATGCTGTATTCAGATAAACGGAAATGCCATGTCATAGCTGTGTGTCCACAGTGTGGTCAGAGCCAGGGGGCCGGAGTTCTGATGGGAGGATTTGTCAGATAAGACACTGTTTGAATTGGAAGTTAGTAAAGAAGGGCCTTCTAGGTGGAGGGAATCACAGCAGAAAGAATTATGGAAAAGCATACCTTTGTCTAACTTCTGAATGGCTGCACACAGAGTGTGGGTGTGGAGAGGTGCTCACAGGTGCTGGGTGGGACCAAACTGAAGGGCTTTGTATGTACCTGGGAACTCAGACTGCAAACTGTGAGAGGAAGGAGCCCACTAAGGACCTTAAAATGGAAAGTACATTTTCAGTTGCATGTTTTGAGATTTTATTTTGGTGGAAATAGGTGACATTGGCTGTGGAGTAGAGACTGCTATATGGGAGACTGTTTTGTGACAGTTCAGATGAAAGACATTGGTGTCGGGAATAAAGAGAAGACAGAGGTGAGAGACAGAGCTGAGAGACATGTGCAGGGGCCTGGTGATCTCTGAGTCATCGGGATGAAGGAGAGTGTGGAAATGCTATGTGATTTCAGAGCTGAGAGGGTGGGACTTCATAAAATGAAGCTGAGACGGTGACAGGGACAGCTTAGACTCTGGACATTTCAGATCAGAGCACAGCTCTGATGCTGTTTTTTTATTTGCTGAAATGACATTAAAAACTACAACTCAATAACAGCAACCAAAACAATCCAATTCAATTCAAAACCCCATGGAGGACCTGAATAGACATTTCTCTAAAGCAGACGTGCAGATGGCCAATGAGCTCATAAAAGAGGCTCAGCGTCATTAATAAGTAGGCAGATGCAAATCCAAACATGGTGATATACCACTTCACACACACTAGGACACCTGGTATTAAACAACTGAGGAAAATCACACGTGTTGGTCAGGATGGTGAAAAGTTGGAACCTGTGCATTGCTGGTGGCAAAGTAAAAAGTCCACTGTGGGAAAGAGTTTGGTTTCTGGAAAAGTTAGAGCTAGGGTTACCTGTGGTGCAGACATTCCCCTTGCAGGTGTGCACACGAAAGAATTGAAAGCAGGGTCCCAAACACAGAGTCGTACAGCAGTGTTCACAGCAGCATTATTCACAATAGCCACAAGGTGGAAACAACCCAGGTGTCTGTGGACAGATAAATGGATAAACAATATGGGACACATGCCTACAAAGGGACATCTTTCAAAGGGCCTTTAAAAGAAAGGAAATCCTGACACACGCTCCAACATGGATGGAGCTTGTGGGTGCGATGCTGAGTGACATGAGGCAGACCCAGCAGGACTCTTTCATGAGGTCCTTTGAGTAGGCAAATTCACAGAGACAGAAAGGAAAGTAGAAGCTGGTGGCAGGGAGAAATGCAGAGTTTTGTTAAATACGCAGTTTCTGTTTGGGATGATGGAAAGTTCTGGAAATGGATAATGTTGAAATTCCTTAACTTTGTGAGTGTACTTAATGCCACTGAAATCATACACTAAAAATGGTTTAAGTGTAAATTTTGTGTTGTGTGTATTATACCACGATTTAGAAACCCATAAATGCCCTGAAATAATTTCAGTGATTGTCAAGCATGCCATTGAAAATTTAATGGCTTTTCCTAGTTTATTTTTTGTAGATGGATTTTTAAGAAAGGGAAATGTCAGTTTTTCTAAAGATGTTTTTAAACTGAGTCTAGGAAGGTCTAAGAATGATGTGATCATTAAGTAAATTGGAGATTATAAACTAGTTTGGCAATTTTCAGCTCTTCTTTTTTTTTTTTTTTTTTGGTAGCTGAGCCATCCTGCCACCTGTTGGCAGCTCAACGGCAACTCAGCTCGGGCTGGCCTCGAACAGCTGTTGCTCAGAGCTCAGCTCGCACTCTTGAGCGAGCTCTTAACCAACTGAGCCACTCGGCCGGCCCTTCAGCTCTTCTCATACTCTTTCTCTTTGATATGGGTTGACTGTTTGTGTTCACTGTTTCCTGCAAGGCTTTTACCTAGTAGGTTTTTTGTTTTTTAGTCTTGCCTTCTCTTTTCATAATTTTACTTGCAAATATGGTTTATCTTTCCTTATAGTATTTATCATTAATTAGTCCAATTTTATTTATTCTACGCTGTATTGTTTTCATGGTGTATGTATGGGGCTGAAAAGGAGAGACAGTTGTGTACACGTCTTAATTATTTAGATGCCATTAGTTAATTGGTTTTATGTAAATACAGTTTGCTTAGGAGAGCATTTTGTTTTAATTTTAGGCATGTGCTGTGACTTTGTTATATCACAGGACAAGTCTGGAAAAGCCTACAGTAAGTTTCTTTTTGAAATTGTATGGCATCTTATGATTCCAAATATGCATCTCTTTGATTTTTTTTCATTCAAACCAAGTAGCCATTAATATAGTGGTTTAACCTAACTATTTTTATATTGTCCGTTAAAGAATTTATCCTGTTGGGAAATGCAATTCGTGGTTGTTAGGAGTTTTTTGAAACAAAACAAAAGCATACATCTTGTCTTACCCTTTCTTTCAGGTAGAGATGAAGTAGGAAAATGCAGATGTATGCATATATTGCAGAGCTCGTGTATTAACAAGCACAGCATAGATGGAAGGGATTATATAACTCCTTTACCTTTTCGAGTAAACTTGAGTGTTTCCATGGATTTGTGTTTGGTTGGAGAATATTGTTGAATTGAGTTGGTTTCAGAAGTATTGGTACTCGTACATCTTATAGTAACCGAAGATATGATTTTTACTGAAATAAAATCACTAAAATTTAGCAGCTTCACTGGCTTACCATTTTCCATCCTTTGCCTAATAACAATTTAATGGAGTGAATTATGAAGTATTTTCTTAGAGGTTTATTTTTTTTCCAGTTTAAGTGGTAAATAAGAAATCATTTTGGTTAGAGTAAAGCACATGACAATATTAGTCTTTTTCCTGTTTCTCATCATCTTTTTCATGCCTAGTGCTAAAGTTAAAATTTTGTCACATTGTCACTTTGGTGCTGATATTAGCCCCTGGAATTTCATATTGAACTCTTAGATTTCATTTTGTTTTAGACTTGTTGGTTAGAATTACTTTCTAAAAAATATTATGGTAAATGATGACATTGTTTTCTAAAGCTCTATTAAGTTGGAAGAAAATCCAATATGTTATGTTTCCTAAAACATGTTCTAAAGAGTAGCTTCCTTACCTCTGTTTCCCTCCTTTACCTGACAGGGTGCAAACGTTTAACCCAGCAAATATGGGTTGTTGTTTGAATGAAGCAGCTCTTCACATGAGGTACCTCCAGGTCCACCCAGGTATTCAGTCCACCAGGATCAGAATATTATTTGGGCTTCTTTGTGTTGGTTCTGAGGTAAAATTGTTTACCTAAGAGTTTGGGATGATGACGATTTCCATGGTAACAGCACAGATCTGTGCCAATTTCTCTGACTTCAGTGTACACGTCTGAGTTCTCCTCCTCACTTGCTATAAATCATCTAGAGGTTCTTTTATCCCCTAAGTAGTAAAAGCTTACGGCTTAAAGATAATTAGACTGAATTCTTAGGTCTGCCATTTATTCATTGTGCTTCTTTGGGCAAATCATTAGTGCTTTCTTAGCTTTAATTTTGTTTTTATATTTGTTACAGAAATACTATCATTTCCCACTTAGGATTTATGCAGAATTAAATGAGCTGATGTGTACCATCTTGGACCCAGGGCTTAGTACATCTTAGACGTGCAAGAAACCGGAGGTGCTCATTGGTGCTGCGTTTCCCTGTGTCGCGGTCAGTTGTGAGCTCCCTGAAGCCCAGGGACACAGGGGACCCAGCTGAGTGTGGTGGGAGGAGTAGATGCTCTTGAGGGGAGAAAAGGGCTCATAGATTTTACTCCATTTCTGTGTTAAGACAGAAGGCCTGGTTTCTTCCACTTTTTTCAATCACTCGTTTTCCAAAAAGACAGCCTTTTTATTGACTTGCAGCTTTTCTTTTCTGTGGAAGTGCATTTCTTTGTAAAGGGGCGTAGGAGACAAAACTTCTTTTGTAGCTGCCAAAGACACACCGCTGCTAGGCGAGGTTCCAAACCAGAACAAAACCAACCAACCCAGACTGCCTTATGGCCATTCCCCCTTGGGGTCTGTAATGTGAGGATGGCTGTGTGTGGACAGTCCCTGGGCTGTGCTGAGCTCCCCCTGAGTGTGCTTGCTTAGGATTCCCCTGCTTAAGAGGAGAGGTTTCTAGGAACAAACTAGAAGATACTGTGAGAAACAGCATGGAATAGTTTAGAGGGTTGCTTTTGGAGATGGCCTGGGTCTAGTTGCTGGCGTGATCTGGAGAAGATATTTCTTTGCAGAGAGAGTGCAAAATTTGTGTAGAAATGGAGGCATCTTGTATTGGTGATTGATTATTTGTTGTTTACTACTAGAGAACCTTTACTCACCATGTTCAGCATGCTGCATCCACTAGATGAAATAACCCCAGTTGTTTGTCAGTGTACAAGTACAATTTTATATATCTTTTACATAACTATTTTTTGAGTTTGAAGGGGAGAAATGAAGGCGCTTATGAAAATTTGATTTGTTTTATAAAAACAATATACGAGGTGTGATAAAAAATACAGTGAATGGTTAAATTAAAAAATAATATATTACAGTAAATGATACATTGCCATTAATCCTCCTCAAAATACTCCCTTCAATTTGAACACACTTGTCCCATCGTTCTTGCCACTTTCTGAAGCAGCTCTGAAAGTCCTCTTTTGTGACTGTCTTTAATTGTGCTGTGATGACTGCCTCAATGTTCTGAATAGATTCAAAACATTTTACTTTCACGGTTATTTTGACTTTGCAAAGAGCCAGAAGTCACATGGTGCCAGGTCAGATGAATAAGGTGGATGAGTTGGGACACTGTGTCTTCTGTTTTTTTTCCAAGCTTTCCTACTGTCAGCAAGTGTCCGTTTCCCATCTGTGAATTACCACATTTTTTTCCTATTTTGTGCTTTTCGTTGGTGATTTAGTTGTTCAAAATGGCTCCCAACATATGAGATGTGTCAATTAAGTTCGCGAACTTGCCACCTTGCACTTACATTGGCAGCCCTGTACAAACAGCTCGGTAAGGTGTCATAACCTTGGTACATCAGTGTCTCACAGCTGTGTTTGTGTCGACGTGTGGCAGTGTCTTGCTGAGTGGCGTTCATTATTGTATGTTTTTGTGTGCTGTTGCAAGAATGTCTGAGCTTGAATTAGTGCAACGAACAAACATTAAATTTCTTGTTAAACTCAGCAAGAGTGAAAGTGAAATCAGGGACATATTAGTCCAAGTTTATGGGGATAATGCCATGAAGAAAGTGGCAGTGTACAAGTATATTAAACATTTTTCTGAGGGGAGAGAATGCGTCACTGATGAAGAGAGGTCATCATTGCTAGACTGCTAGCAATGAGCAGAACTGATGAAAATATTGCAAAAATTTGTTGAATTTTTTTGTCAAAGTCATGAGTTGACTCTGAGAAGCATAGAAGACCAAGTAAACATTGATAGAGAAACAGTTAGGGAAATCTTAACTGGAAATCTTGGCATGAGAAAGGTGTATGCAATAATGATCCCGAAGAAGCTCACCAATGAACAAAAGCAGAATTTCTTCAAGGATCTCTGACTCCTTATAGCAGAATAGGCTATTTAGAGACTACAATCTGAGGGTTGGGGATGTTCTATTCCCTCACTCCCTCAAAGATAACTTTTCAAAAAAGATTTTAGTGTATCCTTCCTTTGTTTTGATATGAGCAAATATGTTTATATATTCATACACCCTTCTTAGATACACGGAAGTGTGCCATACCCACATTCCTCCAGTTTGCTTTTTTCACTGAACACATCCTGGCCATCACATCACAGTATATAGAGATATCCCTTTTCATATCTCAATGTACCCTATCGTGTGAAGGTACTACAGTTTATTCTACCAGCCTCCTTTTAATGGATATTTGCATCCTTTTCTGTATAAATAATGAGAGCAGTGAATTTTCAACAACGACAGAAATGTAAGTATATGTATGTAGTGAAGAACTGATCTTACCAAAGAGAGGTTTAATCTTTGCCTTTAGCCACTGGGAGGTGATTGCTAGTCCCCGCAGAATGTCTTGGTGATAACAGTGTCTTTGTTTGCCTGGGGACATTGGGCCACACAGTATTAGTCCTGACTTCTGGAGGAACCGGAGACCAAAGGTATTAGCCAGATCTCCAGGAGAGGCTGGAGAAGAAAGGCCAGCCATGCAGACAGTGTGTAACTGAGCCCTAGTAAAAACTGGACACCAAAGCCTTGGATAAGCTTCCTTGGTTGACAGTCCTGTGTGCTCATTGTCATACATCATGGCCGGGAGAAGGTACCACTGTCCAGGACTTCACAGCCATTAGTCAGCTGGAATTTCTGCCCTTGGATCCCTCCTGGACTGTGTCCTATGCATCTCTTCCCATGGCCGATTTTCATCTCTATGCTCACCTGTAGTAATGCATGAGCACAGCAGCTTTCAATGAGTTCTGTGAGTGTTCTGAGCAAGTTATCAACCTGAGGTGATTTGGCAAACCCCCCAAAGTTTTGATTGGTGTCAGAAGTGAAGGAAGTCTTATGGGGACTGATCCCTCCTCAGACTTTGCAATTTGGTTAACTTGTTGGAACAAGAAACGAAAGTATTTTGAAAGAATTAGCTTGTTTTTTTGTGTGTGTGTGTGTATTTTTTTTTTAAAGTCACTCGAAGTAGAAGTATAAACAGCTTGTTCAGTGAAAAGATGCACAATAATGCCTTATTTTACCTATTGTTTTAGTACTGGGCTTCCATTTTCTTTTTAGAACCTTCAACTTGTAACAGATCTACGTTTTAGAGTACAGACTTTATTTTTGGAATCCCACATGGCTTTAAAGGATACATAACTACCTCAGACTGGATTTATGACAATAGCCCTTCTACTTGGGAAAGAATAAAGAAGTGAAAATCATCCTACAGAGGCACAGATGGGATGCACAGCAGGGCTCTGGGCCTCCCAGTGGGCAGAGGGGAGGGGAATAGAGAGCCCTGAGAAAATCGTATTCTCTGGGAATCTGAAACAGAGAACCACCTCCCACATCCTCATTTCTGTGGCCAGTTGCAAGGTATTGATGGAAACCATTCCTCCCACTTCCAGAAATTCTCGTTCAACAAGTACTTGAAAACCTTCTATTTTCCTGACACTTTCATATGCTTAGGAAGTATCTGTGGACAAAATAAAGATTTCCACCATTGTAGCAATTACATTCTATCAGGCTTAGATAGACAATAAATAATAAGCATAAGGGATTAAAAATTATATGGTATGGTAAAGGTGATAAGGACAATGCAATGATTTAAGAGACTAGGGAAGAAGGGATGAGCAGGGCAGGAGTGAATTGAAGAGTTAAGTAGGATGATTTGGGTCCCTCTCCCAGAGAAAAGTGGGATCTGAGCAAGCACTTGAAAGGGCGGGGAATTGGGCAGGTGGGTGCTGGAAAATGAACCAGGCTGAGAGAAAGGCTGGGGCAAAGGCCCTGTGGCATATTTGAGAAACAGGATGGAAGCCAGTAAATCTGGAGTGAAGTGAGTGAGGGGAAGGAGATAGAGACGGGGCCTAAGACTGAGCAAAGCTGTAGGTGAGCTGCCTTGGGAATGAGTTGGAGAAGGTCTGTCCTCTACTGTCACCACAGCTGTCGTTTCTGCCCATATATACTGATTGCTGCATCACAGTGTTTAAAACAGTATTTCACAAAAAAATAGAACTAGGAAGAATTCTTTGATTTAATGTGGATTTTCTTCATTTTTTTCAATTAACATAACCCAGTAGATACTTCTAAACAGAGCAGAGTAGAATGGAAGTTCCCAGCCTCGGTGCCAGCAGGTCTGGGTTTGTGACCCCAGTGACCCACTCTCAAGCTGTGTGACCTAGGCAGGTTGGTTCTCCTCTCTGACTATTACCTTAGCTCTAAAGTGGGGATGGAGGGCCGGCCAAATGGCTCACTTGGTTAAGAGCTCGTTCAAGGGTGCAAGCTGAGCTCTGCGTAACAGCTGTTCGAGGCCAGCCCGAGCTGAGTTGCCGTTGAGTTGCCAATAGGTGGCAGGATGGCTCAGCTAAAAAAACAAAAAAACAGGGCCGGCCGAGTGGCGCATTGGTTAAGCGCTGGTTTTGGGATGCCAGCGGCCCCGGTTCGGATCCCACATGAGGGCCAGTGACACTGCCCTCTACAGCTAACAACAGCTCCACCTGGAGCTGGGCTGTGCGAGCCCCGGTGATGGTGTGGGCTGCAGCCCCTGCTGCAGTGGGCTGCCATAGGCTGCAGTGAGCGGCTGGCAGCCAGCGTGAGCGGCTGGCAGCCAGCGTGAGCTGCCAATAGCCGCGATGAGCGACATCCAGAGGCCAGCGACCGATCTGCCTCATCCGGGAAGAGCAATGACGATACCAACAGTGAAGCAACATCCTCCGCAACTAAAACTGAAGAACAAGAAGACGGCAACTTGTCTGTTCCCCTTCCCCGATTCCCCAACGCTGTTCCCCTCCACCAATTCCCCAATAAAATCTTTAAAAAAAAAAAAAAAATAAAATAAAAAAAAACATAAAAAAACAAAAAAAAAAAACAAAAAACCCAAAATAAAGTGGGGATGGTAATCAGTACCTGTTATAGGCCGAATTGTGTTCCCTCCAAACTCGTATATTGAAGTCCTGGCCCTAGTGCTTCAGAACGTGGCGCTATTTGGAGTTAGGGTCTTTATAAAGGTCATTGGATTAAAGTGAGGTCATTAGCGTGGGCCCTAATCCAATATGACTGTTGTCTTTATAAGAAGTGGAAATTTGGATGCAATCGTGCACAGAGGAAAACTATGTGAGGACACAAGGAGAAGACAGCCATCTACAAGCCAAGGAGGGGCGTCAGGAGAAACCAACCCTGCTGACACCTTGATCTTGGACTTCCAGCCTCAAGCACTGTGAGGAAACAACCTTTTGTGTCGAAGACCCCCAGTCTGTGGGACTTTGTGATGGCAGCCCTAACAGACTAATCCAGGACCCCAAAGGGTATGTGATAGGGTATGCTTTTTGGTAACTGGCTCCCAGATCAGATTTGTTCTCCCCCCAGAGGCTCATGCTCCCCACTGGCAGAGATCCTGCCAGGAACAAGCAAGCCCAGGCAAAATCGCCAGTTTTTACTTTTCCCCTTATGGAAAATATTTTTTCATTAAATAGACAAGTTTGCAATTTAAATTTCATCTGCACATCCCTTTTTATTTTACCATATGAAACACATGAAAGTAATATAGAAGTATAGTTAACAATGGAAGTTCATAGAAAAGTATAAATTAAGTCCCTCTCTCCATGCTTCCGGCCCCTGCTGTGTGCTCAAAGGTAAGCACGGAATACAGGTTTCTTATGGATCCTGCCAGGAAAATGTTTCATTCATTTATCAGAAAACACAGGAGTTTGAATCCTTTAAAAATTTACACAGAAGACATCAAACTCTGAAGATTACCACTCCTCTCCCTTAATCTCTTGCAGATCTTTTCCTATGGGCCATACAGATCTGCCTCCATCTCCTGGGCTGTATGAGAGCTCACATCATTCAGTGTGAAGGGCAGGTGCTTCTAGGGAGGGGTGTCAAATGCTGGCTCTCCAGAAGGTCCTCAGAAACCTGGGTGCCTGCACCTCTCTGCTCTGCTGTCCCCAGAGACATCTTCACCTGAGGGTGGCTGTAAGATGTCGCCACTGGCTGTTAGGGGAGTGTGTGTGTGTGTGTGTGTGTGTGTGTGTGTGTGTGTGTGTGAATTTTCATTCATAGGAAAAGGGGAGAGGAGAGAATAGCATCTTTGTAGTCAGGCTGAGCTAACTTAAGTACTTCCCTTAGACATGACTGTTGCTGGGGAAACACCCTGTGCAGACTGGCCTAAAGGACCCTCCTCTAGTGAGACGTGGAGGGGAGCCTGAGTGTGGGTTCCTGGGCGGGAGGGGTGTGGAGAATAGGTGGGGGCCAGCAGTGTCTGCAGGGTAGGATATATCTCATTTGCGCAGAACTGCATATGTGTACTTAAGCATGTGTAGGTAGGTGACTGAAGAAGGATGTTCACCCAAACTCACTAACAGTGGTTATCTTTGATTAGCCATTTCACTCTTTACAGTGAACACATTTATATTATATATATATTTATATATATATTTTATATATATATATATATATGCACCATAAAGCAACCATTTCATAAATCACCACCTATGATAGAAATAGGGTAATTGTCTTTTCCCAGGAGCATACAGAGTTTTATGGTAATTCGTTATAAGGAGTTATAAGGCATAATTATTCCAGACACCCTTTAGACATGTGTCATTAACTGCAAACTTGTATGAATTCTGCTTTACCTGCTCTGAGCTGGGAGCTGGGGGTTCAAAGATGAAGGGTTCCTGCCTCTCCTCCAATGGTGCTTGGGGTCTAGTGGGGCAGGACAAGACATGCAAATAGAAGAACTGAGGCACCATGTGGTTGTTTCCATGAAAAGTGCAGGGCCACAGAGAGGAAGTGATCCATGGGCTAAGAGAAGCTGAGGAGGGGCTGCAGGGGGTGTGATGTCAGAATTGAGTGGGAACAATCATAGGAGGTGGGTGCCTGGCAAGCCCACTAAGGAACGGGGCCACCTGCCATTCTCACTGCAGGCCAGCCTTATGGAGTATAGGCCAATGTCTTATATTTGTTTTCTCTTGTTGTGTGACAAATTGCCAAAAATTGGGGGGAAAAAACAACATCCATTTATTATCTCACAGTCTACAGTTCAGAAGTCCAGCAAGGCATGGCTGGCCCAATGCTCAGTCTCACACCGTGAAATCAAGGTATCTGCAGGGCCATATTTCTCTTAGAAGTTCTGGGGAAGAAGTCGTTTCCAGGCTCAGTCAGGCTGTTGGCAGAACTCAGTGCAGTGTCTTGCAGCACCCTCCATCTTGGAGGTAGTAATCCCAGCCAGGCCCTGAGGAATTCCTGGGTTTCTAATGTCTCTCGCCTCCCTTTCTGTCTTCCTCTTGTGCGTTTAAGGACTCCTGTGATTCCTCTGGACCAACGTATACAATCCAGGGTAATCTCTGTTTTAAGGTCCACGCATTAGTCACCTGAAGTACATGTGCAGTCTCTTTTGAGGAGTAAAGAGTTGCAGTCCTGGGGATTAGGATCTGGAATTTTTTTTTTTGTGGGGGGTGGTCATAGTTCTGTCTGCCAGGCAACCATCAATACCTAGCACAGAGTCCTGATGAAACACCCAGAGGGACACCAGGCCTCCTACCAGGAGAGCAGGGCCTGTCCCAGCCCCACCAAGCCTCTTCCTCTGGGAGGTGTCAGTGAAGTTGGTTAGTACAGGAGCTGGGGACCACCTGACCTGCCACCAGGGCCCAGCTAAGAACTGGCATGCAAATATTTACTATTATTATTATTATTTATTATTTTAAATTATTTTAAATTAAAAATGGCCAACATTTTAAAAAATGAGGTCTCATGAAAATCAAGATTTGTGTTTTCAAAATTCAGTAGCTCTAGCAACCCTGAGTTCCTATGGGCTGGAAGTAGGGGCGCCCCAGGGGAAAGGAGAATGTCTCCCCTTCTTTCTGCTCCAGGAAGCACCACTCTGAGCCCACTCCCAGCTCTTCCGGGGCTCCACTAAGGTGTGGCAGGTGCTTAATATTTATTAACTCCTTTATTCTCAAAACAACCGGGGAGGCAGAGCTGACTTCTGTTTCACTGATACAGAAAGCTCTGTATGGTCACAGGCCCAGAGCACAGGGCAGTGCTCTTTGTCAGGTGGCCACTTCTCTGACGCCAGCCCGAGCTCCCACCCTGCATTCCCGCACCCCCTCACGCGGCCTGCCAATGGCCAGTGGGGAAGGGGCCAGAGCTGGGAGCCAGTCCGCAGCCTGGGGCCTTCCGTGTAGTCACATGAAAGGCCCAGCGGATTGCTGATCGAGTCCCCAACTGGCTGAGGGCAGAGCCCGCCCAGCGCTGGGCCGCCCACATCCCTCCCAGCGATGCCTGGACCCGCCTTCCTGGTCCTCGCCTGCAGCCCAGGGATCTGCAGCCCGCTTCGCTCTCAGGGACCCCCGAGGTCCCCAGTGACAGCGACCGCACAAAGCCAGAGCCTGCTGCCAGTGTGGGGGGCGGACTGTTACTGTGTGAAAGGAGGGCGCGGGCCCCTTCTCCCGGCTCCTCACTCCTCTGGGCCAGGGCGCAGTCTCGGGGCCGTCCTCCCGGGAATCACACCGCAGACTGGGCGCACCGAGAGTCGGTAGGGGCTCCGTCAGGCGCGCACCCAGAGGCCCACCAGAGCCGCTTCCACAGTCAGGGCGGAGCTGGAATCCAACCCCGTGCCCCAACGCCTGCGGGCCTGTGTTCGCTGCCTTCCGTGCGTTCAGAAAAGGCAGGAAAACGACCCAGGGAGGAAGGCTGCAGGATGTGGGCTGGGAGCGCCAATGCAGCCCCTGCTCCTCTGGTCCCCTCCTGCCAAGCAGTGGGCCACAGTCCCTTGGCTAGGCTCTGTTTTAGTTCCACACAGCATGAGCTCAGTTGGAAGACTTGGACCTTCAAAGCGATCTTTCTTGGTTCTTCCTTTTGCTGGACAAGAACACACAGTGGAGAGGGAGGCAGGGTGCCAATGGTGGGAGCCTCCGCTCTGATGCAGGAAATCTTAGCTGGGATTTACAAGATGCTGAGGCTGTCACCTGGAGCCTCTGGTGTCCCCTCTGTAAGGTGGGGATGATGAATCACACAGTCCTGGAGGAGTTGTGAATGCTGTGTGGATCAGCCTGGGGCACTTGCCTGGCACATGTAATGACAGCCAGGTTTTCTGCCTGTCTGGGTCCATTCATGTATGCTCTCTTTCCCTTTGGTTGTGCAAGTGTGAAGGGGGTGAGGGTGTTTTAGCCTGTCTTTCTCTTCTGATTAGCTGCAGTCCCTCAGCTCCCCTCTGCTGCAGTGTGGTCCCTGCCTCTTCTCCATGGGATCCCATAGCTGGCTCAAGATGGCCCACAGGGCAGCCTTGTGCATGGGGTTAAAAGCCCAGTGCAGAGCATTGGCCTCCCTCTCTGGCCTGCTGGTCTCCGAAAGGGCTTGGCCACATCCAACAGGTGGATTCCCTTAAGGGAACAGGCAGAGAAGAGCAGGAAGAAAGGGGATGGATTCTTGGTCCCCAGCTCTGACCCAAGTCAGGCCTTGCTCCCCTCAATTTGCAAAATGATGGTCCTCACTGAGATGGCAAGTCTTGTGTGCAAAGAAAAAGTGTTTTTAGCTTTAGACTGTCAATTTCTTCCCTCTGTGGACTTCATGTTTCTTGGTCTAAATAAGAGAAAAATATAAAGAACTAATCGTTTGAGGTCTCAAGAAATACAAAGAGGGCTGACAATGGCCCAGAGCCCTGGCTGGGGCTTGTGTGTCTTTTGGCTGAATGCTGCCTGCAAGAGTCAGATGTTTATGTCTCTGTATCTTTCAAAGACCTCTCCCAGAGGTTAGTTCAATCAGATGCCCTCGGGGGTTAGGGAGCAACATCAAACCAGTGGCTTAGGTGGGGATGTTTCAGCTGGGGAGAAGAGTGGAGCTTGTGGTGACTCCTGGAAGGCATGCCACCTGCCCAAAGAGGACCACAGCTATCCATCTCCAACTGGTGTGGCTGCGTGGGTGTCATAGATAGCAAAAGTGTCCCCAAACTTTTCCCAGGCTTGGGTACATTCCCCCTTTATATGACTTTTGCAATGCTTTTTGTCAGGTGATGGAGTCCATTTCTGCAGTCTTGAGATCTTTGATCAGGAGACTTGCTTTGGCCAAAAGCAGGTGTGACACAAGCAGAGGTCTGAAAAATATTTGAGCATTGGTGCTGTTCTCCTGATGCTCTAGGGAACCTTGTGACCACCAGCATGGAAAAGAGCCTGGCTAGCCTGAGGCACACGTGAGTGTGACTCTCTGAGACTGCCCAGCACCAGGTGACCATAGAGATCACCTAACTTGCCCAGACCAAGGACTACCTGGCTGACCCACAGAATTTTGGAAAATAATAAGTATTCATTTAGGTGAATGAGTATAATGATAGGCAGTAAAAGCTTACTGAAATATATAGCGCAGTATTGGCAGATGTTAGGATCTTTTAAGGAGAAAACAGAAGTTCACATTTTTGTATAAGCTCCGTTTCTTTCTTTCTTTTTTTTTTTTTTAATTGAATTAGTAGCTAGCCTCCATAAAGCACTCTCTGGGCCAAACAAAATACATGTTGAGTCTGCACTTGGCCTGTGGTTTGCTGGGTTTCTGCATAGTGGGACATGTTTATACCAACACTGAGTTGCTACCTGTTCTCCCACCCTTGCCATGGCTGCTCTGCCCCAGCTTACTCTTAGCAGCTGTTTCTTTATGTGGAATGCCCATAATATACAATGGTTAGACAATTAAGTTCGCAAACTTTCCACCATGGACTTACACAGTAGAAAGTTTGCAGACTTAATTGTCTGACCCTTCGTATGTCACAACTCCAGCTTCTCTAGCAGTCTTTCCATGTGGAAATGGAAGCCAGTCTTCATGGGAAAAGTGAAATTTGAAGATAGATCCATACTAAAGCGGGAAGGATACTCCTGGTTTTAGGTGAGCAAGAGATGCGGCATGGAAATGGAGCTTGTGGAAGACAGTGGAGTCCACCAGTTTGGGCCAGAGAAGAGGGTTCCTGTAGGGACAGTGAAGGAGACAGGATTGGAGAGATAGAAGGGAAATTGTGGAGCTCCTAAAAGCCAGAGGTTTCACACTTGTTTTTGTAGGCATTCTAGGCAGAGAGAAGTCACTTGAAGCTTTTGAACAGGGAGGGGTTGCATAGGAAAGCAATGCCCTACCACTGTTCTGGGCATCAGTGCACCCTAACCTCTGAGAGGGAAGAAGGGAGGAGAGAAGAGACAGACAGACAGAAGGTACAATGTTTGTACTGACAGAGGGAAAAACTGACCCGGGCCAGAATTTAACTTAAGATTTATGGTAACTACTCTTTACCTTAAATTATGGTTAGTTATTGTTGTTTCCTCAGATATCTAAAGAAAACATACTGGCTCTTTTCAGAGCACTTCTATCAACAACTTCATGTTTTGTTAAGGGCCTTGTAGCCTAGTGTAAATGTGTCTGGAGTTTACAATTGTTTTTTCCTGGGGGTGTAGGGAAGGAATTGCCTTGCTCTCTACCTACAGCTTCTGGACTCAATCTTCCCCTCCCTCCTGCTCTTCCCTCTCTCTCTCCCTAAGGGAATCCTCTTCCTCAGAATAAAGGCTCACAAAGTTGGAAGGGTAAGGGCAGAACACACAAAAATCTTAAATACTACACCTTTTTCTGCTTCAATAGTTATTTTTTCCAGTTTTGAGAAATAATTTATATACTGGGGTGCCAAAAAATGTATACACATTTTAAGAAAGGAAAAAACTGTATTAAAATTGTAATAATCTATACCGATAACAAAAGATGAATACAAGTCATATTTGACTTCTGCAATTACAAGAGGTGCTCAAAGTGGTTACCGTCAGCATAATTTTAATACAGTTTTTTCCTTTGTTAAACTGTCTATACTGTTTTTTTTGCTTTTACATAATAATTTATTTAAAAAAAACACACATCAGAGGAAGTGTCTTTTGCAGGTATTTCTGAACTTAAAACTCCATTAGTTGATAGATGTTGCTTGTGCCAGGGCTATGAATGTATACTCAGAAACACGAATGCCAGTGTTGCATGTCCTTCCCATTCTTGAGCCTAATCCTCAATACTGTGTGCTTTAACTTTTTTTTTAAATAAACATTTTAAAAAATAGTTTCAGATGTACAACACAGTGCAATAGTTATACTTTTTACCCCTCAAAGTGACAACCCCCCTCCCTCAATTCACCACCTCACTCCTCCCTGCCCCATATCATACATATCTATTACAATTCCTTTGACTCCCTTCCACAGTACACTCCACATCCCATGACTATCTATATATTCAATTACAGTTGGCATACAATATTATACAATATCAGCTTCAGGTGTACAGTGCAATGATCAAGCCTCTACTCCATCCATGAAATGGTCTCCCTAACAAGACATGTGACCATCTGACACCCCACAAAATATTTACAATATTATTAATTATATTCCTTGAACTCTCTTTAATATCCCTGTGGCAATATTGTAGTTGCCAATTTATGCTGTCTAATCCCCTCCCCTTCTCTCTCATCCCTACCCCCTTCCCAACTAGCAACCATTAGTTTTTACTCTATATCTGAGACTGTTTCTGTTTACTTTGCTCATTCATTTAGTTTGTCAGATACCACATATAAGTAAGATCATATGGTATTTGTCTTTCTCCGACTGACTTATTTCACTTAACATAATAGTCTCTAGGTCCATCCATATCATTGCAAATGGTACGATTTCCTTCTCCTTTATAGCGGAGTCTTACTCCATTGTATAAATGTACCACAGTTTCTTAATCCAGTCATCTACTGATGGGCATCTTGGTTGTTTCCAAGTCTTGGCTATTGTAAATAGTGCTGCAATAAATATAAGGGTGCGTATATTTTTTCGAATTAGCGTCTTGGATTCCTCTGGTAGATAACCAAAAGTGGAATTGCTGGGTCATACGGTAGTTCCATTTTCTTTTTTTTGAGATATCTCCATACAGATTTCCATAATGGATGCAACCAATCTGCAGTCCCACCAACAGTGCACCAGGGTTCCCTTTTCTTCACAACCTCGCCAGCATGTGTTGTTTGTTGATTTATTGATGAGAGCCATTCAAACCCGATTGAGGTAGTGTCTCATTGTGGTTTTTATTTGTATTTCTCTAATGATCAGTGAGGTTGAACATTTTTTCGTATGCCTGTTGGCCATCTGTATGTCCTCTTTAGAGAAAAATGCCTCTTCATATCCTCTGCCCATTTTTTAATTGGATTGTTTGTTTTTTTTGGTGTTGAGTTGCATGAGTGTTTTATAAATTTTGGATATTAACCCCTTATCAGATATATTGTTGGCAAATATCTTCTCCCATTCAGTAGGCTGCCTTTTTGTTTTATTGATGATTTCCTTTGCTGTGAAAAAACTTTTAAGTTTGATGTAATCCCATATATTCATTTTTTCTTTTATTTCCATTGCCCGAGGGGATATATCAGTAAAAATATTAGTGAGGGTAATGTCTGCAAATTTACTCCCTATGTTTTCTTCCAGGAGTTTTATGGTTTCAGGTCTTACATTTAAGTATTTAATCCATTTTGAGTTTGTTCTCATATATGGTGTAAGTAGGTGGTTCATTTTCATTTTTCTTTGCATGTGTCCAATTTTCCCAGCACAATTTATTAAATAGACTATGTTTACTCCAATGTAAATTCTTGCTTCCATTGTCATAGATTAAATGACCATATATGGATGGGTTTATTCCTGGGTTCTCTATTCTGTTCCATTGGTCTATGTGTCTGTTTTTATGCCAGTACCATACTGTCTTGATTACTGTAGCCTTGTAGTATGATTTGATGTCAGGTAGTGTGATACCTCCCACTTTGTTCTTATTTCTCAAGATTGCCATGGCTATTCGGGGTCTTTTATGGTTCCATATAAATTTTAGGATTATATGTTCTATTTCTAAGAAAAATGTCCTCAGTAGTTTGATTGGAATTGCATTGAATCTATATATTGCCTTAGGTAGTATTGACATTTTAACTATAGTAATTCTTCCTATCCATGAACATGGTATGTATTTCCATTTATTTGTATCTTCTTTGATTTCTCTCTTCAGTGTGTCATAGAGACATTTTACTTCTGTAGTTAAATTTATCCTGGAATATTTTGTTGTTTTTGATGCTCTTGTAAATGGGATACATTTCTTTTTCAGAAAATTTATTAGTTTATGGAAATGCTACTGATACTTGTATATTATGTTAATTCTGTATCTTGCAACTTTTTTTGAATTTATTCATTAGATCTTACAGGCTTTTTTAGTGTGGGGTCTTCAGGAGTCTTCAGGATTTTCAAAGCATTACTCACACACACACACTGGGGGTGCCAAAAAATGTATACACATGCCTTGTATTCATCTTTTGTTATCGGTATATATTGAGAATTACAATTTTAATACAGTTTTCCTTTCTTAAAATATGTATACAGGGCCGGCCGAGTGGCACGGTGGTTAAGCGCTGGCTTCGGAAGCCAGCGGCTCCGGTTCGGTCCCACATATGAGGGCCAGTGACACTGCCCTCAAAAAAAAAAAAAATGTGTATACATTTTTTTGGCACCATGTGTGTATGTGTGTGTGTATGTGTGTGTGTGTATGTATCTTCTTCCTTTCCAACTTTGATACTTTTATTCACTTTTCTTGCGTGATTGCTTTAGCTAAGACTTCTACTGCTATGTTGAATAGGACCAGTGAGGATGAGCACCCTGATCTTAGGGGAAAAGCCTTAAAGCATTCATCACTGAATTTGATAATAGCTGTGGGTTTGTCATATATGGCATATTTATATTGAGATAGGTTCCTTCTTTGCCTAATTTTTAAAGAGTTTTTATCATAAATAGATGTTGAATTTTGTCAAATGCTTTTTTGCATCTATTAGGATTATCATATGATTTTTTACTGTCATTCTGCTAATGTGATATATCACATCAAGTGATTTGCATATATTGAAACATCCTTACATCCCAGGGATAAATGCCACTTAATCATGGTGCATGATCCTTTTAATGTTGAATTTGGTTTGCTAATATTTTATTGAAAATTTTTGTGTCTGTATTCATCAGGGATATTGGCTTGTAATTTCCTTCTCTGGTTTTTGTGTCAGAATAATTCTGTCCCCATACCATGAGTTTGGGACTGTTCCCTCCTCTTTGATTGTTTGAAAAGTTTGAGAATAATTGGTGTTAATTCTTTTTTAAATGTTTGGTAAAATTCACCAGTGAAGACATTTGGTCCCAGCCTTTTCTTCATTGGGATATTTTTGATTACTGATTCAATCTAGTAATTGGTCTTTTCTGATTTTCTACTTTTTCCTAATTCAGTCTTGGTAAATTGTGTTTCTAGAATTTTCCTATTTCTTCTAGTGTGTTGTTGTATGGTAGTTTATAGTAACCTCCTACAATACTTTGAATTTCTGTGGAATCAGTTATAATGTCTCTTATTCCATTTATAATTTTGTCGATTTGGGTCCTTTCTTTTTTTTTGCCTCTTGGTTAGTCTGGCTAAGACTTTGTCAATTTTGTTTATCTTTCAAAGAACCAACTCTTAGTTTGGTTAATCTTTTCTATTGTGTTTCTGTTCTCTATTTCATGTATTTATGCTCCAATCTTTATTATTTCATTTCTTCTGCTAATTTTGGATTCGGTTTGTTCTTTTTTCTAGTTCCTTAAGGCGTAGAGTTAGGTTATTTATTTGGGATCTTTCTCACTTCTTCTTTTTTTTTAAGATTTTTATTGGAGAATTGGGGAGAGGAACATTGTGTTTTTCCAGGACCCGTAAGCTCCAAGTCAAGTTGTCCTTCAATATTAGTTGTGTGGAGGGTACAAGCTTTCAATCTAGTTGCAGGGTTGAGGGGGTGGGAGGGGGAAGGGTGTAGACCACCATATCATGAGGTCGTTGAACCAGCAACCTTGCTGCTAAGAGCACTGGCTCTCACCAGTTCAGCAGCAGCTCAGTTCAGGGACAGCTCACTGGCCCATGTGGGAATCGAATCAGGGACCCTGTTGCTCGGAGCTCTTGCCCTTAAATACTGAGCCACTCATCTGGCTCCTTTACTTCTTAATGTAGGCATTTCTTGCTATAAATTTCCCTCTTTGAACTGCTTTTGCTGTGTCCCATAAGTTCAAGTACATGTGTTTCCATTTTCATCTGTCTCAAGAAACTTTAATTTCTTTGGTCCATTGGTTGTTCAGGAGAGTATTAATTTCCATGTGTGTGGGAAGCTGATAGCAACCCAGTGTCTGACAAGGCCACATTGCCCTGCTCAGCACTGGATATTAGGGGTGCTGCCTTATGGTTGGTCATGTAATATTTCCTGCCTCTATGAACCCATGTGCCTTTTCTTCTATAGGAGACAATATATTTACTACACTTGTGATATGTTCCTGTGGTGCCCCAATGAGCTAACTACGCAGCCAAGGACGGGTAAGATCTCCTAAAAGTGGGGAGACAACCCAAGCCAGGCGGTAGTTCCATGGGGGACCCCTGAACTGTGATATTGGGGATCAAGCCCCTTGGAAACTGAGGCACAGACCTCTGACAAACTCAGGCCTGTGAGAAGCTGATGCATTTGCCTAAGGGCCCTACTGTGAATAGTCTCCTGGAAGATTAAGTCTTCAGGCCATGAGAGTTCCCGGTAAGAGGCAGCTCTAAGACATCCGCTGACCATGGATTTGTTAATCAGCTTTGTGTGAATTCCTTTGCCCAGTGCCTTGTTGCAGCAACAGATACTGAAGCTTTGACTGAAAAACGGATGCAGCCCTCTGTAGGATAGAGAGGTGTGAGATCCTTTTGGTTGCTAGGTATTGTTATTTACAAACAAATAGATTTTAGATGCTTTTACCTTAAACACAGCCACTCCTAGTCTTTTGGTATAGCTCAAGTATACTGTGAGTTTTATGATTGTGTTTAACTGCTAGGATTTAGGATGATTTCTAGATAGTCAAGATAGCTTTAGTAAACATTCTTTAGGTGACTTACGGAAACCGAGTCTGGGTTTCATAGCAATTATCATAATAAAGACAAGGTAATCCTTTAAGGGAAGAGTAAGTCACAGTGCACCCTGGAAAGAGCACTTTCAGGGGAGTAGAGGACTGTGTAAATCCTGAGAACTACAAACCACCGTTAATGACTTGTTACAGTTTGCTTCCTTGAAAATTCTCAATAAAAGCTATGCGCTGACCCGATTCGGGGCTCAGTCTTCCTTGGCTGAGTCCCTTGGGCTCAGTCTTCTTTGGCTGAGTCCCTTGGTCTCGCTCTTATCTTTCTTCTGTCTCTTGTTTTTCCTTAATCTGCGTCGCCCCTCTCGTGTACCACTTGCCCTTGCCACGCAGGACGTGACACATGTGTTTGTGAATTTTCCAGTTTTCCTCTTGTTGATTTCTAGTTTCATGCCATTGTGGTCAAAGAAGATACTTGGTATGATTTCAATATTCCTGAATTTGCTAAGATGTTTTGTGGCAAAACATATGGCCTATCCTAGAAAATGTTCCATGTACACTCTGCAAAAAATGTGCACTCTGCTGTTGGATAGAATATTCTGTACATGTCTGTTAGTTTCATTTGATCTAGTGTGGTGTTGAAATCCTTTGTTTCCTTATTGATTCTCTGTTTGGATGATCTAGCCATTTCTGAGAGTGGGGGATTAAAGTCCCCAACAATTATTGTATGACTGTTTATTTCTCCTTTTAGCTGTGTTAGTTTTTGCCCTATATATTTAGGTGCTCCAATGTTGGGTGCATAAATATTTATAGTTATTATATCCTTCTGATATAATGATTTTGTCTCTTTTTACTGTTTTCAGTTTGAAGTCTATTTTATCTCATATAAGTATAGCTATACCTGATTTTTTTTTGATTACCATTTGCGTGAAGTGTCTTTTTCCATCCCTTCACTCTCAATCTATATGTGTTTTTGAGGCTAAAGTGAGTTTCTTATAGTCAGCTCAGTTATTCTGTCTTTTGATTGGAGATGTAATTTGTTTATGTTTAAAGTAATTATTGATAAGGACTTACTGTTGCCATTTTGTTCATTGTTTTCTGGTTGTTTTGAAGGTCCATTTTTCCTTGTTTTGTATCCTGCTGCCTGTGTGTTTTGATGTCTTTTGGTATGAGTATACTTTGACTTCTTTATCGTGTTCTTTTGTGTAATTACTACAGGACATCCCCTTGTGGTTACCATGAGGGACAATACAGTCACTGTGTAGCCACTTCTCTGACCTTTCTAATGCAGCCTGTCTTGGTCTCTTGAGTATAGGGCTTGCTTCAGCTTCACCCCCTGTTTTAGGATTCCCTCAGTGGTGTCTTGTTCATGAATAGTTGTTATTCCTGTGAGGGGAGCAAAGTTAGGATCAACCTTTGGTGCCATCTTTGTGATATCACTCTCCTTAAATACATTTTTAAATCTTGGGGAGAGGAAAGGAAATGTCACAGCTACTAGAAGAGAACAAAAAGAAAATCAAGAGAAGTTAATTATTGTCATCCTGCAATGAAAACTCATACATATGAGAATCAGTAATTAAATAGTCACATTTAGACCAGTGATTTTCAATATTGACTGTACATTGGAATCACCTGGAAACTTTAAAAACTCAACCCTGGGTTCCACCTACCAGATTCTGGTGCAGTTCATCTGGGCAGTGGGCACCTTTAAAAGCAAAAGTTCTGAAGGTGATTTTAATGTGTCACCAGTGCCTCCCATAGGCTGGGGCTGCTGTTTCGAGGTATGAAGTCACTTATACCTCAAGATATGAAGTCACCTTCCTGAAGCAACTCAGGAAACAACTGCAATTTGGTCTGTGCTATTTTCATGGTATACATAGGCAATGGTTCCCATGTAAACTGAAAAAGTATGTGCAGCTATGGAAGAGCATGTCTAACATAAGTCAAGTTCTTGCATTGGATGAAAACTATTTGCTTTATGGGAAGATACAAAAGGCCTTAATACAAATGAGAATGCTCATTGCAGTAAGTCTGTTCAAAGTACTCCTCAGGCAGAAATGGGCTAGACTTGGATGTTGCACACAAATGGGATAGTGGAAACAGGTAGGACCAGAAGATAGAGCAGATGAGATTGCAGAGGAGACATGTCAGCAATGTAAATTAGTGTGTGTTCACTAGAAAAAAAATTTGTTGATGCTAGGCATTTTCTGCCTGAAATAGATTTATAAACAAGTCCTGGGGAACTCTGGTATTCCTCAATGGAATGGAAACAAAATGAGTATTAACAGATTTTCTTCTAAAATATGTTTTATATATACAAAAGAAAAACGTGCGATAAGTGTTTAACACATTTATTTGGTGCTCCTTAGGTTTGAATAAGCTGCCTTTAAGAAGTGCCATACCAGCACAGAGAATTCATGTGGCTCTAAAGATGATGGTTTCTTAAAGCAGTTAATTAATTTGTGATGTTCCACATCAATTTTCAATCCAAACATGTATCATTCATTTTTTTTTAACGATTTTATTGGGGAGTTGGGGGAGGGGAGCAGCATTGAGGAATCAGGGAAGGGGAACAGACAAGTTGCAGTCTTTTTGTTCTTCAGTCTAGTTGCGGAGGATGTTGCTTCACTGGCCCATGTTGGTATCGTCATTGCACTTTTCCCGGATGAGGCAGATCGGTCGCTGGCCTCTGGATGTCGCTCACCACGGCTATTGGCAGCTCACAGCTCAATGCCAGCCGCTCATGCTGGCTGCTGGCCACTCACTGTAGCCTATGGCAGCCCACTGCAGCAGGGGCTGCAGCCTACAATGTCACCGGGGCTCGCACAGCCCAGCTCCAGGTGGGGCTGTTGTTAGCTGTGGAGGGCAGTGTTACTGGCCCTCATATGTGGGATCCGAACCGGGGCTGCTGGCATCCCAAAACCAGCTCTTAACCAATTCGCCACTCGGCCGGCCCGTATCATTCTTTTTGGGCAATTTTTGACAGCTTTATTGAGCTATAATTGATATACATTAAACTGCACTTAAAAAAAAGTGGACAGTTTGATGATTCAAAGTATCTGAATACCCTATGATATTAACAGCACATTTCAGGTAATGGACATATTTGTGAGCCTCAAAAAGTTTCCTTGTGCCTGTTTGCAATCCATTTTTCTCCCTATCCCCTCCTCCCCCTGTCCCCAGACAACTGATCTGGTTTCTGTCACTATAGATTAGTTTGCATTTTCTAGAGGTTTATATAGATGAAATCATAAATATGGGTTTTTTTTTGGGGGGGAAGGGCAAAAGTTGGCTTCTTTCACTCAGCACAATTAATTTTGTTATGTTCATCAGTAATTCATTCCTTTATATTGCTAAGTAATATTCCATGGTATAGATATGTCACATTTTGTTTATCCATGCACCTGTTTGTAGACATATTGGTCATTTCCAATTTTGGGCTAGTAAGCTGCTATGAATGTGTGTACAAGTGCAGCTGTGGAATGACATGTCTAACATAAGCCACTTTAAGTGTTGCAATCTGAAATAAGTTTAGGAAACACAATTCTATGTCCATTAATATCTACTATGATGTTTGAGATGAAAATTAAATATCATGTTTGGACATCTCTGAACACTTCATTCATTTTCAGAATTGACTTGATTGAACATTAACAGATTTCCAGATGGGAAGGTGTGCTATGTTTTAAGGAGGTAATTCTGGTAATCAGTTGGATAATCAGGTTGTTTCTCCTTCCAAAGTACATAGGAAGGTCTAAATAGGTAGTCTCTGTGTATGTCTTCTTTATCTCTTTTAGACAGAATCAGAAGTGGATCATCACAAATAGGCTCAGCTGTTCTGGTCCTGGGAAAATGTATACTAAAATCTCAAGATGCTCCTTTGGCTGACTGGATATCATCAACTATTTTAGATCATATGAATGTTGGTGAGTAGCAGGAAAACATATGCTCATGTAAGATTTTGAGGCATATAAAATGTCTAATGTTGGGAGAGACCCTGATAGTACCTATCAAAATATTGGGTTGTCGGAAAAGTCATGACGTATGTTTGTGACAGATGGCACTAGTTCATTTTGGAAGTACTGGAGTCATTCACATCTATGCTCATTAAACATGAGGAAAACAATCCTTTTTTGAAGCAACTGATAACTGGTGATGAGAAGTGGATTGTTTACAACAATGTGGTGCATAAACGGTCTTGGTCCCCACGTGATGATTTGCCTCAAACGACATCGAAAGCAGACATCCATCAGAGAAAGGTTATGTTCTCAGTGTGATGGGATTTTAAAGGTGTCGTGTTTTTCGAGCTACTACCAAGGAACCAAACAATCCATTCAAATGTGTACTGTTGGCAATTATACAGTTTGAATGAATCCATCATCCAGAAATATCCAGACTTGTTAATTGTAAAGGTGTTGTGTTCCATCACGACAATGCGAGACCACACACAAGTTTGATCACCTGTCAAAAATTATTGGAGCTTGGATGGGATGTGTTGCCACACCCACCATACTCACCTGACCTTGTGCCATCGGACTTCCACTTGTTTTGCTCTGTTCAAAACTCCTTGCGTGGTATAACCTTCAATTCAGATGAGGCTGTAAATCAGTACCTTGTTTTTCGTAAACAAAGACAGGTCCTTCTATGAACGAGCAATTATGAAGCTCACTGAAAGATGGCAAAAGGTTATCGAACAAAATGGGCAATATATCATTGATCCTTGTTCTTTATATAAATAAATGACCTTTGAAAAACATAGAAAAAATATGTCATGACTTTTCCAACAACCCAATAGAAAATGCACATACCTTTTACCTACAAGTTATACTCCATCCTACAAAAACACTCATATTGCATGAAGATATATACATTTAAAAAATATTCAATATAATTGTGTTCAAAATAGAAAAAAAAAAGGGAAACTACTTACAGGAAGAGGCATTTGTTAAAAAGAATGGGGTAGATCTATCTATATATGAGGTCTGACAGTTATGTTTGGAAACTCATCCTAGAAAAGTGCTCATACCTCATTGTTGAATATCGCTATGGTCTCCTTCAAAGTACTCCCCTTGGGAAGCTATGCACCAATGCCTGCACCTAGTCCACCCTTTAAAGCAATTTTGGAACTCTTTTTTTGGATTGGCCATCAGAGCTACCATCGTATTACCCTTGATGTCCTGAGTGCCATCAAAATATCATCCTTTCAATATTTCCTTGATCTTCCAGTAAATAAAGAAGTCATTGGGGCCAGATCAGGTGAGTAGGGAGGGTGTTACAATACAGTTACTTGTTTCCTGGCTAAAAACTCCCTCACAAACAGTGCCGTGTGGGCTGGTGCAAGAGCCATGAGTTATTGGCGAAAAGTTCAGGTTGTTTTTGTTTTGTTTTGTTTTGTTTTAGCTGAGCCATCCTGCTACCTGTTGGCAGCTCAGCGGCTGCTCAGCTCGGGCTGGGCATCGAACTGCTGTTGCTCAGAGCTCAGCTTTCACTCTTGAGCGAGCTCTTAACCAACTGAGCCACTCGGCCGGCCTTCAGGTTGTTTTTGTCTAACTATTTCAGGCAGCCTCTTCAGCACTTCCAAATAGTAAACTTGGTTAACTGTTTGTCCAATTGGTACAAATTCGTAATGAATAATCCCCTCTGATATCAAAAAAGGTTAGCAATATTGTTACAACTATTGAGTTGTTGGACATGTCATGATGAATTTTTGCAACGAAAAACATAGAAAAAATACGTCATGACTTTTTCAACAACCCAATAGTTCGTGAACTTAATTGTCAGGCCTTATATATATTGCCATGAAAATAGTCCAGAATATATTGAGTGAAAAATTAAGCTTCACATGATATGAAAACAATTTTATTATTTTAAAATTACATGTACAGAATAGGGTTCATACCTTGGGAAGGAGTTTAGCTCAAAAGTCATCAAGAAAGGCAATAATTTACTCATCAAAATAACCCTTGAGAAACCTTCTAACCACCCATCAAGTGGACTAAATATAATTTTGTGATCATATATATATAGTGTGTTTATGTATATATGTGTGTATATATGTGTGTATTTGTATACATAACCCTTTGTATGTATAAATACATGTATGTATACCATTCAGTGCTTTCTTGTTTTCATTTCCTCCTCTGAGAGCCTATATTTGAATTCAAGGAAGTGAAGCGAGCCTGTGGCTCAGCTCTGCTGCAGAATTCTCAGTGCCCACGAGACCATCTGGAGGTGCACGTGCCATCCTGTTAATGCTGGTCACCTCCACCAGGGTGGGGTTGGAGGAGGTGAAGGGGAGTCTCCGTTGATACTCGATACTGTCCTTGTCTGCTCTGACTTGTGTTCTCCCCTGACTTTCCCCCTGGAGGAGCAGGACCTTCTCCTGGCAGCTGCCCATGTTTCTGATGCCCAGTACAACAGAAATGGTCCATTTGAAACATCCTCTCAGGCCATCAGGTAATTAGTGTTCAACTGTCACATGAAACCGCCTGTCCTTCAGCACTTAATATTCTTGAAGTCGAATCCAAACGGAACACATCGTTTCCACAAATATTTTGAGAAGTATATACAGTATGACACATAGATTTGGATAAAATCCAATGCTTTTTTTTTTTTTTTAAAGTAAAAGAGCATGGTGCCTCACATGTAGGGAAGCATTCAATAAATATATTAAGGACAGATAAATGAGGAAATGAATAACATCCAGGACAGAAGGTAGAGCTTCCAAGCTAACAACGTGTCTCCATTTCCTTAGACGTCGGTGTCCTCTGAGAGCTGCCTAAGTGAAAAGACTTGTGTTTTTTTTTCTGATGCCTTTTAATACAATTTTTTTTTTTGAGGGCAGTGCCACTGGCCCTCATATGTGGGACCCGAACCGGGGCCACTGGCTTCCCAAGCCAGCGCTTAATCACCACACCACTCTACCGGCCCAATACAGTTTTTACATTTGTTCTTTTCATGAGAATTCAGCTTTTTTCTCCCTCAGCCGCTAAGGATTGAATAAGACCAAGAATTTGGCTCAGAATAAGGAAAAAACTTTCTAATCATCAGGGCTGAGCACCAGTGCCTTTAAGAGCAGCACATGCCCCACCCCTGGATGCTGTCCAGCAGGTTCGGGGAACTGTGCCCCCAACAGGAAGAGACAGCATCACCACAGGATCTCTCTGAGTCTCCCACATCTGAGATGGGATGATCACATTATAAACCAGTTGGGCTACCATGCCACACAATTATAGTTCACTGTGGCTGAGGGTTTGCTCACGTCAGGCACTGGTCAGGGTTCTCTAAAAGCTCTCTCTTATTGTCACAGCCACCCCATGAATAGCGTAACTAATCCTAGCTTGACCCTGTCCAGGGAATGTGCTTTGAGGTATGATAATGTTCCTGATTTTTTTCTTTACCCTATCATAGTGTGCACTTAATTATACACAGCTCCTTGCTCCCTTGATTCAAGGGAAACGAGCCCAGAGCCATTGCTGCATATTTCATCCACCTTGGATGGGAAGCTGAAGTGCCTTTTAACTCCTGTTCCTTGTTTATAACCACCTTTATTCTTTTCCTTTGCAGACTTTACTATTTTTACAACCACTGGACGATGCAAGGAGCCACATAGTTCTTCATTTGTGTCGACCTTTCTCTTGCCCTCTTTGAGGAACCCGCACTGTTCCAACTGCCTTTCCTGGTAAGCGTCAGGAAGCAGTGGCTATGAACCACCTGTTCATACATGAGTTGGGTCCCTTGTCTCTTCCTTACTTTTTTTTTTTTTTCCACATTTCTGTAAATGTGAAATTGGTTTTATTTATATTACTGGGTGTTGGGAGAATTCTGCCTCTTCTCTGAGCTGATGCTTCAATCATGAGGCATGTAGAATGAGTGGAAGGTTTTTGTCTTCTGTGCACACAGGTATGGATTGGATATACAACTGATATTTGAGAAGCATATTGAGAAGCATACTTATTTAATGGCAAGTAGACAGCATGGTAACATAGTGTGATATGTGACTTCTTGTTTTTGTTACTCTCCATCTTTTTTCATAGTCATAAATCATAGCGTATTGGTGCTTGGTAGCGGATCACATATGATTTTAAGTAACACATCAAATTAACCAGCTATTCCAGATGGGTCTAATAATAAATTGATGCCCTGCTCACGTTAATTCCTGACTCAATACTGCTTTCACTTCTAAGAGTAGTTGTGACAGAGACCATGTGACTTACAAAGCCTAAAATGCTTACTATCAGGTCCTTTAACAGATAAAGTTAATCAATCCCTAGCTTTATTGAACAGGGTTTTATTATCTTCCATGATTCTGTGGGTTCCTGGACTCAACTGGACAGATTTTTTTCCTTACATGCCATTGGCGGGGCTGGTAGACATGGGGAAGCTCTGTATGTTTCTGGAGGTTGGCAGCTGCTGCTTGGCTGTCAGCTAGGACTGGCTGGAGCTGGGGACCAGCATGCCTTGCTCCCTTCTACAGGGCCCTCCACATGGCTGAGGCTTCTCCTAGTGGGTGGAGGGTCCAAGGAGGAGCGTTCTAGGAACAAGCACCATCAGCCTCTGCTTGCATCACACTTGGTGATGTCCCATTGGCCAGAGCCCATCAGATGCCCAAGCCCTAAGTCAACACAGGAGGACACTGCCCTAATGGGTAGAACCCAGAAATGTGGTTCAGTGGGGTGGTCAGTTCCATGCGACCAGGATTCCATAATTAATGAATTCTTCAGATAGAAAATCTTTAGCCCAGTGACTGTCAAAACAAACAAGAATTTGAAGAAGAGCTGTGCATTCCCAGACCTGGGCAGTCACCAGCCCACCCAGGCCAAGGGCACAATTACTCAGTCCCTTCCTCTCTTTCCGAGTCCATACCCCTCTGTTTGTTATTGGTCACATACAGCTTTGGGCTGCCTGCCTCAGTTTCATAGTGTTCCTTTGGCCAGGATTTGCACTTGAAGTCTCTAAAATCAAAGGTGTTATAGAGGCATTACCAAGCAAATCTTATTGCGAGGAGAGGTGCCCTGAGGTGCCCTGGAATTGCTCCAGGCCCTTTTGCAAGACTGGCCTTGACAGTGAATCTCTGTAGCTAAAGAATGAACAGGCTGAGAACTCAAAGGTTGACAAGGGGCTGCAGCCCCCATCCGTGCCCATGAGGGCTAGAGTAGGGGTAAGAGGACTGTGTCACCTGCTGCTCTCAGGATCCAGAGCCAGCCACTTCTTCCCTGTCCATTAGGGAGTCTGTTCCCTCCATCCCTCACCCTAGACCTTTCTATTTTCCTAGCCTAAGCCAGTTTGCCTCATTCCTCCACTCTTTCTACTTTTTCACTCTTCTCTCCCCATTGGTGGAGGAAAGCAGCCTCATTAGGAGGAGTTACTGTCTCCTGACAATCCCAGGCAAAGCCTAGGTGGCAGTCTTAGGTTGGAAATCTAGCTGCCCGCAGGGAGTTTGGAGACAGTGACCTGTAACCTGTGGAGGAGGTGGTCAGGACTTCACACTGGGTCTCAGTGGCTTCTATTCTCTCCTCCAACCAGCCAAATATGGGCAGCAGGGTGGCAGTGGCTGTGATGCCTAAGGAATGATCCACCATTTCAAAACACATCTTTGGGGAGTTATTCTAACATTGGAGAGACAGAACTTCTAGATGTCTGTTCTGATTGTGAACATAGGGATTAAGAGCACAGAAGACGCCTGGCTCCTCCATCTTTGGCCTCTCCTACTCTGAGGAGATACCTCTGCTGCTGAACCAGCCCCTCCCAGGAAGCCATGTGGGTTGGATCATGGAATTTGTGGCTCAAGGGCAGGTCTCCTTTTAAGAGGAAGAAATCAGTTCAGACAGCTAATAATTTTGCTGCAACTTGCAGTAAAATGAAGGGACATCACTAATTCTCAGGGGCGGCCTCCGCGTGGCACAAGGAGCATGTGCGAGAACTAAAGCTGAGCCTCCAGGGGCAGGGTGCTATGTTTTGTTTGTTTTTTCCCTAAGCCAAAGCCCTTTAATTTTTTTTTTAATTTAATTTTATTAGTTTTCGGTGTACAACACAATGCAATAGTTATACTCTTTACCCGCCAAAGTGAAAACCCCCCTCCCCCAGTTCGCCACCCCACTCCCCCCCCATATCATACATATCCATCACAAGTCCCCTGACTCGCCTCCACAGCATACTCCACATCCCGTGACCACCCACATATTCAGTTGCAGTTGGTGTACAATACTATACAACATCAGCTTCAGGTGTACAGTGCAGTGATCAAGCCTCTACTCCATCCATGAAGTGGTCTCCCTTACAAGACATGTGACTATCTGACATGCCACAAAATTTTTACAACATTATTATATTCCCCGAACTTTGTTTCATATCCCTGTGGCAATACTGTAGTTGTCTATTTATGCTGTCTAATCCCTTCCCTTTCCCCACATCCCCACCCCCCTCCCAACTAGCAACCCTCAGTTTTTCCTCTACATCTATGAGTCTGTTTACTTTGATCGTTCACTCAGTTCTTCAGACTCCACACACAAGTGAGATCACATGGCACCTGTCCTTCTCCGACTGACTTTATTTCTCACAACATAATAGTCTCTTCACAACATTATCAATTACATTCCCAGAACTGCCCCCATAACCCTGCGGCAACATTGTAGTCCCACATACACTGTCCAAAACCTTCCCCCTCTCCCTCTTCCCCACTCCCTCCCAACCAGCAACCATCAGTTTTTCCTTTATATCTGCTTGATATGACATCAATCTTCTTAAATTGTCTCTCTGGGTTAGCTTGTTTACCCCTTTCTTTTGTTTAAAAAAGCCCTTTTAACATTTCTTGCAATGCTGGCTTGGTGGTAATGAATTCCTTAAGCTTATTCTTTTCTGAGAAGCTCTTTATTTCTCCTTCAATTTTAAGTGATAGCTCTGCTGGGTAGAGCAATCTTGGTTGTAGGCCTTTATTTTGTGTCACTTTGAGTATCTCCTGCCACTCCCTTCTGGCCTGCAGAGTTTCTGTAGACAAGTCAGCTGTTAGTCTAACAGGAGTTCCTTTGTATGTAACCTGCTGTCTTTGTCTTGCAGCCTCTAAGATTCTGTCTCTGTCTTTAACCTTTGCCATTTTAACTATGATGTGTCTTGGTGTGGACCTGTTTGGGTTCAGCTTGTTTGGAACCCTCTGCACTTCCTGGGCATGTATGTTGATTTCCTTTACCAGGGTAGGGAAGTTTTCAGTCATTATTTTTTCAAATACCTTTTCAACCCCTTGCTTCTTCTCTTCTCCTTCTGGTATCCCTATGATTCGAAGGTGGTTGCGCTTCATCTTGTCCCATAGGGCTCTTAAACTATTTTCATTGTTTTTTATTCTTTGGTCTTTTTGCTGTGCCAACTGGGTGAGTTCTGCTATTTTATCTTCCAAATTGCTGATCCACTCCTCTGCTTCATCTACTCTACTGGTGATTCTTTCGAGTGTGTTCTTCATTTCAGTTATTGTATTCTTTAGTTCTAACAGGTTGTTTTTTATGGTTTCCCTATCTTTCTTTATGTCCTCACTAAGTTCCTTAAACATTCTTATCATCATCAGTGTTCTAAACTGTGTCTCTGAAAGGTTGGATCCCTCTGTTTCATTTGGTTCCATTTCTGGAGGTTTCTTCTGATCTTTTACTTGTGACATGTTTCTTTGTTTCCCCATTCTGGCTGTCGCTCTGGGATTGCTTTGATGTATTAGATAGATCACCAGGAGAGCCCTGGCTGGATCACGCAGGCACACAGCTCACAGCCCAACACTCCCAGGAGAACTCCCAGTCTCAGCCTGTCCCAATCAGCCGCTCGCAGATCAGGCCAAGCAGCCCGACAACCAATCACCAGCCTGGCAACTCTGCAAGCGCAGTGTGGAAAGCAGAGACCCAAGGTGGCTTGCGTGCTCCCGCATCTCAGTGAGCAGCCTGTTGGAGTCGGATCACTCCCACTAGGCGTTTCCCTGGCAACACAGCACAAGCCGAGCGGAGGGTGGGCATCCGAGGCGGCTCGCGCACTCCCGGGTCTCAGTGAGCCTCCATAGGAGCTGGAGGGCACCCGCCCAGCGTTTCCCTGGCAACGCAGTATAAGCCGGGCGGAGGGTAGGGATCCAAGGCCGCAGGCGCACACACACGCACGCACGCACTTCGCCAATTCCACCAGACCAATTAGGTCTCGGACCTGATCCTTCATGGGAGGGCCCAAGCCTGACAAAATGGCGCCCTCCTTACACCACTCGCGTGCAAGCTCCGCACCACGGGAACAACAATCCAAAAACCTCCAGCCTTTGCACCAAAGGTGCTCAGCTCAGTCCGTCCCCGCAGGCTCCCGGCTCACACAGCCACTCCCTCCATCAGGAACCAGGTAAGTGCTCACCGGCGAGCAAGCCCGGGCGCCGGCCCCACTGATTCTCCAGCCGCTCTTAGCCTCACCGAGCTGAGGAAAGAGAGTCCTTACTAATTTACTGCCGGCTATATTAGAATTTCTCTTCCCGGCAAAGGAGCTCTGGGCTGGTGAGCTTGGGGTGTGGCCGGAGGGTCTCTCCCCCAACCAGACAAGCTTCCCATGGCTGGGGCTTCCCTTACGGGGTTCGCCCTCTCTCGTCTCCGCCCGTCCTACCAGACCCGACATGGCCTTCTCTCTAAGTTCTTCGTTTAGTGGTTCTGTTCCTCCAGTGTTCTGGGGACCTCCAGGGTTGAATGCTGTATAATTTGCTTGCAATTTTGGTGTGATCCTGGGAGGCAGTTAGCACAGCGTCTGTCTATTGCGCCATTTTACCGGAAGTCCAGGGTGCTATGTTTTTTATGTGTTTTCTGTGCGGGGGTCCAGCCTCCGTGGAGTCCAGGGGTTCCCTCGGGTGGGACGGAGTCGGCGAGGAAAGAAAAGAAAGAAAGAGCGGAGACACCGGAAAGAGTTTCTCAGGAGTGTCACACTTTAATGCAATAACATGTGCATTTTATAGGGACTCAGGTACATGAGTTCGGTGGTTTGTAGTTCCCAGGATTTTTACAGTCTTCTCTCCCCTGCAATTGCTCTCTCCAGGGTGTACTGTGACTTACTCTTCAGTTAAAGGATTACCTTGTCTTTATTATGATAATTACCATGAAACTCAGACTTACTTTCTGTATATCACCTAAAGAATGTTTATCATGACTATCTTATGTTAAGGATTGACATATTTTTACATATTACCTAAAGAATGTTTACTATAGCTACCTTGACTGTCTAGAAATTATCCTAAATCCTAGCAGCTAAACACAATCATAAAGCTCAGAGGACATATACTTGAGCTATACTAAAAGAGTAGGAGTGGCTGTGTTTAGGGTAAAAGCATCTAAAATCTATTCCTATGTAAATACAATACCTAGTAATCAAAAGGGTGTCACACCTCTCTTATCCTACAGAGGGCTGCATGAGTTTCTCAGTAAAAGCTTTAGTATATCTTGCTGCAACAAGGCACTAGGCAAGGGAATTCACACAAGGCTGATTAACATACCCCATGGTCAGCAGCTGCCTTTTACCAGTACTCTCATGGCCTGAAGACTTTTAATCTTCAAGGAGACTATTCACAGCAGGGCCCTTAGGCAAGTACATCAGCTTTTCACAGGCCTGAGTTTTCTGGCCTGAGTTTGTCAGAGGTCTGTGCCTCAGTTTCCAAGGGGATTGAGTCCCCAATATCACAGTTCAGGGGTCCCCTCGGGTTGTAGCCTGTTTTAGAGAGTTTCCTTTTCTTTAGGAAATCTTGCCCCGTCATTGACTTACACAACCAGCTATCACCAGGGTACCACAGGAACTTGTCACAAATGCAGTGAGTGTATTGTCTCCTATAGGAGGAAAGGCACATGGGTTCATAGAGGCAAGAGATATTACATGACCAACCATAAGGCAGCAGCCCTAATATCCAGTGCTGAGCAGGGCAATGTGGCCTTGTCAGACACTGAGAGGCTGTCGGCTTCCCACATTTCTGTGTGCAGGTGACCTCGATAGCAGAAATACTCTGTCTGACTGCGTTCTTCGGGAGACTTGTACATTTTGCAAAAGTCGCTCGTCAGATGGTTTTCCGGAAGGATACAAAGATCGTCTGCATCATGGTAACCATTGTGGTGAATGCTCAGTATGGTGCCTTTAAGAGTTGTGGTCCAAGGCAGACACTGAAAAGACCTGATACATTTAACTTGATTCAGGCATCAATGATAGATGTCAGTAAAAACACCATTAGCACAACTGCAAGCAGACCACAGCTGGAGAGCAAGCTAATTGGGTGAAATGTGACAGTGTAAACATTTGAGCACACTAAGAGCACTTCCAAATGAAAAAGAAATAAGGCAGAAACTCCAATGGAAAAATGTGTGGGTGAAGGCAACTCATAAAAGTAGAAATGCTGGTAGATACAAGAATAAATGATTAACTTCACTAATTAAGAAATTTATATGACTACAATAATAAAATACCATGTGTTTGTCTGTAAAACAATGTTAGCAATGTTTAGAGAAAACAGACCCATTTCTACCCCACTGCAAGGAGGAATAGCTGTCATTCTGAAAGGTGGGTTGGTAGTTCTTTTGAAAACCTTAAATGTGCATGCACCCACATATGACTTTCATTGGTGGGAACTGATTTTTAGGAAAGAAGGATGTGCTCAAAGCTTTAGCCACAAAATTGGTCATGGCTGAGTTGTTCATAAAATTGGAAAACTAGAAACAATGCTACTTATTGATGATAGATGTGTGTTAGATAAAATGTGGCACATCCACACAGTCCTTTAAAAGGGTGTCAAAGCATGTATGTCTTTATTAAGGAGAGATGCTTGTTACCTATTATGTCAAAAGAGCAAGGTTCAATAGTTGGATCACATCTTTGTTAAGAAGAAAAAAGGGAAGGCCATTAATATATTCATAAAAGAATCTGGAAGGATATATGCTAAGCAGCTATGCCAAGTGAGGTGGGAGAGTGTACTCTGAGATGCTGCTGTAATGAGCAGAGAGGTTAGCTCAGTGATCAGCTAAGGATGCTGTATACCTGGCATGTCACCTCATGGCCTACATGCCTGAACTGCGCTTCTTCCCAGTTAACCCAAGGCTCAGTCCTCTCACCCCTGCCCTTTTCACTTGATGTTCTTTTCCTGAGAGAAGCAGACATCCATTCTCAGAGCTTCCATGTTGTATCTGATCCTGGTTTCCCCTTTGAGTTGCTTTCCTTCATGGCCAATGGCTGACTAGTCGTTTCCACATCAGTGTTTCAACTCAAACCCATCCCCTTCCTCCTCACAACTTTGTCCTCCATCACCCAGTGCCAAGTCCTCCTCACCAAGCCGCCCACTCCTGTCTGTACCCTCAGCCTCCCTGTCCCCTCTGGGTGATTCCTGCAAAGCTCCTTCTGTAACCACTTGCTCCCCGTTCTCCCATTTGGCCCATGGCAGTGGCCTCTGATGTGGCCGTCACCTGCTCTCTGCCACATGCCATTCTGCTCCCACGGCATGGTCCAGGCTCCTTTCAATACCTGCTGTGGTCACTTCAACCTCAGATCCTGGTCTATGCATTTTATTTATTTATTTATTTATCTATTTTATTTTTTTTTCTTTAATCTTTTATTGTGAAATAAACATTTTTTTAAAAATTGGTTTCAGGTGTACAACACAAATGCAATAGTTATACTTTTTACCCCTCAAGTGACAACCTTTCTCCCCCAGTTCGCCACTCCACTCCTTCCCCCCCATATCATGCATATCTATTACAATTCCTTTGATTCCCTTCCACAGTATACCCCACATTCCGTGACTATCTATATATTCAGTTAAAGTTGGCATACAATATTATACAGCATCAGCTTCAGGTGTACAGTGCAGTGATCAAGCCTCTACTCCATTCATGAAGTGGTCTTCCTAACAAGACATGTGACTATCTGACACGCCACAAAATTTTTACATTATTATATTCCCCGAACTGGGTTTCATATCCCTGTGGCAATATTGTAGTTGTCTATTTATGCTGTCTAATCCCTTCCCCTTCCCCTGTATCCCCACCCCCCTCCCAACTAGCAACCTTCAGTTTTTCCTCTATATCTATGAGTCTGTTTACTTTGCTCGTTCAATAAGTTTTTCAGGTTCCACGTATAAGTGAGATCATATGGTATTTGTCTTTCTCTGACTGACTTATTTCTAACATAATAGTCTCTTCACAACATTATCAATTACATTCCCAGAACTGCCCCCATTGTACTCATTCACCCACACTGTCCAAAACCTTCCCCCTCTCCCTCATCCCCTGTCCCTCCCAGCAACCATCAGTTTTTTCTTTATATATGCTTGATATGATTTCAATCTTCTTAAATTTACTGAGACTTTTTTTGTGGCCTAATGTGGTCTATCTTGGAAAATGTACCCTGTGCACTTGAGAAGAATGTATATTCTGTTGTTTCAGGGTGAAATGCTCTAAAAATATCAACGAAGTCCAGCTGGTCTAAACTGTCATTTAAGGCCACTCTTTCTGTGTTGATTTTCTGTCGTAAACAGCATATACATGTGTCCTATTTTCTTATCCACTCAGCCACTCTCTGTCTTTTGATTGGAGCATTTAGCCCAATCACACTTAAAAAGATTATTGATAGGTGCATATGTATTGCCATTTTGTTATTTGTATTCCTGGTCTTCCTGGGTTAACTTGTTTACCCCTTTCTTTTGTTTAAAAAAGCCCTTTTTAACATTTCTTGCAATGCTGGCTTCATGGTAATGAATTCCTTCAGCTTATTCTTTTCTGAGAAGCTCTTTATTTCTCCTTCAATTTTAAGTGATAGCTGTGCTGGGTAGAGCAATCTTGGTTGTAGGCCTTTATTTTGTGTCACTTTGAATATCTCCTGCCACTCCCTTCTGGCCTGCAGAGTTTCTGTAGACAAGTCAGCTGTTAGTCTGATAGGAGTTCCTTTGTATGTGATCTGCTGTCTTTCTCTTGCTGCTTTTAGGATTCTGTCTCTGTGTTTAATCTTTGCCATTTTAACTATGATGTGTCTTGGTGTGGACCTGTTTGGGTTCAGCTTGTTTGGAACCCTCTGCCCTTCCTGGGCATGTATGTTGATTTCCTTCACTGGGGTAGGGAAGTTTTCAGTCATGATTTTTTCAAATACATTCTTGATCCCTTGCTTCTTCTCTTCTCCTTCTGGTATTCCTATGATGCAGTTATTGTTGGGTTTCATGTTGTCCCATAGGGCTCTTAAACTATTTTCATTGTTTTTTATTCTTTGGTCTTTTTGTTGTGTCAACTGGGTGATTTCTGCTATTTTGTCTTCCAAATCGCTGATCCGCTCCTCTGCTTCATCTACTCTACTGGTGAGTCCTTCGTATGTGTTCTTCATTTCAGTTATTGTATTCTTTAGTTATAACTGGTTGTTTTTTTTATGATTTCTCTATCCTTCCTTATGTCCTCACTAAGTTTGTTAAACATTCTTATCATCAGTGTTCTAAACTCTGTCTCTGAAAGGTTGGATCCTTCTGTTTCATTTAGTTCCATTTCTAGAGGTTTCTTCTGCTCTTTTACTTGTGACATAGTTTTTTGTTTCCTCATTCTGACTGTCGCTCTGGGATTGCTTTGATGTATTAGAAAGATCACCAGAAGAGCCCTGGCTGGATCATGCAGGCACACAGCTCACGGCCCAACACTCCCAGGAAAACTCCCAGTCTCAGCCTGTCCCAATCAGCCGCTCGCAGATCAGGCTGAGCAGCCACACAACCAATCACCAGCCTGCCAACTCTGCAAGCGCAGTGCCGAGAGCGGGACCCAAGGCGGCTTGCGCACTCCCGTGTCTCAGTGAGCAGCCTGTTGGAGCCGGAGGGCACCCACCCAGTGTTTCCCTGGCAATGCAGTATAAACCAGGCGTAGGGTGGGGATCCAAGGCCACATGTGCACGTGCACACACGCACTTCTGCGCCAATTCCACCAGACCAATGAGGTCCCGGACCTGACCCTCTGTGGGAGTGCTCAACCCTGACAAAATGGCGCCCTCCCTACAGCACTCGTGTGCAAGCTTCACACCAGGGGAACAATAGTCCGAAAACCTCCAGCTTTTGCACCAAAGGTGCTCAATTCAGTTCGTTCCCGCAGGCTCCTGTGCCCGGCTCACAAAGCTACTCCCTCCACCAGGAACCAGGTAAGTGCTCACCGGCGAGCAAGCCCGGGTGCCGGCCCCGCTGATTCTCTAGCTGCCCTCAGCCTCACCAAGCTGGGCAAAGAGAGTCCTCACTAATTTACTGCCAGCTATCTTGGATCTCCTCTTCCCAGCAAAGGAACTCTGGGCTGGTGAGCTTGGTGTGCGGCCGGAGGGTCTTTCCCCAACCGGAGAAGCCTCCCCATAGCTAGGGCTTCCCTCACGGGGTTCGCCCTCTCTCGTCTCCGCTCCTCCTTCCAGACTTGATGTGGCCTCCTCTTTAAGTTCTTCCATTAGTGGTTCTGGGGACCTCCGGGGTTGAATGTTGTATAAATTGTTTGTAATTTTGGTGTGATCCTGGGAGGCAGTTAGCACAGCGTCTGTCTAATGCACCATTTTTCCAAATTTGGGACATTTTTGACCATTATTTCTTCAAGTATTCTCTGTGACCATTTCTGTGTCTCTTCTCCTTCTGGGACTCCCACAATGTGCCTGTTGGCTCTCTTCATGGTTTACCACAGGTCTCTTAGGCTCTGTTCACCTTTTTCATTCTTTGTCTTTCTATTCCTCAGATAAAGTAATTTCCATCTGGCTGTCTGAAAATTTGCTGATTCTCTCTCTTTTTTTTTTCTTTCTCAAATCTGTCTTTGATCACTTCTAGTAGGTTGTTCATTTCAGTTATTGAACTTTTCAGGTCTAGAAGTTTTTTTCATTTTTTCTTTCTTTTTAGGTTTTCTAACTCTTTGTTGATACTTCTTTTTGTTCAGAACTCACATTTTTTACTTTATCCACATCTTTCTTTAATTCTTTGAGAATCTTTAAGATACTTATTTTATAGTTTTTGTCTATCAGAGCTGCTATCAGGTATTTTTCAGGGACAGTTTCTGTTGATTTATTTTTTTCCTTTGGAAAGGCTATACTTTGCTGTTTTTTGTGTGTTTTCTTTTGTTTTGTATTCCTTGTGATTGTTCTGTTGAAAACTAGACATTTGAATTTAATAATGTGATAACTCTGGATATCAGATGCTCTTCTTCCTTAGGGTGTTCTGTTTCTTTATTACTGTCTTTTTTACTGTATTAAGCTGTCTCTGTCAAGGATCTTCCTGGAGTGTAGATCTAAAGTCTTCTCAAGTCTTTTCAGAGCCTGCATCTTTCCCTGGGCATATACGACCACTTTCTAATTTTCCTGATAGCTGTAGTTGCTTTTGAATGTCCTAGTCTTTAATGTCTGAGTCCCAAGAGAGAAAAAAATAAAAATGAAGGAGGAAAAGGGAACTGGCTTTATAAAACCTCTGGAAAGTACTTTATACAGATAGGAAAGGGCTTAGGTATAAGAACAATGGCTCCCTACCTCTTGGTCTGCACCTATTTGATCATTAGCAGCAATATGTGATCAGAGCACAAACATCTGGTATTTGGAAGAGAGGGTCTTTTTGCCCAATGTGGCTCCCCCTACAAACTGTGTGCACGTTGCTTCAGGAGCATATGTATAGTTGACTGCCATGGTGCTGGGGAGGTTATGGAAACTACTACTGTACTAACTGATATTTACTAAACCACAATTCACCGTCCAAGCATTTCCCTTAAAGTGCCAGCCTTCAGTGGACTCCAGAGTTCCAAAATAGTTAATTCAGTCAGATTCTGTCAGTGCAATTGTTCTATAGGTGGGAAGACAGATCCCCAGGGCTTACTACTCTGTCATCTTCCCAGAGTTCTTTCCTTCATTTTTAAAGGATGGTTTTACAGGTACTATATTCTTGAGTGGCATTTTTTTTCATTTTAGCACTTTGAATATATCATCTGTCTTCCGGCCTGCATAGTTTCTGTCTAGAAATCCACTGATAATCTTATAGTGGCTCCTTTGCATGTGATGGGTTGTTTTCTACTGTCATAATTCTCTCTTTGAGACTTTTGACAGCTTGATCATAATGTGTCTCAATGTTGACTTATTTCCATTTTTTTTAGTGGAGTTCATTGAGATTCTTGAATTTATCCTTCCACTTCTTTTCTCAGATTTGGAAAGTTTTCAACTATTCTTGCTTCCAATAACCTTTCTGGCTCCTCTTGGACTCTGACAATGGGCCCAGTAGTCCCCGCCATCCACTGTGGATATGTTCCAAGATCCCCAGTGGATGCCTGAAACAACAAATAGTACTGAATCCTGGATATACTATGTGTTTTTTGTATGCATATACCTATTATAAACTTTACTTTGTAAATTTGGCATGGTAAGAGATTAACAACAATAATAAAATAGTATGTTATAACAATATACTGTAGTAAAAGTTATGTGAATGTTGTGTGTTTCTCTCTCAAAATATGTTATTGTACAGTACTCACCCATCTTCTTGTGATGATTTGAAATGATACAATGCCTGTATGATAAGATGAAGTGAGGTGAATGACATGGGTATTGTGATGTCGTATTAGGCTACTACTGACTGTTTGGTAATATGTCAGAAGGAGGATCATCAAGTCTTCTATCATGTCTTCCACCTACAGATTTTAAAGCTCTTTCTATTTTAATCAATTATTTATGTACTGTGGCTGTAGCTTTTGTAGGAGGTGTTACAGCAAAACTGGCACAAATTTCTTTTTCCTTTACCATTTCATGGATAAAAGATTGGTTCTAACTATAGACCTCCATAACCTCAGCATATGATTTTTTTTTTCCTTGTTAAGTTGAGAACTTTCACCTTTCCACTTAAAGGAAGTGTGTTATGGCTTCTCTTTGACATATCTGAATTGCCAACATCACTACTCTTGTACTTTGGTGCCATTATTAAGTAAAATAAAGGTTACTTGAACACAAGAACTGCAGTACCACAACAGTCAGCCTGATAACTGAGGTGGCTACTAAATGGCTAATGGGTGGATAGTGTATACCATGTGGATATGCTGGACAATGGGATGATTCACTTCCCAGGCAGGATGGAATAGGACAGTGTGAGATTTCATCACACTACTCAGAATAGTGCCCAACTTAAAACTTATGAATTGTTTGTGGAATTTTCCATTTAATATTTTCGAACTATAGTTGACCATGGTTAGCTGAAACCATAGAAAACAAAACTGTGGATGGATAAGGGGGAATCACTGTATATCATGATGCTTGATGATGCCTCATAGGTACTTTAGGGTCTCCACTTTTCTTCAGGCTTTTTCTTTTTGTTCTCCTGACTCAATAATTGTAAATGATTTGTCTTCAAGTTCTCTGATTATTTCTGCTGTTTGATCAAATCTGATGTTGAACCCCTCTAATGAATTTTCAATCTGTTGTATTCATCATCTTCAGGATTTCTGTTTAGTTCTTTTTTATAGTTTCTATCTCTTCATTTGATATTCTTATTTTGTTCATGCATTTTCTGATTTCAGTAAGTTGTCTTTCTGTGTTCTCTTTAAGCTCATTAAACATCTTCAAGATGGTTATTTTGAATTCTTTGTCAGGTAATTCATAGATATCTGTTTCTTAGGATTAATTTCTGGAGATGAATTTTGTACCTTTGGCCATTGTAATCTTATGTTGATATTTGGGCATTTGAACAAAACTGTCACTTCTCCCAGTCTTTATAGATTTGCTTTGAAAGGAAAAACCTTCACCAAACAGTCCAGCTGTAAATTCAGGTGGACTGAACCTTTTCTGAGGGAAATGACATCTATGGTCTTTTTCATGCACTGACCCAGTTAAAGAGGGTTGTCTCTATTTTTTCTCAGGAGCTTCTAATGTCTTGCTTACTCTGGTGTCTGTCTACCATACTGCAATCTCTCTGGTACTGTAGGAAGCGGTGGCACTTCCCTTGTTCTCAACATCTCCCAATCTGGTATTCAAAGTGTACTACCTCTTCCATTAGTACTCTGAATCTGGTGAGACAAATCATTTACTTTCAAATTTCCTATTTCATTGTGATATTTCTAATACAGGAATGAGTTTTTGTTTGTGTAGATTTAAGTTTGAATTGGTGTGATATGTATTTATTTTAAAAATTATGTTTCTACTAGTCCATCACAAATGGATAGGAACCAGGTGGCCTCTTGAGGCTGTCGGTTATACCAAATCTCTTAACATCGCTGAGGAATTTGAGTGTTTTGAAAAGATTTTTACACAGAATCATAATACTGACTTCTTGCACTAGTTAACTTCTTGCATCTCTATACATGCTTTTTGTTTTTAAAAATATTTTCTTGATTCAAACCCAGACTTACTCCACAGGAATCAAAGGTTATTTTTCAGGTGTGGTAAAACAGAATATGCACCGTGTTTTTGTAGAGTTGATGTATCAGAAAGATTACAGGGCCATTATTGTAATTCTCTGCTCAAATGGAAATGATCTTGAATAGGTCAACAGTATGACATGCTAATCACTAGTTTCAAAAGACTTGAGGGGAAAGGCTATGTTAAGGCCAGTTTGAGTTGGTCTATTTGGGGCTCGGGTTACATAACCAAAATAGATTGGTTTTGCTTGCCAAGACTATGTAGGTGTTTTGGAAAAAAGGAAGAGGTAGAAACTTAAGTGCAAGGTCAAAAGTCCAAGAACCATGGGCTGAGCTCAAACCCATGACCCCTGAGTTGTTTATCCAAGGCAGCAGGATAGAACATAGATTTTGGTGTCCTTGGGAGTGGTGGTGTGAGGAAGAGAACAGGAACACAGCCACAGAAGGCACCACATCCAGCTCAGGGCCTGCAGATTCTTGCTGTACTCAATTTCAGTGGGGTGAGCTTAGAGATATAAAGTTATAAAGGACAGGTTTTAGACTGGATACATGTAGTGGAAGCCAAGTGGGAGGCTACACTTGGCTTAGGGCTCTCTCTACTTCAGAGCATTCTAGCAATAGTAATGGTATAGCCATTGAGTAGACTATTGTTAAACTTCACTTGATAATTGGTGGGGAATGGCTAACATCTTGCCAGTCTGGGCTGGTTTTGGGTCAGGGACTGGGTCAGGAAGCCTTTAGTTAGCATTATCATGGTAGACACCTGTGGTGGGACTGTAGCAGGAACAGGAAGGGAGAGGCTCTATTTTGAGCAGTTAAAAGCCCAGGCTTTGGAGCCACTGGAGTTGTGTTTGAAACTACACTCCAGTGCTTCCCATCTGAGTAACTTACCTAAAACACCTTAACTTTAGTTTCAGTTTTCTCATTGGGTTAATAATGCCACTCAGAGGATTTTTGTAAAAATAAAAGGTCTTGTCTGATAGACCTTTCTCTGATGATGGAAATGTTTTCTAATATGCATTATCTAAACAATAGCCCCTAGTCACATATGGCAACAGAACACTTAAAATTTGACTAGTGCAAATGAGGAACTGAAATTTAATTTTGTTTAATTCTAATTAATTTAAATAGCCACATGTATCTAGTAACTACTGTATTAGACAACACAGCTATAGATGGTAGCTGTTATAGGGACTACTTAGAATATAAAAAGTAAGTTTTTAAAATTTTCTTGGGTAATATATTCCTTCAGATACTTATTTTTGAGCATGTTATATGCTGTTTGGCATGCAATGAAGTATATAGCAATGTCCCTATCTTGGAGAAAAATAAACAAAACAAAATTTAAATAAACACAAGAAAGACAATGTAGACATATCAGCAATAGAATACACTTTAATCTTAATTTAAAAAAGAATTATACCAAGTGTAGAGGATTCAGAAGAACAAACATCTCTTCAGGAATGGGAGGGCATGTGCTGATTACTGATGCCTGTTATATGTTCTAGATAGGTATAAATAAAGGAAAGAACATTTTGGGTGGAATCATGGTGAAAATGAAACTAGTAGGGTAGGAACCTGCAGGATGTGATCAGGGCTCAGTGACCAACAGGTTAATTTGCTGAAGTATGAAGGTGGCTTAGAAGATGAAATCAAGCTGGAAAGTTGGTTTGGAGGATGTGATAGACTATAGCATATGGTTATAGCTACCTTGTAATTCATGGCTGAAAAGCTTAAGATGTATCTTTCAGGAAGTGAAAATTCAGAATCATTGAAGAATTTAGGGATAAAGAGAAATATATTCAGAGCTATAGGAAAATAACTTTGGCAGATGTGTGATGAACAGAGAAATGAGTTGGGAAGCTTATACTAGACTAGGCAAGAGGTAATATGTTTCTGAACCAGAAGTGTGGCTATAGAAATGAGATTCACAGATGTAAAACTGACAGATGTTGCTAATATATTAGAATATGATCATGGAGGCATTGAAGGAGGTGAGTCAAGATGTAACTCCAGGACTGAATTATAGCACTGGTTGTGGGTGGAAAAGAGAGTCCAGTTAAGTACATAGGTTGCGGTGAGAGATGGGAATAAATATAGTAACAACCTTGAAGTGAAGATTTCATGGGGAAACAGCGTCACTTGGTGGTTACTTGGCTACCAAGAAATTGCTGGATGAAATTGTCACTATTTACACATTTTATTGCTGCATTTAAAAGTTATCTTCAACCAACACTTAATCTGAAAACTTTAGTGTATTCTTATGTGAGAACTGAAGCATGTTTTAATATGTTAACAAGCACATGATCTGTAGAAAACTTAAGTATAATGATAACTAGCAATGATGCCATGTTTGTAACTAATAATTTATTGAACCTCCCTCCCTCCACATCACAATCCTACATTGCCCCCAAGCTCTGCTAGCTCTATCACTTTTTTTTTTTTTTAGAGTGAACAAAAGCAAATACAATAAACAACTAGTCTGAGAACCTGGATCCAATATCATGTAGTCTGGGTAATAAAACTTTTGTTGATTATTACCCAGAAATAATTGACTAAAAAACTTGTTTTCTTCCTTACTAGAATTGAAAGTGGAAAGTTACACTGGTATTAGCCATTTTCTTCTTGTAGTCTTCATCAAATCTCTCATTCTGAGCTACAGTAAAGTGATTTTTCCAGTCTCCAACTTCCCCTAAAACAGACATATAGGAGAGTCAGTAGCTGTTGGAGGAATTTGTTTTTCTCTGTTCTGTTTTCGTGTGATGATTTCTATTTCACCCTTTATATAAGGGGCCATAATTGGACAAATCATTTCTCTTGCTAGTCTATCACTTTCTCATCTTGAGGGGAAGAAGATTCTTGTCTGATTTGTGAGACAAAGAGAGCCTGTAAGTGGCTCGCTGGTCTTTTTCTCCTGTCCTCTTGCACATCACAGCATGGTAGGTGCATATGCCAATAGCTCCCATGCTGTAAATGGACCAACAGAGGTTTGTTTCTGGGAGAACTCAAGTTACAGTTTTAAGGAACAAAACAAAATATTTCCTCAATTGTTCAATTTCAATCCCTGCCATCTTTCTGATTGTTTCTTTCTCCATAGCACTTACCATTATTTATTATTCTGTGTATTCTTCTTTATTTTGTTTATGGCTAGAATATAATTTCCATGATGGAAATGACTTTTGTGTATTTTCTTCACTGTTCTGAACATTACCTATAACAGTGCCTGGCACATAATGGACACTCAGTAAGCATTTTTAAATGAATGAATCTAAATGATAGCATAGAACCATCTATAAAATGGATTCTTTGCTCCATCTGAATTGATTCTGTGTATTTTCACCTTAGCAGCCCAAATCTAGAGGGAAAGTAAGGATAAGTGCTTGGATTTAGGCACCAAACTGCACTGTCTAATTGTGACCAAAACAGTGTTTTCATTTCATCGGTGAAATGAAGTCATACTTCTTTTCCTGGAATCATTCATTATAGATCTTATTTTTCTTATCCATAGAAAAGAAAACTCCCCTAAGGCTCTGAAATATTGGGCAGTCCTTTTAAGATTATAACTAAAAGAAAACATAAATACCTTTTCTCATGAATGGAGAAATAGACTGGTTCATGATTTCAGTAGGAATTGCTGCATAGTTTGCCATTGGATTCTGCTTCATAATGTCAAATGAAGTGTGATGGATAATTTTATCTAGAACTTCATCATCTAGGTTTTTTCCAATGAATTCTGTCAGCTTCTGAATTTCATGCTTTGGGTTCTATGATGAGAGTGAAAACAAAAGTGAAGATATGATATAAAATAGTTTAAAAAGAATATTAAATGAAGTAATAACAGTAATCAGTAACATATGAGTTAAAATTTTAAAAGAAATCTTATCTCACAAATACACAACTTTCCAAAAATGACTCATTTTAACATGGCAACCTACATCTTTTAAATTTTTATTAAGCTTTTCTTGCTTTAAGGTGGAAGCATCCACTGAGTAGTATCAGCAAAGCATTCACCTCATGATATGCAATGTGTGGAGACTGTCTCACTAAAGGAATGTGTCAAGACTTATTTCCAAATGTCCTGATCAAGTCAATAAGGGAGGGGCCTCAGTCAGCTAAATGTCTAATAGGGTGAGTCCATAGACTAATGAGAAGAACAAAGATATTGCAGAAGTATAGGGGCAGACAATTTAAAACCTGACCAAAAGGAGGCTATCACTTGTTTGTGATATTGTTAGAAATGTCCCCAGATATTGCTATGGTGGCAGGAAGATGGGAGAGGACATTTTTGTACTCATGAGGCACCTACAAGGTACCCATGACTAATAACTCTAGTACCCAGCATATTCAGGAGTGTACGTGTCCCTGACAAGAACTCAGTTCCAACGTATCCACTATTTTCTCATCTGAAGTACACACAAGCCTGGGAAGCTGTGGCCGTGGGACGTGCCCTAGCTTTAGGAACAATGCTGGGAGAGGGAATGTAAAAGTTTACCCCAACAGTTATCGTTTGCTTTAAAATGGGGTTTTTCTTAAAAAGCGTGGATGTCAAAAGGGTTTAGTAACACAGGAGTGATGTATCCTTCTCAGTGCCTCGTATCAAGGGCTTCGCGTCACCATGTTTTTGGTGAAGAGTATACATGAATTCTCTGTACTATTTTTGCAACTTTTCTGTAAGTCTAAAATTAGTTTAAAATAAAACATTGAAACCCTCAAAATAACAAACAAACAGGGTTTAGTAAACTTTTTTCTTATCTGTCTCCTTGAGCAAGGGAATCAAAAGAAAAAATAAACAAGTGAGACTACATCAAACTAAGAAGTTTTTTTACAGGAAAGGAACAATCAAGAAAATGAAAGACAGCCTACTGAATGGGAGTAGATATTCACTAATAATACTATCTGATAAGGGGTTGTATTCAAAATTTATAAAGAACTCAACACAACACTGATAAAACAATCAATCTGATTAAAAATGGGCAGAGGACCTGAATAGACATTTCTCCAAAGAGGACATAGAGATGGCCGATAGACATATGAAAAGATGCTGAATGTCACTAATTATCAGAGAAATGCAAATTAAAACCACAATGAGATATCACCTCACACCTGTCAGAATGGCTATCAATAAATCAAGAAACAAGTACTGGCCAGGATGTGAAGAAAAGGGAACTCTTGTGAACTATTGGTGGGATTGCAAATTTGTGCAGCCACTGTGGGAAACATTATGGAGGTTTATCAAAAAATTAAAGCTAGAACTACCTTGTGACCAAGCTATTGCACTTCTGAGTATTTATCTGAAGAAATCCAAAACACTAATTAAAAAAAATATATATGCACCCCTATGTTTATTGCAGCATGATTTACAATAGTCAAGATGTGGAAGCAAACCAAGTACCAATCAATAGACAATTGGATAAAGAAGAAATGGTACATATATACAATGGACTATTACTCGGCCATAAAAAGAATGAATTCTTTCCATTTGCAACAACATGGATGCACCTAGAGGGCATATTATGCTAAGTGAAATAAATCAGACTGAGAAAGACAAATACCATGTGATCTCACTTACATGTGGAATCTAAAGAACAAAATAAATGAACAAAAAAAACAGAAACAGACTCATAGATACAGAGAACAAACTGATGGTTGGCAGAGGGGAGGGAGGTTGGGGAGCTAGGTGAAGGGATTAAGAAACCAAAATTGATAGTTATAAAAGAGTCACAGGGATGTAAAATACAGTATAGGAAATATAGTCAAAAATGTGCAATATGTATGTTTAGTGCCAGGTGGGTACTAGACTGATTGGGGGAATCACTGCATAAATTATATAAGTATCTAGCCACTACATTGTACACCTGAAACTATTATAAAATAATATTGAATGTCAACTGTAATTGAAAAAAATAATTAAAAACAACAGGGAACAGATTGGTGGTTGTAGGAGGTGTGGTGGGGGAGGTGTTGAATAAAATGGGTGATTAAAAGGTACAAACTTTCCTTTATAAAAGAAGTAAGTCCTGGGAATGTAATGTACAGCATGACTATAGTTAATAATACTGTACTTTATATTTGTAAGTAGCTGAGAGAGCAGATCTTAGAAGTTCTCATCTCAAGAAAAAAAATTTAACTATATGTAGGGATGGATGTTAACTAGACTTATTGTGGTGATTATTTTGCAATATATGCAAATATCAAATCATCATATTGTACCTGAAACTAATATAATAATGTATGTCAATTATATCTCAAATAATCTTTGATATTTTATAGAAACAACTGGAAAAGCCCCAGCTGGGACTGAACCTAAAAGAAGTGCATCAAAAGTAGTGTGCACACGACCCTCCTAGAAATCTTGTAAAACTGAACCTTCTGATTTAGCAGGCCTGGTGTGGGCTCTCAGGGCCCATGCAACTTGTCTGCAAAGCACCTTTTGAGTACCATGGCTTTCAATTATAAATTCAAGAACAGAGACTATTATTCTTCTCAGATCTCTGTATTTAGTGGAGTCACTAAATACTGAGTAGGTTATTATTTACAACAAACTCCTGCAAACATTTCATTTAGTCCTCACAACAGATCTTGGAGGAGTATATATTACCATTTCCTTTTTTAAATTTGAGGAAAAGAATTACACTTAAGATGTTAAGTGTCTTCACCAAGAATAATTGCCAGTAGGCAATAATGCCAGAATTTGAATTCAAGAATTCTGATTCTAAATCATTAGTATTTTTTATTACACCATAATTTCTTAAACTGTTTCTTGAAACTGATGTTCCTCAAGTACTAATGAAAAAAATGAAAATATGTTAAAAAAAATTTCCCTTCTAAACAGAATTTTAAAATAGATATGCAAGGGGAAAAAGGGGACCATTCACATTTTGCCATAATATGCCTATAAGGAAAGGGGGTACCATACCCTAGAGCACTAGGAAGTTTCAGGTGAGACTATGTGATACATAAACTCATGATATCCCATGTACAGTTTGATGCATGAACAGCTGTAGCCAATGGAATGCAGCAATTTTCTGTTCCTTGTTTCAATCTGTGAGTCCCTGATGGGGTCCATATATTATGGCTTGGAATATTTTATGATTAAATGGAAACACATTAGATATCATTGCCCCTCACCATCTTCAGGTCCTCATAGAAGAGGTAGAGAATGTGGTGTTGGTCTTTGGCATCCCACCATCCTTTCACATGGTCATACCAAGAACCCCAGCATACTGTGAGACAGGATGAAAAATAGGACAATGAGTCATAGAAGTCCAACCAACAAATATTCCACTGAAAAGTGAATTCCTGAACGCCATTAAAAATAACAGATGTCATGCTGTTCTAAGGAAATGATTCTTTTTAGAGTATTTGAAGGTTTTGAGAAAGGACAGAATCAAAGCTGAGTTCTTTTACCTTTTCCAGCCAGAAAACTCTCAAAATACTCTTCCCAGGTTCCCGGAGCAGGAAATGATTTATTCACCCTTTGGAAATGGTAATAAGACACCATATTGTCCTTGGGATTTCTTGCTACATAGATTATCTGGGAATGGTGGGAGGATGGGAAGAAGTACAAACAAGATTAGACCTCTATATAGTTAGTGCCCAGACACATTATGTTAGGGTGAGTACATTTTATACAGTTGAATTTTTCTGATTCTTCATTCTTGTGATCTTGCCATTTGTGGGAGGATTCATATCAGTTTGCATATTGATTATTGTGAAGAGGTGGACTCTTTTTCTTTACCAGTAAGTGAAGTGTTTTAAGAGGAAATTGATTAAAAGACCACTCTAAGATCATTCTAAGTTGTACAACTCTGAATTCCTTTTGCTCTTTACCTTACAGTGTTTCTCTAGGAAGGATGGTGGCAGCAAGTGGATGGGAAGATGTGTTTTCAGGGTCCGTGGTGAGGGCATTGCATTAGCTTGTAACAAACCTGTAAAATTGATTTTTGATCATGGTCCACTATTTTTCTCTATTTGCTTTAAAATAGTTCTGCTTTCATAATTGTACCGTAGGAACAATTGAACAATTCAAGGCAGCTGTAAGAGCACTGTAACTATCTGTAGAGCTGATCTGAGAGAATATGTCTAATGTATTTTTTGGCTAGAACAATTTTTAACCATAACAAACAACAAACTAAATAAGAACCTAAAAAATTCAAGCCTTTCACCCTGAAATTACTTAGGCTCATCTTTGTGGGGTGAAATTAATTTCTAATTGGAGAATCAAAATTTAACTTATTTTTGTCTAACAATAAGTAACCCCATTAGACAGTGTCTGGAGTATAGAAATGACCAGACATAGTTTTAAAAAGACAAAGTCACAAAATCCATTAATAATTGTTTGAATGCCTAGAATTCTGAGAGGGCTATTTGATAGTAAAAATTCTAAGTACTGTATTCTGCCATTTATAATGCACATTTTTTTGCCCAAATTTGTGAGGGAAAAAATAAGGATGCACATGCTACATGGATAGTACTAATTCCAAATCTATATAAATATTTTTAATTCTTTTATTTATGCTTATGAGTTTGAAGTGTAATTCTAGAAATCAATAACGATATCCATATGCAAAATAATACTCTGGAATATGATAACTAGTTTAGTTGAACTTACAACGAACTTGCAGTGACAAAGAGTTCTTGGCCTTCTGTGATGAATCAATATCATAAACTTGTTTACTGGTACATAAAATTTCTTGTACCTTGTATCCTTGTGTTTTGTAATTATTTGTTACATAAAATTTCTTGTACCATAATATGTTAAAAGATAAATGCTAAAATTCCTTTATAATACAAAAAACAAGTACCTAAGTGCATACAAATAAAAATTTGAATAAAAAAATTAAAATGAAATTTTTTTCCCCCCGGAAAGTTTGGGCCAAAAACATGGGTGCACATTATTCATGGAAAAATGTGGTATATAATATTTAGGACTACAGTTGGTGTGGCTGTTCCATACTCACCACATCCCAGGTGTGGGACTGTCCATTCGATGAAAGGAAATCGTACTTGAATAGGTGCTTGGTTACTTTTGTCAATATCACCTTCATTTAGTATCAAGTTCACTATCTCCTGAGTCCATGTTGTTCCTTATTCCACATGGAAGATGAAGATGCATTAACATTTAGTATACTGTATTCCTCAAAATATGATCAAATACTTGTTAGAACATCTATGTAAATTTTTAAAAATTTTATGAGTTTATTTGAGCCAAACTGACCACATGTGCTGGAGGAAGATCTCAAATGTTCCCCATCTATGTGAATTTTAAAGCTAGGTTTATAATGGAATTCAGAAAACATCATTCTTTATATCTTGTTTTATCATAATAGGAATTGTTATTAAAAGACTACAATTTGAAGTGGACATTATATTGATAAATATACAGTTTATTTTTGTGTGTGTGTGTCACAACCACTAATTTGGATGGTTATCCTATTGATTTAGCTGCATTGTTCTTTAGAAAGAGTAGTTCTCAGGAACTACTGAGAGACTTTTGAGGGCTTCTGAGGGCTGCTGAGGTGAAATCAGCATTGCAGAACCAAAGCTTCAAGCATTCTTTCCCAAATCAGCCTGGGGAATCCCCTTTCTAGCTCATGCACACAAAGCAGCTTTTTACAAGATCTGCAGTGAGGGCCTGCATTGGTTTCAAATAAATTAACAAGCCTAGTTTTTTTATTCTTGGCTGTTTGAGTTACTTTCTCCTGGGGCAGTAAAATCATCATCATCATCATCATCATCACAGGAATAACTAAGTTCTTAGAATTTATAGGTCATTTTAATATTTTTTTTGTGTAGTTTGTTTCAACAAGTAATTTGCTTTCGCCCTATCACTCTGCCCAGTAAACAAACAGTTTTCCACTCAAACTCAGATGAATTTCTTTATCATTATTAATGCATTTTCCCCACTTACCTTCCTACGTCTCTCCCCCTTCACCTACCTGCTTTAGGATAGGAAGAAATAAGCAGATCATCAGGCTTGGCTTGGAAGTTCCAGATTTGATCCCAGATGTCACAGGTGGTCTTGGGTTGAAGAATTCCCTTCACATAGTCCATAGCTTGGCGCTCAGTTCCATCAAATTTCAAACCCTCCATCTTGTTTAAGGCCATTAGTGTCAGAAATCAGATACTAATCTCAATAAGATGTTACCCTTCAGTCAGCACAAAGTTGTATTATTGATATCATACAAACAACGCAAAACTCAGACCACAAGTGCTTCCTAGGACAGTCTGTTGATGGCTGTAAATCAAGGGAAAGCTAGTTATAGGCTTGCTGGGCCAAGTTGCAGGGAGTGAGGAATTATTGTTTAGTACTTTGTACACAGGCGGTTCCCTAATAAGCTCCAGCCCTCCTCCCCAGCAAGACTGTGACATAATACTCAGGGCACTTGCAAATCCCAGCAGCTGTGTCACATTCATGCTCAGTCCTGCTCTGCTGTATCAATTTAACAAGAGTTAGTGCCAAGTTTCATTTTTGTGTTCATAAAACAATTAACACTTTCATTGATTGCTTCTTTTGGGAATTTTAAGCCAAATAAAAAGCCGGAGGGAATCTGTTCATGGAATTACAAATTGCAACACAGAATAACTTCCCTGAAAGGCTGAAGAGAAATTTCTGCGGGCTAACAACAATGAGGTTTTGAATCTCTCAGTAAAAATACCCCAGAGGGTCAGCTTTGTTATATTTTAAGAGTAAAATAAACAATGCTCATTAGAAAAGGTTTCCTTGCTTTTGTAGCCTGTTTAACATCAATGCGAGTAGGAGTCTCTTCATAGCTATTAAAGCATATATGTCTCAAAAGCAAAACAGATGTCAAAACTCTGGAGTTACAGAAGATGGTGGTTGTGTTAGGACGTACACCCATTTGCTTCTTTCTTCTTGGAGTTCGCTTCCCAGGCTCATGCCAGAGTCCCCTGTCAGCATTGTTTTCTTAAAAGCCTTGGAATTTGTTTATCCTGCTTTCTCTTTTCCTTGGAACCATTCTTGACTCTTGCCTGAGTTTGTTTTTCTCCTGGTTAAGGAGAAAACCTCTTCTCTGCTGAAACAAGGCCCGATTCCTTTCAATTTTTAACTGCATTACAAGGTCATCCCTCCCCCAGTTTTTCTGTCTCTCCTTGTGAGACAGAAGAATAAATCCGCTCTTTTTCTCTGATTCCTGGCACAGAGTTTCAAAAACGCTTGGAAGTTCCTGAGTTAAGATAAGACAGGTTAGTTAGTATAACATCAGACAGTCAGGAATTCCCTGGTAGACTGAGCAAAAGAACAAAACACTGGCCATTTCTTACACTAGCCATTTCTTTCAAAATTGTAGGGTAACTCCCTCATACTGAAACAGAGATATCAGTCATGCCCCAGAGCAACAAAGCCATTTTGAAGGACTTGAGGAAAGGCCTCCCCAAGGCTGAGCAACAGAACAAATCTCTTAAACCCCTTAATAACAGGCACCAGTATTTCAGCATTCCACCTCCCAGACAAAAGAAAAAAAAAGTGTAACACTCAAGCTTTTTACCCTAACTGAGTGGGCATTTTTGTTCCTGGTACCCCCTCCCGCTCAGGAGATGTAACCTTTCTCTTGCTTTAATAAAACTATATCCTCTGCTACAAACTCTACCTCTCTGGTCGGTGTCTCCATTCTTCGGCTTCAGGAGACTATGACCCCAGCACAAGAAATACCCTACATCAGAGTAATTGGAGTGGCTTTGGTTATTCACAATGAGTTCCTTTCAACCATATGTTAATGAAGTGACTCCTGGTGGGCCCTTAGATAGTTTCAGAGTTGGGACTGGCTCTACCAGAAAGATCAAGCACATGACTAGTTCCCATCCCCAATCTCTGGGTAGAGGAGAAGGGCTAGTGACAGTTCAGTCATGTGGCTAATGATATGATGAGATCCCAATAAAACTCTGGACACTGATGCTCAGTGGCTTCCTGGTCGGTGAACACAGTCATGTTCTTGGAGGTTGATATACCCAGATTCCACGAGGAACGGGTCTGGCTGCTCTGGGCTCCCTCTCCTCCAAGACCTTGACTTATGTATCTCTCCATTTGACTGTTCCTGGTCTTTATCTTTTATGATAAAACTCTAATTGAAGTATAATGCTTTCAGTGAGTTCTGTGAGTTATCTAGTGAATTATTAAACCTAAGGGAGTCATGGGAACCTTCGAATTTATAGCCCATTGATCAGAAGTGCAGATGGTCCCAAAACTTGTGGATTGCACCTGAAGTGGGACTGCCCTTAACTCATGGGGTCTGCACTAACTCCAGGTAGCTAGTGTCAGAATTAAATGGAGTTGTGGGTCATCCAGATGGTGTCAGAGATTGCTGTTGGGACACCTCTATTGCCCTCAGCAGCCCTCAGTGGCTTTCTGAGAATCCATTCTGTTCCCTGCAGCCAGGATTTTACTTCTTGCTTAAATCTCTTACCACCCAAACCTTTACAGAATCCCACGAGGGCCTCTGCCTGTGCCCCAAGTTATGCCACGCTCACTGTTTCACATTGGGCTGCAACCAGAAAGCCTTTGTCTATCCTGGCAAGCACACCAGGCTCCCTCCTGCATTGTTGACTCTGCCTGTTTGTCCCCCTGGTATTCTCTTTGGCCCTTGCATGTCTGGTTCTTTAGCATCCTTCAAGTTTTCTTTAATGTCTTCCTTAAAAGTCCCCTTTCTGGAGGGGGCTTCCCTTAACTTCAGTGTCATCTGAAGTAGATTCCGATTTCCTTGCTTGTGGAACTTTCCCTTTCTTTAGAATAGCTATCAAAATTTACTTTTGTTTTCTTTAATTGAGGTAGCATTGGTTTATAGTATTATATGTTTCAAGTGTCCAACATTATAATTCAACGTTTGTATATACTACGTTGTGCTCACCACCAAAAGTCTGGTTTCCATCTGTCATCATACAGTTGACCCCTTTTACCTGTTTCATCCTCCCTCCTTCCTCCTTACCCTCTGGAGACCACTGATTTGCTGTCGGCCTCTATGAGTTTGTTTGTTCACTTGTTTTTCTTTTTTAAAAAAATATACCATGTATGAGTGAAATCATACAGTATTTGTCTTTTTTCCATCTGACTTACTTCACGTATAGTATGATACCCTCAGGATCCATCCGTATTTTTGCAAATGGCAGGATTTCACCTTTTTATGGCTGAGTAGTATTCCATTGTATATGCAGTCATTTGTCTATGGACATTTGGTTGTTTCCATATCTTGACTATTATAAATAGTGCTGCAGTGAACATAAGTGTGCATGTATCTTTTCAAATTAGTGTGTTTGTATTCTTTGGATAAACATTCAGAAGTGGAATAGTTGGGTCATATGGTAGTTCTATTCTTAAGTTTTTGAGGAATCTCCATACTGGTTTCCATGGTGGCTTTATAGCAGGTCATTTCATTATAGCATTGATGAGATGCCATAGGAACATAACTCTGATTTATATCAATTAGCCTATGGCAAAATTGGTTTCATTATACATTGTTTCCCTTAAAGTTGAAGAACCTATCAACGATGTTAAGTGAAGACACACTGTTATTAATTTACATCCTCACTGATGATGTACAAGAGTTCCTTTTTCCCATATCTTCTCCAGTACTTGTTTCTTGTATTTTTTTTTTTTTGATAATAGCTTTTTTAACAGGTATGAGGTGATCTCTCTTTATGGCTTTGATTTGCATATCCTTAATGATTAGTAACATTAAACATCTTTTCATGTGTCTGTTGGCCATCTGCATGTCTTCTTTGAAAAATCGTCTATTCAGATCCTTTGCCCATTTTAAAATCAAGTTGTGTATTTTTTTCTGTTGTTGAGATGTATGCTTTCTTTATATATTTTAGATATTAACCCCTTATCAGATGCATGATTTGCAAATATCTCCTCCCATTCAGTAGGTTGGCTTTTTATTTTGTTGATGGTTTCCTTTGCTGTGCAGAAGCTTTTTAGTTTGATGTAGTACCCTTTTTTTTTTCCTTGCTTTGTTTTCCTTGCTTTTGGTGTCAAATCCACAAAAACATCACTAAGACAAATGTTGAGGAGCTTGCTGCCTCTATTTCTTCTGTTTCTCATGGTTTTGGGCCTTATATTCAAGTCTGTAATCCATTTTTAGTTAATTTTTGTGTATGGCGTAAGATAGTGGTCTGGTTTCATTCTTTTGCATGTGGCTGACCAGTCTTCCCAACACCACTTATTGAAGAGACTTTCATTTCTCCATTGTATGTTCTTGACTCCTTTGTTATAAATTAGTAGTCCATATATGTATGTCTTTACTTCTGGGCTCTTGATTCTGTTCCATGGGTTTCTATTTTCTGCCAATAGCATACTGAAGTCAGGAGTATGGTACCTCTGGCTTTGTTCTTTTTTTCTTAGGATTGCTTTGGCTATTCAGGGTGTTTTGTAGTTCTATATAAATTTTAGGATTGTTGTTGTTCTATTTCTGAAAAATGCTGGTGGAATTTTGGTAGGGATTGCATTGACTCTATACATTGCTTTAGGTGACATGGACATTATGTCACTGTTAATTCTTCCTATCCATGAGCATGGAATTTCTTTCCATTTCATTGTGTCTTCTTCAAATACTTTCAACAATGTCTTAAAGTTTTTAGTGTACAGACTTTTTTCCTCCTTGGTGAAATTTATTCCCAAATATTTTATTTTTTTGTTGCAACTATAAATGGGATTTTTTAAAAAAATTTTCTATCTGGTTTTTTGTTGTTAGTGTATAGAAACACAACAAGTTTCTGTATTGTGTATTGATTTATACCCTGAACTTTTCTGTTGAGGGCCGTGTAGCCCAATATTGAGGGGCATGGGCATGCAGGTTGACTTTAGTGGTCTTGGTGACTCTGACATGTGTTCCTCAAATTTGTATTCCCTTGAAGCCTGTGTTTTTATTACAAAATGTATGTTTTGTTAAGGTTTGTGATAAGTCTTGAGAGAACTTTAGGTACAGTTAAGCCAAAATTAAATATCAAAAGTGAGATTCTCTTTAGTATTCACACCCAGGATTACAGATTATGTAGAAACTGAGTCTGGGTCATAAAGAGATTATTATAGATGGGATTATAGAAAAAGTCACAGTGTGCCCTAAGGAGAACAATTATAGGGACTAAAGGTCTTAAGAGAAAAATACATCAAGACCATGTGGAATTTAAACTTGTAATTGGATAATGGTCAAAAGTCCCTATAAAAAGGACATGTTATTGTAATAAAGGGTGACACTTCTGAGAAACTCTTCCCGGTGTCTCCGCTTTCTTTTTTCTGCCTTTTACTGTAACAAAAATTTTCTGTCTTTCGTATCGCCGACGCCGTGTCCACCTTCTTGAACCCTGGTCAGCGGAGGCTGGTCCCCCGCGCTTTTCCTGTATTTATTACTTCTAATAGTATTTTTGTTTTTTTGTTTTTGTGGATTTTAAGGTTTTCTAGATATAAAATTATGTCATCCACAAGTAATGACAGCTTTACTTCTTGCTTTCCAATTTAGATGACTTTTGTTTCTTTTCTTGCCAGATTGCTCTAGCTAGGACTTTCAATAGTATCTTGAATAATAGAGGTGAGAGTGGGCATTCTTGTCTTGTTCCTGATCTTAGAGGAAAAGCTTTCAGTTTTTCACCATTAAGTATGATACTAGCTATGGGTTTGTTATATGTGGCCGTTATTATTTTGAGGTATGTTCCTTCTATACCCACTTTATTGAGCTTTTTAAATCATGAATGTATGTTTGATCCTGTAAAATGCTTTTTTCTGCATATATTGAGAAGATTATATGATTTTTTTTTTTTAAAGATTTTTATTGGGGAATCGGAGAGGGGAACAGCGTTGGGGAATTGGGGAAGGGGAACAGACAAGTTGCTGTCTTTTTATTCTTCAGTCTAGTTGTGGAGGACGTTGCTTCACTGGCACATGTTGGTATCATCATTGCGTTCTTCCCGGATGAGGCAGATCAGTCGCCGGCCTCTGGATGGTCGCTCACCGCAGCTATTGGCAGCTCACACTGGCTGCCAGCCACTCACGCTGGCTGCTGGCCACTCACTGTAGCCTATGGCAGCCCACTGCAGCAGGGGCTGCAGCCTACACCGTCGCCGGGGCTCGCACAGTCCAGCTCCAGGTGGAGCTGTTGTTAGCTGTGGAGGGCAGTGTCACTGGCCCTCATATGTGGGATCCGTACCTGGGCCGCTGGCATCCCAAAACCAGCTCTTAACCAATGCGCCACTTGGCTGGCCCAAGATTATATGATTTTTATACTTCATTTTTGTTAATGTGGTGTATCATCTTGATTGATTTATGGATATTGAGTCACCCTTGCCTCCTGGAAAAAATCCTAGTTGATTATGTAGTATGCTCCTTTTAATGTATTGTATTTGATTTACTAATATTTTGTGAGGATTACTGCATCTGTGTTCATCAGAGATATTGGTCTGTAATTTTCTTTTTGTGGTTTGTGTGCATGTGTGCGTGCGTGCGTGCGTGTGTGTGTGTGTGTGTGTGTGTGTGGTTTTGTTATTAGAGTAATGTTGGACTTGTAAAATGAATTAGGAAGCATTTTGTCCTATTCAAAGTTTTGGAAGAGTTTCAGGATAGGTGTTAAATCTTCTTTGAATATTTGTTAGAATCCACCAGTGAAGCTATCTTGTCCTTGACTTTTATTATTTGGGAGGTGTTTGATTCTGTTTCAACCTCCTTACTAGCTAAAGGTTTATAATTTTTATTCATCTTTTCAAAGAACCAGCTTTTAGTTTCATTGATTTTTTTTTTTCTACTGTCTTTTTAGTCTCTGTTTCATTTATTTCTCCTCTGATTTTTATTATTTTCATCCTTTTGCTGACTTAGGGCTTAGTTTGTTCTTCTTTTCTAGTTCCTGTAGGTGTAAGGCTATATTGTTTATTTGAGATTTTTCTTGTTTCTTGAAGTAAGCGTTTATTGTTATAAGCTTTCCTCTTAATACTACTTTTGCTGAATTTCATAATATGTGGCATATTGTATTTTCATTTACATCGTCTCTATGTATCTTTTTTTCTTTGATTTTCTCACTGACCTAATAGTTGTTTGGTAGCATGTTGTTTATACTTCACATATTTGTGATTTCTCATTTTCTTGTTTCCTGATTTTAGTTTCAAACCTTTGTGGTCAGAAAAGATGCTTGCTGTGATTTCAATCTTAAATTTATTGAAACTTGTTTTATGGTCTTGAGAATGTTTCATGTGCACTTGAAAAAAATGTGTATTCTGTTGCTTTTGAATGGAATATTCCCTTTATATCTATTAAATCTTCTGTTCTAATAATGTCATTTAAGGCCACCTTTGCTTGTTTTTTTTCTGTCTGGATGATCTATGCATTGATGTAAGTAGGGTATTAAAGTCCCCTATTATTATTGAGTTGCTGTCAATTTCTTTTTTTTTTTTTTTTTTTTTTGAGGGCAGTGTTACTGACCCTCATATGTGGGACCGAACTGGGGCCACTGGCTTGCCAAGCCAGCGCTTAACCACCGCGCCACTCGACCGGCCCAATTTCTTTTTTTAAGTCTGCTTATAATTGCTTTATATATTTTGGTGCTCCTATGATAGGTGCACATATATTGATAAATGTTTATGTCATGTTGATGGATTGCCCCTTTTATCATTATATAATGTCCATCTTTATCTCTTGTTACATTTTTTTTTTGTCTTAAAGTCTGTTTTGTCTGATATAAGTATGTCTACACCCACTTTCTTTTGGCTGCTGTTAACTTGGAGTATCTATCATCTTCCATTTTACTTTAACCCTCTGTCAGGAGCAATTGATCTCACAGATTCATTGCACACAAAGATGCCGCTATGAAATACATCTTTACTGTACTAAGTCACAAACACGACTGGTGATTGGTTACAGTAGAGGGTGAAGATACGGAAGCGATGAATCATGATACTTAAGTTAACTGTTAGATGTTTGAAAATTTGTGTACAAATTAAACCTGTTTGTCTTTAGAGCTCAGATGAATCTCCTGCAGGCAGCATGAAGTTGTGTCTTGTGTTTTCAATCTATCCAGCCACTCTGTGTCTTTTGATTGGTGAGTTCATTCCATTTACATGTAGGGTAATTATTGATATATGAAGGCCTACTTCTGCAATTTTATGTTTCATTTTCTGTTTTATCTTTATCTCCATTGTTTTGTGTTTTTTTTCTCTCTTGTGTTTCTGTCTGCTATTTTAGATTGGCAGTTTTCTATGATGTTTTTCTCATTTTCCTCTTATTTTATGTTTTGTGTCTTGGTTTTCATTTTTTGTTTTGTGGTTACCATATGGTTTGTATAAAATATCTCATAAATTAAGTCCTTTTTTTCTGCTGATAGTGTCTTATCTTTTTTTTCCTTCTTAGTGTCTTATCTTTATTTGCCTATAAAAGTTCTGTCCCTTACTTCTTCCCCTTTTATGTTTTTGTTGTCACAAATCATCCCTTTTTATGTTATTAATTCATTACCAAATTGAAGTAGCTATAGTTGTTTTTAATTTTTTTTCTTTTAACCTTTATGCTAAACTTTAGTGATTAATACCCTATTATGAAATGGTTTTACAATTTTCTGGTTCTGTCTATTTATTACATTACTCAAAATTTTGTGTAATTTTGCTTTTCATTTTTAGTAGAAGAGCTCCTTTAAACATTTTTTGTAAGGCAGGTCTAGTGGTGGTAAATTCCCTCAGCTTTTGTTTATCAGGGAAAGCCTTTACTTCTCCTTTATATCTGAACGATAACTGCTGGGTAGAATATTTTGGGCTAGCAGTTTTTATCTTTCAGTTTTTTGACTATACCCTTCCACTCTCTCTTGGCTTGTAGAGTTTCTGCTGAGAAATCTGCTGATAGCTTAATGAGGGTATCTTTGTAAGTTACTGTCCTTTTTCTCCTGGATACCTTTAAATTTTTTTTATCATTGACTTTTAACAATTTTAATATGTCTTAGAGAAGGTCCTTTGGCACTGAGATAACTAGGTATTCTAATAAGTTCATAGATTTGTATATCTAGTTCTTTTCCCAGGTATGGGAAGTTGTCAGCTATTATTATTATTATTATTTTTATTTATTTATTTATTTTTTAATTTATTGGGGAATTGGGGAAGGGGAACAGACAAGTTGCTGTCCCTTTGTTCTTCAGTCTAATTGCGGAGAACGTCGCTTCACAGGCTCATGTTGGTGTTATGATCAACGTGCTCTTCCTGGCTGAGACAGTCATTTGCTGCCCATTGGATGGCCGCTCACAGTGGCTCACAACAGCTCACAGCAGCTCTTGCCGGCTGCCAGCCCCTCACACTGGCTGCCGACCACTCACAGAAGCTCATGGCAGCCTACTGCAGCCCACTGCAGCTTACGCCATCGCCCACCACTCACAGCAACCCAGCTCCAGGTTGAGCTGTTGTTCACAATCTTAGCTGTAGAGGACTCAGCTTACTGGCACATGTGGGAATTTAACTGGCAGCCTTGTTGTTCAGACCCCCACTCTTACCAACTGAGCCACTCAGCTGGCCCCTCTTTTTTTTTTTTTTAAATGTAATTTTTTGGTAAAGATTTTATTGTGGAATTGGGGAAGGGGAACAGTGTTGGGGAATTGGGAAAAGGGAACAGTCAAGTTGTTGTCCTTCAGTCTTAGTTGTGGAGGGCGCAGCTAGCTCAGCTCCAAGTCCAGTAGCCATCTGGCCACCCATCAGCAGCTTGCAGGTGCTCAGCTCAGGGTGCTGAGTTCAGTCTTAGTTGCGGGTGGGCGTAGCCACCATCCCATGTGGGAATCAAACCAGCAGCCTTGTTGTTAAGAGTACATGCCCTATCCACTGAGCAATCTGGGCGGCTGCACAGCTCAAGGTGCAGTGTTCAGTCTTAGTTGTGGGTGGGCGTAGCCCACTATCCCATGCAGGAGTCGTAATTGCAACCTTACTGTTAGGAGCACTTGCTCTCACCAGCTGAGCCATCCTGCCATCTGTGGCAGCTCAGCAGCAGCTCAGCTCGGGTGCAGCTCACTGGCTTATGCGGGAATAGAACCGGCAACTCTGTTTCTCAGAGCTTGTGCTCTTAACCAACTGAATCACTAAGCCGGCCCAGCTATTATTTCTTTAAATAAGCTCACTGCTCCTTTTCTTTCTCTTCTTCTTCTGGAATACCCATTATTCTTATGTTACTTTTTTCCAGTAGAGTTGGATAGTTCTCACAGATTTCCTTCATTGTTTTTTAGGTCTTAGTTATTACTCTTCTTCATCTGAATCATTTCTAGATTTCCATCTTTGATCTCACTAATTCTTTCTTCCATATGGTCTGTTCTGTTTTCAGTGCTTTTTAATGAATTCTTTATGTCATTTATTGGGTTCTTCAGCTCCAGGATTTCTGTTTGGTTCCTTTTTAGAGTTTCATTTTTTAAATAAAGTACTCCTGTGCATTAATTTTATTCCTGAGCTTATTGAATATTCTGAATTTTCTTTTAGCTCATTGAGTTTTTTCGGGACAGCTATAATACTTTGAATTTTCTATCAGGTTATAACAATCTTCCAGGACTTCAAGTTTAGTTTCTGGAGAATTGTCATTTTCTTTTTGTGATATTGTGTTACTGTAACTTTTTGTGATGCTTGATCAATTCTTTTTCTGCCATCCCATTTGAAGTAGCAAATACCTTTCTGTGTTGCCTCCAGTTATATCTCAGAGCTAGTGCTTTGAAAGCGAGTGCTTTCCACGCTCAACTGCTTTTGCCAGCGGCATAGCTGGTATGCTTGTTGTCACTGCTTGTACTTCTGGTACCTTGCTGCTGTCAGTGCCACCATGTCATGGGCACCACTGCTGTTCCTGGAGCCCCTGGTCTCATATGCTTCAGTGGTTCCTGGAGTCTCTGGTCTTGGCTGCCACCAGCATTTCTGGAGCCACGGATTGCAGGCACCACTGCCACTGTCAAGTACACTAGGAGCTTGGGTGCAGGCCCCATTGCTGGGAGGGCAGAGTTTGCAATTGCCACTGCTGCTGGGGATGAGGTGGGGCTAGGTCTTTGGTGCTGCCTTCGTTCCTGGAGCCTCCAGTCTCGGGCACCGCTGTGGTTTCTGGAACCTTCAGTCACAGGCTCTGCCACCACTGCCCCTTTGGTTCTACCACCTCCAGGAGGTCCAATTTACCCACCTTCAGATGTAAAGATGTATGAATCTCTCCGGTGTGGTGTGCACAGGATCCTTTTTGGGCTATGGACATCCTACTGATTGTAACTTAAAGTGGGGAGACAAAGGGAATGACTCATACTGCCATCAGGCTGACATCACTCCCTCAAAATTCAGTTTTTACTTATTGACTTGTTAACATTTTCTGTCTCCTTTACTACACTGTAAGATGTGTAAAACATGACCTAGGCTGTGTCTTGTTTTCTCACTGTACACCAGCTCTATGCCTATTGCTTGACATTCTATTATTTCTTGAGAGAAAGAATGAGTAAAATTAAGTAGAAATTTGAGCAAGTGAGTTCTTTGAGCCACCACTGTGGTGGGGATTAGGCGAGGCTAGTATATGCTTGGTTGTCTGCAGACAGAAGTCAGGAGTCATGATGTATTTTTTCTATGTTTTTTTTGTTGCAAAAATGTGTCATGACTTTTCCCAATAGTTTCAAGAGATTTAGGGGCAGGGAGAGATGGTGGGAACATGGTACTGCTGTTTCATTAGAAGCTTACATCATTGGGTTACAGCATATCCCAATATAACATATGTCACAGTATCCATGTTTTCACATGAGAGAAGAGAAATAAGTATTTTGGCACCAAAAAAGGAGTCCTTGAGCTCCCAGCATCAATGAAGAAAGACAAGAAGAGCAGGAAAGTAGCCAGAGCTGACATGTTGGAAAATGACTGACTGGCAATATCTCTAAGGGAGAGGAACACCTTTTTTTCACTGTTTTTTTTTTTTTTTTAAGAGGGCAGTGTCACTGGCCCTCATAGGTGGGATCCGAACTGGGGCCGCTGGCTTCCCAAGCCAGCGCTTAACCACCGCGCCACTTGGCCGGCCGGAGGAACACCTTTCTCTGTGAAGCAGTCTGGGAGAACCATGAACAGGTCTACTTCCCTGGCCCAGGTGGCTGCTTTGGCCTCGTCAGCATCCCTAGGTGCTCAGGGAGTTTCCTTTCTTCTGTGAAGCAGCCATTCCTTTTTTTCCCTCTACAAACCAGTCTTGGGGAGTTGGGTGTGCTCTCCCTACCTCTCCCTTGTTGCTCACCTGAAAATAAGCACAAGCCTTTTTCTCTTTCAAGCTTTGATGTTTCCTGCTAAAAGGAAACAGAAGGTTAACAAATAATAGCCAGTGAAGGATATATAGATTTGGCAATTTTACTGGTTTGTATTTCCTAACTTCCCTGCTGATTATCTCCAAATCTTCATGTACCTCCTGGACCAGGATTTAACTGTTTTCAGAAATTAGAAGTTCAGAGGAGGTAGTGGTAAGCATTGGCAATGGGAAGAAAGGATGGGAACCAAAAGCAGCAGAGACTTTGACCTTTGAGGAAGAGATTCCCAGAGTTGAAGAGGGGAGAGGGAACTTTCATTTATTAAGTGCCTTCTAAGTCTAGAATCTCGTGACTGCTGTAGTGGAAAGACATAGTCTCTTCTCTTAGGAGATTTGCAGGCTGAAACAGAGATAGATATATAATCAAGCAGTTAGAATATAGTAGAGTGTTTGCTTTAATGGAGGTAAGGACAAAGTGTTCTAGAGCACTGCAGAAGGAGCACTGAAGTCAATCCAGACTCAGGAGAGATCTTCTGGAATAGAGAAGACATTTACACTGAGGTTTAAAGGATGAACTGGGGTTGGCCAGGTGAATAAGAGAGAGCAAAGTGTTTTTTTTATAAAGATTTTATTGGGGAATTGGGGGAAGCAACAGCGTTGGGGAATCAGGGAAGGGGAACAGACAAGTTGCTGTTCTTTGGTTCTTCAGTCTAGTTGTGGAGGATGTTGCTTCATTGGCCCATGTTGGTATTGTGATCATTGCACTCTTCCCGGCTGAGGCAGATTGGTCGCTGGCCATTGGATGGCTGCTTACAGCAGCTCATGGCAGCCCACTGCAGCCCCACTGCAGACTACACTATCGCCGGTGACTCAGGGCAACCCAGCTCCAGATTGAGTTGTTGTTCACCATCTTAACTGTAGAGGGTGCATTGTCACTGGCCCTCATGTGGGATCTGAACCAGCAGCCCTGTTGCTCAGAGCTCACTCTCCCAAGCCAACTCTTAACCAACAAGCCACTCGGCTGGCCCGAGTGCAAAGTGTTCTGAGGAGAGGAGCCATGCAAGGAGAGAGAGAAGGTGTGTTCGAGGAACAAGTGGGCAAACATTACTGGAGGGGCAGAGGAGCAGAGGAAGTGGAGGTCATGAAGGACCTTAGGTGTTGCCAAGGAGCTTAAGCTAGATACTATGGATAAAGGGCAGTCGCCATTGGAGAATTTTCAGCGTGGCAGCAAATATCACATTTAATCTTTACACTAATTCTTTGAGGTGGGAAATAATGTCTGAATTTATAGATTGGGAAGTGGAAGCTCAGAGAGATAGAATAAGGGTCTCAATTTCAGAGTGTAGATGTTAAAGTGAGCACTCAAATCCATTTGTGTCTGACTGCAGAGTCGAGGCACTTTCCATTTAACAGAACTCTCCAGTCTAGAGAGGAGCAATATGGGAGGAAGTTATTTTCAAACTTCTGTGTCTTGCTACAAGCATGTCTACTAATAATCAGACCAGTGTTTGGGGCTGGCTGTTTACTGCCTCTAGGAGGACAAGCCAAGTCATTCAGCCCCCTGGTAATGTTGTCAATAGCTAAGGGTCTAGCATGGAAGCTTACAGTTAAGACAGTGAAGTCAACTGTACATTTTAGAGAGCTTTAAAATCAAGCTCAAAATTGACATGTGAATTGTCAACTATCTGGAATATTGACTTAGAGTCGAATAACTTATTTGAGAAGAAGGTTGTATAACTAGTATTTTGGTAGAGGTACTGTTTAACCATAAAATGAAAGCCTTTGCAAAATATGGCCATAAAAAGTCTTTAAAGGTTGGGATAGTTAATTGAAGTCACATATGTTATATGACTATTACAAATAGCTGTTCCACCCAGGTTGGGGTCACCCAACAGTAGCATTTTGATCCCTGACAAGGTGTGTGAATATTTTATTATTGATAAAACCAGGCCCTATAAGCTAGCAGTAATGTGCCAAAACCAAAGCCCTCTAAGGAATTCACTTTTCCTTTGGGTTCCCAAAGTTTGAAATTGTAGATTATTAGCAAGAACTCTCTGTCTGGTAGTAATTGGTTCAGGTCTTAAACCATATAGAGCTTTATTTGAAGTGAAATAAAATGAAAATAAGATATTGAATGTGAATAAAAATATATGGATCTTCTTTACACTGGTGGACCAGTCTAGAGAAGATTCTGTGTTCCTACAAGAAAAGGAATGCCAGAAAGTTGCTAATTTACTCTCTGGCTCATGAAAATATGAATTTCATGCTGAAAAGATAATGTCCCTAGTTGTTTTTTTTTTTTTTATCAGAACAGAGTAACAGAATCAATGACAATTTGTTCTATTATTTTTGGGTTTTCCCACCAGTTAGAAGTACTTAAGTTATCATTACACATTTCTATCAACAAGCATTGAACATGATTAATTTAGAAAGTTTCGATATTTACTCAAACTCCAAAGCAAGGACTTTAGTCTCCTCTCTTCGCCTCTCCTTTCTTATCCTCTTTTCTTCTCATTCTCTCTCTTCTTTAAACACTTCTTATTTCTCTGAAATGGATGAATCGAACATGTACTGAATTGACTATGTTGGGATGTTTTTCTGTCTGGGTGTCTCCTGTTGCTGGTCTCACAGCAACAACGTGAGTTAAAAATTAATAGGGAGTTTTTAGGGACTGTTCAATTCCCAAGCATATCTTATCTCTCCAGCAACATCTTATTATTTGAGAGAATACATAGGGAATGGAGAGAGCAATAAATGATGACAAATCAAGTAGTGATGTGGCAGAGATCTGGTAACAATGCCTTACATCTGTGTGTTTACATAAACTGTATTCTCCCACATATCCACCTGAGGATGGATTTGGGGGTGGGGCAGAGCATAACATGCTAAGGGGAATTCTAAATGGAATGCACACCCAAACTCAGAAGCAGTATTCATGGCAGATATCCTTGATGGGGGTATACAGGCAAGGAAAATTTCTTGTTTCTCCTCATTACCACTTTCCACAGGATATGAATGAGACTGATGGACACATAAAGATTCAGACTGCCTGGTGAGCTTTCATGCTTACGGATTTAATGATTGCCAATCATGCATTTTCTCTAATAAGACTCTTTCCAGTAGTTCTACAAATGATGGCAGGTGGCAGAGGTGAAATTATCCACACAGAAAGTAGAAAGCATTGAGGTAATGGTTCATGGTACACTCTTACCACTGATCCACGCAAGTCCTCTCTTGTTTTTATCTTCCTTCTCCATTCCCATTCCCCTCCTACCATAGAAATCATGACATTTAATGCGTATCTTTTGGTTTGTATGCATTTTTAAAAAATGAATATTTTTGGTTTGAGTGTGTGTATTTCTTAATTTATATAATTGAGTTATATATCACATTTGGTTAGTTACTTTTTTTATCTAAGCATAATATTTTGAAGATGCCTTTAAGCTGTTATGTGTAAATCTGTTGCTTCTAATTAATTGCTTTCTGATATTCTAAGATATGCATCCACCACATTTCACCAATTTACTTTCCCAGCAATGGACACCCAGATAACCTTCAACTCCCAGGCAGAACAAATATGGCTGCAAAGAACTTTGTGAATATGCTGTGACTTCTGTCAAGTTTCTCTCTCTCTCTCTCTCTCTCTCTCTCTCTCTTTCATTTAGAGAAAGTAGCAGCACTAGGAGGACCCCTTAGCCCAACTCTGAAAAGATGTGGGTGGCTTTACAGAAGGAAAATGAATCTTGATGGTATAGAACTTAGCCAGATTAAGGGAGAGGGTGTGAGTGTGGAGAAAGGAATAATAGGCTGCAAGGAAGAGTCAGGAACAGCTGCAGAGGCCTGGAGGTGAGGGACTTAATGACACACAAGATATTTGCCAGTGGTTGTGGTGGGTGGGGAGGGCAGAGAAATAGACTGAGGAGGTAACTAGAGCAATGTTGAAGCATTTCAATTTTATCCTCAGGAAAATGGAAAGCAACTGAAGGGCTTTTTAAGTGGGAAAATGAGAAAATCAGATTTGTGACTTAGAAAGATCATCCTGAATGAGGAAATTTGAGAGGCAGAGTCCAGTCAGGAAACTTCTGTAGTGACTCAGGTGGGAAAAGATGGTAGTAGTCACAAAGTAGGTGGTATGAAGAGATATTAAAGAGGAAAAAATCACTAATGCTACATACACTACATAGCATGCTCCACACCTAATAGATGAAAGATATGTGTTAATGATAACATTTAAGTTTGGAGTCATTTTGAACCTCCAAAAATCTGAAACTTTAGGGTTAAAAAGGACATTAAAGATATTCTAATCCTAATCTTAGTTCCCACATGATATAAGACTCCTCTACCACACACACTCTTTACAGCTTCTGTTATACTTCATCCAGGGCTAGTAGATCACCACCTAACAATGCTGTCTATTCCATTTTGATCTTTCTTATCCTGAGCTGAAATCCTCATTGCAGGATCCATCCATTGTCCCAGTCTTGTCCATTGGAGCTACTCAAAATAAGCTCAGTCTTCTTTTCGTGAAAATTCTTTAGAGAGTTGAAGAGAGCCAATGTATTTTTCCCAGGTTTACTTGTTTTTCAAGATTCTTTAAAAGTTTCTCAGGATTTCAGGATGCTCTGTCACTCTGGTTAGGTTCATCTAGACATATCCATGTAAGTCAAGATCTATCTTATTCTGAAGTGCTAAGTGAGCCCTTATTTTCCACAGTCTTAGGAGAAACACTATTAACATACTTTTCAGACATTAAAAAGCAGGTAATGTCTTGGTAGCAAGAAAACCCATGAGGGTAATTATTTAAATCTCTATAACAAATGCAGCTCAGATTTCTAACCTGTTTATGTGGCCACTTAAGATATATTATTTAAATCTTACTAGCCACTTAATATCTACTTTGAAGCTGGATGGTATTCTTCTGCCTGTATCTGACTGATATTTTCATCTACATACATAAATTAGAGAGATAATCTGGCATTCCGGGGTAGTAAAAATTAGCATATATATATTTTTTAATTTATTTATTTTTAATTAGCTTCAGGTGTACAACACAGTGCAATAGTTATACTTTTTACCCCTGAAAGTGACAACCCCCTTCCCCCATTTGGCCACCCCACTCCTCCCCCCATATCATATATATCTATTACAAAAATTAGCATATTTAAGTTGGATACTTCTTTAAAAACAGCCAGCAACAATGTTACTTGGTTTAGTCAATTTTTTCCCCTTAAGTACAAAGCAGATCATCTCAGCACAGATCAAATTGTGCCTAATTAGATATATTTAGGTCTTTCAATGTTATGCTTGTTTTTGTGATGATTTATATTTTTTCATATCCTCTCCTCTCCTACTTTGCAATTTTGCTCCCCAAGTGGATGCAACATCAGTTGGAATGGAGTGTATTGTACACTTTAAAATGATTAAAATGGTGAACTTTGTGTTGTGTGAATTGTATCTCAAATTTTAAAAATTGCAAATAAATAGAGAAGGTTTGAGAAGGTGGCAATTGTTTATGTCAGAGCTTAGCTATTTAGTGATCAAAAAGCAAGATAAAATTAGGTATTTATTTCTGTTTAGTAAAATAATGGATAAAATACCAGTATTTTCCAGATGCTTAATTAATCCATGCTTAATACTAGTACTGCAAAATTATGACTCAAATGGACTTCATTTGGTTTGGATCTGCTAATTCTCCACTATTCCACGACCATGGATCCTAATCCTAGCCAACTGTTTACAAAATTGTGCTCTTAAGGTTGGATTATAATAATTAGAAACCCTCTCAATGTACATGTAAGAAAATCCAAAGCTTTAAGAAAGGCCTCCAAGGGACAATGGCAGAAGAGCTAGTGTGTACGTGTAAGAGTCCCTTTAGCCTGCATAGCAGAGCAGTGGTCCTTTAACACTTTGACCCAATAGTTTATACCACTCCATTAGCTAACGGATTTTTTCCTTAATGCAGTCAGCATACCAAATTCACCTGTCCCTAACCTAAGCCAAGAAAATTTGAAACTTTTCCAAACTAACTTCACTAAAGAGAAACAAAAATCAGAAATAAAATTACTACGAAATTGTAAATTCTTATTAATTGGAAGGAATTGCCCCCACTGGCTGTCACAACTCACTGGGCCCAAAGCCTTGGCTCTCCTTTCTTGTACTGGTGCTTTCACAATTTGTATCCTTTTAGATAGGATTTATGTGTTCTAATCACAAACCCTGAGGTAGGAGTCATACAATCTGTTAGAAGTCACAACTTCAGTGTGTGCAGGGGCAGGGCAGTCAGTGGGTAAAGTGGCCTAGTTGGCATCTGATGAGTGTCACCCCATTTAGAATGAAATGCCACAGAGCTCTGGGGATTATTGTCATATTGAAATCCTGGCTGTGCACTGCCAGAAATCGGGAATTCATGGGACATTTCATGATTTTTATTTATTTTTTTAAATTAATTAATTAATTTTTTTTTTTTTTGAGGGCAGTGTCACTGGCCCTCATATGTGGGATCCAAACCGGGGCCGCTGGCTTCCCAAGCCAGCACTTAACCACCGCGCCACTCAGTGGGCCCTCATGATTTTTAAATGTTGACAATTAATTCAAAGTTTTAAAAAAAACAACAGCATGTCTGCAAACCAATATGACCACTATTGCAAACCAAAGGCCACCAGTTGGAAACCTCTGCTCTAAGTGGACAGCAAGGTGGAGTTTTGTCTTCAAGACCGAGACCTGATAAAGAATTTTTCTGGACTTTTCCCTAAGGCAGGCTTTAGCCTGGTTCCCATAGCCATGATGTTACTTCACTTGCTTTTCCTGGTTCTAGTTTTGCATTAGAGTTTGGGTTCCTTAAAGGCATAGTCTAGAAATTTCTCACCTGTGTATCCTCTTCAGCTCCTGTGATGGACTACTGATAGAAATCATGAAAATGTGCATTAGGAAGACCCCAAAACCACCGAGGAGACTTATATTCATTTCTCTCTGGGGATACAGAGATCAGAACATTGCCTTATACACACCCCTCTCCTAATGTTTTCAAAACAAAACAGATTATGTGAAAGTATGTTGAAACTCTAAGTTCTCTGTATTGAAATAGTCTTTTGCAACACAGGACTTGGTGCCCAAAACTTTAGTTCTCATGTTGGGTTATATAAAACTAGAAAGACTTATGCTGCCCATCATTAAAGTTCAGTGGTCAGAGAGAAAGCAAAACAATAAGAACAAGACTTACAATTTATTGGTTTTATGCCCTCCCCCCAAAAGCAGGGACTACTGTGTCTAGTTCCTCCTTGCCTCTCTAGCACTGCATCTACAGTGCCAGGTGTGCCTTGTTATTAAAAATATTACCTTAGGCTAGTGTCCTCAAGCTGTCTTTGACCTACCTTACAGCATCCATGGTAAGTGAAGCCTCTGATTCTGTCAGCTTCAGGCATCGCTACCAGAAAAGCCCTGGCATGAGAAAGACCACAGTACTTTCCCAAGTTGAGCCCAGAGATGAGGGAAAAAGGTGGATACAACCTCCAATAGCCTCACCTATGAAGTTGAGAGAGGTTTTACGTATTACTGACCAGTCTGCTTTTTGTTCCCTGGAAGGGCTCCAGCTCTACTTCCCTGATTCGTGTGACCCACAAGGGAGACAGGAGTGGAACATGACTCACTCAGGATCTTTTACTGCCAACCTAATAGTTTGGACTTTCTGAGAGCAGTTTATAATGCCCATTTCTTGGTTAAAGTTTGCCATTCTATAAATAAGAACAAGAACAAATTTTATTGCTTATTCAGATTTGTGATTAGATTTTGCAAAGAACTTGGGCATTCCTCAACTTAAGAGGAAAACCATCATTGTATTCACTCACTGTGAAATGAGAGCAGTCTTTGACCAAGTCTTAGGGGCCACTGTCCCATTGGCAGGCTCCTTTCTCTGGATGCGACCTACAGCATCAGTCCAACCCACAGAATGTAGCATCCCCGGATGTACACTAAATTAGACAGGGGATCAGGCTTCAAGTTCAGTACTCAAAAAACAAAGAAATCTGAGGTAGGTCAATGGCATGATGACATCTCAGACCTAACTTTTTATGTCCCACTTATCTTTTGTAAAGCAGTATCATTTGCCTGCAATGGAAGTGTTTGTGGATGGTCAGGCTGGCCTTTCATAATTTTTCTTGAAATAATTTCATCAACCAGATAATACTGTATTATTAAGAGGAGGAATTAATTTCTCTAACACTATAATAACTCATTATACCCATTGTAGAGTGCCAATCTACCCCTCCCAAGGTAGGAGTTTACTAGGATTAATTAATTGACTGATTAATTTGATTATATCTTGAACATGGGCAAGGCTGTGCCAGGCACTGTGATAATATGGTGACTTCTTCCATTCAATGGCAGTGTTGTGTCCCTTCACATGTCCAACTCTGCCCAAGCCCCTCTTTGTATTCTGGATATATCAGCTATGCCGTCCTGCTGTTTCCTCCTCCCCACTCCTTTTTTAGTTGAATTTCTGGGTGCCAGGTTTGGTCTGTGCCTTGCCTACTCTGTTGCATACCTGATAGGATGGTTATCTGGGAGTGGACAGGTCAGATTCTCTCTCCTGGGCATTGGAGCAAAATTACAAAGAGAGCTTGTCAGTTTGGTATGATAATGGCCCATAAAAATAAGTAGTGAGAAAGCAGAAGATTCTTAGTATCCTGTGTGTCAGGGGTCAGCAAACTTTTGAGATGGAAGAGCCACCAAGGGTCAGCAAACTGAGGCTTGTGAGCCACAGGCTCTGAAGTAAAATTGAAAATGAAAATAAAACTATCATGGTTTCATTTATAAAATTTTTAAAGGATATTATTCACATAATGATGATTATGTAAAAATATATTTATGGCTCTCGAATAATTTTTAAATTGTTATGAGGGACAGGATTGGCTCTACCAGGGGTTGGCAAACTTTTGAGATGGAACGTACCCAAAGAGCCGCATGTGGCTTGTGAGCCGCAGTTTGACCATCCCTGCTGTGTGTGACCTTGTAGTGTTCTATGCCAAGACAACAACATGAAAAACAAGGAAAAATGAACCCCAAAGCCTTATTTTGTTCAGTGGACTTGAATGCCTATTTGTTAAGAAATCAGTGAAAACTTTTTCTTTTTGCTTTGACTTCCAATAAGCCCAGAACTAGATTATGACCAACCGCAGGAACTTTTATTAGCCTTTGTTTGGGTTGTTATTATATTTCTTGCTGCACAATATGCCTTTTGAACTTTTATTGAAACACAATAATATTGTACAAACAACTACTCATGTGTGGAAGTTGAACAATCTAGGGGAATTGCATTATGAGAGCGTGAGTGCAGGTGACAGCGCTAATGGGGAAGTATACCTTCAGGAAATTGGCAGTGTCTCTTGCCAAGCAAAGGGAAGGTTTTAGTGGGAGATGTGAGAAGATATGACAATGGTAACAGAAAGTTTCCTGGAGACACTAGAGAACATTCTTCCTGCAATCCTTGGTTATTTAGGTCAGCCAAGATTTCACCGAGAACATAGTCAAAAGGTACAAATGACAATAGAATGGCCTATTTTTACAATCTAGGACTGACACCACTTGAGCCACCAAACTTATGTACTCCCACACAGGCCTCATTCAGCTATTGTTCCCTTTTCCCCCCCGCACACAGTTAATTGTATACATAATTTCAGATTCAGGCAGTATGGAGAGTCCAATTTCTTTTCCTATTTACTAATGTACTTTTCTTTCTCTGTCCACAGTTCTTTCTTATACTTTATTTTTTTTGGAAATGCCTGATCCTAGCAAGTGTTGGTGTCCTGCCCAAACACCCTGGGAGTTGGTGTCCTGCCTAAACATCCTGGTTAGGAGCTTGGATTCTTCTACTGCTTTGCTTCAAGGTGACTGGGTGTTAAACTATAACACCATTACTCCTCATGCGCGGGGGTGGGGTGGGGTGTATACACAGTCTTACCCTCTTGACTTCAAGCAGAACACCTGCTGCAGCTCCTCTCTTCTCCCCTATCTCCCCATCCTGGATCTTTTTTTTCCCCCCTGAAATCAAATTCTTGTGTGGCTCCTTTCCCTTCTCCAACTTGCCTCCTCCCCTATAAATCATAGTACTCACGAATTCTTGACTCTGTTTCTGCTTCTAGGGAAACTGTCTAAGACATTGGTATAACATACCTCATTAAGGAAAAAAAATTAATACTTCAAAGTAAGATATTGTTTCTCTCATTTCTGTCTTTTCCTCTAATTCAAGGTATTAGCCACAGCTTTTGAACTTCAGATTTTACGATCACAAGTGACTAATGTCTGAGTTCTATCCATTTAGAATTAACTAGTATCTATTATAGAAAGAGACACCTAGCATTTTGGCCGTAGAGGAGATGTGGGTGAGGGGTATGATAGATATACTCCTGTCTCTCCTGAATGTTGCCTCACTTCCTCCTGCCTTTGGGCTTTCTCATTGAAGATTTATTCCACTAGGTCTGGATGGATTTCTGGGTCTCAGGAAACCTGTGAAATATGTGTCCCTGAGGTTTTAGAAATATAGTTGACCTTTGAACAATGCAGGCGTTAGGGGTGCCAACCCCTGCACAGTCAAACACCTGCATATAAATTTTGACTCCCCCTAAACTTAATTATGAATAGCCTACTGTTAACTGGAAGCCTTATTGATAACATAGTCAATTAACACATATTTTGTATGTTGTATGTATTATATACTGTATTCTTACAATAAAGGAAGCCAGAGAAAAGGAAGTGCTATTAAGAAAAATCATAAGGAAGATAAAATATTTATTGAAAAAAATCTGGGTATAAGTGAACATGCACAGTTCAAATAGGTTTGTTTAAAGGTCAACTGTAAATTATTAAGTAGGACAATTGGATTTTTGGTTGAATGGGAGATAGGAATGCTGACTATGCTAAATGTGACACACGTGCTTTGTGGCCAGGGAGTGGGGTATTGTGAAATACACAAGGCCTCATATCCCTACTTTCTTTAGTTTTTCTGGGGCTCCATACCATGTGGTTTTGTTTTTCTTCTCTATGATCCTGCTGCACCTTTCAAGCCTATCACAGTTTTTATTTGTTTGTTTGTTTTTGTTTTGTTTTGTTTAATAATGCAGTTTACCTGTGCTCATACAGCATCCTTCTTGGAGGAAGGAACTTTGTTTTTATCATCTTTTAATGTTCGCCACTTCCCAGCATGAATAAGGCTCTCAATATGTCTGTCATCAAATGAATGGAGATGGCATTTTGCTGTGTAAGAAGATTGTATTGGGGGGATGATAGAAGAGGATAAAGTGGGTCAAATGTATGGTAATGGAAGGAAAACCGATTCTGGGTGGTGAGCACATGATGTGATATATAGATGATGTATTATAGAATTGTACACTGAAAACCTATGTAATTTTACTAGCCATTGTCACCCAATAAATTTAATTTAAAAGAAAATAAAAAAGAAAGAAAAAATATGTATTGCATAGAACTTTTGAAAGAAATGTTTCAATTCAAAGAAAATTATAACAGATCATGGAAAGAGAATATATACAAGAACAGAAATGATTAAATGTGTATTATATATTACATGTTGGTATATTGAAATTAATGTAAACAATAAAAATCTACAGAGAGGGAAGAAAAATGCTGAATATTGATGCTAGTTAAATGAAGTCACATTGTGGTTAATTCAAAAAGTTAATCATAAATTCAAGACTAAGACTGTCCAGGTCATTGTTTAAAAACCCTCACATTAAATCACACAAACTATTACTGGTGTTTGGAAACAGATTTTTGTTGTACTTCACAGAGGCTGGTCAGACAATAAGTCTTATTCCTTTGCTCTGATTTTTAGAGTTCCATGCAGAATGATAGAGAGGTATCAGCCATATGTTTCTCATAGTCTTCATTAAATCGCTTGTTCTGAGCTTCAGTGAACTGATTTTTCCAATCTCCGATGACTCCTAAAAAGAGTAATGTAAAGTACATTCAATGATATTTTCATGAACTTTGACCATTTTGCATTTAGACAATCCCTTTCCTCTCAGTACTTAAATTCGTTGCATAGACATTAGCTCATTGTTCTCCTGACATTGATAAATGAAGTTACAAGTAAGATTACTTCATTTCACAAGTGAGATATCTGTAAATAGAAAGCTTTCTTCTGAAACCTTTGGGGTGGAAATCCAGGTCATGCTTCTCTAATTCTCTGCATTACACTCTTGAGCTCTCTGATCTTCCAGTGCTTTCTGAACCCTCAGTACATCTAACATTCTATTTAACTTATTACCTGGACCTAATTTTCTTATCTTCTCTTTACAGATCACTGAAGGGCTTGTGTGAGTGGCTGTGTTCTCAGAATATTATCTGCATCTCCTGTTTGTATCTCTAATTCAGGAAAAATTCATAGTTGAACACACTGAAAATTCTAATTTCCAATCTAGCTTATCTTTGCTGTTAACCTATAATTAAATTAAACCAATAAAATATAAAGGGATGGTAAGGTAGGGTAACTTTGTGTCATGCTTATGCAATAGAGTATTCAAAAGTTTTTGTTATAGCTTCCATAACTAAAAATGGTCAGAGAACCTATAGAAAGCTATTTATCTTCTGATTGCCTCATGGTGTCTGATTCACTTGAGTTCTTCAAGCTGTGTAATGTTATTTTCATGTATAAACTTGCTTAATTTTCTAAGGGTAATAAATTATATGCTTATATAATTTATCAATTGACTTACAAGAAAACTAGGTGACTGAGCGACATTAGCAAAATGGCAGAAGACATACCAGCCTTCATCCCCCCACAAAAACCAACAATTAGACAGCTATCCATGAACAAAAATAGCTTTGGGGGGGGGCCAGCCAAGTGGCTCAGTTGGTTAAGAGTTGGCTTAGAGTGTGTGCTCTGAGCAATGGGGCTGTCAGTTCGATTCCCACATGGGCCAGTGAATGTTGCGCCTTAGCTGAGCTGTTGCTGAGCTGCCAACAAGTGGCAGGATGGCCCAGCTGGTGTAACAACAAGATTGTCTGTTCAATGGTGGACTATGCCCACCCACAACTAAAGATTGAACTTGGCACCTTGAACTGAGCTGCTGCCTGGATGGCTCAGTGTATAGGGCATGCACTCTTAACAAAAAGGCTGCTGGTTTGACTCCTGCATGGTATGGTGGCTATGCCCATCTGCAACTAAGATTGAACTCAGCACCTTGAGCTTAGAGGCCACGAGCTGCTTACGGGAAGCCAGATGGCGACTGGAAGCCAGATGTCAACTGGCACCCTCCATAATGAAGATTGAAGAACAACAACTTGGCTGGTCTCTTCCCCCAATTCCCCCACACTGTTCCCCTCCACCAATTCCCCAATAAAATCTTAAAAAAAAGAATACCCTTGGGAAGGCTCCAAGAGTCTAATTAAGAACCTGACACAACATAATGGAGCAAAAACAGGAGAATAACTGTACAAAAAAAGATTGCTAGAGATTGGCATAGCTGAAATGTCTAGAGATGGTTAGAAATAAGAATGGGGGTTAAAAATGTCAGATACACACTCGTGCCATTGTAGTCCCCAGTGGCCTTCTCTGCAGAAAGCCTGGCAGCCCTTGCCACTGAGGACTTCAACAACCCTGTGACAACATAGACTCCCTGTAGCTTTCACAGTGGAGGAATGCATGGTGTTTGTCAGCATGGACTCTAGTGGCTTGATCTGTGAGGACTCTGGAAGCTCTCCTCACTGAGATAACAAACAACCATAGCCACCACAGACCCACTAGAGAGGGAAACACTGCTATGTACTGTCCTCTCCAAGAAGGAGCTGCTGTTGCGCTACACTGACACTATCGCTTCTGCTCACCTCAACCCTATGCATGCACTGGATCACAGAACCTCATCCATGCCATACATGCCCACTCCCCATACCCATGCCCCTTGCATACTTCACATGTGCTTACACTTAGGGCTCTGGCTCCCCAGCCCCTCTATGAGCACCCAGACCAGAAATCACCAGTGCAGCAAGTCCATCTGTATGCCAGGCCCCAGAGCTGTAGTTGCTCCTCATGTGCTTGCACTTGGGACACTGGCTGTACAACTGCTCTGTCGGTGCCCACACCTAGGACACTGGAGACACAACCACAGTGGCCCCAAACCCTAAAGCCATTGTAGCTCTGTGAGGTCCCACACTCTGGACCCTGGTTCCATGGTTGCTATACCTGTGGGATAAAAAGAGATTGGAAAGACCCCAGCAGCCTTCACTACTGAAGATCCAACAGCACATGTTGCTGCTCTGGACATCTGCAGTTAAGAGTTGCTGGGGACCTCTGCAGTCTTCATTGATGCTGACCTCAGCTGATGAAAGTGCACACTGCTGTGTCTCTCCAGGAGCCAGAATTGCTGCAGGCCACCCAGCCAGTGACCCCACACCTACCCATAGGTGAAGGTCTTTCCTCACTGAAACCAAATCACAAACCTGGAAGAGGCAATTACTCCATCAAATGTACAGATATCAGCACAAGGTTTCAAAACAAACAAACAAACAAACAACAACAACAACAACAACAACAAGAAACAACCCGAAAAATCAAGGGAAAATGACACTACCAAAGGAACACAATATAGTTTTGCAATAACTGACTCCAAAGAAATGGAGATCTATAAATTGCTGGATCAAGAATTCAAAATAGTTATTTTAAGGAAGCTTAGCAAGCTATAAGAGAACACAGCTAACTCAAGTAATCGGGAAAACAATACATGAAAAAAATGAGAATTTCAACACATAGATAGAAATCATAGAAAGAACCAAACCAAAATTATGGAGCTGAAGAATACAATGAATGAAACAAAATAATTCAATAGAGGGTGTTAACAGCAGATCTGATCAATCAGAAGAAAGAATCTGAGACGTCAAAGACATGCGATCTGAAATTACCCAGTTAGAAGAACAGAAAGAAAAAGAATTAAAATGAGTTAATGAAGCCTATGGGATTTATGGGACCCTATCAAGAAGACCCATATACAAATCATAGGAATACCAGAAGGAGAAGAGAAAGAGGGAGAAAAGGTAAGAAGGCTAATTTAAAGATATAATGGTTGAAAGTTTGCAAATCTAGGGAGAAATATAGGCATCCAGGAACATGAAATTCAAAGGTTTCCAAACAGGTTCAACCCAAAGAATTCCTTGCTGTGACACGTTGTAATCATACTGTCAAAAATCAAAGACAAAGAAATTTGAAAACAACAAAGGAAAAGAGACTATTCACATACAAGGGAACCCCCATAAGGCTATCAACAGATTTCTCAGCACAGGTGAGAGTGATGTAATATATTCAGAGTGCTGAAAAGAAAAAAAAATACCTGTCAACCAAGAATACTTTATTTGAGGGCTGGCTGAGTGGCGTGGTGGTTAAGCGCTGGCTTGGGAAGCTAGCGGCCCCGGTTCTGTCCCACATATGAGGGCCAATGACAGTGCCCTCAAAAAAAAAAAAGAATACTTTATTTGACAAAGCTATTCTTCAGAAACAAAGGAGAGAAAAGACTTCCCCAGGCAAACAAAGGCTGAGGGAGTCATTCACCACTAGACCAGCTATATAAGAAATGCTAAAGGGAACTTATTAAGCTAAAACAAAAAGGTGCTAATTAATAACATGAAAATATATGAGGTCTGACAATTAAGTTCATAAACTTATCCTAGAAAAAGTGTTACATACCTCATTGCTGAATATCACTATGGTCACCTTTTAAGTACTCCACTTGGGAAGCTATGCACTGATGCCAGTGCCTCATCCATCCTTCAAAGCAATTTTGGAACTCTTTTTCTGGAATGGTCATCAGAACTGTTGTCGTGTTATCCTTGATGTCCTGAATGTCATCAAAATGTCTTCCTTTCAATATTTCTTTTATCTTTGGGTACAGAAAAGTCATTGGGGGCCAGATGAGGTGAGTAGGGAGGGCGTTCCAATACAGTTATTTGTTTACTGGCTAAAACCTCCCTCACAGACAGTGCCATGTGAGCTGGTGTATGTCGTGATGCAAGAGCCATGAATTGGCAAAAAATTCAGGTTGTCTAACTTTTTCATGCAGCCTTTTCAGCACTTCGTTAATTGTTTGTCCAGTTGGTACAAATTCATAAAGAATAATCCCTCTGATATAAAAAAAAAGTTAGCAACATCATTGCAACAAGTTCATGAACTTAATTGTCAGACCTCATAGATGCAAAATTTTTCAACACAATATTACCAAACCAAATTCAATAACACATTAAAAAAAATCATAAAGTATAGTCAATAATTTATCCCTGGAATGCAAGGGTGGTTTCACATGTGCAAATAAATCAATGTGATACACCACATTAACAAACTTAAGGAAAAAAGTCATATGAGTATCTCAATAGGTTCAGAAAAAGCATCTGACACAACTCAACATTCATTTGTGATAAAAACTCTCAACAAATTAGATATAGAAGGAATGTACTTCAACATAGAAAAGGCTACATATGACAAGCCCACAGCTAACATCACATTCAATGGTGAAAAGACTAATGCTTTTCATTTAAGATCAGGAACAAGACAAGGTTGCAGTTGTCACTTCTATTCAACATAGTTCTTAAAGTCATAGACAGAGCAATTAGGCAAGAAAATGAAAGTAAAGGCATGGCTATTGTCAAAAAAGTAGAAAGATAAATTTGGGGTTCAAGATGGCAGTGTAGAAAAACCATGAACCCACCTTCTCCTATAGACACATTGAATATACATATATATATATATATATATATATATATATATATGAAACAATTCCTCCTAAAGAACAACTGAGGGTAGATTGAACAGTTTATGCATAACACATGAGAGAGGGTCCACACAGAAAAGGACAGGAGAGATGGAGACACAGCAACCATGGGAATTCCACCCTCACAGGGCAACCAGCACTAGGGAAGGATATCACTGAGGGGCAGACTTGCCTGCGTGGGGCACAGTGATAAAACAGTGATTTAAAGGGCACCTAGACCACGTGTGAAAAAAGAAAAAGAATTTAATAACCCCAAAGCACCTGCCAAATAGGTGGGAAACTGTGGGAATTCTCTGAGATTGGAGGTCAGCAACCACTTCTTCCTCCACCTAGGTAGCATGATCAGGGGCTCGATTCAAGTGCTCTAGTTGGCCTGCAAAGCCACCACAGCATACCCCAGGCTAGTTCGTCCCATGCCTGCTCTAGACCTGGTCTGCCAGCACGCCTGGGCATCCGTGGTGACATGTACTCCAGGACACCTTGGCCTGAGCCCACTTGAACTTGAGCTCCAGCCAGCTGGCCTACTAGGTAACTCCTGGCACCACATGCCTGCCAAAGCCACCTGGCACATACATTCTACACAGAGGTTACTCCTACACAAAGCCACTACTTTCAGATCAGGAGAGAAGTAGCTATTTCATCTAAATCATAGAAACTAATACAGAAATTCAAACAAAATCAGGAGCAATGGAATATGTTCTAAATGAAAGAACACACACGTTTGTACATGCACACACACACACACACACACACACACACACACAAGAAAAAAACAAATAATCTTAATGAAATGGAAGTAAGTAATTTGCCTGATAAAGAAATAATGGTAGTGGTCATAAGGATGCTAATTGAATTTGGAAAAACAAGAACACAATGAAAACTTTAACAAAGAGCTCAAAAATATAGAAAAAAACAATCTGAGCTGAAGAATACAGTAACTGAAATGAAAAATTAAACTAGGGATAACAGCAGGTTAGATAATTAAGAAGAATGAATTGGTGACCTAGAAGACAAAATAGTGGAAATCATCCAATGAGAACAGCAAAAAGAAACAAATATTTTTTTAAATGAGGATAGTTTAAGTGACCTCTGAGACATATCAAGCATACTATAATTCTCATGATAGGGGCCCCAGAAGGAGAAGAGAGAGAAAAGGGCAAAAAACTTATTTGAAAAATTTCCTAACCTGGTGAACGAAAGAGACATCCAGGTCCAGGAACCACAGAGAGTCCCAAACAAGATGAACCCAAAGAGATTCACACCAAGACATATTACAATTAAAATGCAAAAACTAAAGATAAATGAGAAATTTGAAGGCAGCAAGAAGAAAACAACTAGTCACATACAAAGGCAATCCCATAATGCTATCAGATGATTTCTCAGTGGAAACTTTGCAGGCCAGAAGGGAGTGGAAGGACATATTTAAAGTCCTGAAAGAAAGGAACCTAAAATAATATATCCCACGAGGTTATCATTCAGCATTGAAACAGAGATAATTTCCTAGACAAGCAAAAACAAAAGGAGTTTATCACCACTAAATGTTTTACAAGAAATGTTAAAGGGTCTTTTTAAGCAGAAAAGAGTAGGCCATGATCAGAAATAATAAAATATATGAAAGAAAAAAAATCTCATTGGAAAAAGCAAATATATGGTAAAAGAAGTGGGTTAGCCACTTAAAAATCTAGCATGAAAGTTAAAGGACAAAAGTTGCAAAATCAACTATAGCTACAATAAATAAAAGATACAGAAAAGTTTCATAAAAAAATAAACATATGAGTGAAGAGTAAAAAATAACTACTTTTAGAATGTGTTCAAATGTAAATGCCTATCAGATTACAATTTGTAGGTTCATATATACAAACTTCATGGTAATTATACCATAAGCTAAAAATCTACACAATATTCACTAACAATAAAGAGACAGGAAGCCAAACATAACACTAAAAAATCCCAGCAAACAAGGGAAGAGACTGTGATACGAAGAAAGTATAAGAGAAGAACTGCAAAAACAACCCAAAAAACAATAAAATGGCAACAATATGTACTTATCAATAATTAACTTTAAATATAAATGGATTAAATGCTCCAATTAAAAGACATAGAGTGGCTGAATGAATAAAAAAAGAAACCCCACCTATATGCTGCCTATGAGTGACAGACTCATCTCAGATCAAAAGACACACAGACTGAAAGTGAAGGGATGGAAAAAGGTATTCCATGCAAATAAAAACAAAAAGAAAGCTGGTGTAGCAATACTCATATTAGACATAATGGACTTTAAAACAAAGACTGTAATAAGAGACAAAGAAGGGCATTACATAATGATAAAGGTGTCAATTTAAGAGAAACGTATAACATTAATAAATACTTATGCACTCAACATAGGAGCTCCTAAATATATAAAGCAAATATTAACATACACAAAGGGAGAAATGGGCAGTAATACAATAATAGTAGGGGAGGGGATTTTAATATCCCACTTACATCAATGGATCGATCGTCCATATAGAAAATCAATAAGGAAACATTGGCCTTAAATGAGAAATTAGGCCAGGTGAACTTAATAAATATATGCAGAACATTTCATCTAAAAACTGCAAAATACATATTCTTTTTAAGTGCACAGGGAACATTCTCCAGGGTAGATCACATGGTAAGCCACAAAACCCAGACTCAATAAATTCAAGAAAATGGAAATCGTATCAAGTATCTTTTCCAACCACAACAGTTTGAAACTAGAAATCAATTACAAGAAGAAAACTGGAAAAAAATCCCCACAAATATGTAGAATTAGAAAAACACAAAACAGGGGCCAGCCGAGTGGCTCATTTGGTTAAGAGCTCCCTCAAGAGTGCGAGCTGAGCTCTGAGCAACGGCAGTTCAATGCCCAGCCCGAGCTGAGCTGCCACTGAGCTGCCAACAGGTGGCAGGATGACTCAGCTAAAAGAAAAACAAAAAAAAGAAAAACACAAAACAAACGAACAAATAGAACAGAAACAGACTCATTGATACAGATGTTTGACAGGGGCAAGAGGAGTGGGATAAATGGGAGAAAAGATTAAGGAAATGACTAGGCACAAACTTCCAGTTATAATAAATAAGTCAAGTGGATATAATGTACAGACCAGAGAATATAGTCAATAATATCATGATCTTGTATGGTGACAGATGGTTACTAAACTTATCATGATCACATCGTAAAGCATATAAATGATTGAATCACTGTGTTATGCACCTGAAACTAATATAATATTGTATGTCAACTGTATTTTAATCAAAAAATTAAAAGATAACAAGTGTTGATGATGCAGAGAAAAAGGAACCTTTGTGTGCTGTTGTTGGTGGGAATGTAAGTTGGTGCAGTCATTATGAAAAACATTATAAAGTTTCCTCAAAAAATTAAAACTAGAATACCACTTGATCCCTCAATCTCACTTCTGGGTTATATCCAAAGGAAACAAAATCAGTATCTCAGAGAGCTATTTGCATTCTCATATCCATTAATACATTATTCACAATAGCTAGAATGGACAAAGAAAATGTAGTATGTATAGTAGAATATTATTCAGCCTTAACAAAGAATGAAATCCTGACATATGTGACAACATGGATGAAACTGGAGGACATTATGCTAAGTGAAATAAGCTATATACAAAAAGACAAATATTGTATGATCTCACTTATATGCTGAATCTAAAAAAAGTGGTAACAAAGTAAAATGGTGGTTACCAGGGATTGATGGATGGGACAAAATGGGAGATGTTGGTCAAAGGGTACAAATTTTGTTATAAGATGAATGCATTCTGGAGACCGAATGTATATCATGATGATTATGATTAATAATTTATTATATTTGAAATTTGCTAAGAGAGATCTCTTACCCAGAAAGGATTTTTTTGTTTGTTTGTTTGTTTTTTTGAGGGCAGTGTCATTGGCCCTCATATGTGGGAGCGAACCGGGGCCGCTGGCTTCCGAAGCCAGCGCTTAACCATTGCGCCACTCGGCCGGCCCTTGCTAAGAGAGATCTCAAGTGTCCTTACTCCCGCACCAAAATGAGTCACTATGTGGGTGATGAATATGTTAATTAACTTGATTGTGGTAATCATTTCACAATTTATATACATATCTAAATATCATATATACTTTAAATATATACAATTTGTATTTGGCAATCACACTTTAATAAAGCTGGAAAAAATAACCCCCAAAACCTCAGAAAAGGCAGCATGTATAGTATATTACTGTGCATATAAATATATATGTACCTTGTCAAATAGACAAACTTTCTCCAATAAAAAAATGAAAATTAGGTTAATCAATGATCAAATTTGAAAATTTCTTCGTTAAGTCATAGGTTTTTGCTTATTAAACAAATGGTACTAGAATATTGTTTTTCATTTCCTAGAATAATTACAACTTCACAAATTTTGTCTCTATTAAGGAGTCAGCAATGTGGTAGCATAGGATATACTCTGCTTTGGTGGCTGAAGGTCCTGCTTCTGTCCCGGCTCCAAAGAGGAGCCTGCTGTGTCACCTTGGTTATTCTACGTGAAATGATATTCAGTACATGATCTGTAAGGTCCCAATCTTCCAACTCTTAAGGCCAGCGACCTTCTCCACTGTCTTCCAGAATTTGGAGGAATACTAGCTTCCTGAAGATTAAAGGCTTTACTTGAGAAAGAGTTTTTGGTCAAATACATTTTTGAAGCTCTGAGTTAAGCTCTAAGTTAAACAAGTTTCTTCTCATAAAATGCTCATGTGCTTCATGCTCATGTGCTTCAAAGGGGGCTGGATATAGTGTCTAGAGCTCCCACACTCTCTGTGAAATGTGTGTTACATGGGCTATCTCTCGGAATGCGGCTTTAAGGAACTCACTTAAGGAAATACTGTAAATAGTGATTCACTGAGTGTCAATGTTAGAAAACCATTTATGAATTGATGACTTTTTTTTTTCTATTATCGGAAGAAAGACAAAGAGCATGTACACATCACCTTTTCTCATGAACGGAGAAAGACTATGATTCATTTCAGGGTCATTTATGTAGTTGGTCATGGGGTTCTTTTTCATTACATCAAATGAAGTATTATAGACAATTTTGTCTAAAACCTCTTCTTTCAGGTTCTTCCCTAGAAATTCCATTACTTTTCTAATTTCACATTTTGGGTCCTGTGGGAAAAAGTAGAAGAAACATAGTAGATATTTTCTATCTAAGGAAAAAATGTAAAAACAGCTAAACCTTATAGAATTAAGCATGGGAACAATGGTTAAATCATTTAAAAGCCTGTAAAGTTATGCTTATTATTATATGTAAATATTTGAATGTCATATCAATAAACATGGCAATTTAAAATGAATTGTATTAAAGCAATTGTGTCTTATCCTGTGCTATAGCTATTTGGGAGAACAGGTGGCACTCTTTCAAAATATACAAGACATGTTTCCTCCTTGTGATTGGAGAAACAAACATGTGGAGCTTATATTGCTCTGGCGTGGTACGGAGGAGCTGTGCCCCCTTGGCTTCAGCTTTGATGTCTGGTGACTTTGGATCTGGGCTTATTCCTGACTCTTGCGTGTTAGGTACACCTGTTTACAGATGGACCTCATGAGAGCCTCTTACACTCTGAAATGGGTTCCTGCCTCATCTAAAAGTGGTGTGGGGGTTGTCCTGTTTGAAGGTCTCCAGGCTTCCCCTTGCAGGTCTCTCCTTTTTTCCCTGGCAGCTCTGCATCAAGTTGTCATGTCCTTCACAGCTAGCTGCCCATTCCCTGTGGCTGTCTCAAACAGGCATTTGGCTGGGGAAGCTTAGGAAAGCTTTAGAGAGCAAGGATAGACCCCAACCAAATAGATGGAAGGAAAGAAGCCGTGCATTCTGTCTACCCAGACAGGGAAGAGGAAAGAGTGGCCATGGTTAACAAAGGATACGAGCTAGTGATCCATGTCATAAACCGAGGTTTTGAGAACTACGGACAGCCAGGCGTACACTGTGCCATCAACTTATTCTACACATAAATTTATGAAACAGGCTTTGAACCAGAGATTACACATGCAAAAAGATGTTACTAATGGGAAACTTTTATTTCAAATGACAGAACTTTAATATTTTAAGTAAGTAAACAAATCAAAGCAGCTGAATTCTTCCTCACTAGTTCTTTCCTGTTAAGAGACCTAATTCTTTCCCTTGAAAGTCAGAGAAAATAATGGGGGGAGGTAGAGGTCCTAGAAGGATGAACCTGGAGTGCTAAAGAGTGAGCAAGCTTGTAACTCAAACAGGAGACCTCTTCCACGCCTCTGGATGAGGTGGGCATTGGCCGGAGAGTGCAGTGAGGCCTGCAGGTAAGTAGATATTATAACAGTACCATATTTGGAGTTTTGTATGCTACATGGAATTTTGCATGCTACATAGTAGAAGAAGTTGAAAATGTCATGCAAAATACTTTGGGTAGATAAACTTTTACATATTACTTTCCTTCATTTCTATCATGGATCTGTAACTCAGAGAAAAAATACTGTGAAGTCAAGATTCAAGTATATTTCTTACTTTTATCATTTCTTCATAGAAAAGATAGAGAATGGGGTGATTGTCTTTCTTCTTCCACCAGCCTTTCACATGGTCAAACCAGGACCCCCACATCACTGGAAGGAAGACACATACGGATTTGGGCCATGAGAAATGATAGTGGGAAAAACCAGAGAAGAAAATGAGTGGTTTTTTCAGAATACAAATGGAAGCTGTGGTCAGGACTACTCTAGAGCAGAAGGACTGACTTTTCACACCTCCCGTATCCACTTTCTGCATGATTTTTCTTTCTTTTTGAAGCTGGCAAGACTTCTCAGGCTCTAAAGCCTGCTGGCTTTGAAACAGAGCTCTGACACAATTGTGTGACTTTTGGCCACTTACTTATCTTCTCTTAGCCTCAGTTTTTGTTTTCTTAATCCTCATCTTTGAAAAAGGGTCAATAATAGCACCTACATCATATGGCAATATCAGGATGTATTACTTTATTTCACAGAGCCTACTATGTGCTCAGTACTGTTCCAAGTACTGGGGATAGAGCACTGGACAAGACGGGTGGAAAACCTACTCTGGAAGTACATAAGGTAGGTGTAACTAAATAAATGTGAAATATGTAGTATACTAGATCATAATACCTGCTTAGGAGAAAAGAATAAATCAGAGAAGGAGGGTGAAAATGTTGGGTTTATGTAGGAGGTTGAAGTGTTTATAGGCTTGCCAGAGAAGGGTTCTTTGAGAAGGCAACATTGAGTAAAACCCTGAAGAAAGAGAAGGGAAGTGCATTCCTGGGCAGAGGAAGCAGCAAGGTAACATGTCAGGGCAAGAAGGGCGTGGTGTTTGAGGTACAGCAGGAGGCCAAGGGGACTAGGACAGAGTGAGAGAGGCCGAGGACAGGGAGAAGAATGTGAGAGGTAAGGAGAGCCAACCCTGCAGCCTTATGGTTTACAAGAAGGCTCTGATTTTCACTCTGAGTGAAATGGGATACCATTGGTGGGCCCTGAGCAGAGGACTGAGGTGGTCTGACTTCCCTTTTAACAGATTCACCCTGATTTCTGTGTTGAGAATAGACTGTAGCTTGGCAAGATCAGAAGTTGAGAGACAGGGCAGGGACTATTTCATTTATTCAGGGAAGATATGGTGGTAGCTTGGACCAGGGTGGTTGAAAAAGTGTTGATGATTGGTAGGATTCTGGATATATTCTGAAGGTGGACATATTTGCAGGTGGGTTGGATGGAGTATATGAGAAAGATGCTCAAGGTAAATTTAAGATTTTAGGCCTGAGCAATGTAAAGGACTAAGCCACAGTTAACTAAGATGTGGAAGCCTCCAGGAGGAGCAGGTTTTGGAGGAGAGACAGGAGCTCAGATTTGGACATGTGAAGTCTGAGATACCGCAGAGACATCCAAGTGGAGATGTCAGTGAGGCAGCTGAGTTCATGCACCAGGAGTACAGGCCTGAGGCCAGGAATAGGAGTGTAAATCTGGGGGTCATCAGCAGGGAGATGACATTTGAAGCCACAAGATGATTGAGATAGCCCCCAACCTGCTTTGTCAGGAGTTCGTGTGTGTGTGTGTGTGTGTGTGTGTGTGTGTGTGTGTGTGTGTGTGTGGTGTGGGTAGAGGAGTATCCTTCAAGGATTTGACTTCTAAGCTTTCTTCATGGGTGTATGACTTACCTCACACAGGACAAGGAGTTGAAGTTACACTCAACTCTAGAAAAATCTATCTGTGCATCAGCCCAGTCCCAACCCATCACAAACCCCATGCTGTCAACTAGGTCACTTCCTTGTGGCTTACTCTTTGTCTAAAGCCATCTAACATCATTTTTAGAACATACACAATGAAATTTATTGAAGACTTTAAAGCAGTAAAAATACCTCAGGGTATAAATGGATCATTCTCAAAATGTATTTTATAAGGAGCAAATTGGAATATGTAACCTTGAAAAGGTTTACTTAAATTACTTTTACTAACTTTTGAAAAATCTTTTTCTTATGAAAGTATTCAGGTATACTCAGAAATAAAGGGAATAGTATAATGGACTTCCATGAACCCATTACTCAGCTTCAACAATTTAATAACTTTTTAATATTCTTTAGGCATTTTTAGGAGAAGGGTTAGTGCATTAAAAGCTCTAGTAGTATTTGGGATTTGAAAAAACTTCAAGAAATTTGCAGTAACTTGATTTGGACACTGGAAGCATGATTGCAAGACTCTACATTTCTGCACATGACAGTTTGTGATCACAAAGCACCACTGGCCACCACATCACCAGCTTATGATGGTCATGGTTGGAAAACTTGCTCACGCACAAATCCTTTCTCTCCAGTTAAACATATAGGCAATTGGGAAGGCTTTAATATGGCAGCCAAGCACACAGGATTTGAGCGTAACTAGACTTGCCGATGTTCAAACTCTAGGCCCTACTTGTAGCCGGCTGAGTGGCTCAGTTGGTTAAGAGCTCACTCAAGAGTGTGAGCTGAACTCTGAGCAACAGCAGTTCAATGCCCAGGCTGAGCTGCACTGCCATTGAGCTGCCAACAGGTGGTAGGATGGCTCAGCTACAAAAAAAAAAAAAAAAATCTAGGCCCTACTCTTTCTAGCAGGGTAATCATAAGTTAATCTAACTCACGGAGTTTCAATTTCATCACTTGTAAATTATGGTTAATAACCATGCTTTAAAGATTTAACAAGTGAAGGCATGTAAAACAGCATAAGCTCAGAGTTGGAATCTTCTCGTATTATAGCTGTTTTCCCTACAATACTCCTTTTTAGCTGAGCCATCCTGCTACCTGTTGGCAGCTTAGTGGCAACTCAGCTCGGGCTGGGCATCAAACTGCTGTTGCTCAGAGCTCAACTCACACTCTTCAGCGAGCTCTTAACCAACTGAGCCACTTGGCCGGCTCCTCCTACAATACTCTTTTGACTTTAATTCAGAAAATAAGGGCCGGCCGAGTGGCGCGGTGGTTAAGCACTGGCCTGGGAAGCCAGTGGCCCCGGTTCGGTCCCACATATGAGGGCCAGTGATACTGCCCTCCAAAAAAGAAAAAAGAGAATACAGAAAATATGTGGTCATTGGAAGCAGATCAATTGACTGCTGATGACAGGTAGCCAGGGCTATGCCACATATCTCAGGGATGTTACCTCTTATCCTCCTTCTCCCCGCAACCCCCAAAAAATAAAAATAAAAAACAGAGCTCATTCTGTGGGTGAATTTTATGGGGAGAATTTTTTAGATAGGAAAATTTTATCTAAAGAACAGAATAAATGAACAAACAAATCATAGACACAGAGAACAAACTGATGGTTGTTAGATGGCAGGGGTGTTGGAGAATGGGTGAGAGAGATGAAAGGATTAGGAAGCACAAATTGGTAGTTACAAAATAGTCACAGGGATGTGAAGTGCAGTATGGGGAATATAGTAAAAAATGTTGTACAACTGCATATGGTGTCAGGTGGGTGCTGAATTTGATGGGGGGGATCACTTAATAAGTTGTATGGATGCTTGGCCACTGTGCTGTACTCCTGAAACTAATATAAAATAGTATTGAATGTCAACTATAACTTAAACACACACACACACACACACACACACACACACGGGTGCCAAAAAAATGTATACAAGTGGACACTTTGGCCAATATTGCTCAAGTAGTTCACTGTAATCAGAAGGGTCTGGATGCTGACGGTAACAACTTTGAGAACCTCTTGTAATTGCAGAAGTCAAACATGACTTGTATTCATCTTTTGTTATTGGTATTTCTTATTACAATTTTAATACAGTTTGCCTTTCTTAAAATGTGTTTACTTTTTAGCACCCTCTGTATATGAGGTGTGATCAAACAATATGGTGAATATTTAAATTTTAAAAAGTATATTACAATAAAAGACACATTGCCATCAATCCCCCTCTAAATACTCCCCCTTCCTTTAAACACACTCATTCCATTTTTCTTGCCACTTTCTGAAGCAGTTCTGGAAGTCCTCTTTCATGAGTGTCTTTAGTTCACCCTCCATCTTGACAACACTTCATGTCATACAACACTACTGGTATCGCAATTTCCCTCAAATAAAAACACTATGGTGTATCCTCATCCACCTTATTCACCGAATCTGGTACCATGTTTCCTCTGGCTCTTCCCTCAAGTCAAAATGACCATCAAAAGTAAATGTTTTGAATCAATTCAGGACATCAAGGCAACCACGACAGTGTGACCAGAGTCACTCACAAAAGAGGACTTTCAGAACTGCTTCAGAAAGTGGCAAGAATGATGGGATGGGTGTGCTTGAACTGAGGAGGGGTATTTTGAGGGAGATTAATGGCAATTTGTCTTGTACTGTATTATTTTTTTTAATTTAAGCATTCACCATACGTGTGTGTGTGTGTGTGTGTGTGTGTGTGTGTGTGTGTGTGTATTCATGGGATGTAAAGTACAGCACAGGGAATATAATCAATGGTATTGAATAGCTATGTATGATGTCAGATGGATAGTAGACTTGTTGGGGTTATCACTTTGTGAGGTGTGTAAACATGTAATTATTATGTTGTTTTGTACACCTGAAATTAATAATAAAACTAAATAAATAAGAAATAAAATGTTTAAAAAAGAAGATTTTTATGGGGCAATATTATCCTCTGCAGATATAGGTGAAGACAGGTTCCTTCCATTTGGCTTACCTTTTCCTGACATGAATGTTTCAAAGTACTCATCCCAGCTTCCTGGGTCAGAAAGTGCTTTGTTCATCTTTTGAAAATAGTAGTAGGACACCATGTTATCCTTGGCATTCCTTGCCACATATATTATCTAAAGTAGTCAGAAGAAATGGAAAAAACAGAATGTAAATGGTAAAAGGATTTAGAAATTGGGTACTTAATGTACATATCATCTGTCTGTATTTACAGTAACCAAGTCCTAAAGGCCACGGATATATCTTTTTTCTCTTCTAGTCATCATCCAGCAGCCAGTATAATCCTGTAAACATACAGATTGGATCAGTTTGCTCCCCTGTATAAAACTTTTCATTATCTGTACACAGCTCTTAGGATTAAGTTAAGAAGTCTTGACCTGGTGTACAAAGCCCTGCATGATCTGGCCCTCAACTAAGTCTTCAGTCTCCTCTTGCTTCTGCCTGCAGGTCACACTTACCCTCCTCCTTCTGCAGTGGCACTTATTTTTGAGATTCTCTAACCTTTCTGGCCATTATTTTTCAGTGTGTCCTTTTCTGCCATTCTTCATGTAAATCAAGAAGTCTTAAAATGATGAATATCAAGAGGACTATACCTCTCCATAAAATAATATACAAAGTTGTGTGTAGATGTGCACTTTGCCAGAATTGGAGACCCAACTTCCCTCAGATTCTCAGTGGGGTTTGTGATCTCTAGAAGTTTAAAACATTTCATTTTTGTGTTGGCTTTTTTCAGAACTCTGCCTGGAGCCTCATTTTGTTCTCTTTTTTTGTTTCACTTTTCCTGTTTTGTTATTCTTCAGTTTCTCCTATTGCTGTATATTTTATGTATCTATGACAAGTTTGTTCCCAATATATACCACTGTCCTTAGCTATATACTCATATATCTCTACTTAAATGCCCTACAGTCATTTCAGATTCAATGGGTTCAAAGTTCAATTCATCTTCAGAAAAACTTACTCTTCCTCTTTCACTCCTTCTTTCTATTAATGGTACCACCATCAAAGAATTAAAATCACAAAATCATACTAGATGCTTCTTTTTCCACCTCATCCAAGCCAATCCTTGACTAAGTCCTGTAGATTCTCTCTGTTCTGTACATTTGGAATTCATCTCACTGCTGCTTTTTTAGTTTTTAAATTTATCTTTAAAATTAGATTAATTGGGATAACCTTGGTTAATAACATTATATAAATTTCAGGTATACAACTTTATAATACAAAATCTATATACTTCACTGTGTGCTCACTACCCAAAGTCTAATCTCCTTCTGTCACCATATTTTTGACTCCCTCTTTGTTATAATTCAAGTCTTCCTAATTCTTTGCTGGGCTATTGCCACCATCTCCTCATTCATATCCTGCTTTCAGTCTTGTTCCAGTTCTGTTCATCCCCCCACACCACTATGTCCCTGGGGGACCTTTTCTAAAATGTAAATAGGATCATTTCACTTCCTTGTTTAAATTTCTGTATGGGATCCCACTAGTCTATATAAGATAAAGTCCAAACATTTGGCATGATGATGAGGTCCTTCACTCTGGCTCCTGCCAACCTTCCAGGCTTCATTTCTGGCCTTGTAAGTATTTTCTTAAGCACAAGAGTCATGGCTTCTGCTCTTTTAGTAAACAGGAATGCTCTTTCCTCCCTTATCACTTGGCAATTTCCTATTACTCCTCATGACCCCATTTCTCTGTCACCCTGTAACCCTCCTTGTCAAGGAGTTACGTACTTTCACCTCTCTGTTCCTAGAGCACTTTACCCAGCTCTGCATTATGGTGCTTTACTGTTAATCCCAATCCAGGCCTGGCAGTGTCTACAAATGCCTCCAACAAAGGGCTAATATACAAAATATATAAGGAACTCATACAGCTCAACAACAAAAACAATAAACAACCCAATTAAAAAATGGGCAGAGGACCTGAGTAGACATTTCTTCAATGAGGGCATACAGATGGTCAATAGACATATGAAAAGATGCTCAACATCATTAATCATCAAATAAATGAAAATAAAAACCACAATGGGATATATCACCTCACACAAGTTAGAATGGCTATCACCAACAAGACAAATAATAAGTGTTGGAGAAGCTGTGGAGAAAAAGAAACTTATACATTGTTGGTAGGAATGCAGATTGATGCAGCCACTATGGAAGGCAGTGTGAAGGTGCCTTAAAAATTAAGAATAGAATTACCATATTATCCAGCAATCCCTCTCCTGGGTATATACCCAAAATATCTGAAAATGTTTATCCTTAAAGATATATGTGCTCTAGTCTTCGCAGCTTTATTTATAGTGGCCAAGACATGGAAACAACCAAAATGTCCTTCAATAGATGATTGGATAAATAAGTTGTGGCATATATACACAATGGAATACCACTATGCCATGAGAAAAGATGAAATAGTGTCATTTATGACAACATAGATGGATTTATTATGCTAAGTGAAATAAGTGAGACAGAAAAAGTTGAGAACCAAATGATTTCACTCATATGTGGTATATAAAACTGCAAACAACAAAGGAATAATACAAACAAAGAAACAAAAACTCATAAACACAGACAATAGTTCTGTGGTTACCAGAAGGTAAGTGGGTAGGAGGTAATAGATGAGGGTAAAGGGGATCAAATATATGGTGATGGAAAGAGAATTGACTCTGGGTGGTGAACACACAATGTAATATATAGATGATGTATTACAGAATTGTACATCTGAAACTTATGTAACTTTACTAACCATTGTCACCCAATAAATTTTAATTAAAAAAAAAGAAATATATTGACATTTGTCTTCAGTCATTATTTTTCTTACCTGGACCAAGATCTACACAGAAAGATATGCTAGGTCATCAAAGTAGAGTGATTAAGGGTCTGGGTACACTCTAGAGAACCAGGGATAGTATAAGGTGTGGATCTTGACAAAACTGTCAAAGGACACAGAATTGTCTCATAGAAAGAGAAGCTCAAGGGCTTCTTTAACTAAGTGCCAAGGGCCCCTCTGCAGTCTCTCCCTGTAGGTGAGCACTTTTTTAGATGACAAGGCAATTAATGGTCTCTTGGGGCTCTGAAAGAGTTGAAATGAGTTCTTTAGTGACCAACTCAAGATGTATGTGAACACCAATCTGCACCCATATAGGCTTCAATATGGAAAATAATTTTTATGTTTACAATGTTTGAACAAAATAATTTGTTTTTTATAAGGTCTCAGAAAGATTAGAACTTGTAGGCACCCTTCGATCCAGTTTAGCTACAAGCGAAATAAAATGAGAGGATAGTGGAGCACATGCTTTTAAAGATGAAGTCGTCTGATCACTTAAATAAATATTCATTATCTTAAGGTAGGAACAACCAGCTGTGTATAAGCTTAGGAAGACTGCTATCATTGTAGGACACATAGAGCAGGCAGCGTAGGGTAGTGGAAAGACCATGGATTTGCAGTCCATCTCTTCCATCTTCCAGTGTTTATCATTGGACAAGTTGTATAACATCTCTGAGTTAATATGTGCTCATCTGCACCTCCCCCTCATAGCATCACTGAGAGGTTGAGGATGATCAGAACCAAGCTTAATAGATGTTGGTCCTCTCCCTTTTCTCAGTGTAGGTGTATACTGAGCCCATCCTTTTCAATGAGAGATGAAGAACATGGAAGATGAAATCAGGTCCCGTGATCTATTTCTTGGGGCTCCTGGTAGATACAACGTGGGGATGACTGGACAATGGTTCTAACACAATATTCTTATGAAGAAAATTCATCTCTGAATATTTTCTGCTTCAGACTTACCTTACAGTTTTTCTCCCAGAAGGATGGAGGCAGTAGTTGCACAGGAAGATGAGTTTTCAGCGTTCTCGGTGAAGGCATTGCATTAGCCTCATCAATTCCTGAAAATTGTTCCAGTTTATTCTTTAATATTTATTTATTTATTTATTTATTTATTTTTGTTGAAAGATTTTTATTATTTTTTAAAAAGTTTTTGCTTTTTATGCAATAGATTTTTTTCAGGTTTTTTTTTTCCACTTAAACTTTTGTTTTTTTTGTCATGTTTAACCTTTCTTCACTTCTACATGATAAAAACAGTCTTCCCTGAATCTTTGACACATTCACCTTCACTTGGTGTCTTTTTTACTATTGAGTCTCCTCTCCATTTCTCATGCCATTAGACTTCAATAATTACAGCAAAACCACTCAGCATCAGGGGTTGTTGACACAAATACAAATAAGGACACTGAGACCTTGTGGCAGGTTATACATTGATCACCTAGGTGATCCAGAGCATGCCTATATTTTATTGCTAAATTATCATTCAAATAAAATAATAATTAAGAAATTGTTGTAGAGGTCTTGAGGATTCCCAAAGATGTGTCCACAGATGGCCTCTAATATCAAACCCAAATTACTAAGTGTAGCCTACAGCACTTTTCAGTATCAGTCCTGGTTATTTTTAAACCTCATTTTTGCCACTTTTCCCTGGTGTGACACTGACTGAGCAGTTTTGGAAACATAGTGCATGTTAAATTAGTTAAAAAAAAAGAAAACACGAACAATGAGCATTAATTTGTTAATTCACTTTCCAAAGATGAATTCATAAGACAGTTGTTTTAGGTTGGATTCAAATGAGTTTTATATAAACAGCATCATTAACGGTGACCAAGTTCCCATGCTGGTCCACTACAATCTGTTTAACTCCATCCTATACCTCAGGTCTCAGGTGCATATATCTGGAATAGTCCCTACAGCGCGTGTGTGTGCATGCGCGCGCACTTGCACGCGCGCGCACACACACACACACACACACAGCTTTAGAAACAGAATTCTTGAGTTCAAATCTGGCTCCATTACCTATTAGTTGTGGACCAAATCATAACCCGCTTGTGTTTCCACTTCTTCATCTGTTACATGGGTATAAAATAGCTACCTCAGAAGTGTGTTGTGAAGACTAAATGCATTAATACATGGAATGTGTTTAGAATAATGCCTGCCATGTGATAAGAGCTATAAAAATCTTAGCTGTGGCTACATGATTTATTTTTTCATGGAAAGTGCATTGTGATTCTAACTTTGCACACTCGTGTCCTTGATGCTTCCTTGACATTGGCACTGGGATCCCACATGGAAAAGCAGTGATTCCATTGGGGAAGGACTAGGTAGGTATTTCTTGGCACTTGTAACTCATTGCCACTTCATTAATTATAGTGGTAGTGCCTCTATTATTAAATATTAGGGCTAAATATGTATTTAAGTCAAGGGACCTACCTAGATTTGCACAAGATAACTTTCATTCAGTATTTAGAATTAGGAACCAAAGAAAGTTTGTTTGTTTGTTTGTTTGTTTGTTTTTTCAGTGTGTGGTAGACTTTCAGACTCTCCACTCCCAAATTGTCCATCTCTATGTGAAGATTAGGATTTTTAAACTGGAGGTTTACCAGGGTTTACTCTTCTGAACCACTCAAGGAAAGGTTGTCTAAGCTGAATGGGAGTCTGTCTGCTGTTCTCAATCTCTCCATTGTTCTGTATCAGATCTACAATTTCCTGTGTCCAAGTAGTTCCTGAAAGAAAGTAGAATAAAGAACCAAGGAACTGATTATTAATTTCCTGCAATTTATAATTTAGAAACATGCTACAGAAATAATTAATTTGTCTATCAGTGCCTCACTTATGCCCTTACTACATTGAATTGAAACCAACTATTAAGATTATCTTCTCACCAGAAAAAGTTTAAGGTAAAAAAAATGTGACATTAATTTTTTTTTGTTTTTGTTTTTGTTGTTCTTTTGTGTGTGTGTGTGTGTGTGTGTGTGTGTGTGTGTGTGTGTTTTAGCTGAGCCATCCTGCAACCTGTTGGCAGCTCAGTGGCAGCTCAGCTCGGGCTGGGCATCGAACTGCTGTTGCTCAGAGCTCAGCTAGCACTCTGAGTGTGCTACTCAGCCAGCCCCAATTTTTATCTCCTAATGATGTACCATACTTTTAAAAATCTGAATATGCATTGATAGTTCTAGAAAATTATAATATAAATAACAGTTATATGTAACAATATGGGTTAATTAAAAATATTTCCATTTGAAAAAAAAATCACAGAAATTCCCAATCCCTCATATTTACCATTAAAACTTTGCTGCTAACAAATACTCTTGTTTCCCTCCTCTGTTCACTTTTTATAGAACCATAACATTGATCCAATACAAAAAGGAAGAAAATGTGAAAAGAAAAACTAAGAATTGCAAATAATTCACAAAATGGAAGAATCTAGGTTGAATTTCCTTTAAAAGGCAAAGAAAAACTCAATGTAATATTAAACAATGGTGTCTACAAAAAAGTTGAATAGGTTTTAAGTGGAAAACTAACCTTTGCTACATTGTGGGTAATATTTGTTTCTCTCTATGGCCTCATCTGCTATCTCCTTAGTGATTCTGGGGGCAGGGGAAGTCACTCTCAGCCCTGAGTGGCCTTGGCCTCTACAGTGTATAGCCTTCCAGAAAGCCTCTTCCTGTTGGCTTCTGGGACAGTTAGCTGATGTGGTCTTGTTTCTCTGGAAGGGAGCGTGGTGGTTTGGATGTGTGCGGGGCTGTGGAATCAGATGGACTCCAATCCTATGTCTGTGATGCATGAGTTGGGTGGTTTTGATAAATTATTTAAATCCACTGAGCATTGATTATTCTCATGTGTTCTGAGAATTAGAAAATAGGCAGAAGTCAGCTTACAGCAGATGCTAAATAAACATTAAGCATTTTAATTTTTTGACTGTGTTGGTGCTAGTATACTTCGAGGGTCAGAGCCAGTACATGTGAGATCATCTTGCTCAGGTAACCCCTGGGGAGGAAGATGCCATTCTTGTCATGATACCCTCATGCCAGTGTCCTGTGGTCCTTGTTCCCCTATCCTTAGTACCTTGATGATAGTTTCTGTGTGTTGTCCCATGGCCTGCCTTCTAGACTGTACTCTGGTACCAAATCTGCTCAGCTCCTGGTTGGTTCCTACTCTGCATTAAAACCAATGTCTCCTTCTGCCCTCCTGGAATCAGAATTAGCTTCAGACTTGACATTTTTTTTGCCTCCTTGTCAATTTATTGTTCTAACTCCATAATGTTTGGTCTGCCCCATCCAGACTGCTTTGGGAGCAGCAGAGAGATCCTTCTCTACATAGGCTGGCTCTGATTCCTTTCCTGCATTCTGAGGGTGGCCCAACCTCTCAAAGGAAGTACCCTCTACATGCAGATACTACCTCTGGACTCGGCTTTGCTGTTATAGATACTGTGAGCATCTCAGGAAAATCGTGCTCCCTCAGTGGTTGGTCCAGGCCATCCAAAGCCTTCTGCCAGGCTTCCTTGCCTCACACTCAAGACTTGTCTTGCAATCTAGCTTATTGACAAAGGACCTCACACCATGATTCACATTCATGAATAACTAATCTCTCTAGTTAGAGAAGAGCTGAAACCCACTAGTCCATGCTCCTAGAGTCATCTCTACTACCTGACTTCCAGTGCAAGCTTATATCTGCCCTTCTGTGGACTCTATCTGCTAGCCGGCAACTTCTCCAATATGGATGCAGACATGAATAGAATCTCAGCAAGTTATGACCTGGCTCAGGCTAATTGTGGCTAGAATTATGCCCTAGAGCCATATATAGAGGATTGTAAAGGGTGTAGGATGTGCCACGCAATTTTCCCTTCTAAACCTTTTTTTTTTTTTAACTGAGCCATACTGCTACCTGTTGGCAGCTTAGTGGCTGCTCAGCTCAGGCCTGAAATTGAACTGGCAACCCTGTTGCTCAGAGCTCACACTCTTAAGAGAGCTCTTAACCAACTGAGCCACTCAGCCTGCCCCTCCAATTTTCTCTGCTGCTGGGGATACTGCTGGCAGGCAGCCCTTAGCTATTCAACCCTCTCCAGGACCAAGGTCATGTCCCTTTCCTGAGGCGGCTTGTGTTCAGTGACTGGCTGACACCCAGTCCTCTCACCCCAACTGGAATGGCATCATCTCTGAAGGGCCATCTCAGTTTCAGAGATACCATTTGGGTTGGATGAGGCTTTTGCTGAGACTGAGTTGAAGCTCAGCCTCACCCTTTACTCAATCCTGCTTCCTTCCCTTCCCTTCTAAAAAAGCGATCCCAAAACCACTCTCTGGTAAACATCCCCCATACTTATTTCTCACTCAAGGTCTGATTCCTGGGGAACACAATCTTTGACACAGACAGAAAAGAGGCTGATTTGGGATCGAGGATCATGATTTAGGATTATGTCAGGCTGACTCAGATAGTAGCAGATGGGAGCCTGGAATCTTATGTGATCTGATTTGGAATTAGTGTCTTTATAGAAGTAATAAAGTTAAAATGACATCATTAGGGTGGGCCCTAATCCAATATGACTGGTGTTCTTATAAAAAGGGGAAATTGGAGACAGGTATGCATATAGGGAGAATACCATGTGAACATGAAGATGACCATCTGCAAACCAAGGAGAGAAGCCTGGGACAGATCTCTTCCTCAAAGCCTTCAGAAGGAACCAACCCTGATGACCCTTGATTTCTGACCTCCAAACTCCAGCACTGTGAGACAATAAATTGTTGTTTAAGCCACCCTCTTTGTGTTGTTGTAGTACTAGCAAAACTTACACACTCCTTGTACGATAGTCATAGTTGTTTAGAGTTTCTTCACTATATTTTCTTTAATCTAAATTAGGACCTGCCAATATATTTTCATTACCCACATTATGTTTCCTTCTTAGCCTATAGCACACGTTGTAATCAAAGATCTGTGTAATGACCTGTTTAATGGCTTAGTGTCTTTCTCCAAATTGAACTGTAAGTGCCAGCAGGGCAAAGATAGTAAACATTTTGTCTATTATTATACCTGGTGCTAGTCTCTGGTGTTTAGAACATTCTTGATAAATCATTACTGAATGAAAGAAGAAAATGATTAGCATGGATGTTTTGACCTGTAAAACCCACTTTGGCTAGTTATATATTTTTAATGTCAACTACTCTACCTCTAAAAAACACCTTATAATTTTATAGAAAAAAAATTTTCAGATCCTTTGCTTTTCTATCTGATGTGTGGACAAGGAAACTTCTTTCCTCTACCCTTAAACTTAACTGCATAGTCCTAAAAGGAGCGGGCTCATGCTCTGATTGCTATCTCCTCCTTCTTATGTCTATGTACGAGTACATACCTGCTTTGGGATAGGAAGCAATGAGCAGGTCATCAGGCTTGGCTTGAAAATTCCAGACTTTATCCCACATGTTGCATAGATTCTTCTCTAGAACAACTCCATCTACTTGGGAAACTTCTCTTGGGGTTGTCAAGGCCCATTCTAACTCCCTTGTCTCCTCTATCTTATCCTTAGTCATTCCCTCCATCTTAGTCTTGGGCACCAGCAGGAGAAAGTGAAAAGTATATAGAAGTTAGGATTCACACAGATTTTATATCCTCAGTGCCTTGGACACAGAGCTCTCCTTATTTATTATAGGTACATATGTCCAGGCAAACAAAGTGAGGTCATTTGCATGGCTCTGTACACCCTGAGCGAAACTGGAACAAAATCCTAATATCATATCAAAGAGGGCTTCCTGACTGCAAAGCTCTGGCATGGCTCCACCTTGGTACTGCCAGAAGGAAGAACAGTGGGAAGGTGGCTCAGCCAAGGGGACTGCCCCAATTCTGGAGGTCATTTCCTGGTCCTGTGTGTATCCACAAAGATGGGGAATTGAGATGTGTCACTGAAGCATATCTGGAGCAAGTCTCCAGGAACCATCCATCCTTTCTTCCTCCCTTCACCTGGAATTCGTGACTCTGTGTTCTAAGCTCAGTCATCCATGGATATTTGGAGGAACACCTTCCCCAGACTAAGCAGAACTGAGCTCCTGTTAATGTGTCATATGTTAGAGACATGTGTTGATGTCACTAGCTGGGACAGTTCAGTTTGGAATGCCATCCAAATTTCCAAGGCTGAATTAGAGAGTTTATGCATTCTCAGGGCTCTGTTCTTTTCTATAAATGTGAGGTTAGACTGTAAGATTTGATGACTACTGCCAGAAAGAATTCTTTTTTTAATCAAGGAATACTTAACATACAGTAAATTGCACAAACCTTAAGTTTACATCTTGATGAATTTTATTTAGATGTACACTCATGTAACTATCACCTAGATCAAGATATAGAACATTTCAATTACCTCAGAAAGTTTCCTCTTGCCTCTTCCAAGTCAATTCCTCACCATTAACCCCTGCCCAAGGCAAGCAGTGTTCTGCATTTATCACCATAAATAAGTATTGCTTATTCTTGAATCTCATACAATGGCATCACATCTTCATATACCCCTTTGTGTCTGGCTTCATTCTTTCAACATAGTGTTTTTGACACTTATTGGTACAGTTGCAAGTGTCAGTAGTTTATCTAGTCTATTGCTGTATACTATATCACCAAATAACTATACAGCAACTACTCTTCTTTTGATGGACATATGGGTTGGTTCTAGTTTGGGGTGATTATGAATAAGGTTTCTATGAGATTTTTGTACTTTCTTTCTGTGTTTGGACATATGCACTCATTTCTCTTGGATGTTAGCCTAGAACCTGAACTGCTGAGTCATAGATATGTGTAACTCGAGTAGAAACTGCCAGTTTCCCAATACATAGTTAAGGACACAGCTCAATGATGCCAAAAGAACCTCTTGACTGCTTGTGTGAATGACTTCCAAAAGCATTTTCTGATTCTGAGATTCTGACAGTGTGGGAGGAATGGAAGCTTTTTATTTATCTCACTTAGTTGCTGTCTGGTAGGATTGTAAGTTTCACTCACTTTAGAGTGGATCCAGCACTGTTCTTATGTCACTCTGGGTCAGGCTTCTCCAGGTGTCACCTCTGCCACAATTTCTCTCAGCCTCAAGATAGACTCAGCCCAAACAAGGAGATTGGGTCTGTCACCAGAGTGATTTTAGAGCCCATCCTGTTTCCCACTGTTCTAGCATGTTTACTCTGGCATTCTGGGCACTGGGGTTAATCACAAATTTCAAACAAACCATTTTAAAGGTCATCTGAGAAACACTCTTTTCTCAATTTCATAGTCAGTGCCTGCCATTGCTTTCCTCTGACAGCCCTCACGGTACTGTAGGATCATCTTCAGAGAAGACTGGCTGCCTGGAATACCAGAGCAGAAGGCAGAGAGAGGAAGGGTTTGCTAACAATATTATAGTCAATTGTTTCATTTCTTTTAGGTAATTCTAGATCTTTTTCCAGCTTTTTTCTTTTCTCTTCTCTTCTCTTCTCTTCTCTTCTCTTCTCTTCTCTTCTCTTCTCTTCTCTTCTCTTCTCTTCTCTTCATGTGAGGTATGTATCACCAATTTTGAGATAAAAAAAGAGTCAGATATTGCCTGGCCCAGTTTTTAAGTCATTGCCACCATGTCCAAGTCCACCATGCTATGATTTTCTTTGAGATGTAAGGGCTGTAACTCTGCTTTTCACATTTCTGCTCAGTCAGCTGGCTCCTCTGAGCCTGCCAACAGGGAGACTGAGTGACAAGAGGAAGAACATGGATTGGCTCCTTAATGTGTGCAGGGGAGCCCTCCCTCCAGCAGTGGCAGCTCCTTTCTGTAGCAGTGGGTGAACCCAGTTTGCTGTTTTCTCTCACAGGCATAGCCAGCCTCATTAAAGCTCCTTGGAGACGGGAACCAGTACTAGCAGAGCTTCCTCCACCAGAGGTTGGAGTTTCCGGTTCAGGTTTCCCATCTTCCAGCTCCTAAATTTTAGCAATTTCAGTCATTCTGAAGTTGTTACCTTGGTGATACTTGAGTGTTTTTTCTTTCTCCTTTCTTCCTTCCCTTCTCTCTCCCTTCCTTCCTTCCTTCCTTCCTTCCTTCCTTCCTTCCTTCCTTCCTTCCTTCTTTCCTTCCCTCCTTTCTCTCTCTTGCTCTCTCTCATTTCAATGATTCAACCTAATACTTATTTGCACATCTGAATTTAGCAGTACATCATAAATATAATGGTCACTCTAACAAAGGGAGAATAATGTTCTTTGTTGATGAGAAGCAGACACTTGGCACATAAGAGATTTATAGGGGGACATACTTGTGAAGGAAAAATAGGGAAGCATCTATCAGAGCATGGCATAGGATCAACTCCTATGGAGGAGAGGGGGCGAGAAGAAAGACTAGGTAGGAAAATTCTTAGATTGTGGTTCCGTTCTAAGAAAATTTTAGCAAAGCTGTTGGGGGAACTATTTTTCGTGTGTGCGTGTGCTAGACTTTCCCATTCATTGTTGTCTATTATTCTCCACTATCTCCAAAATAGAAAAAGAGACATAATTTCATAATGTTAATTAACAAAATGTTAATCTTCTTCTGTTGAGGCAATTTTTGAGCCAAAGTCATCCATTAGCGAAAGTAGTCTTACTGGGAAGGTCAGAGTCTAGTGAAGAGGTGGAAAACTTGGCCATTTGACCTCAGGAACTTTGTACCATGTTTTAGAGATATAACCACCAGCTTCCTAAGTTACACAGTTACTGTTACAACTATGCAATCTGTGCCTGAAGACCTGCAAGTTCACCACTTTTTCTGAGGGGAAAATCAGTGATAAGGAACACTAAAAAAAAAAAAAAAAAAAATCCAAACGAACAAACAACAAAAAACCATGAGGTAAAGTAAGAAAATTGCCCCTGACTAGTCTAGATTTTTTCTCTCCCTCTTTTTAAAGTTCTGTGTGGAAGGTCAAGGAAAGATCAGCCATTTTCCTCTTATAGTCTTCATTGATTCTCTCATTCTATGCATTTTGAGATAATTCTTCCAGTTTCCTACAGTCCCTGGAAGACAATGAAGTCATACTTGAGAGATTGGGTGGGAATTCTGTTCCAAATGCTTTCTCCTTGAAGCAAAATTTTAGAAATAACTAAAAAGCACTGATTTTTATAACAAATCTATTTTATTTCAATGAACAATACTTTGAGAAAACCTCAGAATTATTAGCAGCATAATAATTGTTACAAATTAAATGAACATATAAATATTCTTTCCCAAAACACTAGCTATGCAATAGTATTGTTCTCAATGAAGTTCAAAATGGTTGGTAAGTATCTTTTTTCATAAATGGGGAGATAGAGTGGTCCACTGCATCCGAAGGCAAAATTGTGTTATTGGTCATTGGATTTTTCTTCATGCTTTCAAATGAAGTGTGCTGAACAATCCTTTCACAGTCTCTTCATCTAGTTTCTTACACACAAATTCTATCTTTTGAATTTCATGTTCTGTGCTCTGTGTGGGGGTAGTGGGGTGGAGAGGCCAACAAGTAATCATTAGGTGATTTGGGTGAGAGAATCAAGGAGAGCAAGGGAACAAAACATGACAGAAGTTCTTTCAACTCATTCTACTGTAGTATTTGTGATATTGTTAGTCTTGCTCACTGAAGGAATATGAGGCATTCTTTATCTTTCAATTCAGGAGTATCACATGATCTTGATTTCTCTGTTTCTTCTGCTTACCTCACCAGTTAATTGTCTTTATTATAACTTCCCTTTCTGAAACATATGGTGCCATCCAGTAAAGGATTGAACACATCTAGAGCTTTCACCCAATCTCTTTCTCTCCTACTCTGACAGGCCTGTGTTCCTGCACTATTCCTTCATCCCCACTTCTTGCCCCAGACACAGATCCTAATTCTTTTCCTTGTGGTTTCACTGATGGGCTCTTGCTCTCACCTTTTGCATCCCCATCTTTTTCTCTTACCTACAAAATTTTCTTCATTCCCAGATTTTGTACTAGACACCCTTTCATCAGAAAGATACTTGACTAACATGTCCTTGCATATTTGTTTTAGCTTCTAAAGGTCAATCCTATGAATAATATAAACCATAGAGGAAGATGACCTCTGTTTCTGAATTTTTCAAAGTGGAGGAAATAGGGCAGTGAAATCACCTACTTAGGTACTTTAAAATCTAAGTATATTTGTCTACACCAAATATTGACAGGAACTTTCTCCAGGGAATTAAACAAATTAACCAGTGATTTCTGAGCCAGGTAAAGCAGCAGTTAGAGACAAAACTCTTTTATCTGATTGGTGAGTACTTTGAGATAATACATGGATCTGATAAAGCAAGAAGCAGATCATCTCTGAGAACAAAGTAAGAATAAAGGCAATGTATTGCCAGAGAGGCTGTAGAAGCTGGTTGCATAATTCTTGTCTCTAAGAACCTCTCAGATGGAGAGAGAAAATTATATACCTTGGACTTCCAAAGCCATGTCAATTCAACAAGTTCTCTCAGCCCCAAGGGTCTACGAATCTTTGCCTGGCTCCTGCCACATGGCACAAGGCATATTCCCTTCCACAAGTTTCATCACTTTGCTAATATGTGTGCAGTAAATGAGGAGGTATACTGTCTCTTCTCCATTTCCTTGTAGAAGAAGTAGAGAATTTAACATATGCTTTTCTTTCTCCTTCTACCATCCTTGTACATGGTCATACCAGGGACCCATGGACACTGAAAGAAAGAAAATGTGAAAGTGGGCTGACTAGCCTAAAAGGTGGTGTACAAAGTTTCCCTAGACTGAGGCTTAAGTTTTCAGGGGAGCAGCTTGATGACTGTGGTTCAGAGATGGATTATGATCATCTCTATCCTCCCACTGTAGAGTAGACATTGCTGTCTTCACGGGACCCCATGGGATCCACTCACCCAAACCTCTATTCACAGATGCTTCAAAGTACTGATCCCATGTTCTGAGGCTGGCAGGGATATGGCCATCCTGTGCAGGGAACAGTTGGACCCGATAATGTCCTTGACATTCCTTGCCACACAAATTATCTGCACTAGTGGGTGAACCAGGGGTGATAGAAAGAAAATGTCATTATTTGTATCATTGTTAGCCTGCAAATGAAAAAAGTTCCCACAGGGAGCTTAAATGCACAGGGCCTCTAGCAGAATTCAAGGAAGAACTTGGTTCAGGAAATACTTTAATGCTCTTCTTTCTGGTTTGCATAAGTTTAATAAAATATTCTCCTTTGCTTCAGGCTAACACTCAATCTTCTGACAAGTTCCTACGGTTCAGGCCTGGGTCTCCTTACTACATTTTTCTTTTTGTCATAGGATCCAAGGACTCAACCTGTTTTATTTCTTCTTTAAACCTGACATTGACTAAATTAACTCTCTGTGTTGCTAATACTAATATGAACCCAATATAATATTATTAATTATATTAATAGTAAAACAAAACAAATAATGCATATTGCATGTTTATTAGCTGGACACTGTCCCAGGGTTTTTATATGCTCCAACTCATTTATTCCTCAAATTTTATAACATAGGTGTGGAAGGAAAAGGGGCCACAGGTTAAACCTGACAAGCTTAGGAGATTGAAAATAAGATGGCGTGAACATACACACAAATTTTTTAACTAAGTGGGCCATGGTGAGAAGTCTCATCTTCAGCTTCCCTATTAGGTTAATCTGTGCATTTTCAGTGGACCTGTTCATTGTCTTTTTGTACCTAAGATAACATCTTTAATCCTTTTTCCTGGGACCAGAGCTGGAAACTGCAAAATTCCTCATTATTATGCTTGTCTCCTGATTACCATCTCTATGTGCTGTAAAAAAGCTAACTGTTAGCTATCCTGCACCCATCTATGTAAAAGAAGTCTCTCCAAATTACTTTTATACAATCTCAGAGATTTCCTTTTCTCTTACCCCCTTAATCTATCACTAGTGGATTTCATGTAAACTTCCTCCTTTGATTTTATGTATAAAATAAGCTGTAAAACTGCCATTCTTTGGAACATTTTCTCAATCCGTTGAGATTTTGCTTCCCAGCAATTGTCAACAGTTTGGCTCAAATAAACTCTTATAAGTTTTCTCTTAGACTGGATATTTTCCGTCAACATAGGTATGTTTCTGACACCAATTCCTATGTGTTTTTTCTTTTTCTTTTTTATTTAATTAGTTTTCCATATGTGTTTTTTCTAATACCATGAAGCAAGTCTCTAACATTAGCCAGGTAGGTGTCTCATAATTCAACTCAATTCTGACACTATCTACCCAGAGATAGTGCCAGCTCCCACAGGTAAAGGGTTCGAGCCCACAAGACTCACACACACACACACACACACACACACACACACACACACTTCAAATGTCAATCACAAATCTAGGTTGTCACCTGGGTATACATCTGAGGTTTTCATGAATTCCTCCTTGGGTTCAATTAATATGCTAGAGCAGCTCCCAGAACCCAGCAAAATACTTTAGTTACTAGATTACCCAATAATTATGAAAGGATATCAGGAATGGCCAGATAGAAGAGATGCATAGGGCAAGGTATGTGGCAAAGTACATGCAGCATCAATGCTCTTTGAGCTCCCTGCTCTTTCCAAACTTCCACATGTTCACTAACCTGGAAGGTCTCTGAACCCTGTACTTCTGGTTTTTACGGAGGCTTCATTACATAGGTATGATTGATTAAGTCATTGGTCACTGACAACTGAACTGAATCTCCAGTCCCTCTCCCCTTTCCAGAAGTCAGGGGTGGGGCTAAAAGTCAAAAACTCTAATCACAAACTGGGTTCCTTGGCAAACAGCTCCATTGTTTGGTGACTTAAGGGCTTTCACAAGGTCACCTTATTAACATAACAAAAGAGACCTTTACAGCTATCAGTTAAAAAATTCCAAGGATTTCAGTTCTGTGCTAGAAATAGGGACAAAGATCATATATTTCTCATTATAAATCACAGTGTCACAATATGGATCAGCCATCTCTTCAGAAACCAGGGGCTATTTTCCAAAACAAATAGAAGAATGACCCCAAAAGCAATTGAAAGATTATGGAGAAGAGAGAGATAAATCAGAATTGCCTAGTAATTCATCTTGGTCTTCCTTTTGCAGGAAGTTTCCAGGGCATAATATTTAAAATGCCAAGTGGCAACCCACTGGATCCTGATCAAGGGATGGATGTTCAGGATGATCTGAGAGAGCAGTGTGTGTTTTCCACCCAGATGGGAAGCATTTCTGTGCATTATTATAATAGGTAAACCTGTGTCAGTACATGCCCATGGGTCATGAGTTTGGTGGCATTCCCCTGCTGGACCACCCTCCACTCTCCCTTTTCATGCCTCATCTGTAAAGCTCCCAGCAGGAAAAGTTCACATCCCCCTTGACATGACCACAGCACAAGACTGTGGAAAAGAACACAGTGGTCCCAGGGGGCTTATAAGCTGCCCCTTCAGATAAGTCAGTAACAAGACGACTCACTGTGTGAACTGGTGGTTGTTCAAGACCATGGACCTCAGAACCACATTACCCAGAAGTCACTTTGCTCAGCCTGGGAGAGCATGGCTGTTTTCCTTGGCCCTGGATATGGATCGCTGTCCTGGCCAATGAGAACCCATCCCTGATCCATGAGGTCCCAGCTGGAGAGGAGTGGCCATGTAGCTGACAGATGCTGGGGGTCTCTGGGGAATTTCTGCCTTGAAGAGGATTGTATAAGGAAAGGCAAGGATGCTGGATAATTTTGTTAACAGGGAGCATAAATGTTGATGGAAAGAGGCCCAGATGTAGCCCTAGAAGCCCCATCTCACATCTTCCCCCGGGAGAAGAAACCTGCAGAAGGAATTGGGAGGTCATAGACCAGGATGCCAGGAGGTTTCCAATGTTGCCAAGGGGTGAACACGGAGCCCCTGGAGGGGCCTGAAGGTGGACAGTCCCTGCCTGCTCTGAGTCCATTTGCAGATGACCTTCCTGTGGCCTTGTCTTCTCCACATCCAAGGTTTGATCCCTTTACTTGCTGTTTTCCAGCTAATGCTGATGCAGTTCCTGAGGCTGCACTAAAAAACTACAAGTTCCAAATATTAGTCAAAAGAAACCTTGACAAGAGAAGCTGAAAATATTTTCTCTTTCTCTGAATCATTTCAAGGTATTCACTATTCTGAAGCAGGAAATGGCCTGACAAGTACCATTTTTAAAGACACCCAGTTTTAGTGGTTGCTATGCCTGTGAAAGAACTTAGGACCTCTAAGTCCCAGAAATTGTGAGAAGCTGTGTGTGCTCCTGGCCCAGGTTCACTACACTGGAATGGACCTTTCCTCTGAGGAAGGGGGACTCGAGCATAACAATGCTACTAAAATCACAGCATATTCTTGTTTTTGACCTCAGCCAGAAGCAGTTACAGAAAGGGCTCCTTGTGGCTAACGGCTCAAATTGAAAAGCAGAGCCTAGCAGCTATTCTAAACAGAGGCCTCTCATACTGACCACAATTCAGGGAGAAGCTACACTGACCTGCCTGCCTTCTGAGCCAGTCCCTGTGAAGGAGTTCCTGGATTAGTATTTCAACCAATAAGACCGAGGCTTTCCCCATCCAATCAGAGCTGCACAACTACATTTCCTCCATCAAAATATTCACAGGGCTAGCTGAGTGGCTCAGTCCCTAAATTATGTGCTAGGTTCTGTCATAATCCTGTTGATGTAAGAAACCTGTAGGGAATTTTTATGAGTTTATTTAAGCCAAGTTGATGACATACAAAGGTCTGACAAGTTTGTGAACTTGTTGCAACGATGTTGCTTACCTCTTTTGATATCAGAGGTATTATTCATTATGAATTTGTACTATCTGGACAAACAGTTAACCAACAAAAAAACAAAATTACATGGAGGTTGGAGGAAGCAAGGTGAAGAGTGGATTACAGAATAGTTAACAAGATTATGTGCGCTCTCTTTTTAAAAGATTTTATTGGGGAATTGGGGGAGGGAACAGTGTTGGGGAATCAGAGAAGGGGAACAGACAAGTTGCTGTCCTTTTGTTCTTTAGTCTATTAGTGGAGGGTGTCGCTTCACTGGACCATGTTGATATTATCATTGCGCTCTTCCCGGCAGAGACAGATCAGTCGCCAGCCATTGGACAGCTGCTCATGGCAGCTCACACTGCCAGCACTCTCAGTAGCTTACGGCAGCCCACTGCAGCAGGGGCTGCAGCCTACACCATTGCCGGCAACTCACAGCAGTCCAGCTCCAGGTCCAGCTGTTGTTCACCATCTTAACTGTAGAGGTTGCAGTGTCACTGGCCCATGTAGGATCTGAACTGGAGCTCTGCTGCTCAGAGTTCGTGTTCCCAAGCCAACTCTTAACTAACTCGCCACTCAGCCAGCCCAATTATGTGCTCTCTTGAGTGTGGTTACCACTTGTTTCCAAGGTGTGTTAACCCAGATGCATAGAAACAATGGACAAGGCTGCTTAAGGCAAAGTTAAAGCCTTTTAGTATCACTGCACTGAACACCTGAAGCTGATGTTGTATAATATTGTATACCAACTGTAATTGAATATATAGATAGTCATGGGATGTGGATTATACTGCGGAAGGGAATCAGAGGAAGTGTTATAGATATATATGATATGGGGGGGAAGAGTGGGGTGGCGAATTGGGGGAGGGAGGTTGTCACTTTGAGGGGTAAAAAGTATAACTATTGGGCCGGCCGAGTGGCGCATTGGTTAAGCGCTGGTTTTGGGATGCCAGCGGCCCCGGTTCGGATCCCACATGAGGGCCAGTGACACTGCCCTTTACAGCTAACAACAGCTCCAGCTAACAACAGCTCCACCTGGAGCTAGGCTGTGCGAGCCCCAGTAATGGTGTGGGCTGCAGCCCCTGCTGCAGTGGGCTGCCATAGGCTACAGTGAGTGGCCTTCAGCCAGCGTGAGCGGCTGGCAGCCAAGCGTGAGCTGCCAATAGCCGCGATGAGCGACATCCAGAGGCCGGCGACCGATCTGCCTCATCCGGGAAGAGCGCAATGATGATACCAACAGTGAAGCAACATCCTCCGCAACTAAACTGAAGAACAAGAAGACAGCAACTTGTCTGTTCCCCTTCCCCGATTCCCCAACGCTGTTCCCCTCCACCAAATCCCCAATAAAATCTTTAAAAAAAAAAAAAAAAAAGTATAACTATTGCACTGTGTTGTACATCTGAAACTAATTAAAAATAAAAAAAAATGCAATTATGGAAACCAAGAGGAAAATATACCAAAGAATATTAAAAAAAAAAAAAAAAGAAGTTATAGGCCTGGAGAGTGTTTACCCCACCATGACCTGTCAGTTAGAATTTATGATCAGATCACCCTATGAAGTTACTTTCCATAGAACCCTGTTTGTCATCCACAATCCAAAACTGCTGTGCCTCAGACACCTTAAATACTAATAATATCCTGTCTGAATTGGAATCCTTTCCTTCTAGCTCAAACACCATCATTTTCAATTACCCTGCTTTCCCCCACCCCAAGATTTTTATTTGGGAATTGGGGGAGGGGAACAGTGTTGGGGAATTGGGGAGGGGGCCCAGCCAAGTTGTTGTTCTTCGATCTTCATTGTGGAGGATGTCAGTTGCCATCTGGCTGCTCATCGGCAGCTTGTGACCTCTAAGCTCAAGGTGCTGTGTTCAGTCTTAGTTGCAGGTGGGTGTAGCCACCATCCCATGTGGGAGTTGAACCAGCAGCCTTGTTGCTAAGAGTGCATGCTCTATCCTCTGAACCATCCAGGTGGCAGCTCTGCTCAAATTGTTGAATTCAGTCTAGTTTTGGATGGGCATAGCCACCATCCCATGTGGGAGTTGAACTTGGCAGCCTTGTTGTTAAGAGTGCACACTCTATCCACTGAGTCATCTGGGCGGCAGCTCAGCTCAAGGTGCTGAGTTCAGTCTTAGTTGCAGGCGGGCATCGTCCACCATCAAACAGGCAATCTTGTTGTTACACCAGCTGAGCTATCCTGCCACCTGTAGGAAGCTCAGCAACAGCTCAGCTCAGGTGCAATATCTCCGGCCCATGTGGGAATCGAACCGGCAGCCCTGTTGCTCAGAGCTCGCGCTCTTAAGCCAACTCTTAACCAACTGAGCCACTCGGCCAGCCCAAACTTGGATAGAAGCATTTTTTTTTTACCACTTCCCTCCCATATATAACAAAATTATTGTCTGTATTTATCATGAATGGAAACACATAATAATGATTGTAAAGAAATGTAGTCAGTGATTCAACTTTCAGTATAGACTCACTCCAGTGAAAAATGATCAGAATGAGTCTATTTTAATAAAACTAAATGTTTATAAAAAATAAAATCCAGACAATTACTAATTCATAACACTGATGTAATGCTTCATTTTCTTGATCCATTCTTGGGTCTTAAAACAAATAATTAACAATTACAGAAGAGTGAATTTCAATATTAAAATATTATTCAAGATCGGTAAACTATTTCCTGTATGAATAAAACTTTGCACTTACCAAATAAAAATTTTCGGCCCATAGTTCAAACTTCTTAAATTTCATTATTTTAAGTTCTGAATACAAACAAAAACTCTAAGGAGTCACATAGAATGAAAGAATTGAAGAAACTCAAGTTCTTTGCTGTCATTACAATCACCATGCTATCATTGTTTATGCTGAATCTACTATTGTTTAAACACAGGCATATTCCTATTTTACAGGGACACAAGCTGAAGTGAGTTTGAAGTGAGCTTGAAGAATTCTAAACTGTTAGGAATGTACTCTGAAAAGCAGCAGAGGTAGCTGGATCTGTGTGTGTCAGTTACAGAGGCTGACTCCATGCCTGGGGGTTCTCTGAATTAACTTCCATGCAAAGGTGAATAAGACATGGAAAAAAACTGAAAAATCTTTACAATATAAAATTATAATCTATGGCGGATACAGGCAACTTTTTTTTTTCATGATGCAAAGGTGCTAATTTGAAGCTTACGTGCATATAATTAAAACTCAGTAGTAACCAAGCAATTGCTTAGAATTTAGGCCAACACAAGTTTCTTTTTTTTTTCCCCTGGGGGTAGTATGTTATCACTGACATTATTTAGAACTGCCTGAGGATAGTGATAATAAAAAGCAGTCAGAATTTTAGTTGTCTAATGCACCCTCTTGTTGCCTGTTTGCCAGGTGAACTCCTACAGCCCTCAGCTTTGGTCGCACTAGTTGGGACTAAAAGTTGAGAATTTGTGATGTGAAACTTGCCTGCCCTCCTGTAGTCCTCCATCCATGCATTCACTGGCTCATTCCACAAGGACTCAATAAACACATATTATGTGCCAGGCACTGCAGGAGGTGCTGGGAACAAAATGTTGAATAAGACATGAAACCAAAGGCAAAAAATTTATTACCTAGTGGAATATAGACAAGTGAATAGACAAGTAAATACAGAGCAACAGGGCTATGACTGGGTAAGTATGGGAAACCACTAAAAAGGGCTCCTGGCTTGGTGATGAGGAGTCCCCAGAGGGCACGGCATTGGCCTTGAGACTAATCCTAAGCCCAACAATCAGAGCTAGGCTGGCTTTGTTGATACTGCTCCCCTGTCTCCTGTTTTCTGCTTTTACCAGGACACAACAAGGGCTTCCAAAAGACTACCCTTGAGCTTTCAGTTTCCTATATAACCTAGCACCATGGCTCTTTTAATAGGTTTTGATCTTCTGGCATCTTCCCTCTGTGCCCTTCCCTTTTATTCCTCACCATCAGGGAAGTCACTCAGAATATGTTTCCTCAGGGCTGGCTGTACCAAAAATGCCCTCGAAGTGTCCCTTCCCATAGTTATCAGGAACCCCAGGATCTAGTCCAGCTGGGATTCCTTGAATAGCCATGGCAGATGCCAGAAATTTCCTATTATTAATATAGATGTAAGCTAATATTTGCATACTTATACTCGAGGTATTACATGACAGACTAGAAAACCAGGATGCATTTTCCAGAATGATGGAGATTTTAAAAAATCCATGCAGCATTCAAGTTTTGTATTTTACTTAGTTTATTAAAACATCTTATTTCTTATTTTGGAAAAATGATTGATAAAGTAAGCGTTAGACATGATTCTGTTTAAAAATGAAGTTGGTACATACTGTAACAATCACAGAGACAGTTGGTACAATAATCAGGTACATGTACAATGTGCTTCCAGAGATTCTTTTGCCAGGGTTGCAGGAGTGAAAGATAGTGACTGCGTTCTTGTCATCCACCATATTTATGCCTTAGAGTTCCATGCAGAAGTTTATTGAGATTCCTTCCATCTTCTTTCTGTAGATTTTATCAAATCTCTCATTCTGAGCCACAGTGAAATGGTTTTTCCAATCCCCCACAGTTCCTAGAAGAGGATAGCCCAGATGGAAGTGTTACTCTCTGATTGAAAGTTTCAGTGGCCTGAGTGAAGAAGTGGAGTGACCTGCCTTATCCCACTTTCCCTTCAATGGATACCTGTCCACCTATAGCTCTTTGCTCTGAGAAGTTGCCCTAGGGTTTTCTGTGCAGGAGGTGGGCTCCTAAGTTGGGTGTACAATTGCCCGAAAGGAGCTGGTGACCTGACCCCATTTGTGCTATATTCCCATGATGGACTACTCCACAGATATGGAAAGGAACTACTGACACACAGCCACACAGAGGACTCTTAAAGCATTACATTGAGCAAAAAGACACCACATTTATGTAAAGTCCAAGAACAGGCAAAATCAATCTATGACAGAAATTAAGACAGTGGTTGTCTCTTGGGGTAGAGATTGACTTTTCAGGGGTATGAGGGGGAACCTTCCGGGGTGATGAAAATGTTTAATATCTTGATTGGGATGCTGGTTATATATGGGTATATATGTTTATCAAAACTTGTTGAACTATACCCTTAAGAGTTGTACATTTTTGTATGTAAATTACATCTCAATAAAAAAGACTTTGGAGAAAAATATGAATGAGATACACTTTTTTTTCACCAAGCAGTAACTATTAAAATAATTTTAAAGAGGCAAAATACCCTTTGTTTCACCAATGCTTCTTCTGGAAAATTAAAATAAAAGTATCAGGACATAAGAACATATGCACAAAGATGTGTACTGTAGTACTATTATTCATAAAGATAAAAAATTGAAAATAACTCTAGTGTCTACCTATTAGGGGATAGTAACTATGAGGTATCCTTTAGTACAACATGAGATCACTAAAAACAGTGAGCTACATGAACCTACATACATGTCTTGTGCTGGAGGATGTCTGATATTCTGGTACATGAAGGTGTATATGACCACATTTTGTGTTTCAGGGAGCAAGCTTTCAGCATGGTGTATATTGAGCCTGAGGGAAGGAGGATGTAGAGAAAGATGAGTCTGTAAGGTCTGAACAAGGGCTACTTTCCAAATTATCACCACTGAAGAGGAAAGAAATAGAATTGTTTGGTTTGCTTCAGTAGCATGGCATAGTGTTGTAGATTGGAAAATTTAACAAAATTAATTCAACCACATGTGAAAAAGAAGAAAAGAAGTTCAAAGCAGTATGTACACTGTGGTTCCACTGTTGTGGAAATAGGTCTGTGTTTATAAAACAGAGAGGGAGGGGATGTCCATACCATTGATAGCTACTTCCTGGGAGCAGAGTTCTGGTGAAGGGAACTTTTTAAATATAATTCTATATTGACCTAATTTTTTTTTTACAATGACTTTTTAAATTAAAAAGCAATGGAAGTTTTTATTTTCTTTAGAAAATGTTAGCTGGGCCAATTAGAATTCCTCTTTTGTGAACTGGAACTCATAAACATTAAGAAGATGAGGCAGTTCTCAGCAGAAGGTGTAGCTGAAAGTCATGATGAAGAATAGGTTTGGACCATGATCAACACCAAGTTATGAGCTGTAACTGAGTCAGCAGAAGCTATGAAGTAGGAAAAGGGTATACTAGAGAGAGAGAGAGGAAGCTTTTTAGTGGAGAAAGGCACTCATAGCAGACATGTGGAGAGCAGAGAGTCCTGTAAATGGTGGTGCGTCAGAGCAAAGAGCCACAACTTGCTGCTGCTGGGGTCCCAGACCCTGAGGTCCAGGAACCTCCATGAGGTCTGGACCAAGAGTAGCTCCTGCTCTTAACTGTCTTTGAGATGCCATTTGATGATAACAAGCCCCTCATTTTCAGGCTAGCTTGAGGCACTCTCAGCTCTTTGCAACCAAAGCTTGTGTAGCAAGATCAAATTCCCAACCTTATTAGCAGTAGATATTATGAATAGTATAAATGTATTGTCTTGAAATTAATAAAACCCAACATCTTCTTACTAAGAGACAGGCAGTATGTTACTAGACAAATTGAGTATTTGACTTATACATATATTTATATAGTATTTCAGGCTCCACAAACCTTTTCTCATGAAGGGGGAAATGGACTGGTCCAGGATAGATTTGGGAACTGTAGAACGATTTGTCATGGGATTTTCTTTCATTTTCTCAAATGATGTCTCCTGGACAATTTTATATAACACTGTTTCATCCAAGTTCTTTCCCATGAACTGCATCACCTTCTGAATTTCATGCTTTGGGTCCTGTCGTGAGGGTTTTAATTGCATTGAAATGGAAGAAGGTATCGAGGGTATCAGAAAGACACACTTACACTCACTCTTCAGGATATCCCTCCCAGAAGTCCAGCCCTGCAATAGCTTTGGATCTCTCTGTGTCTGGGTCTGAAGCAGTTCACCTGAAGGGCCCCTACTCACCTTCTTTATGTCCTCATAGAGGAGGAAGAGGATCTGGTATCTGTCTTTCATTTCCCACCATCCTTTCACATGGTCAAACCAGGAACCCCAACCCACTGTAATAGACACAGAAAACACAGCGGTTCATATAGGGATCATACAAAACCTTCCAATAGTTAGGGGTTCTATTTACCTGATGTGTGTTGAAGAGAGAAAAACAAACGATGGACCAGATATATTCTAAGAGTCCTGATCTGTTTGATTTGGAGGGTGATGTACAATTGACAGACTTGGGGTAATTTATTCCAACACACTACCTAACATGACTTCATATTTAATATGCATAATCACCTATGCCCTCATAATGGGACAGGGATACCCTTTGGAATGAAGGTGACTACTGGAAAGGTGAACCAGAATAAAGGCTTTCAAATCAAGTGGGAGATATGAGTATGTACTTGGGCTGTGGGTGTTCACTGTGAGAGCAGCCAGCCTGTTCCAGCCAGTTCCAGTCTGTGGTAGGACATGCCTAATGAGGGAGGCGCATGACATTCTAGGGAATCAAAATGTTATGTGTGATTGAGCCTAGCTGGAGAAGGGATGCAATGATGTGAAGAATTGCCCTTTACCTTTCCCATTGATGAAGCTTTCAAAATACTCTTCCCAGGTGCCAGGGTCAGGAAGCATTTGATTCATCCTTTGGAAATGGTAGTAGGAAACCATACAGTCTTTGGCATTTCGAGCGACATAAAGAAACTTTGGGGTAAGAAGAGAGGTGGGTGAAAGATGATTGTGTAAAAAGTGGATTTTCACAGGTTGAGCCATCCTGAGAGTGGCTGTGCACACCCAGCTCAGCTCTCCTGTTGTGGCAATTCAACTTGGCCTTGTGACCTTTTTCTCTGGCTGTCTCTGCTTTTCTGCTGATTCTGCTCTCTAGTCCTAATTTGGTCCTATGAAGCAGACTGGCTTTTGATTTTCCCCTTGATATCAGAGTACAATCTTTGTCTAGAAACTATGGCCCACCATCAGACTAAGATGATACATACATGCTGACGATCCTCCTAACATCTTCACCTCGGTTTCCCAGAGAAGCAGAACAGCTTCGTGGTTTAGAGTTTGGGCCATGCAGCAAGAAAATAGCTATTATTTCTGGCCTCATCAACTCTATGATCTCCACCTCTAATCACTTCAGCTCTCCCCCTACAAAGCATCCTTTTAGGTTTCATTTGGACCACAGCTTTGTACCCTTCTACTCTCCCAGCCTTTTTCTTTATCCAAATGTGACCTTTTATCTTATTGAGATTTCTAGGTGTTCAGCTCACCTTCTAACAGCATCAATCTCAAAATGGTCTTACTGATTAGCCATCTCAGGTTCATGACCAGCCATTGGGAAGCTGTGCTGATTTTTTTTACCCTAAAATGGTGGCTCTCAAATTGGGAGTGATTTTGCCCACTAGGGGACTTTTGGCAATGTCTGAGACATTTTTGATTGTTACAACTGGGGGTGGTGGTGCTCCTGGCACCACCAGCAGAGGACAGTGATGCTGCTGAACATTCTACAAGGCACAGAACATCCTACCCCCATCCCTAAGAATGGATTACCTGGCCCAAACTGTCAATAGTGCTGTATTAAGCATGCCTTTTATTTTCTATATTCTGATGATTTGATATCTTGGACTCTGGAGGGACTGCCCCTCTCAGGGTTAGCCAATTAGTTCTTAGAAAGAGTAGACAGTTAGTTCTTAGAGAGAGTAACAACTCACCATCAAGCTCAGTTTTCAAATGCAAACCACCCAACCCAGAGCCCACACCTCAATCACCTTCCTTACTGGGCTTTCACACTCTGGGCCAATATTCACCTGCAATAATCACCCCAGGGACAGGACCAGACAATTAGGGACAGTCCTATGTCCTACAGCCCACTGAAATTATTCAAACTACCCAATCTTAAACCTACTTATCTGCCTCACCTATTCTTCCTTGAAAACCACAGTAAATGCTCTTGCTAACATTTTACCCTCATTCCCTCTGCTTCCTGACCTACCCTGGTGCTTCCTGGTATAGGGACTTTAAAAAGTCCACTGGAATTTTTTTTTTTTTTAAGATTTTATTGAGGAGTTGGGGAAGGGGAACAGTGTTGGGGAATTAGGGAAGGGGAACAGCCAAATTATTGTCCTTCAATCTTAGTTGTGGAGGTTTGCAGCTAGCTTAGCTCCAAGTCCAGTCTCCATCCAGCCACCTGTGGGCAGCTCCTGGCCACTCAGCTCAAGGTATCATGTTCAATCTTAGTTGCTGGGTGGGTGTAGCCCACCATCCCATGTGGGAGTCAAACTGGAAACCTTGTTACTAAGAGCGCACGCTCTAACCACAGAGCCATCCAGCCACCCGTCAGTAGCTCAGGGCAGCTCAGCTCAAGGTGCCATGTTCAATCTCAGTTGTAGGGGGCAGAGCCCACCATCCCATGGGGGAGTCGAACCAGCAACCTCGTTGTTAGGAGCATGTGGTCTCACCAGCTGAGCTATCTTGCCACCTGTTGGCAGCTCAGCGGCAGCTCAGCAGCAGCTCAGCTCGGGTGTAGCTCATTGACCCATGTGGGAATCGAACCAGTGACCCTGTTGCTCAGAGCTTTTGCTCTTAACTAACTGAGCCACTCGGCCAGCTCCCACTGAAATTCTTAATCTTTTTATCCTCTGGTTAGCTTTCACTCCATTGCTGCTTGATAATTATTTTATTAATCTCTTCTTCATTCCTTTTCATATTCCTAACCTCTGGTCACAGGATTCTCTCCTTTTCCCTTTGTCTGCAAACTTTTATCCCAATTCCCTCCCCAAGTTCATAAATTCTCTTTTCAGCTGTATATATTCTGCACTTTAACCTATTTTTCAGTTTTTTTCAATTAAATGATCATATATCTTTTCAGTTACGGAAATCCTGTTTATTATTTATTTATTTACTTAATAAATAATTCTTTTAAAAAAGTCTTTTTTTGTCTAGTCTTTTACTTTTAAATCAATGTTTTATTTCTTTATACAACTTAAACATTCTTCTTTAATTTCTATATCTGATGATTTTATTATCAGAAATTCTTGAGGTCTGACTCACTGTTTGTTCTTTCTGTGGACTCTCATGGTAACTTGTTCTTTTGTGTATTTTTTTTTTTTTCCTGAGGGCAGTGTCACTGGCCCTCACATGTGGGACCCAACCGGGGCTGCTGGCTTCCCAAGCCAGCGCTTAACCACTGTGCCACTCGGCCGGTCCCATTTTTGTGTATTTTTTTAAATGTGAGATGGTGAGCTTAAGGAGGAACACTGTGGGGCCCAAGTTGAAGCTGCAGAAAGGATCTGTGTTTGTTTCTTCCAGGCACCCTGGGGACACTGGCAAGAGAACTACCTTATGCAAATTTCTTAGCTTGCAGCTTTTTGTACAATGCAAAAAGTACAAGTGTGAAAGTCAGACCCACAAGAGAGGAGGCCTCTGGCTACACACTCTCCAGGGAACTGAGAGCCCAGGTCAAGAAGGAGAAGCTTCCTTGGCCTCCTCCATCTACCCACTGAGGATGAAGTCCTTCAGCTCTCCCAGCTTCAGTTCCTCACTCTTCTGCTTCCTTTTGCTCTCGGCTTTGACCCTGGTCCCTGTGCAGCCATTACAGCTCCAGTTGCTGGATTATCCAGATCAACAAATCCCCCAGGACAACTAAAGTCTCAATTTACCTCTCCGAATTTCAGCTCTCTTCATTTTTAGAATTTAGGATTTTTCCTTACTTTATCTTGATCTCAGTTATGCATTTAAAAGGAAACTTGTTATATGTTATGCAGCTTTCCTATGTGTTTTATACAAAAGGGTTTCAGTTTGCCATAATCCTGAAAATGGAAGTTCTTATTCCCTTATCCAACTTTACTGAAAGGACTTATGTTATTTGATGTGAGTCCTCTGTTCCCTAGAAATACATCTTTTTTCCTCTTTATTCTGACCTCTGAGAAAAGTATGCTCCACTTTCTTACCAGGCCTACTGACAGCTTAGTTACCCTTGACTCCACTCACTCCATGGCCACTCATTCATTGTTCATTCAGCAAATATGTTTTCTATATCATCTATGTACCAGGGACTGATTAGGCACAGGGGTGTGGAATAAATGAAATCCCAGAGTAAATAAAACTAGAAGCTTAGAATTTACTAGAAGCTGAAGCCAAGTGCCCTTTTGCCCCCAAGAACATTGTTCCATCTACTTACCTTTTTAAATAGTCATCAGACAACTCACAAATACAGACAACAGTTTAGTGGTTACCACAAGAAAAGGAGGTGGAAGGTAGGAAAGGGTAAACAGAGTTGAATGTATGGTGATGGGAGGAGAGCTGACTCTGGGTGGTGAGCACACAATGCGACATATAGATGATGTATTATAGAAAACATACAATTTTATTAACCAAAATGTCACCTCAATAAATTAATAAAAAATAGCCTTCAGGGCTTTTCTCCCCCTCTTTCTTCTCTGCTTTATTATATGAGTCTTCCTATTGTTTACAACCTAGGGTAACCACCTGCTCCCCATCCTTTCACAGCCAGGTTTACTGAAATAGCAATGGACACTCACCATCTCCCCAATGTCTCTAGCTCTCTCCAAAAATTTACTCTGACTTTTGCTTTCATGTCTTGTTTGAAACTGTTCAGGTGATTATCCTGCTGAGTATAGAATTTTACATTTTCTTTTATTGCTGATAAACTCTCAACACTTCACAGAGGGTGGAGAGTAAAAATGATGATGTATGTCTTGACTCAAGGTCTGGAGGATTTGCTCTTAAAAAACTTACCCTCCCTTCCCGGGGATGGGGGTGGGGTTTGCTATCTTACCTTGCAGTTGTTGTCCCAGAAAGATGGAGGCAACAGTTGAATGGGAAGGTGAGTCCTTAGTGTCCGTGGAGAAGGCATTGCTTTGGCTTTTTCCACACCTTTAAAACAAGTCAAGAGGAAATCTCTGTGTAATACAAGTATCACATGGGGAACTTATATTTCAGGCTCTGTCCAGAGGTCCCATCACCTGCTTATCTTTCTGCCTGTCTCTTGGCTTTCTTTTGGGATTTCATAATAGGGTTATTGATGTTACCTTCAATTCTGTAGAGTTAATTCACTCTGTCACTTTAAGGCTGAGGAAACTGAAGCTGAAGATAGACAAGTGATGTCTTGTTGAGTCATCCAGGACCATAGCACAGGACTCTCTCACCTCCCAGCCAGTGCTTACCCCTGTGTACCTGCAGCTGGTGCCCATGTGCCTGGCCTGTGTGCCAGTCACTTGTTTCAAACTCTAAAACCAGATACACTTGATGGCATGTGAGCTGTGATTTCTACTCTCTCCTTTAAAACACTTACTGGGCACTTGCTCTGTGCATCATTGTGTTAAACTGAGGTGAAGGGAAAAGGCAACAAAGACAAGGAAGACATAACCCTTCTAACAAGCTTCCATTCTAGTGGAGGAATCAGAGGGAATAGAGGAGAGTATTTCTAAAAACGGAAAAAAAATCTTGATAACAAAGTAGCATTTTATTTTATTTTCAAAATATTTAAAAAAATTCTTTTATTGTGAAATAAACATTTAAAAAAAATTAGTTTCAGGTGTACAATGCAGTGCAATAGTTTCCGAAGCAACTTCCCACACCACCCTTCCACCTCTGTGGAAGCACCAAGCCCAGCTGACTGAGGAGCCAGGCCCTCTCTAGTTGGTGTCTGGTTTTCCAAAGATGGGGGTGGGTAAAAGGAACCTGTGAGGAAGGTGCCTAGCCCTATCCCTGCCAATCACCCTGGGAGGACTGTTGCCATGTTTGACTTTTAAAAAGCTGGATCCTGGGTACTGTTACTTAGAGTGCTAACTGCCCTCTGTAAATGGTGCTTCTGGTCCATTGAGCATTATGGCTTGGCTACACCTCTGGGCCTGAGGAAGAGGAAGACTCTGCCAGATCCCAGTAGAGAGGACAGGACAAAGCCCTCTCTGGGAGGGACTGTGTCTGGGGTTGAAGCTCTTGTTACCAACAACCTGAAATGTAAGTGCCCCTTGTGGCTTCAAATTGCTGCTGCTTTGAGCAGCTCAGATCACGTGACTCTTCCGCTTGGAAGTCTCGGGCAATGTCTAATTTTCAAGCTGAGAGCTCCTGTGTGTGTGTGTGTGTGTGTGTGTGTGTGTGTGTGTGTGTGTGTGTGTTGGGCAGGACGGTAGGGGTTGGAGATGGTAGGGAGGAGATATGCTTCATTCTGCTTTCCTTTAATTTTATTTATTTTATATATTGGGAATCCCCAATAATTTTGTAAAATTATGACAAAATACACATAACAAAAATTTCCATCTTAACCTTTTCAAGCATACAGTTCAGTAGGGTTTTACAACCAATCTCCAGAACTCTTTTCATTCTGCAGATGAAACTCTATTTGTTAAACTCTAACTCCTACTTATTCCCTCTCTGCAGGCTTGACAATGATTTCTCCTGTCTTTATGACTCTATCTACTCTAGATATCTCACTTAAGTGAAATCAAACAGTGTTTGTCTTTTTTGTGACCGGCTTATATTTACCTTACAGTATGTCTTCAAGGTTCAATCTACATTGTGGCATGTGTCAGAATATCCTTCTCTTTAAATTCAATGGTATTCCATTGTGTGGATATACCACATTTTACCTGTCCATTCATCCATCCATGAACATTTGGGTTGTTTCTACCTTTAAAGTGGTTCCGTAGCAGCCAAAATGAAAAGGGAGTTGCAAGATAGAGAGGTAAGAAAAACAAAGGAGAAGCAGAGGGAAGAAGAAAGACTGATGACACTGAGCTTGTTTGCTCCCCCAGGACCTCTGTATGCTTGAGCTTTCCTCCTCTTACATGCAGCCCTCCTGGCAGGCTTGACCCAGCTCCCACTTCTGCCAAAGAACCCCTATAGCAGAGAGAGATTCTGTGGGTTTCGGGCTTTATATAAAGCATTTCACCGAAGTTTTCTTTTACAAATTCTGGTAAATTATGCATTTATTCCTTCTCTCTTTCTTTCTTTCTTTCTTTCTTTCTTTCTTTCTTTCTTTCTTTCTTTCTTTCTTTCTTTCTTTCTTTCTTTCTCTGTCTTTCTCTCTTTCTCTCTCTCTCTCTCTCTCTCTCTCTCTTTCTCTCTCTCTCTCTCTCTCTCTCTCTCTGTTCCTCCAGAAATGCTCCAGAAAAGCTGGTTCCATGATGTCCTTTCCCTGATACACTGCCACAACTGCTTTGACTCTGGGTTGATGAGCACACCTCAGGCTACAGACTCCAATCTCAAGCCCACACTGAGGGAAAAGGGGGTGAACAAGTCAATATTTGGCCTTCACCATCTGCACAAGGAGCTTGAGGTCTGGAGGAGAGATAGATAGATAACAATAACAATAGCTTACCATTTTAGGTATCACCATTTCTAGGAATTTGTCTTTTGTCACATTCCTCTCACTCTGCCCATAACATCCTATGCTAACCTCTACGGAACAAACTCACTGCTTGTCATTGTATAGTGTGTATTTGTCTCTTTCATTGGAGGACAAATTTACTGAGGACGAGTGGAGGTATGGAGTCTTCTGTGCAGCACAGGGCTTATAATATAAATGTTTGTTGAACTGAAGGAGTCATTCCTAGATTTCACCTATATACAGTTCACACACACACACACACCTTTTGAAAGTCTTTCCAGCCCTATTCTCATTGGGCAATGCCTTTGATGTCAAACAGCTCTGTAGCTAAGAGTTGGTGAGAGGGTGAAGGGAGCCTGGGAGGGAGGGAAACTGCAGGGCACAAGCTCTTACAGCATTCAGCACCATCCATCCATTCTAGAACCCTCTGAGGTGGTTGGTACACTTGACCCTCACCCATCAGCCTATTTCAGGAACCACCCTACTTTCTTCAGTGGCACTCCTTACCTCTGAGGAATTATCTATTCTGAAATAAAACCATCACACAGCCTAGTCTACACCCAGCATCCATCTGCTTTTTTGTTACCTCTTTGGATACATGGTACCTTGTTTCAAAAAGAACCATCTTGGTTTCTACGACATGTCATGCTGGGCTATTGGTTTTCATCCTCTCTTAAAATTCTAAAGCTGGTGGCATTCACTTGAGAGAAGCCCTATCCTGTTTTTAATACTGACTTACTGATTAGACACTTTGCCAAGAACACCTCATTGAAAATCATTTTAGGCTTTTTTCCCCCCATCTCTCTTTAATCTCTCAAATTGCCAGAGATAAAACAATAGTGCAGAGAAAGAATGCAGAAATAAGGCCAAAAGCTAGGCTTGGATGAACCAGGGAGCTTATGGGGTTGTGGACTAGGGAATTTAGCCTGAAGAGGTGTACCCAATACTTACATAGTGTCTACTCTGTTCCAGGCACTGTTTTAAGCTTTTTATATGTATTAACTTATTTGATCCCCACAACAACTCTTTGAGGTAGGAACAAGTTCCATGGACATTTTGCAGCTGAGGAAACTATAACTTAGAGAGCGTAACTTGCTAAAGGTCACAAAGTGAGTGGTGGCATCAGGATTTAAACCCTAGTTGTCCTTATGAGGATCAGACACAAACAAAAATGGAAAGAGTGTGATCACAGTTAAACAAGCAGACAGTAGCCTGTGTGTGAAGTCAGAGCCCCACAGGCAGTTCAGGGCAGGGGCCAGTCCAGGCACTGGATTACAAAGCTAGTGGTCACCCAGACAGACAGAAACTGAAGGTCGGAGGCACCAGAGGGGCTAGGCTGGTAGGACCATAGGGAAAACAAAATGTCTCAAGGATACTCTAACACAATGGTACAGGTTACAGGTGTCTTCTGAGCATCAGATCAGGAACTTTTCTATCTGAAGGTATTTGTAGAAATTTGTCAGTCTGTCACTGGTTACTCCATGTTCCAACTTTAACACTAGAGTTGTATTGACTACACTACAAGTATTGACCACACTAGGTATAAACTTCTAGTTATTTGTGTTTCCAATTTTCCATTACACTGACCTACACAATGCTGAAACATAGAAGAGTAGGCTTTCCTCCTATCTTTGTCCTGCAAAATACATCCAGCAGCTTTCAGGAATGGCCTCTTTTGCCTTCCATTTGTCTTTTTGAGCTTTGTTTTTTGCGGGTTAAGGGAAAATTTTTTAGGTTGAGTGTTATCTGGAAAAGGCTCTTCTGCTGAACAGAAGTAGTTGGATCCCAATACATTTTTTTTTTCCAATTTTCAGGCATCCCCTTGGCTGCACTGAACTTTTATAGGGGTGGAGTGAGTTGCTCAGTGAATTGCACGACATGTCATGCTGGGCTATTGGTTTTCATCCTCTCTTAAAATTCTAAAGCTGGTGGCATTCACTTGAGAGAAGCCCTATCCTGTTTTTAATACTGACTTACTGATTAGACACTTAGCCAAGAACACCTGTGTTTAGTGATGCTGAGCATCTTTTCATGTGCTTATTTGTCATTTGTGTATCTCCTTTGGAGAGATGTCAATTTAAATTCTTTGCCCATTTTTGAATCTGGCTGTTTATTTTATTGTTCTTTTCAGAGAAACTTTTTAAATGCACAAATTGAGGAAGCCAGGTAGAATGGGCCACTATTACTCCAGTAGAGACAACAAAGCAGTGAGGTGGGAACAATGTCTGCCCATTCCCTCAGGAAGAACTCCTGTCCCTATTACCTCCCCTTTCCCACCTTCTCTACATGTTCTACAGTAGCAGTGACCAGAGGGAAGGTTTAAGGAGAATATAAGGCATATTCTTTCTTACTTAGTGATTTACTTTTGACCAGTAATCTTAGATAATATGCAGAAAGTAGAGTAAAGGAAGAAAAGAAGATGAAACACATGGTGATAGAAATGAGGGGAAGAAAGAGGGAAGAAAGGAGGGAGAGAGGTAAAAAGGGAGGGAGGGAGTGAGGGAGAGAGAGATGAAAGAAAGGAGAGAGAAAAAAGAATGAACAAACAAGAGAAAAAAGAAAAAGGAGGAAACAAGAAAATGAGAGAGAGGGAAAAGACAGAGCAAAGAGAGAAAGGAAGAGGGGATAGCAACCAAGATACCCTTCAGTGGGTGAGTGGATAAATAAACCGGTTCATCCAGACAATGGACTATTCAGCACTAAAAAGAAATGTTATCAAGCCATGAAAAGACACGGAGGAAACTTACATGCATATCTGAGTGAAAGAAGCCGGTCTGAAAAGGCTATATATTGTATGATTTCAACTATATGCTATTCTGGAAGAAGCTAAACTATGGGGACAGTAAAAAAAAATCAAAGGTTGCCAAGCATACGGACAGGGAGAGGAGATGAATAGTCAGAGCACAGAGGATTTTTAAAGCAGCATATAATGATTGATTTATGTCATTATGCACCTGCCAGGGAGAGGGTGGTATTGATAGTGGGTGAGGCTGTGTATGCATGGGAGCAAGGAGTACATGGTAGCAAGAAAACAAGAGAGAGGGAAAGACAGAGAAAGGGGAGAAAGGTAGAGAAAGAAAGAGGTGGTACCATGTACCACCCTCTCACTTTTGTTGTAAACCTAACACAGATTTGAAAAAAAAAAAGTTGTCTTTTTAAAAATTTATTTTTCTATTATACTTGACATACAATATTATATTGGTTTCAGGTGTACGATATAGTGATTAGACATTTATACAACTTACGAAGTGAGCATCCTGATAGGTCTATTACTCATCTGACACCATACATAGTTATTACAATATTATTGACTATATTCCCCATACTGTGCTTTATATCCCCATGACTATTTTGTAACTACCAAGTTGTACTTCTTAATCCCTTTTCACCCAGCATCCCAATCCCCCCTTCCCTCTGGTGACCATCAGAATCTTCTCTGTATCTATGAATCTGTTTCATTTGTTCATTTATTTTATTTTGTAGATTCCACATATAAGTGAAATTACATGGTATTTGTCTTTATCTGTCTGACTTAAGAAAAAAGAAAGAAAGAAAGAAAGAAAGAAAGAAAGAAAGAAAGAAAGAAAGAAAGAAAGAAAGAAAGAAAGAAAGAAAGAAAGGGCAGTGAGGGAGCAGCTCTTACCAGTGGGTTGAGGTGGCCGAGCCCACTCAATGAAAGGATGGCGGTGCTGAATGATGGCTCGCTGACATTTCTCCACATCCCCATTCTGTTCAATCATATCAACAATTTCCTGAATCCATGTTGTCCCTGAGGCCCATAGGGAAAGAGGAAGCAAAAGCCAGTTAGATAATATGTTCTAAGTGTCCTGGGTAAATGAAGGGGACATGGAGACTGATGGTGTTTGGTTCAACCTCCCTTCAGGTCTAGATCCTGCTAGACTAGGGAACAGCAAACTGCAGTTTGTGAGCCACATGCGGTTCTTTGGGTACGTTCTGTCTCAAAAGTTTGCCGATCCCTGGAAGAGCCAATCCTGTCCCTCACAACAACTTAAAAATTATTTGAGAGCCGTAAATATATTTTTACATAATTACCATTACGTGAATAATATCCTTTAAAAATTTTATAAATGAAACTATGATAGTTTTATTTTCATTTTCAATTTTACTTCAGAGCTGTGGCTCATGAGCCACAGTTTGTTGACCCCTGGTGGCTCTTCCATTTCAAAAGTTTGCCAACCCCAGCTCTGCAGCCATTATGCTTGACCCTGGGTAAACCCAGGGATACAAGGCATCCTCAGCATGAGCACCATTGTGAAACAATAAGAAGGAGCAGTTTTCCTTGAATAAGTAAGTGCACACATCCTATCAGGGGAAATTCTACCCGATGTGAGAAGCCCATGCTGACTCAGCAGGCCAAGTCTTGCTCTCCCCAGGTCCCATGGTCACCTGATTTAGGGTAGGTACAGATGAGGAGATCATCTGGCTTGGCCTCAAAGTTCTGGATCTGGCTCCAGTTGTCCACAGTTGTAGCCTGCAAGGGGATTCCTGCCACCTCTCTCAATTGTGGTGGGTTCCTCAGCTCTGTGGTCAGGGCCATACTGTCTTGAGATGGGAGGAGGAATCCTTATAAGTGAAAAATAGAGGGGGGCTTTAAAAATTGTGGAAAAATACACATAACATAAAATTTACCATGCGTCAGAATTTCATTCTTTTGTGAGGCTGCATAATATCCTATTGCAGGTATATATCACATTTAGTTTATCCATTCATCCATGCACAGCCCCTTGGCTTGCTTCCAACTTTTGGCTTTTGTGATTAATGCTGCTATGTACATGAGTATACAAATATCTCCTTGAGACTCTGCTTTCAGTTCTTCTGGGTATGCACTCAGTATTGGAATTGCTAGATTGGTTGGTAATTCTAAGTTTTTGAGAAATTGCCATGACATTTTCCACAGCAGCTGCATAATTTTTCATTCTCACTACGAAAGCACAAGGGTTCCAATCTCACCAACACTTGTAATTTTGGGTTTCTAAAATTTTTATAATAGCAACCCTAATGGGTGTGAGGAAATAGCTCATGTTATTTTGATTTTCATTTCCCTAATGTTTAGTGATGCTGAGCATCTTTTCATGTGCTTATTTGTCATTTGTGTATCTCCTTTGGAGAGATGTCAATTTAAATTCTTTGCCCATTTTTGAATCTGGCTGTTTATTTTATTGTTCTCTTCAGAGAAACTTTTTAAATCCACAAATTGAGGAAGCCAGGTAGAATGGGCCACTATTACTCCAGTGGAGACAACAAAGCAGTGAGGTGGGAACAATGTCTGCCCATTCCCTCAGGAAGAACTCCTGTCCCTATTACCTCCCCTTTCCCACCAGGCCCTTCACTCTGGGCCACACCTGTGCATGGGCCCCACCCTTCGAGAGGGGGACACTGATTTATAATAAGAAATATGCATTTTGGTCTCTGTTCATGATTCCTAGTTCACAGCTCCCCAAATCCTTGTCATTTCTTAAGTGATCAGAGTAACAGGGGCATCTTTTGTTATAATATTTGGGTTTGACCTCAGTTCCTCAAATAGCTTCAGAGTATTTAAGATGAAATTGATATCTTTTGTTGTTCATAAAAAAAGTTCTTTTAGTCACTCCTGAGTTTGTGTTAATGAGGAGATGTTTGGAAAACTCCTCAATAGCCACTGGTTGTGGAGGGAACCCATCTTGTATTATAGGGTTATAATTTTCAGTCCCCCCCGACCCACACCTCCAGTGAGGGGAGATGGGCTGAAGTTGAATCAATCACAATGGCCAATGATTTAATCAATCGTGGAGCCTCTAGAAAAATCTCAAGTCTGGGGTTTGGAGAGCTTCTGGTTTGTTGAACACATGGAGGTACTGGGAGGGTGGTATACTTGAAGAGGGCATGGACACTCTATGCCTCTTCTCACATCCCTTGACCTATGCCTCTCTCCCATCTGGCTGTTCCTGAGTTATAGGAAACTGGTGATCTAGTAAGTAAAATGTTTCCCTGAGTTCTGTGAGCCACTCTAGCAAATTAAACCTGAGGAAGGGGTCGTGGAAACCTCCAATCTATAGGAGGTTGGTCAGAAGCACAGGTGATAACTTGGGCTTGTGATTGGCTCCCAAAAAGTGGGGGCAGTCTTGTAAGACTGAACCCTTTACCTTTGGGATCTGATGCTATCTCCTAGTAGTGTCAGAATTGAGTTAAATTGTAGGACACTCAGCCAGTGTCCACAGAATCTGAGAATTTCTTGGTGTGGGAAACCTGCCTTTCCCCCATATCTGGTCATAAAAGTATTCTGTGATGAGTGAGTACAGTAGTATAAAGGAGAAACACAGGAAGTTTTTTCTTTATAGGTACAAAGGCACAAAGATTGCCACTCAAGCAACCAGATAGATGGTTTTTTCATCCTTTTCAGGTCAGATCAGATCATGTATGCCTTCTTTTGTGAATTTGTTTCTGACTCCATAGATGGAAATAGTCATTGTTTTCTGTGGATGAAAAAGGGGCCACATACTAAACCTCACAAGCTCATGGGAGATCAGCATGGCAGGCCCTACAAACTAAGAGACCTAAGTAACCACACAGATAATTAAAAATTCCTAGCTAAAAGCAGGTCATAAGGGATAGTCACATCCTAGGCCTGTAGCTTTCTTGACAAAAGTTAATCTTTACTGTATATGAGCCTGTTTATTGTCTTTTTGTATCTAAGATAACATCCCCTTGGAATGTCAGAGTAATTCCTTTTTCCAGACCTCTCAGGGCATAACCCACTGAACCAAAGGATGAGACCACAGACCCACTCATTGTTATCTTGTCCCCTGAATACCATCTGTATGTGCTGTAAATGTTAATTGTTAACTATCCTGTGCCCACCCATGTAAAAGAAGTATGTATTTCTTTATTTTGCATTTTTATCTCCCAGAGATTTCCCTGCTTTGCTTTCTCTCACCCCCTTTATCTACCACCAATGGATTTCATACAACACCCTTGTGTCTCCTCCTTTGATTCTAATGTATAAAATAAACTGTAAAATTGCCATTCTCTGGTGTATTTCTCAATCCATTGATATTTTGCTTCCTGGCAATTGTCAGTTTGGCTCAAATAAAATCATTAAGATTCTCTACAGGTTTGAATGTTTCTTATACCGACATTCCCATGGCGTCCTATAGTATTTTGTGTGTAAATTTTATAAGTCTTACTCCACTGTCCTACAATTACTTATCTATACATCTAGCCCCCTGAGCATGGGGAGCATTTGTCTCAGGTAATGGCTGGGATGAACAGAGGGCCCTTCTCAGGAGAAGAACTAATCACAAGTAGAGAAGGAGAGCTGCCCCTGGGACAGGGGACAGGGGAGAAAAGGTATTTGGGGATGAGGTCACAATGGGAAAAAGAGATGGTATTATGGGAGAGGGAGCTTTTGGAGATTTTTGCCTTAGGGATCTGAATTTCTTGGTTTAATATTGTTAAGCTGGTGTCTGTTGGTTACAAATATCTGGGTTTTTAAAATTTTTTTAAATTTATTTATTTATTTATTTATTTATTTATTTTTTGAGGGCAGTGTCACTGGCCCTCATATGTGGGACCGAACCGGGGCAGCTGGCTTAACTGCCGTGCCACTCGGCTGGCCCGGTTTTTTGTTTTTTATTTTAGGTCCTTAAAATATTTTCTGACTTGAGTTAATCAATCCTATCTATATAGCAGCATCTACATTACTATAGTAAATGTTTAAAAAGTAAACTAATGAGGCCTGGCCGAGTGGTGCATTGGTTAAGAGCTGGTTTGGGGATGCCAGCGGCTCTGGTTCAGATCCCACATATGAGGGCCAGTGACACTGCCCTCTACAGCTAACAACAGCTCCACCTGGAGCTGGGCTGTGCGAGCCCCTGCCCCAGTGGGAGTAGGCTGCAGCCCCTGCTGCAATGCGCTGCCATAGGCTACAGTGAGTGGCCAGAAGCCAGCGTGAGCGGCTGGCAGCTAGCGCGAGCTGCCAATAGCTGCGGTGAGCGACCATCCAGAGGCCGGCGACCGATCTGCCTCATCCGGGAAGAGCGCAATGATGATACCAACATGGGCCAGTAAAGCAACATCCTCCGCAACTAGACTGAAGAACAAAAGGACAGCAACTTGTCTGTTACCCTTCCCCGATCCCTCAACGCTGTTCCCCTCCCCCAATTCCTCAATAAAAAAAAAAAAAAATTTAAAAAAAAAAGTAAACTAATCATTTAAATAAATGATTTCTTTTAAACCATGTTCTTACCTTCAAGTTCCAGCTGAAAATCAGCAGCTCAAAGGCCCAACCAAGGGTCAGTGAGCACAGGAAGTGTGTTTGAGAAGGGGGGGCAGCTCTCTGGGTTTGAGCGGAGGCGCAAATTACCATGATATCAGAGGCACCTGGGGCTGTCAGCAGGCCCTCAGGCACTCTGAGTGTCAATGTGGTAAGTGGGAGCCATTGCTGCTTCCAGAATTTAACAGAAATGCACTCTTTGACCTGGTCTGAGGAGGAACTGTAAATGTTCATTCAAATGTGTCCGTGACCACTCTGTCAAGCTCAGCTCCTCTGAGTTTATGCAGACTCCCAGAGCACACTGTTCCTTCCTCTGGGTTCACTGCCCAGCTGATAACTGAGCTCTGCAGCAGACTCTATGACACGTGGGTGATGGCTCCTGTCTCTAATTGTTGTAAGCAATGTTAATAAAAACACCTTGCCTAGTACATAATAAATGCTTTAAAATGCTGGTTCTTCTTGCCTGTCTGCTCAAACTGTGTTCAACCAAACTTAAATGTAGGGAGGGTAGAACAAAAGTCTACAGCCTAGGTGTGTGTTTATTCATACCTTGCTTTGTCCTACAGAGAATACATTCATGCAGGCAGATTACATTCCTTGGTGGCCTTGGCAACCTGGGGAATCAAACTAGTCATTGTGTTAAATATTCTTTGAACTGCTACAGCTCTGCCAAGTCCCACCCTTGTTCACAGCCACCGCTTTTCTTTTTGGAGTTGAAGCCTAACCACGCACCCCAGCTGCCCTTCCTTCCAAGGCCTCCCTTTCCTTCTTTAACTCTGCCCTCCTCTCCTGTGCTTCTTCACTGACATCTCTTCTTCCTGTTTTCTAAAGGGTGTTTTTTTTTCTTTTTCTTTTTCTTTTTAAATCTTAACCCATTTCTCTTTCTGCTGTCTCCTCTTTCACAATTTTATTTATTCCAGTGCTGTCAACTGTCAGCAGTTTTTGGCAGACTCACACATTCTGAGCACTAACTCCCAATCCGTCTCTGCAAAGTCCCTCATTTCCAACAGCTTGCTGAGGCTTTGCAGGTGTCAGAGCCGCCCTGCACTGTGCCCTCATCCTCTCGCCCCAGCTGTCTGCATGGTCTGTGTTCCCTGTCAGTTCACCGGACCACCGTCATTCACACCTGAAACATCACCCTGGACTAAAGAAGGGAAGGCCAACTACATAACACTGTATTGACTAATTTAACATATATTTGCTGATTAACAGTGAATAAACCCATAGTCCCTTCTGTCTCAGAATTTGCTGCTCATATCTGCTTCTTGCACATTCACAGCAGACAAACTGCAACCCTGCAGAACCTTCTAGCAGATCTCCTACCCTCTGGCCTCTTCTCTTCTGCTTTCTCATACACTTAGCATATAAATTAAGTTTTGTCACTTCAGATCAAGTTATCCTCTACTTGTTTATGTTCCAAAGCCTGGATGCTTTTGACTGGAATTCAAAGTTTTCTTTAATATGACACCGTCCCCACCATGGACCTCAAATACCACCAGCTCAACTGAATAACTCAGTGTCCTCTGTATGCATTCCATAATTTCCTGCCTCCATGCTTTACAACTTGTTCTTCCTGCCAGAAATGATTTTAATCCCTTTTTACTTTAATGAGCAAATCACTAATTTTCCCAGGGCTCAAGTGTCTTAGCTGTCATGCTGGGACTTACACGGGGACTAGCTCTAATGTCTATGTTGTATCATTTTTTTTTTAATGAACAAATCAGAATTGGCTATGTCATATGAGCTCTGTGAATAGTTACTCACTACCCATTTAACTGCATTGATGAACATGTTTATTGAATGGAGAAACGAATGAACAAAAACTTTTGTTTACACCAGGAAGGAGATGAGGGTGAGGTAAATGAGAGGATTAGAGGGCAAACCTAAGGAAACACTGGTCTTCAGGGCTGTGCAAGCCCTTAGGAGTGTGCCCCAGGCTCTGTGCTGACCCCACTTGTCTTGGCCCGGCTTTCTGTGAAAGGAAAGCACCATCAATACTGATTTTTCTTCTGACAGAGAGCCATGACCCTCTACGGAAATTTCTGAGCCATTTCTGGGCACCAGGTAAAGTGCTCACTTTAGAGTTAGGAGAAATTCTCTACAGCAGCTTCTTTCTACCAAGGTTACCATTGTCCCCTTGAAGAGCTTCATGAGGGATCTGAGTGGCTTTAAAACTGGGAGAAATAACCGAGTGAACTGTTGCCACTGTCACAAAGAGGGTAGTATCTGCTTTCTTAGTGCGCTGGCTCTGAGGAGCTCTGAGAACAAAGGTTTCCCCCTGAACACAGTCATCAGGCACAGCAGATGTTCCCCTTTGGAGCGGGGAGGCTTTATAATATTGGTTCAGTCCTGCAGACACTGACCAAGCCAGCAGTGAGAAGAGCTGTTTGCAGCAGCCTCCATAGTCTGGCTGGGCAGACTCTGATGGCTTGGTTATACCCTGGTCCTTGCTTGCTGGATGAAAACCCAGCTGAGCACCATCTTGCTCTGTGTCCTCATTCTCTTTCCCTTATGTTTTTGACCATCTACATACAAGTCATACAATCACATTACTCTCAGGACATTGTTCACACTTAGCTATGCTCATTTGCTGTACTTTCCCCCTCTTTTTTTCTTGTCTAACTCTTTCCCACTCACCTAAGGAAAGATTGATTAAATCTTTCTCTCTCCCTCATGTTCTACTATCTCCTTCCTTTCATTTTCTCCTTCTCTCTCTTTTATTTGCTGGCTCAGCCCCACTCTGGCTTTGGCTATGGCTATAGGCATAAGGATGTGGCATACTTGGTTTAAAGGAAGAGATAAACTCTGAGATATGAAGCAAATTTACAAATATAGATGTTTCTCCACTTATGATGGGGTTAAGTCCTGACAAACCCATTGTAAGTTGAAAATATGGTAAGTCAAAATGCATTTAATGCACCTAGCCTACATCATAGCTTAGACTTGCCTACCTTCAACATGCTAAGAACACTTACATTAGCCCACATTTGGGCAATTATTTGGGTTTCATCTCAAGAGTAATTGCCTTCCTCTTCTTCTCTTCATGAGAAGCAGAAGACATAGATGGACATTTTGCAGACATGACAGAATGTGAAAACACAAAACACACTATCCAAAGAAAGGTGGTGACACAGTGCAGTGTAGAGTATCAACTATTTACCCTTGAGATAGCATGGTCTGCTGTGAGCGGCAGCTTGCTGCCCAGCATCATGAGAGAGTATCATACCACATATCACCAGCCTGGGGAAAGATCAAAATTCAAAATTCCAAGTAGAGTTTCTATTGAATGAATATCACTTTCACACCACCATAAATTCAAAAAATTGTAAGTTGGGGACTATCTGTAAAGGAGAATCACTGTGTCATAATTTCCTAGGGCTGCCATAACAAAGTACTGTACCACAGCCTGGGTGACTTAACAGGAATGTATTGCCTCACAATTCTGGAGACTAGACATCTGGGATCAAGGTGTCAGCAGGGCTGGTTTCCTCTGAGGCTATCAGAAGGAATGTGTTCCATGCCTCTCCCCTAGCTTCTCATGGTTCCATGTCTTGTCTACAGTGAATAATGCTGGGTTGTATGGTAGTTCTATTCTTAATTTTTGGAGGAACCTACATATTGTTTTCCATAGTGACTGTACCAATATACATTCCCACCAGCAGTATATGATGGTTCCTTTTTCTCCACAGCCCCTCGAACACTTGTTATTACTTACTTTGTTGATAACAGCCATTCTAACAGGTGTGAGGTGGTATCTCATTGTGGTTTTTATTTGCATTTCTCTGATGATTAATGATGTTGAGCATTTTTTCATATGTCCATTGGCCATTTGTATATCCTTTTTGGAGAAATGTCTATTCAGGTCCTCTGCCCATTTTTTAATTGGATTGTTTGTTTTTTGTTGTTGAGTTGTATGAGTTCCTTATATATGTTGGATAATAGCCCCTTATCAGAAGCTTTGTTTGCAAATATCTTCTCCCATTTGGTTGGTTGTCTCTTTGTTTTGTTGATGGTTTCTTTTTCTGTGCAGAAAACTTTTAGTATGATATAGTCCTATTCATTTATTTTAGCTTTTACTTCCCTTGCCTTTGAGGTCAAATTCATAAAATGTTCTTTGAACCCAAGGTCCATAAGTTTAGTACCTATGCTTTCTTCTATGCAGTTTATTGTTTCAGGTCTCATGTTTAGGTTTTTGATCCATTTTGAGTTAATTTTGGTACACGGTGACAGATAGCAGTCTAGTTTCATTCTTTTGCACATGGCTTTCCACTTTTCCTAACACCACTTATTGAAGAGGCTTTCTTTTCTCCATTGTATGTTTTTTTTGTCTCTCTGTCAAAAACTATCTGCCCATATATATGTGGGTTTATTTCTGGGTTCTCAATTCTATTCTATCGGTCTGTGTGTTTGTTTTTCTGCCAATACCATGCTGTTCTGAATATAATCACTTTGTAGTATAAATTGAAGTCAGGGAGTGTGATACTTTGTTTTTATTTTTTTTTAAATTTTTTTGAGGGCAGTGTCACTGGCCCTCATGTGGGACCGAACCGGGGCTGCTGGCTTCCCAAGCCAGCGCTTAACCACCACGCCACTCGGCCGGCCCGATACTTTGGCCTTATTCTTTTTTTTCTCAGGATCACTTTAGCTATTCAAGGTCTTTTGTGACCCCATATAATTCTGATGATTTTTTTTTTTGTTCCATTTCTTTAAAACATGCCATTGAGATTTTCATGGGGATTGCATTAAATCTGTGTAATACTTTGGGTAATATGACCATTTTAACTATGTTGATTCTTCCAATCCATGAACATGAAATATCTCTCCATTTCTTTGTGTTTTCTTCAATTTCTTTTGCTAATGTCTGGTTGTTTTTAGTGTATAGGTCCTTTGTTTCTTTTGTTAAGTTTATTCCTAGGTATTTTATTTTATTTTTTTTAAAGTGGTGCAAGAGCAGTTTATTAGAAGAAAAAGTGCACTTTCAAGAAATAGAAGTGGGCCCAAGAAGAAATCAGCGGCTCAAGGGCCCATTATTAGAAGAGAAAGTAACTCCAAAGAGTTTGGAGCAGGCAGAGCAAAAGAAGGAGCTCAAAAGCCTATTTTATTTTTTAATTGTAATTGCAAAAGAATTTTTTCTTCTTCATTTATTTATTTTTTTAGAGGGCAGTGTCACTGGCCCTCATATGTGGGATCTGAACCTGGACCACTGGTGTCCCAAGTCAGCTCTTAACCACCACACCACTTGGCCAGCTTTCTTCATTTCTTTCTCTGAAATTTCATTATTAGTATATAGGAATGCAACAGATATTTGTATGTTGATTTTGTACCCTGCAACTTTATTTGTTTATTGTTTCTAATTGTTTTTTTGGTGGGTTCTTTAGTGTTTTGTATACAAAGTATCATGTCATCTGCAAAAAGTGACAATTTGACTTCTTCATTCCCACTTTGGATGTCTTCTATTTCTTTCTCTTGCCTGGTTGCTCTGGCTAGGACTTCCAATACTAGGATGAATAACAGTAGTAAGAAGGGGCATCCTTATCTTATTCCTGATCATAATAGAAAAGCTTTCAGTTTTTTTCACCATTAAATATGATATTTGCTGAGTGTTTGTACTATATTTCCTTTATTATGTTGAGGTCCTTTCCTTCTATATCCATTTAATTAAATATTTTAATAATCAATGGATGTTGTATCTTGTGAAATGCTTTTTCTGCACCTATTGATATGATAATACAATTTTTATCCTTTATTCTGTTTATGTGGTGTATCACATTGATCAATTTGCATACATTGAACCATCCTTGTGCCCCTGAAATGAACCCCACTTGATCGTGACGTATAATCTTTTAAATGTATTCTTATATTCGATTTGCTAGTACTTTGTTTAGGATTTTTGCAGCTGTATTCATCAGAGATACTAGTCTATAGTTTTTTTTTTGTGTGTTATCCTTACCATGTTTTGGTATCAGGGTAATGTCAGCCTCATAAAATTAGTTAGGAAGTATTACCTCTTATTCAATTCTTTTGGAAGAATTTGAAAAGGACAGGTATTAAATCACCTTTGAATGTTTGGTAAAATTCACTAGTAATGCCATCTGGTCCTGGAATTCTGCTTTTGTGGGGGGTTTGGATAGTTACTTCAATTTCCTTACTGTTGATTGGTTTATTTAGATTTCCCAGTTCTTCATGATTCCGTCTAGGAAGGTTATAGATTTCTAAGAACTTCCATTTCTTCTAGGTTATTGAATTTGGTGACATATAGTCCTTCATAGTATTCTTGTTTTTCTGTGGTATCCATCATAATGTTACATCTTTCATTTCTGATTTTATTTGTGGCTTTTCTCTTTTTTTTCCTAAGTGAGTCTAACCAGAGGTTTGTCAATTTCATTAACCTTTTCAAAGAACCAGCTCTTTGGTGAATTAATTTTCTCTATTGTTACATTTTAATCTTGGATTAATGTTTTAATTTTCATCAAAGATAAGATTTCTCTGCTCCTTCATATGCTACAGCCTGAATTCAGGGACCAGGAGAGTGTTGAATTTCACTCTCTGTATGACCTATCTCCCACCTCCTCCCTATTCACTAGCTATACCTTTGGATTCTACTAGGACCAAATATGAGAAAGGGAAAAAAAATAAGGGGTTAGGAAATTTCTTTCATGGCTGTGGGCCTTTGTGAGCTCTGACCTGGCAGATATCTGAGTCTTTCTCTTGTGGGACACTTCGGTGTCCTTTTGGGAGTCCAAGATCTGCTGGTTTTACCAGACATTTTTGTATATTGGGTATACATGCCCTGGCCAGAGGCTCTCCTCTTAGCTCCCGGCTCACTGTACTGTGTGGTCCTAGAGCCCCTCTTGTGTGGTCGCCATGTAATCCATGGGAAGCACTCAGACACCATTTTCCTGACCACTCCTGTGTGTGCTAGGTAATACCAACTCAGAAGTCCTCTCTGGTTCCCTATGTTTTCCAAATGGGGCTTTGAGCCTGGAGTCCACAGGCTCTGTGGTGCAGAGTATCCTAATCACACTCCCCTCCACACTCTTTAGGTTGGAAACAAAAGAGGAAGTGTCTCGCCCATCCCTCACTGTCATGGCTGGAGTGGGGAACTGCAGCACATTAACAGTTCTCTCCAAAGAGATCTATTCACATATTCTGTCTCCTTTCCACATCCCAACACTTTTTTGTATTCTTGACCTGAATGAGAGTTCCGACAAGCAAAGAACAATTTCTTGATTTTATTTTAAATTGTGGATATAAGAATTCTACCTCATACTTATTTTAGTATTTAATATTTATTATTTTGGTGCCTAAATTATAACCAAGGCAGGAAGACTCCTATTTTTTAAAAAACTGTATAAATTGTATAAGGAGCACACACATATCCAAAGGTGTACAAATAAGACATATACAGCTTATGAATTTTTTTGGAAACTGAGTATGCCTGCACACTGGCACCAAGGTCAAGGGCCAGAACATCATTAGCATGTCAGAGGTCCTCCATACAATCTCCTAGTCACTTCCTCCCTTCAAAAGTAGGCCCTATCCTGACTTCTAATATTACTGCTTACTGTGTGCTATTTTTGAACACTATATTCTACTGAAACAGATGAAATTGATGATATTCAACTATTCTTTGCCCTTCAAAAATGACAATTTGGTTCAATCTAATATCAATTAAGATGAAATTATGCAGCATGCATCTGTCTTTTGCTCAACATTTTGTCTGTGAAGTTAATTCATGTTGTTGCAGGTAGAAATGGTTTGTTCATTCCTGATGCTTAATTTTTCAATTGTATTGCAAAAGGGTGAAAAGAGATCTCAGGATATCTGGGGTGGAGCATTGAATTTGCTACATAGGGTTTAAAGATGTCTAGATTTAGGAGAAACTGCCATTTTCCCCGAAATGGTTGTATAAATGTATTCATCACATAATGTATAAATAAATAGAGAAGGAAACAAAGAATTAAAATTTTAAAATGATACAACTTATAATAGGATCACAGAGCATCAAATACTTAGGAATAAATCTAACATTAAATGTGTAAGACTGTTATACTAAAAGCTACAACACCTTACTGAGAGAAAGTTAAAACTACCCAAATAAATGGAGGGATATACCATATGTACACATTGGAAAACTTAATAATGTAAAGATTTTAATTATTTTTAAATTAATTTATAGATTCAATGTAATTCTGATCAAAATCCCAACAGAATTTTTTTCCTAGTGTAGTACTGACAATTTCTACATTTAAAATTTCTAATTTTAATTCTAAAATTTATGTAAAACTGCAAAGGGCCAAAAATAGTCAAGGCAATCTTGAAGGAGAACAAAGCTGAAAAACTTAAGCTCTGTTTTATCACGGTTCACTTAAAAAGTACATTAAGTACTTTGTGGTATTTGTGCAAGAATGGACAAATAATTGAATGAAACAGAACAGAGCCCAGAAAAACAGAACAGAGCCCAGAAACAGACCCAAACGTAGACAGCCATTGGATTTATGATGACGGTGACATTGTAATGGAGAGGAGGAAAGCATGAATTTTCCAATAAATAATCCTGGATAAGTTGGGTATTCATTTAGCAAAAATTGAATTCTCACCATATGCCATACATGAAAATAAATTATAGGTGGATTGTAGATCTAAATGTGAGAGGTAAAACAATAAAGCTTTTACTTTATTTTTTGTTTTATGTGTTTTTTTTTTTATGGACTCTCTCCTTTTCTTTCCTTTTTTTTTAAAATTTTTATTTACAATAAAGCTTTTAAAAGAAAATATGAGAGAACATTTTCATGATCTTTGGGAAAGCCAAGCTTTCTTAAACGGCTAAAACAAGAACCCACAATAACAAAAAAATCACAAAATTAGATTAAATTAAAATTAAGAACTCAATTAATCAAAAACACCATTAAGAGAGTAAAAAGCAAGCTGTAAAGTAGAAGACATTTGTCTAAAATCTCATATCCAGATTATATAAAGAACTACAAATTCAAGAGAAAAAGACTAACAACTAAAATAGAAAAACGGGCAAAAGACTTAAACAGTTACTTCAAAAATGATGACATGGCCAATAAATACAGGAAGGGATGTTGACATCAGTAATTACCAGGGACACAAATTAAATTAATTGATTAATTTAAATAAATTAAAAATTAAATCACAATTAAATACTTACCAATTTCTAACAAGAAGAATGTTTAAAATCAAAAAGTCAGGATATACCAAGTTTTGGTATTGAGAAGCTGGGATCCAGTTACACTTGTTTTTTCTTTTGCTTCTACTTTTCTGTATTTTCCAAAATTTCTATTGAATTTGCATTCTTTTGTAGTTAGAATATAATGGTCTTTTTCTCCAAAGAAGATTCTTATTTTCTTAATGCTTCTCAGCTCTGCATCCAAAACCAAAAGATGGGCAAAACCGAGGGATATAACCAAATAGATCCAGTGGGTTTATGCTGGTTCCTCAGAGTGCATGAACCAGATTGTGGAGGGTATTTTAAAGTGCAGAGTTCTGACTTCTGGAGGAAGAACTTCAGGAACAGATTCTGGGTTGGCACATCTCAACAAGTAGAGTGTGAATGAATGACCTTGGCGGTTCATTGAACTTCTAAATTCCGGTAGTTTGATAGGGCCAATTACAGGATCTTGATTGCTGCTGCTGTTTATTTGACCTCAGTTCTAGGACTTCCTACTCTGATATACTTCTTTACAGAAACTATTACAGTCCTTGACCGACAAAGTACACACCAGGCTCACCTAGTCTGGTATTTTATCTCTAGCTATATTTATGTGATATGACGGTCAGCCAACCTGAGGTGGGTTTTTTTGTTTATTTTTGTTTTTTGACATTGTAGTCATTGTTCTTCAAGGTATTCATGTTCTGGTGAATAAATCACCTTAGTTTATTGTTTAGTAGATCCCTTTAAATTAAACTTTCTCTTTTTATGGCATTAATGATGATATAATAATATAAAGCTTACTATATGACTGACACTGTTCTAGGAATTTCATGTTTTTATTATTTCATTTGACCTCTACCAACCCTATGGGGTGGTTGCTATTGTTGTCTCATAACATGTTGACACTGAGGTATTTGAATGACATGAATGACTACCTTGTTCTAGGTCATAGCTGCAGAGCCAGAATTTGAACCCCATCAGGCTCTGTCCTTAGTCCAGGCTTTTGAATACCACACTACTCTATGATGTAAGCCCATCTTAAATAGCTTTGTTTCCTGGTGAATGTAGAATAGCAGGACTGGCATGAACATGAGAAGTATTCCAGGTTGGGCCGTTCTTGAGCTCAGACCTCCACACATGATTTCTGGAGCAAAGGGCCTCAGCTACTTTCTCATAGCACAGCCTAACCTTGAAGTCCTTCCCCAAGTATCTGGGGAAGCAATAGACCATGTCTCTAAACAATTATAATTCACCTTAATCTCTAGAGAAATTATTCACTCGTCCTTGTGGTCTCACATATTATTTGTAAAGGGTAATTTGATGGCTCAGAGTGTGGAGCAGTATCACTTTTAAAAACATTTCTCTCACAGAGGAACTGAATGGACATTTTCCCAAAAACATACAAATGGCCAACAGGTACATGAAAAGATGCTCAGCATCCCTAATCATTGGGAAAATGCAAATCAAAACCACAAAGAGATATCACCTCACACCTGTTAAAATGTCTGTCATCAAAAAGACAAAAGATAGTGTTGGCAAGGATGTGTAAACAAGGGAACCCTCATGTACTGCTGGTGGGAATGTAAATTGGTGCAGCCACTGTGGAAAATAGTACAGAGATTCTTCAAAAAATAAAAAATAGAACTACAATGTGACCCAATAATTCCACTTCTGGATATATATGCGAAGGAAATGAAAAGGGGCTATTGAAGATTACCTACATGTCCGATATTCACTGCAGCATTATTCAAAATACCCAACATATGGAAATAACCCAAGTGTCCATCAACAGATGATGTAATACATATATACAATACGACATTACTCAGCCACAGAAAAGAAAATCCTGCCATTTGTGACAATATGAATGAAACATGGGGGCATTATATTAAGTGAGACAAGTCAGACAGAGAAAGACAAACACTGTATGATATTATTTATATGTGGAATCTTAAGAAACTGAATTTGTAGAAACAGAGAGTAGAATGGTGGTTACCAGGGGTTAGGGGGTGAGAAATGGGGAAATGTTGGTCAAAAGGTACAAACTTTCAGTTATAAGATGAATAAGTTCTGGGGGTCTAACATACAGCATTGAGATTATAGTCAACAATACTTGAAAGTTGTTAAGAGAGTGAATCTTAAATGTTCTCACCACAAAAGTAATGGTAATTATGTGACATAATGGAGGTATTAGCTGTCATTTGCTTTGGATATCACTTTGCAATATATAAGTATATCAAATCAACATGCTGTACACCTTAAACTTACACAATATAATGTCAATTTTGTGTCAATAAATCTAGAAAGTAAAATAAAAAAATGAATTAAAAAAATTATCTTATTAGTTAAGGTCACCTGAAACTTATTCTTGTCTTTTTAAGGGGCTAACAATACAACCTCCTTTTCAAAGTTAATATATTTGATTTTCAATGTTTTAGTCAATTTCCTTTGAAGGACTTACCAAAGAAAGAGTACAAAAATACATTCTGTCTCTGTTTTTATGATTAATCACAGTTGGTGTTTGAAGGCAAGTGGTATAATACCAGGCAAGGAATTTGGGGACCAGGTCCAGGATTCACTGAGAGCAACTTTAACCAGGGCTCACCTTCAGGCTATTTGACCCAGACCCAGGGTAAATTGGCACATGGCGATCCAGTCACCATTGGCCCCACCACTGGGGTTTGTGGTCACAGTCTTGGCAAAGCCACAGCCTGTATGTTGCTATAGCTTGTTTATTCAAGAACTCATTTTCTGGTGTTATCATATAAGGGCTGTGACTAAGAATTCACTTTTGATAGCATTGACTACACCTAGGAACAGAATCAGGGTTGGGTTTCTGACCTCTGGGGATAAGCATACACAAGGTGAATTCATTGCTAAATATGGGAGGAAATGATTAAATGAGCATTCTTCTATGAAAGTCAGGCCACAGTGAGAGGACAAAGCACTCCCTCCAGTTCCTGTGAGATTTCAGCGGGCCTATTGGGGATGCTTACTCATTTGAATATTTGTCTCTGGCATCATGATACAGTTTGGGAAAGCTGGAAAGTGCTGGTGAGAGAGAGATTCTATAAAAAGATGAAGTGGGGTCCTATGGATTCTCCCTTCAGAAATAGAAAACAAAGAGATATCGAGAGTTCTGTAGTAGACTAGTGGCCACTGTCTTCATTCATTTGTTCATTCAGTATTTGTTCATTCATTCAACATTTCTTGATTACAAAGAGAATCATACAATATGTGGCATTTTGTGACCAAGTTCACAGGCTATGTTAGACGCTGAGAAAACAAAGAAATAAGAGCTTTGTATGGTTTCTGGAATCTTGTCACCTGTGTATTTTGCTACATCTCTATTTTTTTCTTATAGTGGTGATACATAAAATTCTTAAAACAAAAGGGCTTGTGTCTTTCATCTCAGGACAGGTATCTCTTTATGATTTTGATTTGCATTCTCTTAATAACTCATGATGTAGAGCTTGTTTTCAATGGCTTACTGGCTATTTGTACATTTCCTTTGGAGAAATGTCTATTCAAGCCCTTTGCCCATTAGAAAAATAAACCATTTATTCAATCAGCTGATATTCTTAACAGTTAAATGAGTTACATGTTTGTTTAAGGCAGAGTATTTCACAAAGAAAAAAAATTAAAGTCTTATAGGCAAGCAAAATTGTATCACATAGTATAGAAATGGGAAGGGGATATTACTAAACAATCCAATATGGTAAGTATTTAAAAACAATAAAATAATAATTTTGTTTATAAATTCAGCCATTTTTTTCAATATAATTCAACACTAGAACCTAAGTGTACTTTCTGAATTGCTCATATAATCAAGACAATGATTATTCTTTTAAGACATCAGGAATGTTTGCATTCAGTTTTGTAATATTTATCAGTGATTTTTTTTTTACTCCAACTAATCTATTCTATCAAATTCTGGATCATCTCCTGAATCACTATATTTCACAGCAGCACAGTGAGACAGGATGATGGCAACATCATGTTCAATGTGCTCACCCTTAGCTCTCTGTTCACACCACAATTCTACCTTTCATAGGTGAATACCTTTCTGTATTGCTTCCATAAATATATTTGCATCACTGATTACAAGTACAGTTGATCAGTAACACTTTGGCTCACAAGCAGATTTAGCTTGTAAAGGGACAGATGGAAGCATTAATGGAACATGGGGACTTGGGGTAGTAGTAGGTGTTGTTGGATATAGCCAGAGGGAAGATGAGCAAGGGCATCAACTGTGACAGGTGATGATGGTCAAATGCCAAGTGGAGGCAGAGGAGGAGGTGGTGAGGGTGGAAGCAGCTCTTTGACTTCACCCTGTTGGGGTGAATTAACTAGTACAGTCTTATGTACTGGGGCAGATCTAGCTACTGGCAGAGAGGGCTGTACTAAAAGAGGTGTAATTGAGAAAGAAGCTGGTTGAAAATCTCCAGGGACAATCTGAAGAGAAGCTTGAAGGTGGTGGTGCTGTTGGAGCTTGCTGAGCAGTGGTTGGAGCTGGAGGTGGGGGAGGTACTGGTGGTGGAGGAAGTATGTGGGGATGGAACTCACAAACACAGGTGTTCTGCCTGTAGCTGGTGACTGGAGGCGATTTTTCTATCAGACCTGTAGCAGAACTGATACAGGTAGGTATGGGTTTCACATCTCCTGATCTGTGCGCTGGTGAAGGTGGAGGTGGCACATGCAGTCTAAGGCTTTTTCCTCAGCTCTAGTTCACTCACCTAACTAGGTGGCAAGGCAAAAAATGAATAAGATCCAGCCACGTCACATACAGAGAGGCGGGGCCGTTAACAACTTCAGTATGCTTCTGTAAGAGATCAGCACCATCTTTAGCCAGCTCTGGGTGTTGGGCCTGCTTCTGCCATTCCGTCTGCCTGCCCATGGTCCTTTTTCTGATTCATGAAGATCTAGGTTTTTCTTTGTCTGCTTCTTCTTTTCTTTTTTCTTACCTTCTGTATCTTACAACATTTTTTTTTTCTTTCCAGAGATCAAAGAAATGTGAAGGGTTGGTATTAATTTGCCCATTTTTAAATTGGGTCATTATGACGCGGGATACTCGGACAGAGAGACAGGACACCAAGGCTTGGAGTGGGAAGCAGCATTTATTGATGTTGGCACAGGCTCAACAGATTCACATCCAGAGGCTGAGCCCCCATCCGGACAGGACTCGTAGCTTTATACCCTGAGGTTTCCGGGTTAGCAGCTAGGATTCCATATTAGGGTATGTGGCATCCTGTTAGTTTCTGACTGGTTCCTGGGTCAGGTAGGAATTAGGAAATGTTAAATGCAGAAGTCTTGGTGGCATGTGGTCTGGGAAAGCCTTTGTCTAGGGCTTCCTGCCACAATTTCTCTTCTATTGTTGAATTGTAAAAGTTATTTATGTATTCTAGGTATAAGTCCCTTGTCAGATATATGATTTACAAATGTTTTGTCCTATTCTGTAGGTTGTCTTTTCGCTTTCTTAATAGGATCCTTTGAAGCACAAAAGTTTTTACTTTTGATGAAGTTCAAATTATCTACTTTTCTTTTTGGGTTTTTTTGTGCTTTTTCCACTGTTCTTGATGCTACTGGTCTTTAAGGACTAGTCAGTCTCTCCATTTCTGCTTGATAAGCTCCCCTGCAGCTTTCTTGACTCCTTTTGACTTTCCAGCACATAAAACACTGATTACATTGCATACTAAGTATTTATCTCTTCTCTAAGATGGTGGGCTGCTTGAAGGCAGGGACTTTAAACAGTTCTAGGTCCTCACTACCTATACCGATACTTACCAATACCTATACTGATGGCTAGAGGCACCAGATTCTGTCCTCTTCTCCAGTTTTAGGTTCCAAATAATCTTCAAATGTCATCCAGAGAGAATGATTAAATTAAGACTAAAGTAAGATGTGATGACAATAAATCATTTTAGGGAACTTCAATTTTTGAGTAGAAGTTAATGTTGACTTATTCTTTGGGTGGTTATTATGTGTGTGTGTGTTTGTGTGTGTGTGTGTGATGTTGGGGAGGTTGTAAGATTGTACTTTCCCTGCTCTCATGTGTGGGTTTATATACGTGTGTGTTGAGGCAGAAGGTTATCGTATAAGAGTTACTTGGTTGCAACAGAAACTGACCATGGTTAAATTATACACACACCACACACACACACACACACACACACACACACACACATGCACACAATACTTTTTTAAAGGATATGGGATAGCTCACAAAACTGAAAGAAAAAAGGAAGAACCAGGACAGGAAGCTCTGGGAATATACAAAGCAGGACCTAAAGGATAATCTCTCTTCAAGACTCTCACCTTTAGTTGAGAGAGCACCAAATGTATTTTGTTTCTGCTCATAATTAAAATTCCAGGGTTGAGTATCTGACTGGCCTAGTTTGAGACATGTATATAACATTTGGCCAAAGAAAGGTGGGGTTTCTTGTTTGATAATCCCATGAATTTGTATACATTTGGGGAGGGGCAGTTCCCTAAAGCATAATCAAGATGGTACTAGCAGAAGAGAAAATTAGTGTTGGGAAGTCAAAAACAACAGTTATATATAAGAAAGGAATATGATAAATACGTAAACAGAAATAATGGAAGGAGAAATGTTATAAGTACCATAAAAGAGATAAAATAGTTTAAAGATTCTGAGGAAGGAACACACACACACACACACACACACACACACACACACAATACAACACAACACAAAACACATACAAATGGTTGTGGTCAGTCACAGAAATCTGCACAAAGGAGATGACATTTAAGTTCCCCTTTCAAAGGAGAAGAAAGAAATCTTTTGATATTGAATAGAGGTAGTGGGGTAGAGAGGACTCAGATTGAGGAAACAGCTTCAGTAAAGACAAGGAGATTGGAAGTTGTGAGGTCTGTTTGGGGAATGGAGACTAATTTGACTTTTAACACTGAGCAATAGTTTTCCAAACTAGGAATCTCTGGTGATCCCTGAGACTGTTTCAGGAGTTCTGCAAGGTCAAAACTATTTTCATAATAGTAAGATGATGTTTGCTTTTTTCAAACTCATTCTATCAGAAGTGCACAGTGGGTTTTACAGAGCTGTATTACATGTGATTGTGCCATTATTTTGATGACAAGTGGGACAATGGAATGAATATTGTGTATTGTGCTTTACATTATTTTCAATTTAATTTCTACTATAAAAGATATTGATGTAATTCATATAAGCAAAATCTATTTGGGGTCCTCAATAATTTTTAAGAGTGTGTAGGGATGCTGAAACCAAAAAATGTGAGAACCACAGATGTAGAGCATAAGGGGTAGAAATAGAGATATACTATGGTGACTTTTTTAATTAATGTCAGGGAATATATGATTAGTTTGATAGACAGTAGGTAATTGTTGAAAATTTTTGAGCAGAATGGCTAATCACAGCTACCTTTTAAGAATAATAGGAAATAAACTATAAAATGCACTGGAGAAACCAGAGTAGAGGCTAGAAGGGGAGTTGCAAGGTTGCTATAAGAGCCTAGGCAAGGGGTATGTGTTTTGAAGCAGGAATGAGAATGGGAAAGAGAAGACCAGCAGAATTGGACATGTGAGTAATACGGGGGATAATAGTGAGATATTAAGGGTCTGCCCAGTGGTGCGGTGGTTAAGAGCTGGCTTGGGACACCAGCGGCCCCGGTTTGGATCCCACATATGAGAGCTAGTGACACTGCCCTCTTAAAAAAAAATAGTGAGATATTAATACATGACTTCAGTGTTTAAGCCTAGATGCTTATTTGTGATGTTTAAATTTATATGTCAACTTGACTGGGCCATAGGATGCCCAAATATTTGGTCTAATATTATTCTGTGAGGGTGCTTCTTGAAGAGATTAACATTTAATTGGTAGACTGAGTACAGTAGATTGCCCTCCATCATGTGAGTGGGTCTCCTCCAATCAGCTGAAGGCCTGAATAGAACAAAAGACTGACTTCCCCCAAGTGAGAAAGGATCCTCTTGCCTGAGAAACTTCAGAGCAGAACATTGGCTTCACTTATTTTGGACTTGCCAGCCTCCATAACTGAGTGAGCCAATTCTTTAACATATGTATAGAGCCTATTGGTTTTGTTTATCTGGAGAACCCTCACTAATAGGTTTTGATACTAAGAGTGGTTCTGGGAGAATAGACTCTTAAACATGAATTTTCTGAATTGGCTCTGGGGGTTTCTGGAATTGGCTTTCTAATCTAATTAAATTTAAAGACACTAATCAGTCTATTTCCAGTAGTAAAGATGACATAACTAGGTAGGAGATATATGCAAAATATCACCATTGGACAATTCTTTTTTTTTTTAATTCTTTTATTGAGAAATAAACATTTTTTTAAAACTTAGTTTGAAGTGTACAACACAGTGCAATAGTTATACTTTTTCCCCTCAAAGTGACAACTCCCACCCCCCAATTTGCCACACCACTCCTCCCCTCCCATATCATACATATCTATTACAATTCCTTTGACTCCCTTCCACAGTATACTCCACATCCCGTGACTATCTATTCAATTACAGTTGGCATACAAAATTATACAACATCAGCTTCAGGTGTACAGTGCAGTGATCAAGCCTCTATCCCATCCATGAACTGGTCTCCTTAACAAGACACGTGACCATGTGACACTCCACAAAATATTTACAACATCATTATATTCCCCAAACTGTCTTTCATATCCCTGTGGCAATATTGTAGTTACCTATTTACGCTATCTAATCCCTTCCCCTTCTCCTTCACCCCCACCCCCCTCCCAACTAGCAACCATCAGTTTTTCCTCTATATCTACGAGTCTGTTTCTGTTTAATTGCTCATTCATTCAGTTTTTCAGATTCCACATATAAGTGAGATCATATGGTATTTGTCTTTCTCCGACCGACTTATTTCACTTAACACAATAGTCTCTAGGTCCATCCATATCGTTGCAAATGGTACGATTTCATTCTTCTTTTTAGTGGAGTAATACTCCATTGTATAAATGTACCAGAGTTTCTTAATCCAGTCATCTACCGCTGGGCATTTCGGTTGTTTCCAAGTCTTGGCTATTGTAAATAGCACTGCAATAAACGTAGGGGTGCATATATTTTTTTGAATTAGCGTCTTGGATTCTTCTGGGTAGATACCCAAGAGTGGAATTTCTGGGTCAAAAGGTAGTTCCATTTCCAGGTGGTTTTTTTTTGATACCTCCATACTGATTTCCATAATGGGTGCACCAATCTGCAGTCCCACCAACAGTGCACCAGGGTTCCCTTTTCTCCACAACCTCTCCAGCACTTGTTGTTTGTTGATTTGTTGATGATAGCCATTCTGACCGGATTGAGGTGGTATCTCATTGTGGTTTTTATTTTCATTTCTCTGATGATTAGTGAGGTTGAACATTTTTTCATATGCCTGTTGGCCATCTGTATGTCCTTTTTAGAGAAATGCCTCTTCATATCCACTGCCCAATTTTTAATTGGGTTGTTTGTTTTTTTGGTGTTGAATTTCATGAATATTTTATAAATTTTGGATATTAACCCCTTACCAGATATATCATTGGCAAATATCTTCTCCCATTCATAAGGCTGATTTTTTTTTTTTTTTTTTTAAAGATTTCATTGGGGAATTGGCGGAGGGGAACAGCGTTGGGGAATCGGGGAAGGGGAACAGACAAGTTGCTGTCTTTTTGTTCTTCAGTTTAGTTGCGGAGGATGTTGCTTCACTGTTGGTATCTTCATTGCGCTCTTCCCGGATGAGGCAGATCGGTCGCTGGCCTCTGGATGTCGCTCACCGCGGCTATTGGCAGCTCACGCTGGCTGCCAGCCGCTCACGCTGGCTGCGGGCCACTCACTGTAGCCTATGGCAGCCCACTGCACCAGGGGCTGCAGCCTACACCATCACCGGGGCTCGCACAGCCCAGCTCCAGGTGGAGCTGTTGTTAGCTGTAGAGGGCAGTGTCACTGGCCCTCATGTGGGATCCGAACCGGGGCCGCTGGCATCCCAAAACCAGCTCTTAACCAATGCGCCACTCGGCCGGCCCGGCTGATTTTTTTTTTATTGATGTTTTTCTTTGCTGTGAAAAAACTTTTAAGTTTGTTCATTTTTTCTTTTAATTCCCTTGCCTGAGGGGATATATTAGTAAAAATATTACTCAGGGTAATGTCAGCAAATTAACTCCCTATGTTTTCTTCTTGTATTTTATGGTTTCAGGTCTTACATTTAAGTATTTAATCCATTTTGAGTTTGTTCTTGTATATGATGTAAGTAGGTGGTCCATTATCATTTTTTTGCATGTGTCAATCAAATTTTTCCAGCACCATTTACTAAATAGACTATGTTTACTCCAATGTAAATTCTTGCTTCCATTGTCATAGATTAAATGACCGCATATGGATGGGTTTATTCCTGGGCTCTCTATTCTGTTCCATTGGTCTGTGTGTCTGTTTTTATGCCAGTACCATACTATTTTGATTATTGTAGGCTTGTAGTATGTTTTGATGTCAGGTAGTGTGATGCTTCCCAGTTTGTTCTTATTCCTCAGGATTGCCATGGCTATTCGGGGTCTTTTGTGGTTCCATATGAATTTTAGGATTCTATGTTCTATTTCTGAGAAAAATGTCATTGGTAGTTTGATTGTTGATAGATATGTAGTTATTGCCATTTTATTATTCATATTTTGTATTCCTCCTTCTCCTCCTCCACCTCCTTCTTCCTCCTCAAGAAGTCTCCTTAACATTTCTTATAATACTGTTTGGGTGATGATGAAATCCTTTAGCTTTTCTGGGAAGTTCTGGGAAGAACTGGGAAGTTCTTTATCTTTCCTTTGATTCTAAATGATAGCTTTTCTAGGTAGGGTAATCTTGGTTGTAGGACCTTGTTTTTCATCACATTGAATATTTCCTGCCAATCCCTCTGGCCTGCAAAATTTCTGTTGAGAAATCAGCTGGCAATCTTATTGGAGCTTCCTTGTAAGTAACTAACTTCCTTTCTCTTACTGCTTTTAAGATTCACTCTCTGTCTTTAACTTTCAGCATTTTAATTATGGTATGTCTTGGTGTGGGCCTCTTGGATTCAGCTTGTTTGGTACTTTGTGCTTCCTGACCTGTATGTCTATTCCCTTCACCAGGTTAGGGAAGTTTTCCATCATTCTTTCTTCCAATAGTTTTTCAATTTCTTGCATTCTCTCTTCTCCTTCTCCTGCGAATGTTGTAACGCTTGATATTGTCCCAGAGATTCCTTAAACTATACTTATTTTTTGGATTCTTTTTTTTTTTCCTTTTTGCTTCTCTATTGAGGTGTTTTCTGCTACCTTGTCTTCCAAATCATTGATTCCATCTTCTGCTTCGTCTAATCTGATGTGTTCTTTTCCCTTTTGTGTAAGCTTCATTTTAGTTATTGTATTCTTCAATCCTGACTCGGCTGGTTCTTCTTCTTTTTTTTTTTTTTTTTTATGTTTTCTATCTCCATTTTTATATTTCCTATGTCATTGTTGAAGTTCTCACTACATTTTTTTTTTCACCCTTATAACCAGTGTTTTGAACTTTGCGTCAGGTAGATTGCTTGCCTCCATTTATTTTAGTTCTTTTTCTGGAGTTTTCTCCTGTTGTTTCATTTTGGGAATGTTTCCTCACCTCCTCATGTTGGCTACCTCTCTGTGTTTGTTTCTATGTATTAGGTAGAGTTGCTATGTATCCCAATCTTGACAGGGTGGCCATATGCAATAGGTGTCTTGTGGGGCCCAGTGACACAGCTTCCCTGAGCACCTGAGATGAGTGTAACTTGTGTGCATTGTGTGTGTCCTCCTGTTGTAGTTGAGACTTGGTGGCTGTTTGCATGTCACTAAAGAGGGATTAAACTTTAGTAGGATTAGTTGTGAGGACTGGCTATGACTACAGTGGAGGAGCTGTTGTGCAGGGGCTGACACTATGGATTAGGATTTGCTTTAGCAGAGCTCTGGTGCCTCTCCAGTTTACCCTTTGTGTGTGTTATCTGCAAAGGCGACTGGATAGTGGTCCATATAGATCCAAAGCCAGCCCCTGGGCCAAAGCTGGCCACCAGGCATGCCAGCTCTGGGACCTCCTGGGATGGGCCCTGCCACAGGCCAAGTTCAGCTTCCTCTTTACCCAGGGTCACCTGGCATGAGCTACAAAGTGAACTGCAGATGACTTCCACCTGCACTGAATTTGGAGGTGCCTGATAGAGGATTAGCTACAAGCCAATTCTGGCTACCACTAGAGCCAGGATAGGGACTCTTTAGCAAGAGCCACAGGACGTTATGAAGCCAAGTGATGCTAGTTTGGGGTTTGTGAATTGTTCAGATATGTTGGAAAATCTTGCAACATGAACAAAGATAGGCCATTTGTATGGAAAACCTACTGGAAGTGCTCTGGGTGGGCCTACAAGTTGGGTGGGGCATGGTTTTAGGGAATCACCAGAGCTGGGTGAATGGTACTAGCCCGGTTGATGGAGACTCAGATATGGCTGCTTCCCACATCTACTTCCTGGGAGGGGTGAGGGCACAACAAAGAAACAGTGACTTCTGCCAGTACTTCTGTCTAGGAGAAAGCTGCCCTTCCAGCACTTGCCCTGAAGCCAGACTACTCAGTTCCTCTCCTCATGTTCCTGGTGCCCTTCAAGCCACTGCCTCAGAACTGGAGCCCAGAGAGAGTGAGTCTGTCAGTGAGTAAGCAGTGTGTCACCCCTTTAAAAAGAACACTTGGGACTCCAGCCTCCCTCAGTCTCACTCAGTCACAATCTCCACATTGATGATATTATGTTGATTGGACCTATTGAGAAAAAATGAACATTTTCTGAACTTATTGCTACAATATTTGCATCTGAGAATTTGGGAAATAAATCCAACTAAAATTCAGGGACCTTCTTCCTCAGTGAAATTTCTAGGGGTCGACTGGTGCAGGGCATGTTGAGATATCCCTTCTGAAATGAATGGTAATTGCATCCAGCCCCTTTTACAACCAAAAAAACCACAATTCCTAGTGGGCCTCTGGATTTTTTGGGAAACAACATCCTCATTTGGGTGTGTTACACCAGCCCACTTACTGAGTAAACCATAAAAACTGATAGTTTTGAGTGGACCCAGAACAAGAGAAGGCTCTGCCACAGGTCTAAGTGGCTGTGCAAGCTGTTCTGCCACTTGGTCCATAGGATCCAGCAGGTCCAGTGGGGTTTGAAGTGTCAGTGGCCAATAGGATGTTTGGGGTCTTTGAGAGAGTTCTTTTTTTTTTTTTTTAAAGATTTTATTGGGGAATTGGCCAAGGGGAACAGCGTTGGGGAATCGGGGAAGGGGAACAGACAAGTTGCTGTCTTTTTGTTCTTCAGTTTAGTTGCGGAGGATGTTGCTTCACTGTTGGTATCGTCATTGCGCTCTTCCTGGATGAGGCAGATCGGTCGCTGGCCTCTGGATGTCGCTCACCGCGGCTATTGGCAGCTCACGCTTGGTTGCCAGCCGCTCACGCTGGCTGCCGGCCACTCACTGTAGCCTATGGCAGCCCACTGCAGCCCACACCATCACCAGGGCTTGCACGCCCAGCTCCAGGTGGAGCTGTTGTTAGCTGTAGAGGGCAGTGTCACTGGACCTCATATGTGAGACCGAACCGCGGCCGCTGGCTTCCCAAAACCAGTGCTTAACCAATGCGCCACTCGGCCGGCCCGAGAGAGTTCTTATAAGTAAATTGCTGTGCAGGTTCTTAAGATTTTAGAGCAAAGCCTTGCCAGCCTCTCAAATAATTACTCTCCTTTTGAGAAGCAGCTCTTTGCTTGCTACTGGGTCTTAGTAGAGACTAAGTACTTAACCAATGGGCAACCAAGTTACCCTGTTATCTGAACTGACCATCATGAACTTGATGTTATCTGACCCACCAAGCCATAAAGACAGGTGTGCACTGCAGCACTCCATCATCAATGGAAATGGCATATATATGTGTGTGTATATATACATCACTGAGCAGACCGTGAAGGCATAAGTAAGTTCTATGACGTAGTCCAAATGCCCAGGGTGCCCACTCCTGCTACACTACTTTCTCTCTATATACCTATGATTTTATGGGGAGTTCTCTATGATCAATTAACAGATCAATGGCCCTGATTTACAGATGGTTCTGCACAATAAGAATTCACTACCCCAAAGTGGATAGCTGCAACATGACAGCCCTTTTCTGGGACACCCCTAAAGACAATGGTGAAGGGAAATTCTCCCAGTGGGTAGAACTTTGAGCAGTTCTCCTGATTGTTCACTTTGCTTTGATGGATAAATGGCCAGGTGTGCAGTTATATACTGATTCATGGGCTGTGGTTAATAGTTTAGCTGGATGGTCAGAGGCTTGGAAGGAACATGTTGGAAAATTGGTGACAAGGAAATTTGGGGAAGTATGAGGATAGATCTTTCTTAATGGGCATAAAAAGTGAACATATTTGTGTCCTATGTGAATGTTTACCATAGGGTGACTTCAGCAGAGGAGGATTATTTATTTACTTATTTTTAATTAAATTTATTAGGGTAACATTTGTTAATAACATTATATAAATTTCAGGTATATAACTTTATAATAAAATATCTGTATACTCTATTGCGTGCTCACAACCTGGAGTCTAGCCTTCTTCCATCACCATGTATTTGATCCCCTTTACTCCTCTGGTAACCACCATTCTGTTGTCTGTATCTATGAGTTTGTTATTTTGTTTGTTCATATAGTGCCTTTTGTTTTATATCTCACATATAAGTGAAATCATGCCATTCTTGTCTTTTTCCATCTAACTTATTTCACTTAGCTTAATACTCTCAAGATCCATCCATGTTGTTGCAAAGGGCAATATTTCATCATTTTTTTTATGGCTGAGTAGTAGTATTCCATTGTATATATGTACCACATCTTCTTTATCCAATCATTCATTGAATCACACTTAAGTTGTTTCCACGTCTTGGCTATTGTGAATAATGCTGCAATGAATAGATATATATATCTTTACAAATAAGTGTTTTCAAAAATTTCAGTTAGATGTCCAGAAGAGGGATTACTGGGTAATATGGTAGTACTAATTCGAAGTTTTGTGAGGAACCTCTATATTGTTTTTCATGTTGACTGCACCAATTTACATTCCCACAAGCAATGTGTGAGGGTCCCCTTTCTTCCAATTCTCTCCAACAGTTGTTGCTTCTTATCTTACTGATAATAGCCATTCTGACGGATATGAGGTGGTACCTCATTGCGGTTTTGATGTTGAGCATCTTTTCATATATCTGTTGGCCACCTGTATGTTTTCTTTGGAAAAGTGTCTATTCAGATCCTCTGTCCATTTGTCCAGATTGTTTAGTTTTTGTTGTTGTTGAGTTGTATAAGTTCTTTATATATTTTGTATAATTAGCCTCTTATTGGAGGTATCATTTGCATTATCTTGTCCCATTCAATTAGCTGTCTTTTTGTTTCATTGATGATTCCTTTTGCTGTGCAGAAAATTTTAGTTTGATATAGTCCCATTCATTTCATTTTACTTTTACATCCTTTGCCTTTGGGGTAAAGTTGACAAAAATCCCACTGAGACCAATATCCATAAGTTTAGTGCCTATATTTTCTTCTATGTATTTTATTGTTTCAAGTCTTATATTCAAGCCTTTAATTGACTTTGAGTTAACTTTTGTGTATAGTGTCAGATAGCAGTCTAGTTTTAATCTTTTGCATGTGCCTTTCTAGTTTTCCCAACATCATTTATTGAAGAGACTTTCCTTTCTCCATTGTATGTTTTGGCACCTTTGTTGAAAATTAACTGCCCATAAACATGTGGGTTTATTTCTGGGCTCTCAGTTCTGTTCCAATGGTATGTATGTCAAACTTTTCTGCCAATACCAAACTGTTTTGATTATGTAGTTCTGTAGTATATAGTATGAAGTCAGGGAGTGTCCTAACTCCAGATTTGTTCTGTGTTTCTCATGATCACTTTGGCTATTCAGGTCTTTTGTGGTTCCATACAAATTTGAGGATGTTTTGTTGTATTTCTGTGAAAAAAAATGCCTCTGGGATTTTGATGGGGGATTGCATTAAATCTGTACATCACTTTAAGCAATATGGCCATTTTAACAATGTTAAATCTTCCAATCCACGAACACAAAATATCCTTTCATTTCTTTGTGTGTTCAATTTCTTTCAACAATGTCTTGTAGTTTTCAGTATACAGGTCCTTCACATACTTTATTAAATTTATTCCTAGGTATTTTAATTCTTTTTGTTATAATTGTAAATGTGATTGTTTCTTCATTTATCTTTCTGCTATTTTGTTGTTAGTATATAAGAATGCAATGGATTTTTGTATGTTGATTTTGTATCCTGCAACTTTGTTGTATTTATTTATTGTTTCTAATAGTCTTTTGGTGGAGTCTTTAAGGTTTTCTATATATATAGAATTATATCAACTGCAAATAGTCACAGTTTTACTTCTTCATTCTCAATTTGGATGCCTTTCATTTGTTTTTCTTGCCTAATTTCCCTGGCTAGAACTTCCAATACTACTTTGAATGACAGTGGTGAGAGTGGACATCCTTGTCTTCTTTCTGATCTTAGAGGAAAAGTTCAGTTTTTCACCACTGAGTATGACATCAGCTGTGGGTTTGTTATATATGGCCTCCATTATGTTGAGGTACTTTCCTTCTATACCCGTTTGATAGTGTTTTCATCATAAATGGATAGTGATTTGCCAAATACTTTTTTTTTTAGCATTTATGGATATGATCATGATTTTTATCTTTTATTTTGTTAATGTGGTGAATCACATTGATTGACTTGTGTATGTTGAACCATCCTGGTATTCCCTGGAATGAACCCACTTAATCATAATGTATAATTTTTTTAATGTATTGTTGTATTCAATTTGCTAGTACTTTGTTTAGGATTTTTGTATCATGTTCATCAGAGATACTAGCTTGTAATTTTCTTTTCTTTTGGCTTGAGTATCTGGGTAATGTTTGCCTCATAAAATAAGTTGAGAAGTATTTCTCCTCTTCAATTTTTTGGGAAGAGTTTGAGAAGAACAGGTATCAAACCTTTTAACATTTGGTAGAATTCACCAGTGAAGCCATCTGGTCCTGCCTTTTGCTTTTTAGGGGGAGAATTTTGATTATTGTTTCAATTTAATACTAGTGATCAATCTATTTAGGTTTTCAAATTCTTCATCATTCAGTTTAGGGAGGTTATATATTTATAAGATTTTTTCCCATTACTTCTAGGTTATCTAATTTGATGGTGTATAGCCTTTCATATTATTCTTGCATAATCATTTGTATTTCTGTGGTATCTGTTGTAACTTCTCCTGTTTCATTTCTTATTTTATTTGAGAATTTTCCCTTTTTTCCTTTGTGAGTCTAACCAGAAGCTTGTCAATTTTATTTATTTTCCAAATACCAGCTCTTTGTTTCATTAATTTTTTCTATTGTGTTTTTTGTTCTCTATTTCATTTATTTTTGGTCTAATTTGTATTTCATTCCTTCTATTGACTTTGGGCTTTACTTGGTCTTATTTTTCTTTTCTTTTTTTTTAAAGATTTTATTGGGGAATTGGGGGAGGGGAACAGTGTTGGGGAATTGGGGGAGGGGACCAGCCAAGTTGTTGTTCTTCAATATTCATTGTGGAGGGCACCAGTCGCCATCTGGCTTCCTGTTGGCAGCTCGTGGCTTCTAAGCTCAAGGTGTTGTGTTCAATCTTAGTTTTGGGTGCGAGTATCCACCATCCCATGTGGGAGTCCAACCAGCAGCCTTGTTGTTAACAGCACACACTCTATCCTCTGAGCCATCCTGGTGACAGCTCAGCTCAAAGTGCGGAGTTCAATCTTTAGTTATGGGTGGGCGTAGCCCACCATTGAACAAGCAATCTTGTTTTTTTACACCAGCTGAGCCATCCTGCCACCTGTTGGCAACTCAGCGACAGCTCAGCTAGGGTGCAGCTTTTACTGGCCCATGTGGGAATCAAACCAGTGGCCCTGTTGCTCAGAGCATGCTCTCTAAGCCAACTCTTAACCAACTGAGCCACTCGGCCGGCCACTTGGTCTTATTTTTCTAGTTCTTAAGATGTAATGTTAGATTGTTTATTTGAAATTTTTCTTGTTTTTTTTTTTTTTTTTTTTCTTCAGGTAGGTTTGTAATGCTATAAACTTCTCTCACAGTAATGCTTTTGCAATCCCCCAAATTTTGGTATGTTGTATTTTCATTTTCCTTTGTTTTTATGTATCTTTTGACCACTTCTTTTAGTTCTTTGACCCATTAATTAGTTGTTCAGTGGCATGTTGTTTAATCCCCATATAGTTGTCATTTTTCCAGCTTTCTTCTTGTAGTAAATTTCCAGTCTTATGCTGTTGTGGTTGGAAAATATGGTTGGTATGATTTCGGTCTTCTTAAATATATTGAGACTAGTTTTGTGCTCCAACTATGATCTATCCTAGAAAATGTTCAGTGTGTACTTGAGAAGAATGTATATTCTGGTATTTAGGAGGGACAGTTCTAAAAATATCAATTATTTCTATTTGATTTAATATGTCATTTAGGGCTGATATTTCCTTATTGACTTTCTGTTTGGATGACCTATTCATTGCTATCAATGGGGTAATTAGGTCTCCCTATAATTGTATTTTTTTTGTTAGTTTCTCCCTTTAGTTCTGTTAGTAGTTGCTTTATATATTTTGGTGTTCCCAGTTTGGATGCATACGTATTAATAAGTGTTATATCTTCTTGACGTATTTTTCCCTTTATCATTATAAAATGCCCATCTTTGTCTCTTGTTACCTTTTATATCTGTGCATCTATTTTTTTCTGATATAGGTATGGCTATACCCTCTTTTCTCTGGAAGCCATTAGCTTGGAATATCATCTTCCACTCGTTCATTTTGAGCCTATGTTAGATTTTATTAGCCGACATGGATCTCCTGAAGGCAACATATAGTTGTGTCTTGTTTTTTAATCCATCTGCTAGTCTGTGCCTTCTGAATTGTGAGTTCAATCCACTTTCTTTTAGGTTGATTATTGATATAAGAGGACTTATTACAGCCATTTTGTTTTTTGTTTGCTGTGCATCTCCATTGTTTCTTTTCCCTTGTGTTTCTGTCTGCTATTTTAGTTTGCTTTTCTGTGATATTTTTTTCTCCATTTCCTCTTTTTTTTTTTTTTTTATGTGTCTCAGCTCTAGATTTTAATTTTGTGGTTACCATTAGGTTAACACAAAAAAAGTTTCACATGTATAATATTCCTGGGGTTTTTTTCTGATTGCATCTTGCCTCCATTCACCTGTGTAATTTCATTTCTTTTCTTCCTCCCTTTTATATTTTTATTGTCACAAACTATCCTTTTTTATGCTGTGTGTTTGTTTTCAAATTGCAGAATTTATGGTCTTTTTGTAAATGCTTTTCCCCCTTTACATTTTGTGTTATAATTTTTTAATACCCTATTCTAAAACAGAGTTGCAATTCCCTGCTTTTGTCTGTCTTTTTGTCATCTTATTCAAAGTTTTGTATACTTTTGTCTTTTTGTATCAGGTAGAAGAGTTTCTTCCCCCATTTCTTGTAATGCAGGTGTTGTAGCTGGTAAATTTCATCACATTATGTTTGTCTTGGAAAGCCTTTATTTCTCTTTCATATGTGAAGGATAACTTTGCTGTATATATTTTTCTTTTTCTTGGCTGGTGGTTTCTCTCTTTCAATTTGGAATATTGCATTCCACTCTCTCCTGGCTTGTAAAGTTTGGGCTGAAAAAAAATCTAATGATAATCTGATGGGGTTTCCTTTTTTCCCTGATTACCATGAGAATTTTTTCTTTCTCATTAACTTTTTTTTTTTTTTTTTTGAGGGCCATGTCACTGGCCCTCATATGTGGGACCTGAACTGGGGCTGCTGGCTTCCCAAACCAGCGCTTAACCACCGCACCACTCGGCCGGCCCCTCTCATTAACTTTTGAAAGCTTTAATATAATGTGTCTTGGAGAAGGTCTTTTTGCATTGAGATAATCAGGTGTCCTGTGAGCTTCCTGAGTTTGAGGTTGCAGCTCTTTCCGTATGCTTGGGAAGATCTCATGGAATATCTTCCCTTCATCTCCTGGTATACCCATTATTCTCATGTTACTTTTTCTAATGAAGTCAGGTAGTTCTCATAGAGTTAATTTCATTTTTTAAAACTCTCAGTTCTTTTTCTTCTTCTACCTGAGTCATTTCTAAATTTCAATCTCTGTGCTCACTAATTCTCTCTTTCTGGTCTCCCTTGTTTCCATTGCTTTCTAATGTATTTTTCATCTCATTTTTTGAGTTCTTCAGCTCCAGAATTTCTATTTAGTTCTTTTTTTAATAGTTTCAATCTCTTTGTAAAGTACTACCTTTGCTTTTTAATTTTATTCCTTAACTTACTGAACTGCCTTTTTGAGTTTTCTTGTAACTGATTTAATTTTTTCATAACTGCAATCTTGGGTTCCCTGTCCTTTAAATCACAATCTTCCATATATTTCAATTTGGTTTCTGGGGGCTTTTCATTCTCTTTCTGAGCTACTTTGTTACCTTGGTTATTCATGGTATTTGATGGATTATTTCTCTGCCTTGCATTTGAGGTAGGGAACTCTTCTTTTTAAAGTACTGTTTTGCTTTCAACAATACAGCACATTGATAAGCAGTGGCCTTTCTTTTGTTTTCCAGTAGGTGGTGGTTTGGCACAAATTTTTGTTTCTTCTTACCTGCACTACTGGAACCTCCAGGATCTCGGTGGGGTGGTGTCACCTCAGTCTTAGGAAATGTCCCTTATTCTCCAAGGTAGTGGGCATCCCCTCCATGTTCGAGTCCCTTTAGTCTCAGGGCACCACCCCTGTGGGGGGATGTGACAGCCAAGGGGGCTGCCTATTTGTAACTAGAGGCTGCCAGCCTCACTGTACTATCCGAGGCATCTACACTGCTTCTACTAGGTTCTGTCTCTACTGGATTCGGACACAAAGGGTGGGCAAAGGGTAGGCTGGCTGTATGAAACTTTGTGTTCAAATTGCTTTATGATTTCAAAGTTCTTGTTTTTTTCTTTTTTCAGTTTTAGGTCTACTTTGACATAACCGCATACCAGCCTGAATGCCCAAAGGCTGTTTATAAAGGCAAATCTTGGGAAGACAGGAACATCCTGATGAGGGTTTATGTGCCAGGTAAACATCACTGTGAAATCTTATGGTGTCTAGGCATTAAGATTACCCACAAGATCAAATATACTTATTGACAGTTCATATTTTTATCTATCATCTATCATCAATCTCAATGAGAGGTTTTATTATAAAATTGAATGTCAATTGGAAAAGTATAAACATTTTCATATTTTCAGTTTTCTCTGAGAAACTGAGTAAAATTCTGTTTAATATATCCAGAAAATATTTTGTACATTAGTTTTTACTGAGCAAGGGCTTACTGCCCAACACATGTAAGAGCCAACACTATGGCACCAGCTTTTGAGAAAAGGAAAAGTTTTTATTACTAAGTCTGCCAACAAGAAGACAAGAGGCAAGGCTTAAATCTGTCTCCCCAATCCAGAGTTTGAGGCGAGTTTTAAATGGATTAGGGGGAGCAGGCTGGTATACAGAAGTGTTGACAGGGAAGATTTTAATTGGAGGGCTTTGGAAGTTGGCAATTTATGGTAAGATATGGTCAGGGGCTTCAGCACTGGGTCTTCCTGGACAATGGAGTATTCACTTCTGAACAGGTTCTGGCATTCTAGCTCTGGTTGTGTTTTGGTCCCTCGGTTCTGTGGAGGGGAGGGTGAGACTGGTTCTGGGTTAAAATTCTCTCCTCAATATGTGCTTCAGTTGCATGACTTGCAGTTTGGGTCTGTTGTCTCTGAAAAGCAGCTCAGTATCTTGTTAGAAATAGGATAGGACTGGTTTTTGCCCATTCTGCAGTTTTCAGTAAAGCTTCTGTGTAGGAATTTAGCCATCATCATATATCACGGTTCAGTATTTCCCCCAAATCCTTTTTTTTTAAAGATTTTATTGGGGGAGGGGAACAGCATTGGGGAGTCGGGAAAGGGGAACAGACAAATTGCTGTCCTTTTGTTCTTCATTCTAGTTGTGGAGGACACCGCTTCACTAGCCCATGTTGGTATTATGATCATTGCACTCTTTCCGGTTGAGGCAGTTGGTCGCCGGCCATTGGACAGCCACTCAGGGCAGCTCACTGCAGCCCACTGCAGCCTATGCCATCGCCGGCTACTCATGGCAGCCCAGCTACAGGTCAAGCTGGTGTTCACCATCTTAGCTGTAGAGGGCAGAGCATCACTGGCCCATGTGGGAATCGAACTGATGGCCCTGCTGCTCAGAGCTCGCACTCCCAAGCCAAACCTTAACCAACATGCCACTTGGCCGGTCCTCCCCCAAATCGTTTTTGATTGCTCACTTTCCCCACTTCTTCTGTCCTTCTGCTTCTTCAGCTTTGTGTTTCAGTCCTGATACACATCTCTGGTCCTCCGCTTGCCATTGTCTCTGGCTACCTTGTCTCAGTCCCTCATTTCAAGCTTAACTCTTTATGTTGTGCACTCCTGATTATAATAGGACTTGTGCCCTGAGTAGGGGACATACCCTCCCAGGTCTTCCATTGGCTGGAACACTGTACCTTCTGCCCTACAGGAAAAGATTAGGATATTGTGTGACAGGTTCTAGGTGGTTTGCACCTGAATGGCCACACACTGTGTGTTTGGGAGCAGGTGTGGTGGGATAAGAAGGCAGACTTCAACCTGTAGCTGAAGGTCCTCCAAGCTTGGATGGCAAAGATCAGGGCAAAACTCATAATGCTGAACTGGCAAATCAATCCCACATGAGCCACTATTGCTCTTCCTCAGACTTACCAGCCCCCATCTCCACCCTGTATTCACTTGACTACTCAGCTTTCAGCTTCAGAATGAAGCTTTCCAATCTATAGAGCTCAGGGTTCTTGGTAACACTCCCACAATGGTAAGGTTTTCACATGAGACTCAGAAGTAAGTTCTTCCTCACTAACACTCCCTGTATATGGAACACTGTTGCTTGTGCTCTGCCCAGATACCCTTCGATCTGCACCACCAGTGTTCCACCTCATCTCCCAGCTGTTTGCTTCCTTCGGACAGGCCTAGACCTGCTTCCTTCTGGGAAGGCAGTATACCTTGGGGTGCTGGGGCGGCTTTGCCCAGAAGCTTTGAGAGCACAAGAGTCTAGAAGCTGACATCTGCCTGGGGCAGCCCATAGGGACTGGAAATGGCAGAAACAGGAGCACTCAGATTCCTGCCTTGAGGAGGGGCACACTCTGGAACCCCTGTGTATGAGGCCAAAACTGAGACTGTGCTAAACCCATACTCTTCTTTGCTTTCCACTCCCACCCTGCTTCTCGACTCCCAGAAGTTCTCTCCTGGGATGGCTTTTAAGTAAGTCACTTTCACAGGAATTCTCATCTCAGGGTCTGTTTCTGGAAACCATCCCCAAACAAGGGATCTTACAGGCTCCCTTAGATCTCTGAGAATACTGCCTTGTGATTCAGCCTATGGCTGATTGTAGTTTCTTGCTGCATTAGAAGCCAGGATGTGACCTGACATTCCACCAAATTCCATCTCCATAGGACATGAGGTGTGGCACGGTGGGGAAGGAATGCTGGAAGAAGTTTTGTGCTAGTTTCCTGGACTTGCAAGCACATGCATTGCTGGGGAGCGCATTTGAACTAAATCTGGTATCACAGTTAACTCTGTACACAGACTCTCATGTGGGAAGTTAGCCTGGCCTGCCTCTCTCCACCCCACTGTTCCCTACCTCCCATTGCAGTTACTGGTGGTGGTTGGGGATATTCCTCATCACTTCAAGAGGCAACCAGTTGTCCCTAGTTAAGGTGTTGAATGATTGTGGAGTTTTAATCATAATGTGGGCCAACCCTTAGACAGCCAGTCCAGTTTTCCTGTTAAACTTTGGATCTAAGCTGACCCCTCTAAGTGGACCCCAATGACTGCTCTTGGGAAACTTGTTGATCACATGGCCATGGCAATCTAGAGGTTCAGTGGGACAACCTAACACATAGAGATCTGTCCATTAGCCACTCACAAGTCTTCCTGGTTCATGTCATCTTCTGGCTGGGGACCTTACTGCTACCTGAAAGCCATACTCTGTGCTTACTTTAGAGTCCCTGCCATCATGGTCCACATCTACCAGGGGTCCTTTACATATTCCTGCTTGCTCCTAGAACTCACAAAATGTGTGCTGCTTCTCAGGAGGTGCTACCAGATGGTGTGCGTGGATGAGGGTGGGATGGGTAGAGGAGCAGCACCCACCTTGGGAGCTCCTTAGCTTTGGTGACCTTGGTCTTTCCTGCAGCTAGAAACTTGGAGGTACTTCTCGCAGAGGCCTCAAACAGAGGCAGGCCCTTCATGGTGCACACACTCTCATTGGTGGGAATGTTCTTCAGTGTTATTTGTGAAAAAGAGTGGGAAGTTCTGATGACATCTAGATTTCTGGGGCTGCAATGTGATCCCCATCCAGGAACCCTGATAATTGTTCCTAATGTGAGAGCCCAAGTCTTTACAAATATGGGTCTCCAGGATGCCTAAATACTCATCCCAGTAAGATCCTGGCCCACCTAAAAACAGACTGAGAAACTCAGCTTGAGCTACCTGAGGTGGGCTTCCTTCCTTGGGTAGGGTAAAAGGAAGGCTGGACATGTTTTTTATTTGTCTGAACATGAAACATGCTCTGACTGAACTTCCCTGACTTTCTCTCTCCAGTTGAGACACTGATGAATTAATTCAGTGATTGTCATCTAAGATAAGATGAAGATTTATGAGAAGTGTTAAAAGCCCTGAATTCTGCTTTGTATCATTTGGGGAAACTTAGTGTGGATCCCCTTCTATAGGTTCCCCAGGAACCAAAAAAAAAAAAAAAAAAAAAAAAGGCAATGCCAGAACCTGGCTGAGTGAATGTGTCTCTGAGAGGAGATGGTGGCCCAGGCTCATGCAGAGAGACTTTGCCTGGGAGGTGAAGACTGGGCCCCATGGCAAGAGCACATCCCTGGCTAGGATGGGGGGTTTCCCAGAGGACTATCAGAAATCTCATGAGAGCAACGGTCCTCAATTACAAGACAGACATGTAATTGTGATGTTTCTCATGAAGAGTGCTCATAATTAGTCAAATGGAAGTCAAGGTGAGCTTGGAAGTCATGGAATCCAGAGACTGATCATGGATTAAAGTGAGCTGAGATTGAGAGGGTGGGAGGGGAGAGAGATGTGAACTGCGCTGATGAGGCACACGGGTGCTAGGGAAGAGCATAGCTACCCACAACACACATCTACTATTCTGACTGCTCCCTTAGGTGGACAGCTGCCAGCAGTCACTACCTCCCAGTCTATGGTGCCCAGAGACCAAGAGGGACAGTGACCTCAAGGGTGAAGAGGACTCTGCTGGAACCCCAACAACATTGGTGACAAAAATTTAACTTGTAAATGGTGGCCTATACACCGGAGACAGCTGAGGTTATCTTAGACTCACTGGAAGTTACCTTCACTCCTGCTGCCACCAACGCAATGCTGGGTCCATCTTGATGAAAACAGCTGTTGCTTCTTCTTCCGAGGAGGGATTCTGAAGCACCAAGTGAGAGGCAAGACATTATAATGTTCCAAGAGAACCCAGAAGATGTAGGGAGTGACTAAGATGCTGCTGGTAGAGGTAGGGCCTGAGGAGAATGAAGGACTCAAGGGGCTGTGACATTTGTGCTGGCCAGCTTGGTGTCAGGGTGTGCTCTGTTCTAGCTGCAGCAAGGCATAGGGTGCTTGTCGATATTCATTTGGAAAACCAAATTCAGTTTAAAACGGGCTTGAATTTCTTTCCTTCTTTCCTCCCTTTGCTGGTTGTCTGAACACAGGCCATGGACTTGCATCAGAATTCGGTTGATGGGGGCTTCAGGGTCTCTGCCCAAAGGACAGGCCTGACTGGGGGCTTCTCCTGAACCAGGGCTCAGTGATCACCTTCTATAAGAGATTAGATAGTGAATATTTCAGGTATGTGGGTCACATTTTTTCTATATTGTTGTAACAACCTTTTAAAAATATAAAAACCTTTTTAGCTCCCAGTCATACCAAATGACTGGATTTGTTCCATGGGACCTAGTTTTCCAACCCCTGTGAACCTAGATCAACAACCCTCAAAGGGAGAGGGAAGTGTGTGTGTGTGGGGTACTGGCGATTAAGAAGCAATGATGGGTTTTCCACTTAAAAGTCAACCTCTTAGGAGAAGTAAGCTGATCACCAGATTCCTCTAGTATAAGCTCTAATTTTACCAAGCGGGTAGGGAGGGAGGGGGAGACAGAGCTAGAGAGAGAGAGAGAGAGAGAGAGAGAGAGAGAGAGACAGAGACAGAGACAGAGACAGAGACAGAGACAGAGACAGAGACAGAAAGACAGAGAGACAGAGAAAACCTAGAAAGGTTTAAGACTGTTTTTATTCCAGTGCCTAGCTTTACTCTGTCCATCATTTGTTATGTGAATGAAAAAGGGACCACATACTAAACCTGATAAACTCAGGGGAGGCCAGCATGGCCGGCCCTACAAACTCAGAGACTGAAAGTAAACACATAGGATGGTCTGAACATAAAAATTCTGAACTAAAAACAGATCATGGCTGGTAATCACATCCTTGGTCTGTAGCTTCCTTGACAAAGGTCAATCTTTACCTTGTGAGCCTGTCTATGAGGTGTGATAAAAATGTGGTGAATGTTTAAATTAATAAGTTTAATACAGTAAAAAATGTTTGCCATTAATCCCCCTCAAAATATTCGACCTGGACACAAACACATGTCATCATTCTTGCCACTTTCTGAAGCAGTGCTGAAAGTCCTCTTTCTTTAATTGTGCTGCTGTGGCTGTCTTGCTCTCCTGAATTGAAACAAAATGTTACCTTTAATGGTCATTTTGACTTTGGGGAAGAGCCAGAAGTCTCATGGTGCCAGATCCATTGAATAAGGTGGATGAGGACACACTGTCATGGTTTATTTGGCAGAAATTGCCATACCAGAAGTGACACGAAACTTTTCTGTTGTGATCAACAAATACGGTGAATGCAGCTGCCTTTTTGCCATACAATGGAAAAGCAGGGATCTTCAATATGGGAAGCAGCACATCAAACCTTAGTAACAGTGTGTGACAAGTTTCAACTTGTTTGATGCAGTCAGTTGGGTGTGGGCTATGGTTGAGAGAAGGCGTGTTTTAAAGCGTGCTGTAAATCATCCTCCATCATGACAACATTCCATGTTACACATCACTTCTAGTATACAGCAATTTCTGTCAAATAAAAACATTACAGTGTGTCCTCATCCACCTTATTCACTGGATCTGGACCATGTGACTTCTGGCTCTTTCCTAAAGTCAAAATGATTCAGGACATCGAGGCAGCCACGACAGTGCAACTAAAGACACTCACAAAAGAGGACCAGAACTGCTTCAGAAAGTGGCAAGAATAATGTCTGAAGTGTGTCAAAGCAAGGGGGATTAATGGCAATGTGTCTTTTACTGTAATATATATTTTTTTATTGAAACATTCACGGTATTGTTTGATTACTCCTCGTATTGTCTTTTTGCATCTAAGATAACATATCCTTGGAATGTCAGAGTAATCCCTTTTTTGGACCACTCAGGGCACAACCCACTGCACCCATACACGAGACTATAGAACCCCTCATTGTTATCTGGTTCCCTGCATATCATCTCTATGTGCTATAAAATGTTAAGTGTTAACTACCCTGTGCCCACCCATGTAAAAGAATTATGTGTTTCTCCATTTTACTTTTTATTCAGTCCAAGAGATTTTCTGCTTTACTTTCTCCCACCCCCTTAATATACACCTATGGATTTCATGTAACCCTCCGTATGTCTCCCCTTTTGCTTCTAATGTATAAAATAAGCTGCAAAGCTGCCATTCTCCAGGATCATTTTCCTAATCCATGAGATGTTGCTTCCTGGCAATTGTTGTCAGTTTGGCTTAAGTAACTCATTAAACTTCTCTCCAGGTTTGGTTGTTTCTTATATAGACAGTTATTAGCATGGTTGTTTCTTACATAGACAGTTATTAGCACTCCCCATACTTTAATTCAGAATATTCAAGTTTATATGGACTAAAAGTTTGAAGTTCCATCAATAGCAAAACTCACACTAGATTACTAGGGATGAGAGGGAAAAGGGACAGATAACACACAGACTTTGATGTACAGTAGAGACTCTGGCACACTTCCCTGAGAGCAAGCCGGGAGATGCAGTGAGGTTGGGCAGAATAGGAAGGGTAAATGACTGGCCTAGGAGCCTCTGAGAACAGAGGGGCCCTGCAGGGCAGAGGGACAGAGGCTGCTACACAACTTTGGGAAGGAGAAATTTCTGCTCAGGGCTCCCTCCTGTTTACACACACTTTCCATGACAAACATGCTCTGAGGCCCCTTCACGAAAGAACTGCCTTTCTAAATGTATTTCCACTAATGCTTTGTTGGTTTTACTTTTCTAAACACGTCCCTTAGGAAAATCTTGAGATCTGTTAAATAATCAGAAAGGACTCCTGGAGCTCCAAGTGCTAGGAGGAACTGCGAAAGTGCGAGATGCTGGCAAGTGTGGAGGCATTGAATGGGCACAGTGACAGTTATGTGCAGGGGAAGGAGCACTAGCTGGGGTTTGGGGCCTGATTACAACCCCTTCCACCAGGACCTGTCTATGGGGCCTGCCCTCTCCCAGATGCTTAGTCTTCTCATCCCAAAAGTGAGATTGTTGAACCGTGTGATCTTCTGAGTCTTCTAATTTTCATGGTAATGTTTTGAGTCCAAGATCATAGTTTATTTCCCATTGCTTCTTTTTTTCTCCTATGTGAATGGTTTCAAAGTAAATTCATCATGAAAATTTACAATTTGATCATACACAACTGTGGCATGTATGTATGGTGGTGTGTGTGTGTGTGTGTGTGTGTGTGTGCGCACATGCGCACGTGCGTGTGTGTGTGCAAATATATACTATGTGATTAGAATACAAGTTTTTTTTTTGGTAGATAATATTAATGTATATTGTAGCTATAGTGATACAATAATAATAGCTATTCTTTTTTTGATTTTTTAATTTTTTTTATACTTTACTTTTTATTTATTTATTTTATTAGTTTCAGGTGTACAACACAATGCAATAGTTATACTCTTTACTCCCCAAAGTGAAAACCCCCCTCCCCCAGCTCGCCACCCCACTCCCCCCCCATATCATACATATCTGTCACAACTCCCCTGACTCCCCTCCACGGTATACTCCACATCCTGTGACCATCCACATATTCAGTTACAGTTGGCATACAATACTATACAACATCAGTTTCAGGTGTACAGTGCAGTGATCAAGCCTCTACTCCATCCATGAAGTGGTCTCCCTAACAAGACATGTGACTATCTGACACGCCACAAAATTTTTACAACATTATTATATTCCCTGAACTGTGTTTCATATCCCTGTGGCAATATTGTAGTTGTCTATTTATGCTGTCTAATCCCTTCCCTTTGTCCCTTATCCCCACCCCCTTCCCAATTAGCAACCCTCAGTTTTTCCTCTACATCTACGAGTCTGTTTACTTTGATCGTTCACTCAGCTCTTCAGACTCCACACACAAGTGAGATCACATGGTACCTGTCTTTCTCCAACTGACTTATTTCAAACAACATAATAGTCTCTTCACAACATTATCAATTACATTCCCAGAACTGCCCCCAAATCTCTGCAGCAACATTGTAGTCCCACCTACACTGTCCAAAACCTTCCCCCTCTCCCTCTTCCTCACTCCCTCCCAGCCAGCAACCATCAGTTTTTCCTGCTTGATATGACTTCAATCTTCTTAAATTTACTGAGACTTGTTTTGTGGTCTAACATGGTCTATCTTGGAAAATGTCCCATGTGTACTTGAGAAGAATGTATATTCTGTTTTTTCAGGGTGAAATGCTCTAAAAATATCAACGAAGTCCAGCTGGTCTAAAGTATCATTTAAGGCCCCTCTTTCTGTGTTGATTTTCTGTCTAAAGGGTCTGTCCATTGGTGACAATGGTGTTGAAGTCCCCTACTATGATAGTGTTACTGTTGATCTCTGTCTTTATGTCTGTTAAAATCTGTTATATGTAATTAGGAGTTCCTATGTTGGATGCATAGACGTTTATTAGGGTTCTAGTGCCCTTCTTTGACTTTTATTGTAGTCATTTTAAAGTCTATTTTGTCCAAAATAAGTACTGGTACTCCAGCTTTTTTTTCTCATTTCCATTTGCATGAAATATCTTATTCCATCTGTAAACAGCATATACATGTGTCCTATTTTCTTATCCACTCAGCCACTCTCTGTCTTTTGATTTCAGCATTTAACCCATTCACATTTAAAATGATTATTGATAGGTGCATATGTATTGCCATTTTGTTATTTGTATTCCTGGACTCCCTGGGTTAGCTTGTTTACCCCTTTCTTTTGTTTAAAAAAGCGCTTTTAATATTTCTTGCAATGCTGGCTTGGTGGTAATGAATTCCTTAAGCTTATTCTTTTCTGGGAAGCTCTTTATTTCTCCTTCAATTTTAAGTGATAGCCTTGCTGGGTAGGGCAATCTTGGTTGTAGGCCTTTATTTTGTGTCACTTTGAGTATCTCCTGCCACTCCCTTCTGGCCTGCAGAGTTTCTGTAGACAAGTCAGCTGTTAGTCTAACAGGAGTTCCTTTGTATGTAACCTGCTGTCTTTCTCTTGCAGCCTCTAGGATTCTGTCTCTGTCTTGAACCTTTGCCATTTTAACTATGATGTGTCTTGGCGTGGACCTGTTTGGGTTCAGCTTGTTTGGAACCCTCTGCATTTCCTGGGCATGTATGTTGATTTCCTTCACCAGGGTAGGGAAGTTTTCAGTCATTATTTTTTCAAATACATTCTCGACCCCTTACTTCTTCTCTTCTCCTTCTGGTATCCCTATGATTCGAAGGTGGTTGCGCTTCACCTTGTCCCATAGTGCTCTTAAACTATTTTCATTGTTTTTTATTCTTTGGTCTTTTTGCTGTGCCAACTGGGTGAGTTCTGCTATTTTATCTTCCAAATCGCTGATCCGCTCCTCTGCTTCATCTACTCTACTGGTGATTCCTTCGAGTGTGTTCTTCATTTCAGTTATTGTATTCTTTAGTTCTAACAGGTTGTTTTTTATGGTTTCTCTATCCTTCTTTATGTCCTCACTAAGTTCCTTAAACATTTTTTTTTTTTTTGAGAGCAGTGTCACTGGCCCTCCTATGTGGGACCCGAACCGGGGCCACTGGCTTCCTAAGCCAGCGCTTAACCACCGCGCCACTCAGCCGGTCCTCCTTAAACATTCTTATCATCAGTGTTCTAAACTGTGTCTCTAAAAGGTTGGCTCCCTCTGTTTCATTTAGTTCCATTTCTAGAGGATTCTTCTGATCTTTTACTTGTGACATGTTTCTTTGTTTCCCCATTCTGGCTGTTGCTCTGGGATTGCTTTGATGTATTAGATAGATCACCAGGAGAGCCCTGGCTGGATCACGCAGGCACACAGCTCACGGCCCAACACTCCCAGGAAAACTGCCAGTCTCAGCCTGTCCCAATCAGCTGCTTGCAGATCAGGTCGAGCAGCCCGACAACCAATCACCAGCCTGGCAACTCTGCAAGCACAGTGCGGAGAGCGGGGACCCGAGGCGGCTTGCGCACTCCCGCATCTCAGTGAGCAGCCTGTTGGAGCCGGAGCACGCCCACCAGGCGTTTCCCTGGCAATGCAGCACAAGCCGTGAGGAGGGTGGGGATCCGAGGTGGCTCGCGCACTCCTGGGTCTCAGTGAGCAGCCTGTTGGAGTCAGAGGGCACTCACCCAGCGTTTCCCTGGCAATGCAGTATAAGCCGGGCAGAGGGTGGGGATTCAAGGCCGCAGGCGCGCGCACATGTACACATGCACTTCTGCTCCAATTCCACCAGACCAATGAGGTCTCCGACCTGATCTCCCGTGGGAGGGCCCAAGCCTGACAAAATGGCGCCCTCCCTACACCACTCTCGTGCAGGCTCCACACCACGGGAACAATAGTCCACAAAACCTCCAGCCTTTGCACCAAAGGTGCTCAGCTCAGTCCGTCCCCGCAGGCTCCCGGCTCACACAGCCACTCCCTCCATCAGGAACCAGGTAAGTGCTCACCGGCGAGCAAGCCCAGGCACCGGCCCCACTGATTCTCCAGCCGCTCTTAGCCTCACCGAGCCGAGCAGAGTTCTCACTAATTTACTGCCGGCTATATTATAACTCCTCTTCCCAGCAAAGGATCTCTGGGCTGGTGAGCTTGGTGTGAGGCTGGAGGGTCTCTCCCCCAACCAGACAAGCTTCCCACGGCTGGGGCTTCCCCCACGGGGCTTGTCCCCTCTCGTCTCCGCCCGTCCTACCAGACCCGATGTGGCCTCCTCTTTAAGTTCTTCGTGTAGTGGTTCTGTTCCTTCATTGTTCTGGGGACCTCCAGGGTTGAATGCTGTATAATTTGTTTGTAATTTTGGTGTGATCCTGGGAGGCAGTTAGCACAGCGTGTGTCTATTGCACCATTTTACCGGAAGAATCAGAATACAAGTTTTTTAAAATGTATCCATGACTATTGAGAATGCTAGATTGTCCAGGACACATAGATAATCACCTTTTCCATCATCTTTATTTTATAAGGAGTGAGACTAAAGGTCTTTTACAATTGAATGAAATAATTAATTATTATGTGTAGTCTTCAAGTATTTTTTAAATGGACATAGCAGAGTTTTGTAACAGAGAAATCTATAAATACTTTCTGTGACTGAAATTCATGAAGAATATAAGAATGGAATTTATTTTACAATTATAATAAAAATAATTTTACAGTTTATAAAAGAAGGGCAAGTTTTGCCTAGTTGTAAACTCCACCCATTGCCTATAGTTTCACCATTGCCTCTTAAATTCCCTGGCTTAGGTCATATTGTGCACAGAAAGGGAGTTGTTATCTAAATGTTAGCTGTCTAAATGTTTAGGTAGCTCCTAGAATGTAAATTGGAAATATTTGGTATGGGTGTTCACTGAAAAATAAATTTATTTGCTCTTTAATCACACTGGTTCAGTTCACCATAGATATCCTCAGGGCAACTCAGCACTTTGCATACATACTATATTCTGTTAGATTTCTGTATGTTTAATGATTTGCATGCTTATTTTAGAAAGTAGAAAGATGAAAGAATGGAAACAGTGCTTCCTTTGTTACTGAGTGGAGTTAATAATTTTCTGTATGATATTATGGTGCCACATAGGAAGGCACCACTCCCACAAAATGTACTTTCCTGTCACTCCTTTGAAATAATGCACTGACCTTTGCACAACTTGTGTAAATGATGGTAAACACTTTCCTGAGACAGGTTTTAATTAAAAAGAAGAAGCATAAAATGGGATTCTTTTCAGAGATGTGATAGTCAAGGTTTTCTCAAAGTAAATGTGATGCTGGGTACTCAATTTCATTTTCCTTGGGCTAATTTAAGGTCTCTCCCCTCCCCGCCCCCAGAATCCCATCTGAAATATAAAATCTTTCTCTGTTTCCAGCTTTGTGTTGACCATGGAAGTGGGCTATTTGTTATTTATCCTAGGCTTCCATCACTTGTTGCCCAGCTTTGACCATTTTCTTTGGTCTTAAGACCATCTCCAGCTCGAGACAGCTTGGGTCAGGCACAGCTCTCTGGCTTCTCTTCTTTATTTTATCCTCCACACCCCATAACTTTATATGTCTAAGAGTTTGGCCATCCTTTGTCCCTCGTTCTTGACCATTTGGGATAAAAACTTTCACATTTTTCTAGTGCTCACTTACTTTGCTTTTCTTGTTCGCTTTCTCTTATGCTGAAGTTCTACTCTTATTTAATCCTCTCTTTTCATGAATTTTGTCTCTGGGAGGTCAGGCTATTTAACTCTGTCTTTTCTTTTGTTAAATCATGTGTTTCTTTTGCCTTATTAGTATAGGTGAGTACATTATTATATGGTAGGTGTTTATGTGAATGGTCATGTAATTTAATCTTAAACTTCTACCCAGGATTTGATCACATTTTAATGAAGTATAGCACAGTGCCATAGATCTATAGATAGTGTGCAAAAGGTTGGGGTTGGAGAATGGGTGGCAATGTTTTAAGCATTCTTGATCAGGAGATTCAAATGTCTGAAATCTAGTAAGGAATCCTGACCACTTTCCCATTGCTCTCAGATCTCTGTGCGGAAGGTCAATGTGCTTCCTGCCATCTTCTTCTGGTAGTCCTTGTCAAATTCTTCATTCTGAGCCACAGTAAAATAGTTCTTCCAGTCTCCAGGCATCCCTGAAACAAGGCAATACTTGGTGATTGTTAGAGGAGTACAGGGGAAGTGCGCATGCACCCTTAGAACCAGTACAAGAATGGGGAAGAAAAGGAAGTTTGTCTTTCAAAAACTGTACAGTACTGTCACTGACAAGACTAAGTAATGGCACAAGAAACATTTCGGGAAAATCTGAGCAGATTATGGAGACCACAGATTCTAATTTGGTATCTTAGTGTATAAATCTTATATACCTTTCCTCATAAAAGGGGAGATAGAGTGGTCCATGATGCTTGTAGGTAAAGTGGTGTAGTTGGCCATTGGGTTTTGCTTCATTACATCAAAAGATGTGTGATAGTTAATTTTATTTAGAACTTCCTCTGATATGTCTTTCTCCAGGAACTTCAATATCTTCTGAATTTCCCGCTTTGGGTCCTATATACAGAATAGTTAAGCAAAATAAATAATTTTAGGTTTTCCATTATGGATGACCCTGTGTTTGTACAAATAGTGTGTGGGGAGGGATGAGTTAAGGGATTCAAATACATTCAACAAATATTCCTCAAGTGATGATTATGTGTAAGGCACTGTACTGTCCCAGGTGCTGCCACAACACAAAGATGAGGGCTGTCCCAGTCCTTAGGAGGCTTATCTTGCAATAGGGGAATGAAATGTAAATGCAACTAACTGCAATATCTGGTCCAGAAAACATGCTGCCACATACAGAGAGAGAACCATGAGATTTAATGGAAGGAGTTATTTTACCTCCTGGCAGAGAATCAGGAAAGGTTGCATAAAGAAGAGAAATTTTGTTAGTGAAGCACAATGTGACTAACTCTAGTTTTGAACTATAAGAGATGGCAAAAGAGTTTCATGAGTTTAACAGGAGGTTAGTAAGAGGATGAATAAAAGTGACCTCAAGTTGACCCAAAAATGTGAATCCTTGTGCCTTGGTTCTTTCTGATCAAAAGATGCAGAAAAAGGAGCTATAACTTTTGATTAGATTTCAGAGGACTTCTTAGCATTGGCATAGGAAAGGTTTTGTAATTCTAGGACGCTAATCCACTAGGTCATGAGAGCGAATTTGTGATGCCATTCATGCACAATGACTTGAAATGGAGAAATCAGTTCTCTGTCCCAATATGTGGAACTTATCTTGCCAATGTTTACATGGATTAAACTTCAGTTTGTGATGTCTCTTTGGAGGATGGAAGAGGGGGAAGGATACTAAACTTATTGAACACAACTAGACACTTTACAAATATGTCTCATAAGTCCTTACAATAATTTCGTGAGATATTAAATAAGATTATGTCCATTTTATAGGTGAAGAAACATGGTTCATGAGTGTCAGGATTAATTCGACTATAAAGGCATGTGATATTTCCTGAGGAGGAAAGATGTTCTGGAAATTGTGAACTGAAGCAAAGAAAATTTAGAAGATTAAAAATATAGTTAGAGCTTTTGAGGATAAAACTGAGTTGGAAAGAGTGTCATGGAGAGAGTGGATTTGCACTGAAGCTCTTCTGTGGGTAAGCCCACATGCCAGGGTTTCAGCTGTGGTTTGTTTCATTGGAGAATGTGGAGAATCCAATGGAGACTGCAATGCCCCTCACCTCTTTCATGTCCTCATAGAAAAGGTAGAGAATGCCGTGCTGGTCTTTTGCATCCCACCATCCCTTTACATGGTCGTACCAGGAGCCCCACAACACTGAGGGGAAGGAGAGAGATGGAACATCAATATCAACTTGAAACTTAAAAATGAGCACGACTGTCTCAATATAGTCTGGGGATATAGTCAATGAAATTGTAATAGATATGTATGATATCAGGGGTGGGGGATAGGGGAGGGGGGAAGGGGTAGTCACTTTGTAGGGGTGAAAAAGATAACTATTTCCTAGTTTTGTACATTTGTAACTATTAATAATAATAAATAATAATAATAAAATAAAATAAAGAGCACATTTAATAAATGCAACCAGAAGACAAAGACCCAAGGCAGAATTCTGATTTGCAGAAGACAGGATTTTTTTTTTTTAATATTTAGCAAGATAATAACAACTATTTAGGATTCCTTGGCTTATATTTCTAGCCTTGAACTTACAACCGCATGAGATACTGTCTTGTGGCTAGGGATCATTGTCTTTATTTCGCTTGTATGACTGCATGGTGCCTACAAAATACATGTTTTGTAATAAAAATTGGTTTTTAGCAGGGTGGTTTTGAAAAGAAGCCTTTCATTCTGAAAAATCTATAATTACCAGATATTTGGACACCTTTACTCTCTTTGGTGGAAAAAAGGGGGAAGACAGATACACTGGGTGTCTTCTGTTGGTCTTGCCAAAGTTATTCTCCACCCCGCCTCCACCCTTCAAGGTTGACCTCTATGGACTATGTTTACAGGCTCCTTTGTGTTCAGGCTTCCACCTGGACTTTGCCAGCAAGAGGCACTAGAAGGCTTTTGGAGGCAGGAAGAGAGTGAGGATGGCATGTTTATTTCCTTGATGCCCTCCCTGTTGGTTCACTATGGTTGACAGTTTCCCCTACAAAAGGCCTCAGCTCCTACTGAAGGGCCCTCTCCTTTCTCCAGTGGGCAATGCTTCCCTGCTGGTGTTCTCCCCAGAACATTATACTATCACCTGTTGGTTTCATTAAACCTGCCCAGAGGATTCTAAATAGTCTCTTAGCTAACCTGTCTCCAAATGACCCGGTTTGAGTGTATCCTCTACATCGTCCCAGAGCCTTGAAGAAAATAATAATTCAATAAAAATCCTTACCTTCTGGTGTCAGTAGGTGAATGAATAAGGAAATATGAATCCACTATTTTCTTTTACTCACCTTTTCCATCTTTGAATGTCTCAACATATTCCTCCCAGGTACCAGGGTCAGGCATCATTTTATTCATTCTTGAGAAATGGTAGTAGGACACCAGACAGTCCTTGGCATTTCGAGCCACATAGATAATCTGAAATCAGCCAGCAAGGGGATTGAGACACAAGGAAAAACAAGACAGAAACATATAATTGTTCAGTGCAGAGCACCATGTTATTTGAAAGTTTCTAAGGAGAATTATCGCCTACCCCATTTGAGTCATTGAACGTGCATATGTTTTAGGACATACCCAGATATGTCTTCCCATCTCAAGAGCCTCAATTTAGTCACATCTGCAAAGTCCACTTTACCATACAAGTAGCATTCATAGGTTTTAGTGATTAGGGTGTGGATATCTTTGGTGGCACATTATTTAGCTTATCACACCATCATAAAATGAAAAGCTTGTACTGAGCTCATGAAAGTCATTTCCTCCTTCAGTAGTCCACAATCAGCAGATAAAGGAGGTGCTTCCATTGAGATTTTTTAATTTTTAGGAGGCCTGACTTTATAAAAAAATTAGTATAATGATTAACCAAGTGTTAGTGTGTCTTCTGACAATGAGTCTACAATATCATTTGGAAATAATATTGGGTTCTGTGGGAATCAACCAAGAAATCACATATCAAGGTGACCTGGGTATAATCTTAGGGAAACAAATAAGGAAGGGGATAGCATTTTGATATATGGAAACATATTCAATTCTGTTGCACCTTGTTTGAAGATAGGAGATGGACAAGATGATGCTCTGGTGGGTCATAGGAACCAGAAAGCAATCATTCTCTTTGCATTTCTGAGCACTGCACTGAGGAGGGAGTGTCTTGGCTAAACAGACTTGACCATTATGATTTCCATAGTAAGGGTTCAGTCCAGAAAGTGAGAGTCTGCAGTTGGGTTTCCAAACTAGCTGACCCACAGGGTGATGTGCTGGTCCAGCTGATACAAACATTTGATTCTGCTGGGTGGCTACAGTTTTCACTGTAAATTTATAAGTTGATATTTGGTTTATATCCAATATATCATTGATTTCAACACTCACTGATGAAGCAGATATCAAAAAGAAACACTAGTACATCCATTGTACATTGCATTTATACTATCTGAATTTGGAAGTGTCAAAATAAAATTTAAAAAATTTTAATGGAGGCTACAGAGGTATAACAGCTCCTGAGAACTTGCTCCATGAGATATGTTCTCTCTAAAGGTGCACCAGTTTCTAAACACTGCATCATGGTCTTATGACTCTCCATATTCCTTTGTTTCTTGCTCCATTTTCTCTTCATAGGTTTTTCCTAAATAAATCTCTTTCATATCTTACTCTGCCTTGGCTTTTGCTTCTTGGAAGATTCAAACTTTGTCAGGAAATATGTGATTTGTTCCATTGCTCATTCTTATTGAATGTGGTTTAGCAACCAATCAGAATGATTTTCTCTGAAAACTTCCTAGTATGTACCAGAAATAATATTTTAAAGAAAGGTGTATCTACATAAAAACCATGCAAATCTTTAGAGAGTTTTGATAAGAGTTTATATGAGCCAAACTGAAGACATATGCTGGGGAGAAACATCTCAAATGCTTCTGAGAAGACAGTTTTTTGTTTGTTTGTTTTTCAGGGCAGTGTCACTGGCCCTCATATGTGGGACCTGAACGGGGGCCGCTGGCTTCCCAAGCCAGCTCTTAACCACTGCGCCACTCGGCCGGCCCTGAGAAGACAGTTTTGAAGCTTCTTTTATGCATTTGAAATTAAGGAGGGAATGGAAGGAAGATTGCATGTGGGGGAAAGCAAGGCAAGAATTATAGGATGGTTAACAAGATTATATGCTATTTTGAGGGTGATTAGAAGGAGGGGTCTGAAAAGAGGCATTTCAAAGGTGTGTTAACCTGGATGCACAGAAACAAAGAACAGGGCAGCTCAAGGCAAAGTTAAGCCTTCTACTGAAGAAGTTATAGGCCTCGGGCATGACTACCTACCATGACCTTCGAGTTAGGAATTTATGTGAGGTTCCTTTCCAGAACCCCCCCCCCCCTTTTTTTTAAAGATTTTATTGGGAAATTAGGAGAAAGGAACAGTTTTGGGGAATCAGGGAAGGGGAACAGACAAGTTGCTGTCCTTTTGTTCTTCAGTCTAGTTGTGGAGATTGTCGTTTCACTGGCCCATGTTGGTATTATCATTGTGCTTTTCCCGGGTGAGGCAGTTGCTCACTGGCCATTGGACGGCCACTCATGGTGGCTCACGGCAGCTCACGAAAGTGCACGCCAGCTGCTCACCAGCCCCACTGAAGCCTACTAGTTGCCAGGGACTCACCATAGCCCAGCTCCAGGTAGAGCTATTGTTCACCATGTTATCTGTAGAGGGCACAGCATCACTGGCCCTCTATGTGGGATTCGAACCGGGGCCCTGCTGCTCAAAGCTGGCATCCCAAGCCAACACTTAATCAACACGCCACTTAGCCGGCCCTAAAATCCCCTTTTTTTATCCACAGGTGGATCCAGAATGGAGCATGTGGGGGTGTGGGAGCATCATCTGCCCTATACCTCCACGGGTTATTTACCTTTTAATACCTGTGATTCTCTCCACTTAGAGATATGCTTTGGTCATATTGATTAAAACTGGGTTGAAGAGTCAGCTCTTCTTACCTTTGAATTTTCTTTCCAGAAGGAAGGTGGTAGCAATTGAACAGGCAGATGAGTCTTCAGAGTTCTAGGAGAAGGCATTTTGTTGGCCAGATCCAGACCTGGGAAATAAGACCACACCATTCAGCTGAACATTTCTCATCAGCTACATGGATTCAGTACTATTGTTTTGTTAAACATCTGGAATAGGGCTTACCAAACAGTTGGTTCTACCTAAAATTATAGTTTTACATGTCTGTGTTTCTCTCCTGATGATGTCTTTACTATCCATTCTGGTAGAAGAAGCACTAATGAGATATTTAAAAGTACTGAGACATTACTTTCCTTATTTTCTGGGTATTGGTGTGTGCCTTTGTGGGCAAATAAAGATGCTCTGGGAGGTTTGAGGTTGGTGGTAACTATGACTCTAACAAGCATTTGGATATTTAGTCCTTTGGGGTTTCTACTATTGCATTTGGGAGTAGAGGAAAGGCAGCCAGAGAAGAGCTGCCTCCTCTTAAAGGAGGAAGGTTACTGGGCCAGCTCTACAGCCCCAGAAGAGCTGTTTAAAGAGCTTTAGTTTCTCTTTCAACCTTTACTTTCAAGGCCAAGAACCACAGTAGTCACCAGTCATGTGCCAGTACTGTATTCTGTGCTGCAGTATATTTTCAGATGAAAAATTGAGCCTGAACAAAATTATAATACAGCACTCCAAACTTAATTAAATATCCTGAAAGAAATATTTGTGAATATTAAAAATATAACTCAGAAATACAAAAATTAAGAGCAGAAATAGACAAAAAAGGGGAGTAATGAAAAAGTAATTTGAGCTCAAGAAATAGAAAAACAAAGACAAAGTAACATAGTAAATAAATATTAAATCACAAGGTTCACAATGGAAATAGATTTAAATAAAATTCTACCAAAAGACATCAAAGAAAAGCAAGAAAACAACCAAGAGGATGACAATAAGTTAAAGAAAGAAGTACAAAGTTTTAGAGAGAAAGTGACAGACACAGAAGACAGGTAAAGGTCCAACACTGGTATCAATTGGAGTTCCTGAAAAGAAAATTAAGATGTAGAATTGAATTAATATTGAAACCTAAACTAGAACAAACTTTCTGGAAAAAAAAATAAAAGGAGACTTGAATTTATATCTGTTGAGAGTTTAGCTAAAGTAATCCATAATATTGCTGCCTCGGCATGCATTCTGTGTGGTCAAGCAGCCTGCAGGGACCTTAAACGGACATCAGCCCTCCCTTGAGCACATGCCCGACATAGCAGTAGTCCAGAGTCTCAGGTAAATGTAAGTTCCTGATATGACTCCCCAAGGACCCTTGTGGTAAGCAGTTCCTCCTGTCTCAGAATTTAATTCCAGTCAGCTACCCCTGCCCTTCATGGATCTCCATCTAGGAAGGCCACCCTACCCTGGCCATGGACTGGCCTCTGCCGCCCCCCTAAGTGTACCAGTGCCTCAGATGTCATCACCCCAGCCCAAGAGCTTGTCATTGGAGATGATCACACCTCAGATGGTGACACTAAAACTCAAGAGAGGACTGGCTGAATGGCTCAGTTGGTTAAGTTTGCACACTCTGAGCAACGGGGTTGCTGGTTCGATTCCCACATGGCCCAATGAGCTGCGCCCGAGCTAAGCTGCCGCTGAGCTACCAACAGGTGGCAGGATGGCTCAGCTGGTGAGAGCACATGCTCCTAACAACAAGGTTGCCTGTTCAACTGCTGCATGGGATGGTGGGCTATGCCTGCTCGCAACTACAATTGAATAGGGCACCATGAGCTGAACAGCTGCGAGCTGCCAACAGGCAGCCAGAGGGTGACTGGAGTTGGAGCTGAGTTAGCTATGTCCTCCATAACTAAGACTGAAGGACAACAACTTGGCTGTTGCCCTTCCCCAATTCCCCAATAAAATCTTAAAAACAACAACAACAAAAAAAACAAAAACAAAAACAAAAAACCTTGGGCCGGCCGAGTGGCGCGGTGGTTGAGCGCTGACTTGGGAAGCCAGCGGCCCTGGTTTGGGTCCCATATATGAGGGCCAGTGACACTGCCCTCAAAAAACAGAAAAACAAAAAAACAAAAAAAAAAAAACCTTAAGAGAACGGTGAGGGAGACAATGCACCTCAACTTCACTCACACCTCAACCTTGATCACCTCTGCAATGGGAGGGAAATGACTGTGGTAACTGTTAACCTAGAGGCTGGGCTGCAAAAATTGATCGACCCTCAGGACCCTGTTGACTGCTGTTTTTCTGAAATAGCTGCTTGCCTCATGAATCTTGCCTCTTTTAAAAATTTGAGAAGCCATGGGTAAGTGTGTTGAGTGCCTGGCAACACTAGATATCCTTTTATCTTTATGGCAAACCAAACAATGTATTCTAAACCACACCAGCCACAATAAGGGACTGCCTCACAACATCCTGTGATTGACCAGCTTAGACTATACTCTGAGTCTGATGGAGCAAAGGCATGACTCACCAGCACAAATGGTGATTTGTGGGATTAGATTTCCTATTGGCTAAATTAGGTGGAGTCTGTTCTTTACAGAACACATCTTGCTGCACGCACATTAACAACTCAAGACAGGTACAGGCCAACTTCAGGATGTCTGAAAGTGTACAGGTCATGTATAATATAACTAAAATATTTTAACAAATTTCTATACTCCCTGAAGTCCCTGGTTTGCTCTCATGGCTCTCACCATCCACCTTAGTGCAATGGCTGAGAAATGGATTTCTAATAAGAGCAAGTCTATTCATCATGGGCTTCATCATTGTTGCTATACTTAAATATGCTTTCCATTGGTGCAGAAAACAATACCCATGTCCTTTAACATATCTGCTACACAACTGATTGCTCTTTCTGAGGCCAAGGACAGATTGTTGAGAGTTTAGCTAAATTACTCCTAACATTGCTGCCTTGGAATCTATACCGTGTGGTCAAGTGGCCTGCAAGAACCTTAAACTGACACCAGCCAGACCTCAGCCTTAGATAGCAGCCCAAAGAGTCATAAGGAAATGTAAGTCCTTGATATGACCCCCCAAGGGCCCTTATGATGAGCAGTCTTTCCTGCCTCCCAGGTCCTCCCCCTTGAGCACTTCTTTGATAAGACCCACTCAAAGCATACCCAACCTGGTTGCTTTTGGTCTGAATTGACAAACATGGCCTTATCCTGGGAGCCCCAAAGCACAGACCCTAATAAAGGTATGTGCCTCAGGCCCTGCCATATTCTCTGACTGACGTTGCCTTGACTTTCCCGCATGGTGTTCTTGACCTTCAAGGTGTTCTGTGTACTTCCTTCAGAACCTGTGACTTATGAATTTCTCTATTTCAATTCCCTTGAGATTTCTGTTGAACCCTATGTGTCTCACCATCCCAAACCACGTGGCTCTACTTAACAAATGTTAATTTAATAAAATCACAAGAACATCTTAACCATGGGGTATCAGGACAAGTTGATTCATAATAATTAACTCTGAAAAATATCACAGTAAAATTATTATATTTTAAAACAAAGAAAAAAATCCTTAGCACCTCCAAGCAAAAGAAGAAATAATTCATAAAGTCAAGAGAATGAAACTGGCATCAGACTTCTGGAAAAATAGTATACAAAGCAAGGAAATAGTGGAGCAGTATTTCTAAGAAAATTAAGGGTAGAAAATGTGAATTAACAATATTATATCCAGGTAAGCTGTGCTTCAAGTATCAAGGCTATAGAAAGAAGTTTTAAATGTGTAAGAACCCAGAGAATACGCGTGTATCTACCTGAGCAATTTTCTAGGATGAGCTTGGTTCAACCAAGAGATGACTCGGAAAACTTTATCAAATGGACTGATGGCGAACATTTCACATTAGTTAACACTGGAACTAAAATTTAAAGGGCTGAGGTGATAGATTTAAGAATAATATGTAAACCTATAGGTTCTGAAAAGTATTAAGAATATGAGTTAAAATTTAGAGTAAGATATCGGTAGTTGTATAATTAAGAGAGGGAGTCAAAATATCTAGGAATCAATTCAACTAAAGAAGTAAAAGATCTGTACTCAGAAAATTATGAGACACTGAAGAGAGAAATCAAAGAAGATACAAATAAATGGAAATACATACCATGCTCATGGATAGGAAGAATTAATATAGTTAAAATGTCAATACTTCCTAAAGCAATATATAGATTCAATGCAATTCCAATCAAACTACCAAGGACATTTTGCTCAGAAATAGAACATAGAATCCTAAAATTTATGGAGCCACAAAAGACCCCGAATAGCTACGGCAATGTTGAGAAATAAGAGCAAAGTGGAAGGCATCACACTACCTGACATCAAAACATACTACAAGGCCACAGTAATCAAAACAGTATGGTACTGGCATAAAAACAGACACATAGACCAATGGAATAGAATAGAGAGCCCAGGAATGAACCCATCTATATATGGTAATTTAAACTATGGCAATGGAAGCAAGAATTTACACTGGAGTAAAGATAGTCTATTTAATAAATGGTGCTGGGAAAGTTGGACTGACACATGCAAAAAAATGAAAATGGACCACCTACTTACACCATATATGAGAACAAACTCAAAATGGATTAAACACTTTAATGTAAGACTTGAAACCATAAAACTCCTAGAAGAAAACATAGGGAGTAAGTTTGCAGACATTGCCCTGAGTAATATTTTTACTGGTATATCCCCTCAGGCAATGGAAATAAAAGAAAAAAATGAACATATGGGATTACATCAAACTTAAAAGTTTTTTTCACAGCAAAGGAAAACATCAATAAAACAAAAAGGCAGCCTACTGAATGGGAGAAGATATTTGCCAACGATATATCTGGTATGGGGTTGATATCCAACATTTATAAAACACTCATGCAACTCAACACCAAAAAAACAAACAACCCATTTAAAAATGGGCAGAGGCTATGAAGAGGCGTTTCTCTAAAGAGGACATAAAGATGGCCAACAGGCATATGAAAAAATGTTCAACCTCACTAATCATCAGAGAAATACAAATAAAAACCACAATGAGATGCCACTCCAGTCAGAATGGCTATCATCAACAAATCAACAAACAAGTGCTGGCGAGGGTGTGGAGAAAAGGGAACCCTGGTGCACTGTTGGTGGGATTGCAAATTGGTGCAGCCATTATTGAAATCAGTATGGAGGTATCTCAAAAAACTGGAAATGGAACTGCCGTATGACCCAGCAATTCCACTCTTGGTATCTACCCAGAGGAATCTAAGACGCTAATTCAAAAAAATATATGCATCCCTACGTTTATTGCAGCGCTATTCACAATAGCCAAGACTTGGAAACAACTGAAATGCCCATCGGCAGATGACTGGATTAAGAAACTGTGGTACATTTATACAATGGAGTATTACTGCACTATAAAGAAGAATGAAATTAAAACATTTACTAAAAACGTTGCTGTAAAGTTACATTAATTTTGAAAAATGTGTGAATTGATATATAAAGAATACGCTAAATAAAGAATACACTACAGGGCCGGCCGAGTGGCGCGGTGGTTAAGCGCTGGCTTGGTAAGCCAGCGGCCCCGGTTCAGTCCCACATATGAGGGCCAATGACACTGCTCTCAAAAAAAAAAAAAAAAAGAATACACTACAAATCAAAACCAAATGCATTTAAAATGGTGATCAGAGAAAAATTTATTGCCATAAACAAAGAATGAATGAAAATAAGTGAATTAAATCCCCAGCTCAAAGAGCATTTGACAAAACCCAACATTGAGTTATGATTAAAAACTCTGAGAAAACAAGGAATAGAAGGGAACTGCTTCAGCATAATAAAGAACATCTACAAAAAAAAGCTACAGCTAGCATCATACTTAACGGTAAAACTTGAATGCTTTTCCACTGCAATTAAGTTCAAAACAAGATTGTCTGCTCTCATGATTTCTATTCAACACTGCAATGGAGGTTCCAGCCAATGCAATAATGCAGTAAAGCAAATAATATACATTTGGAATAGAAAGGAATAAGTAAAATTTTCTTTGTTCACAGAAGACACGATTATCTGTGCAGAAAGCCCAATAGAATGTATGAAAAGATACTAGCACCAATAAACTAGGTTGCAGGATACAAGATCAAATACAAAAATCAATTATATTTCAATATGCCAGCAACAAATAAACGTGCCATCTACACTAGCATAAAAGGAAAATATTTATGGTTAATTTTGGCTAAATATGTGCCAGACCTATGTAATGGAAGGTACAAAAAATTTCTAAGGGAGATTAAAGAAGTCCTAAATAACTTGAGAGATGAACCATGTTTTTAGATCAGAAAATATGATTATGTTAAGTTCTTAATTCTTCCTAAATAAATTGATAGGTTCAATGCAATCCCAAGCAAATATAATCATGTTTATTTCTTTTTTGGTAGAAACTAACAACCTGATCCTAAAATGTATATGAATATACAAAGATCCTAAAATAGCTATGGCAACTTTTAAAAAGAAGAAAAATTTTTGGAGGATTTATACTTATTTCAAAACTTTTAAAGCTACAGTAATAAAAAACAAATGTGTGTGGTATTGGTATAAAGATGGACACACAATGGATAGGAATAGAAAACCCAGAATATTCACATACATATATGGTTAACTGATTTTGGTGAAGGGGACAAGGCAATTCAACAGGAGAAGAGATAATTTTTCTACTAATGATGCTGTAATAATTGGTTCAATAAATAATGTTTTTTTAAATTCTTTTATTGTGAAATAAACATTTAAAAAAATTAGTTTCAGGTGTACAACACAGTGCAATAGTTATACTTTTCACCCCTCAAAGTGATACCCCTCCTCCCCCAAGTTGCCACCCCACTCCTCCCCATATCATACATATCTATTACAATTCCCTTTACTCCCTTCCACAGTATAATCCACATCCCGTGACTATCTATATATTCAATTACAGTTGGCATACAATATTATACAACATAAGTTTCAGGTGTTCAGTGCAGTGATCAAGCCTCTACTCCATCCATGAAGTGGTCTCCCTAACAAGACATGTGACCATCTGACACCCCACAAAATATTTACAACATTATTATATTCCCCGAATTGTCTTTTATATCCTTGTGGCAATATTGTAGTTATCTATTTATGCTATCTAATCCCTTCCCCTTCTCCCTCATCCCCACCCTCCTCCCAACTAGGCAGCGCTATTTACAATAGCCAAGACTTGGAAACAACCGAAATGCCCAGCGGTAGATGACTGTATTAAGAAACTCTGGTACATTTATGCAATGGAGTATTACTCCACTATAAAGAAGAATGAAATCGTACCATTTGCAACGATATGGCTGGACCTAGAGACTGTTATGTTAAGTGAAATAAGTTAGTTGGAGAAAGACAAATATCATATGATCTCACTTATATGTGGAATCTGAAAAACTGGATGAATGAGCAAAGTAAGCAGAAACAGACTCATAGATATAGAGGAAAAACTGATGGTTAATAATGAGTTTTTAATAGGTATTATTTTACAAATGAAGAAATGTTAGGTTTTGAGAGGTTGAATAACTTGCTCAAAGTTACCCAGATAAGAATCCAAACCAGCATTTGAGGCTGGGCTGTTTGATTTCTAACATCTATGCCTTTTCACCAGTGGGTTGTCTCCTATTGCAAAAGCTAGAGTTTGCTACTTTTTACGTTACAAAACACATCCTTTCTTCATTGATTGCAAGCTTTTCAAGGGTGCTGTCTATATTTTATATGTTTTAGTATCTTCTGTGTGAAGTATAATCATTTGTTGATAATAATGACACTATATATACTTTAGCTTGATTCTCTGGAAGACAGGTTATAGGTAAATATATATTCAGAAGACAATCATCCATGAGAGGGCAGCACAGTGAGATAGAAATGTGGTTCTTAATCATTGGATGCTAGGGGTCTGCTGTGTTATATACATTCATGGTCACTCTCAAGTTCTCAGTCAACAGTAGGGAATGTGTTGGCTGATGCTACACAATCAAATATTATAGGAGAGAAATTTAGGAATCCTTTTTTCCAATTGAAGTGATTTTGTTGACCTGAACCACCTTCAAACTCCTTCCCAGTTCCCTTCGGAAATATTTTCTAGAAGGCTGATGTAGAAGTAATTCTCTTTTCAGATGGAAACCAACCCAGCATAGTGGTTAAGACCTCATAGGTCCTAGTTGCGCAAACTTACCTGAGTTGAGGGGCGGAGGTAGAGTCCACTCAATGAAAGGATGCCGGTCAAAGATATTGGCCCGCTGGCACTTCTGCACATTTCCATCATTTAGGATCATGTCCACAATCTCCTGTGTCCAGGTTGTACCTAGATGCATTTTATTCTCAATTCCACACTCTCACACATAATTTAATTCTATTTCTTTGGTTATTCATGTATTAAGTAAAATTCACATTTGCTGAATATTTGCAGAATCAGCTCACTTATAATGTCCTCTGAGTTACACCCAAGTGGAAAGAGTCTCTGCATGACACTCAGGGTGGAAAGAGCCTGTGCATGATACCCAAAGTGGATAGAGCCTCTATGTGACACCCAGGCTCGAGAGAGTCTCTGTATGATACCCAGAATGGATAGAGTCCTCCTCTGAGCACCAGTGTCCCCCATGCTCATTGTCAGTGTCTACTTACATATCTGCCTTCTTGTGAGACTGAGAGCTGAACAGAGGTGGAAACTTGTTCTTTTGTTCTCTTTATCCCTAGTACCTAGCATAAGACTTTCCATGTCATAAATGTAGCTTGAGTGAAAGAACATTGAATCAAATAAATGTAGGGAGATACAAAGATGAATTAGCCACTGTCTCTGCCCTAAAAGCTTACAATTTTTTTGGAGAAGATAAGATATAATACAGACTGCTTCTTGCCTACTTAATATCCATTGTTTCCTTCTTTCTCAAGTTAATAGATATTCCATTTTTATTTGGGAATATAGCTACTTGGCTCAGAGGTGATATTTTTCAGTCTTTCTTGCAGTTAGATGTGGCCATGACATTAAATTATGGGAGGTTGTCTTTAAAAGGAAGGAACATGAGCTTATTCCTCAACTGCCTTCCTCCTTGCTGCATTTGGAATATGCATGTGATGACTGGAATCCCAGCAGTCACATTGGACTATACAACCAAAAGATGGTGGAGCAAAAAGTTAGAAGGAACCAAGCTTTCTGATGATTGATGTAGCTACCATTTCAACCCTGGACTATTAACTTCCAGACTATTTTTTTCTTTTGTGTTGCTGTGAGTTTTCTGACACTTGTAGCCAAATTAAATCCTAACTGATATAGAAAAGGGGTATAAATAGACATATGGGTAGGTGTAGAGCTGGCTGTGCTCATTGTCCACCTAATTTCTATTTTCCTCTTTACACCAAAAAGATTTGGTGTCTCTCTGGCTCTTAGCCAAACCTGATGTTCACTGACATGTAATACATATACACGAATAACTAAAAGATAAACAGTCTACAGTAAGAGCCACAAAGGATGCACAAAGGGCTACAGAAGTTCAGCGGAAAAGGGTCAGCTTACTGCAGAAGGGGTCAGAAAGGCTCAGTGGAGATGGTAGATCTAGAGTGAAGAGTTATAAGAGAACTGGAATGTCTACCTGCATTAAGAAGCCAGGACATCCCAGGTGGGAAAACCTCAGGAGCCAGAATGAAGGCAGGCAGATTTCCATGTTGGGAAGTGTCAGTCAGTATGGCTCACAGGGGATTGAGAGGTGGTGGAGAAAATGGAGGAATAAGGCTAGAGAGAGAGTTTGACCATCTCAGAGAGCATGGAGGGCCTGGGGGTTGATTGTATCATTTCCAAGGTGAGATGAAAATAAATTTCTGCTCTGAGGTGTAATTCAAAGTTAAGTTCAGGTCTAGGCAAGAGAAGTGCTAATCAGACAGAAGAGGAGATTCTTGAGAAACTGAAATCTGCCAGCAGGAACTCCCTACTCTAGTTTATTAGGTAAGCCTGGCCAGCAATGCTGACTAGTGAGAACAGAGAGAAGCTGAGGAAGGAATTCTGAGCCAGGAATCCTCCTGTTTATGAAAATCTAGAGTTTCTCTTATAGAGTGAGTCAAATGTTCACCGAGAGACTTTCCCAAACTGGTTACAGCTTAAAGTTCTTGACCTCACTCAGTCATGCTGCTTAAAATTATAAATACAGATAATGTAGAAGGATTACCAGTCATTATATCACTGTCTCCCCTGGTCACAATGGTGTCTGTTCTTCCACCCCTGCACAAGCCTCACCTACTTTTTGTCCTTTCTAACCCTTACTTTTCCCACAAACTCCTCTTTATTTCATAAGATTCTATAAGGGCCCCTCTCCTTTTGCAGATCCTTCCCTTGGTACTTGTGTAGATTTAGACTCAATGGTATTAGCACTTTTACATTGGGGTGAAAGCTGTGGGTTCCACCCCCTTTGTCTCCTCCGCTAAGAGAAGCGCCTCCTGTGCATGGGGTTCCTTTACTCCAGGAGAGCTTAGCGGATGCGAACAAGTGGTGGCTGCATCTGCAAGGGTCACTGAAGGAATGTCTACATTATTTATTAGACCTTGTGCTTTTAAATAGTTTTGTAACTCATTCAGTCCTTTAGGATTTGGGATTCTGGCCATCTCTATCAGGGACCTAAATAAAAAGGAGGCTCTTGGATCTTTGGGGATTGGAGTTCATAAGCCAGTCTGGTTTTCATTTTTCCAGGGACAAGCCCTGGTGAAACCTGCATTTTAAAATCAGGAGGCTCCTCCTGGTACTTACAAACTGGCTTCCTCAGCACCAGTTTCTCAAACCCACCTGCCTTTGCATAGGTTGCAATGAGGAGATCATCAGGATTTGCTTGAAAATTCCAGATTTTGTCCCAATTATCACTTATCGACTTGGTCATGAGGACTCCATTCACTTGTTTGGTTTCTGGTCGTATGTGTTTTTCCCCCAGGTGGAGATGTTCTATTTCTTCTAAGGACATCTTTCTTTGTATGTGGACTTATACGACAGGTGCTTAAAAAAAAAGGCATGCTCGTGTCATTTCTAATTCTTAGAACAGTTATTTATTTATTTATTTATTTATTTAAATTATTCTCTGAGAAAGCTAGGGGAGATGTGGTGGGAATTCATTATTATGTTTCATATTAGTTTAATTAAGAGACACGTCAGACTGTGGGAGTCAGAAGCATTTTAAATAGCTCTGTTTCAGGGTGTGAAAATGATAAAGACATAAACATATTTCTGATAGAGATAAATACCACAGAGGAAAACAAAACTGGGAGGTGTGTGTTAGACAAGGACTCATTTGGATTGGCTCATCAGAGATGGCCTGTCTGAGGCCTGAATGACAAGAAGTGGACTGCCACGTGGGGGACCAGGGCAGAGGACCGTTAACTTCACAGACCCTTGTTAAGTTTGAGCAACAAAAGGCCAGAATGGAATCAGCACTCAGGCTGGTTGTTGAAGCAGGCTGAGGGCTGAGTTGATGAAACGCCCTCTGACCTAGACAGCTACAGAGCTGAGGGGGACTACAGAAGCAGATGAAGCTTAACTGAACTCGTGTTGAGTTCTCTGCTGGCACAATGGCCGTCAAAGGTTTCAGTGTGGCAGCCTGGGGTCAAACTGTAACTCTAAATTCCCTCTGACATCGTAATATTTAATTTAAAGTTTTCCTTAACTGAAAGCCAACTAAAATAATAACCACTCCATTTACCAGGGGTTTTGCTTTCTAAGACTCCTTTTCTTAACCATAAATTTTAAAGCGATCAGTCTGTATGTGCAATTGTGCATTTGACAGAGCTTGACTTTGTGAATTCCCTGCACCTCTATGGATTTTTCCTGACAGTTTTATTACTTCAGCAATAAAATGTAAAAAATGTAGTAAAAAAAATATTTTGTCCATTTTTAAAATTACAGTTTATTGGGGTGACAATTGTTAGTAACATCTTTTTAAAAAGATGTTCTACAGCTAAAAGCTTGTATGGGATACTCAGTTCTTCAAACATATAATTCTCTTCTTGGCTATGCCTAATCTGTATTTGAAAATATTGATGGCTATATTAATTCATAGTAAGGTGCAGTAAATAGATGGATTAGGAAACAAGCTATGTCTCAGGTCCAAGAGGCCCATTCACGTTCCATCAGGGCAGGTAACCTGGACTTGGACCGCTGGGGGTGGGGTCTGCAGGGGGACACTCAGTCCGGAAACCTGAAGTCCTAGAAGGTCTTAATATTCTGTTTGTCCTTTCCATTGGTTCTTTCTAGATGAGGTTTGAAGTTTTGGGTGTGAGTTTGTTTTCTGTTTCATGCTTATAATTTCTAAGGGGGTTCTTTTTTCCTTCTCAGTTTAGGATGATATGTCAAGCTTCCTCATCATCTCCCTGTATAGAGGCCAGTTTTTTCCAGAGCACTTTGAACAGTTCAAGTTTGTAATAGCACTCACTATTCAACTCCAACTCCCCTCATTGCAAAGGCCCAAGGTCTCCTGTCCTGACTTCCACAGGTATGCCGAATTGGGCATTTTATTCACCACACCCAGTGCCAGTCTCTGTGCCTGTGGTTTTCAGTCTTTTGTTTTTCTGGGCACCTTTGAATGTTCTATTCACTCTCAATGCTCAGCTCTACATTTAAAACAATGTTTGTTGTATATGTCTAAAATCACGTGGTGTTTGTACTGGAAGGAATTTCAAGTAATCCAGTCTGTTTTGTTATTAAAACTAGCTGTTCCTTAACCTAATATTTTTGGCTTAAGTAAAGAACCTATTTATTAAGTTGCTTGAGAGAAAGGACCTTCCTGGATACATGTTTTAAGCTTTTTAAAGTTCTTGTACAGTGAGTCAAAAAATATGTTTACCTAAAAATCGAATTATTTCTTAAAGGATAATCTAAACATATTAAAGTTAGTAAAAACAATTTCAATGGCATGGGAAAACAGTGATACTTAAGCCAACTTTGCTCTAGAAATTTATAAACGAACTAGTTTCAGCATCTCAATTATGGGAATCATACTCGATTCATCTCGGTGCCTCCAGGGCTGGTTTGATAACTGGCACAGAATGGGAGCTTGATTTTTGTTATTACTGTTAAATGACTTGAACCTTGCTTATCCACCCATTAAATAGGAAGACAGATATTTTCTTTTTTCTTGAATCACACCTTGCTTCCTGCCCAACCCGAACCCCAACTGCACATAATCATTACTGCTACTTGCAGACACAGCTCCAGCCTATGGATTTCCTTGTGGGGAAAATTGTATTGAGACTTGGGCTGCTCTCCTGTGCACTGTGAGGGTGGGCGTTTAATCCTGGGCTCCCATGAGAATCTCAGGACCTCTGGATCCAGCCTCTACCACAGCCAAATCAGTGGGGGGCATGTCAGAGACAGGACTTGACCAGGAAACTAGCAAGTAAATGTCCCCTGTAGACCTTCCCTAGGTGCCCAGATCACCTGCCCTGATGGAATCTGAATGTATCCTGTTGGGTCAGGGACAGAACTTGCTTCCTCATCCATCTATTTAATGCATCCTCGTGCAATTTTGTTGGGCTCCAAGATTCAGGTGAAGTGCCCAGAAGCCAGCACTGCTGTAGTGACCACTGCAGTGTGGCCTCAAGAAGGCTTCTGGGGGCCAGTCCCCGCACGGTCACTACCAGTGCACACATGGGGGCTGGGCTTTAGCTCTGTAGCCTAGAGGGTGCTGGAAGATCACAGGACAGTTCACTCACTGGATCATGCTGGGCACACAAGTACAGTTTCCACAACCCAAGTTCATGCCTAAGTGCTTCTAGCATCTGAGGGAAGCTTCAGTGACAGGTGGACCTGTTACTGGGGTGAAGGGGAAAGCTTTCAGAAAAACCTCTGAACCTGGTTCATCAGAGATCTGGGTACTTCCAAAAGGCAGTGCCCTGTATCTTTCTCTCTTGTGGTCTTTAAATGTCACAATTACGTGGGCCGAGGTCCCAGGAGGCCTGGGACCCTCCTGTGCATTGCCCTTCCGCTGCCCTGATACAGAGCTTCGCTAGACCTTCTGTGAATCCAGACGCCAGAGCTCAATGTCTGTGGCTGTCCAGCCTTAGTCCTTTCTGAAGAGGATGAGTTAGGAGGTGATTATCATGTTTGCAGCCAAAAATAAGGCAAAGAAAGCCTTTGCTCAGCTCTGGTTGCCAGCCCAGGCCCCCAACTCTACTAGCTGCTTGCCTGAGCCCCGCATCTGCTGTCAGTTTGCAGCAGCTCTCTTCCAAATGACTTCCAGGGAATAGGCAGGGAAACCTGCTCACTAGTGACACCCTCAGCAGAGAACCTGGGACCAGGCTGTCCTTGGTTGGTTTGGTCTTGTTTTAGGGCAGTCTCAGTTGTCTGACACATACACAGAGATTAGGAGCCTTAATCCATGGCTGGAGGCTGGTATGTCTCCCATCTGCAGAGAGGGGAAAGACCTGGGAATAGTTCACTCAGGGGAAATTTAAGTTAACTCTGAGGAAAGAGTTACCCTTTCATCCAGTAAAGCCACCTGTGACCAATGGATGGAGTCTTGGGGAATATTTGGGATTGGGACAGAAAAATATATTTTTCTCCTTCATATCTTTGCAAAACAATGTTTTTCCCTTATGAGTTGGAGAAAGTGAGCAACTCTTTCCCCTTCTTCTCAAACTTGATCCCTGTTATCCTTGAAGGAAGCTAATCTGGTGATTCTATATAAGAACTTTCAGGCAGTACTCACAGGATTCAGACGAATGTTTTTTTCCAAGATCTTGATCTCAGCTTTCTGTGTGTTGACACGTGCTTTCTTTAGATTCTTCTTCCAGGCTGCTTCCTGAGTTCCGAACCCCAGCCAGTGCCACATATGAGGAGGGCCAATGGAGCAGCACTCACATTAATCCTGCTCCCTTGATATAAGATCTGTGTAAGGCAAATCAGGGATGGGGCTATCCCTAAGTGCTTAACAATTGGGGAGGCACAGGAAGTGACCAATGACAGCCCTGATCGTCATCTCTAGCAGCTCTCCCTATCAGCACAGACAGACCTTGGATTTCAAACTGTTTTGTCCCATAGCTGCCTATTGCCAGGCACTGGCTAACCATTTTGGAATTACAAGTTTGGAATTACAAGGAATAGTAATTATGTGGCACGTGCAGCATCACTTCTTCTCCTGTACTCATAGTGGTACATCAATAATTGATCAGGAAACTCTACCGATGAACCAAGATAAGTCCTCAGAATCCTTCTTAACAGAGTTTTCCAGAGTCACTTCCAAATGATAAAAGTTTGCTAAAGCACAAAACCTGTTTGCCATCCCTGGTTTGTAGTGTACATAATGCCCTGATATAATAAAAATCAAAGGTTATTATTTGTTTATTTCGGATTCCATTTATTGGTAATTGTTAACACAGCATTTTAATTTTGTTTGGCTTGTTTCATTGAACTACATGGGTGCCTCACACAATTCTGTTATCATAAAATGTCCTTGTGGACACACTGCACTTTTGCTAAATCTATTTGATTTTATATATATCATAGTGGTGGCTACCTTTATCCTAATGCGGTTTTTGTATATATTTTTTCCACTTGCAGTTTTAACTGCATTTCATTTTTTTTATTATTATAGCTGCAAGTCTTACATGGTAACTTTTGCCTATGGCAATTACCATGCGAGAAACCTGTAGACCTTCAAATGAATCAAGCCAAACAATAAACATCTAACACTTATTAAAGGCTTATACATGTTGGGTCCAATTTCTAAGTGCTTTACTTGTATTACTATAATTTTAAAATCTTTACCACAGTCTTGCCAGATTGGTACTATCATTTTTCTCATATTACAGAGAAGGAATCTAAGTCCTACAGAGCTTATATAACCCACCAGAATCACACCATTAGTAAGGGATTTGAACCCAGTCAGCTGAGGTTCAAAGCTTTTTAGCCACTAATTATTCTTCCCACAATGAAAAGAGATGCTTCAACTGTAAAGGTGAATTTCACAGCTCAGGATGCTCACTTTGAATATACAGAATCAGATCTATTAGATCTATTAGATGCTTCATATTTTGAAGCAATAACTTTAGGCTTTGAAATCAGATTCGATTATGAAATTAGATTAACAAGCTTAATTGTCTAAATAAACTACAATATTTTATATGTTAAATTGATCATCTTAAAAGCCTAACAAGTTATATAGATGCATATTACCACCTTTAAGAAATGCTGTTAAACCAAGTGTCTTCTAAAGATTCTTGCTCTAAACTGTAAAACTTTAAATCTCAAAATACTATTGGTTTGATCTCAATTTGCAAGATCTGTTTGTTCTGGAGAAAAAGAGTGAGATGGGAGAAACAGTATGTTTCTCTTTACAAGGAAGGAAAATTCTGGAAATTTTATGTCCTGGGCTTTCATTGTTACTACTAATATTCAACAACTCTTGAGGCCCACACCTAGAACTTAAATCATGGTTATCTGAATGATACGTGTTTAATTGTGAGTCACAAATGAAACTTTTAATTGCTTCTGCCACCTATGTACAAACGCCTTAGGACTTCTGACTGGATTAGCCAATGAGAAGAATGGTAGAATCCTAAGGGGGAAGTGACCACAACAACTGAAAACGGTAAGCAGGCTTGTGGGTAATGGGAACCGAAATACAGAGTACTGGCACTTACTCAGATAGTTCATAACTAGATAACTATGGAGCCTTTTTTGTTTTGTTTCGCTTTGTTTTTGTCTGAACTCTAGAGGTAGATAGATGGTCCTTATTTTTCCGTCCATCCATGCAGGTATACATCTACCCATGCATACACTGCCCAACAAATGGTTACTAAGCACCTTCCACATTCTAGGCACTGCTTCAGTGTTGGTGTTTTGGGATGCATCTTCCCATCTGGTGCAGGAAGAGAGATAATAACAAAATAATAAACAAGGCATAGCAGGTGCTATGCCTTGAAGAAAATAAGCTAGTGATGGAAAGCAAAGGAGTGATGGCTGTGAAACCAAGAGTCATGCAAATGCTACTTGAGGTAGTGAAATTAGACCTAAAGGAGCCAGGCTGGCAAAGAGTCTTGGCAAGGGGATGTCAGGTAGAAGAAGATGCAGATCCTCAGACCCAGGGCTTGACCTGCTCCTGGAACCAGTAGGAGCCCCGAGCCACTGAGTGTGGTGATCAGGGGCAAGTGGTAGGAGCGAGATCTGAAAGATAGGTGGGGTTCAGGTCAAGTAGGCTTAGGGCCTGAAAGTAATTTTGTGTTTTACTCTAAATCAAGAGTGTTGCTTTGAATGGCTTCACTCCTTTGCTTAAAATCAGGGCTCTGATTTGCACTGGATAGAGAGCACTCTGCCTGCTGTTGGAAAATAGCTTGTAGGTGACAGAAATGCCAATAGGAAGAGCAAGCAAGAAACCTTTTTGCAATTAAATAATTGTTCAACTGGAACTTATTCAGCCTTGGAGTAATGCTATGAAGATATTCACTTTATAGACATGCTCTGGATTATAGATAAATTTTGGCAACAGTTATGGGAACATGGACCCTGGCTAATATTATTAAAGACCTATGTTGTCCATGAAGAAAGAAGCAGTCAAGATCCTAGCTGCCTTACCTGTTGGTCTCTTTTCAGTGGACACACCTGTTGGGGTGTATTGATTTACCATTTGGACACCTGCAGGGATCACTTATTTCTCTCCACAATAGAAGTGTTCTCAGGGTAAGCCAGACTCATTGCTCAGTTACCTGAGAGACTTAACACAATTTCATCATTGGTGGAAATAAGCTCTCTCGTGAGTGACCACAAAAGGATTAGAGAACTGTTTATCTGCTCATAAAGAGGTAGAGCTTATGTGGGAGCCAGTGAACAGATGCATGGGCTGTGGGGAGTGGGCTTGTGAGGGCCACCAACTGACTTCCTCCTTCCTTACCACGTGAAGAGGAAAAATACAGTTGAGTGAAATTCATCTCTGAGAAATGGACAGGACAATAATTTTAGGTAAGCCTGTGTGGTTACACAGCAGCCTAGCCGTCTGTCCCCATGCACCTTTCCATAACAACAGATCCTCATAGAGACAGTACTTCTACATTATGTCTACTCTAACTTCCTGTGGGACCCCAGAAGATGGGTGGTTAGTCAATGACGGGTGAGACCATAGCTGCAGAAGGGCAACCCAAGCCAGACACAGTTGCAGGAGTACCATAGGAGAGTTCATGGAGTTGAAGAACATGGGCAAAGAGCCCCTGTCTCATATGCTGACAGGCTGCTTGAGATGAGAACAAACCAAGCGATAACATCTGTTCTCTGTGCATTCTTATCAATGAGTCTTGGCTGAAGAGGTTCCTATCTCCCAGAAGGTGCACATATACAGGTCATGGGACTTTTGGTAAAGGCAGCCTTCAGGCCATGGAGTGATTTGAGTCTGAACTAAATTTTCTGGTATGATGTATGTGACTTACAGACCGTGGAGAAAACAATGCTACTTCCTTGTGTGTATCCCAATAAAAGCCACAGTCAAGCTCGATTCGGGGTTCTTAGTCCAAGAGGCTTTGAGTCCCCTGGCTAGCACTGCTTTTGAACTATCACTTGTCTCTGTCTGTATTTTTCTGTTTCCAACCCCCGCCATCCCGACTGAACTCCTATGGCCCTGTCGTGCGGGACGTGACAAGCCTGTATTTGAAAACAAAACAAAAACCTTCTAGGGGAGAAAAGTAAACTTTTCTGAGAGATGGAATCTCACTCCCAGGAAATTTGCTACTCCAACATTAATTTCCTTAACAGATTCTTTTATAAACCCTGGAGTTCCTGAGATAATGGATATGTCCTATCTGTATGTCCTCAGTGTCAGTTGTTTGTCCTAGTTTGGAGAGAGTAGTCATAGGACAGTGTGTACGAAAAGAACTCAGTAGTGATGGGTCCTGCTGGTGTTTTAAAGACACCTTGGGATTTTAGAAAGGGTTCATGTTCCTTTGAGGGGAGACTCAAGGCTGCCAAGTTAGGGAGGCTGGGTTGGGCAAAAATACCTGGATTAGACTCCAGAGTTGAACTGGAACCAAATTGGCCTGGGCTGGTTGGATACTCATGATAGTGACATGGAGGCTTTCTCCAGGAACTCTACAGTTAGTGCTCCCAGACAAGCACCGAGCTCTTTCTCCTAATCATTCAGGAAAATGAGCACAGTGCATCTCTTCTGGGTGGTTTGGAAGTGTCTGGCCCTCAGCTTTCAACTCTTGGCAGGTGCAGTAGGAAATGAGTCAGCTCAAAAGAGTCAGGAAATAAACTCAGACACATTTCTTAAAGGTCAAGAGAAGAAGGTGCTACAGTTGCAATCTTTAGTGATATTGTTTCCTCTGCCTGAACTGCCCCCCCCAACCTAGTTTCTGGCGAAGATCTTGTTATGGGCTGAACTGTGTCCTCCCCCTCTAACCCTCCCAATGCACATGTTTAAATCCTAACCCTCAGTACCTCAGAATGAGACTGTATTTGGAGATGGGGCCTTTAGTGTAAATGAAGTCCTTAGGGTGAGCTCTCATCCAATCTGACTGGTGTCCTCATAAGAAGAGATTAGGGCAAAGACACACACACAGGAAAGACCATGTAAGGACACAGCAAGAAGGTGGCCATCCGCAAGCCAAGCAGAGAAGCCTCAGGAGAAATCAAACCTGGTGACACTTTGACCTTGGATTTCTAACCTCTAGAACTGTAAGAAAATAAATGTCTGCTGCTTAAGTCACTCAGTTTGTGGTATTTTATATGGCAGTCCTAGCAAAGAAAAACAGACCTGTTCATTATTCAAGACTTAGCTAAACCTTCTCTTTCTTTGGTTGCCTTCTTTGACCTGTATCCCCTGATCTAGGCTGTTTTGTGCCCCTTTCCTTGGGTGACTATGGAGTGATAGGGTCTACATTTAATAATCCCCATAGGACAGTGGATGCAAATTTGGTATTTCCCAGACAAACCAGGGTGTAGGGATGCTCCTCTCTCCTCTGTGCCCCATGCCACTTTATGATTTCCTCTGTGATATCACTTAGCGTGTTGTCAGTAAATGTCTTAATGAACATCTCTCCCCCAACAATAAGGCCATAAATTTCCTGAAGGCTGGGCTATGCCTTGTTGCCTCAGTGAGCCCAGTGACTAGAACAGTGGCTGGCACATTCTTGGCACTCAATATATGTTTATTGAATGAATGAATGAATGAATGAATGAACTTCTGTACAAACTCAGTAACTTGATAGGTTTAAAACAGTAATGATATATATTTTTTTAAACCTACAAAGCATAGAAAGAAAATAGAAGTGTACATAATTCCATGGTTTAACAAACTTGTTAGCATTAATTGAAAATTGAAAGTTATAAAATGTTTTAAAGTACAAAAGCATATAGGATGGAAAGTAATCCTCCTTAGCATGCCTGTCCATTAAAAAGTCACGTGTAAATGTCTGTGGATCTACTATCTGCCTGCATATCTATCATCTATCGTTTCTCTTCTTTATTTTGTTTATCCAAAAGAGACCATTCTAAACACACTGCTCAGTAACTTTATTTCCTAATTAGCATAGCACATAGATCTTTCCATATGAGCCCAGCTGACCCTTGAACACGGTTCTGAACTGCTGGGTCCGTTCATGCACACATTCTTTTCCATTGGCCCCCCTCAGTTCAATTGCCCCACACAGTTCAAATCTGTGTAGTTCAAGGGTCAACTGGCGGTTGTGAATCCGAATATGTGGAGGGCTTACTTAAGTTACACGTGGATTTTCTACTCCACCAGTGGTCAGTGCCCCTTACTCCTACATTGTTCAAGGGACAACTGTACTTCCTTTTCATCCATTTTTTTGAACGCTTACTCTTTATTTCATTGCATAGATGCACCCTAATTTATGTAAGTAGTCCCTATGCTGTAAAGGATTTTTTTGAAAAATGTGACCAGGTCTGCACTGTGAATTGAAGGGCAGAGGAATGTATGTTTAAAATTTTGATAGGGGCAGCTGTGGCCTGCGTGTGTCTGCAGTGGCTCAGCCAGACCTCCCTCTCGCCCAGGTTGTTAAGCTCTGGGTGCCGGGGGCTTGCAGGTGCTGGTCCCCTCGACCTGGGATGGCCGCACTGGGGCTGGCCATGGTGGTGCTGGGGACAGTCGCCTGCTGCTGCGCGTGGCCTGGCAGCTGCAGCAGGTGGCGCAGCTCTGGATCTATCAGGTGAAGTCCTACAAGGGGGTGCCCATGAGTGTGGCAGAGTGCAGCCACCTGTGGGACTGGTTTTGGGGGTGTTCAAAGAGCAGGGAAGCATGGTTACTGCTCGGCAGGAGCCTTGCCTGTCCTGCTTTCCCTGACCTGTGGGTGTGATGCCCTGACCCTCAGTGCATCCTACACGAAGGATCTGTTGTTACCCATCCAGACACCAACCGCAAGTGTAATGCACAAGTGCTGCATTAGCGTCCTGGAGATGGAGGGCAGGGACTGTGGCGGGGCCGCTGTCCAACGGATAAACAGCTTCCTGAAGATGCAGCCCTACTGCCCCATGCATTTCCAGCCTCACATGTGACCGAAAAATTCTCCCCCAATAAAGGACGTGTTTTGGCCCATAAAACAGATTGCTGACTCAATGCCAGCCAGCTCCCCATGCTTTCAGAGGCACTGTTGGAGATCTCAACCCAGGATAGTGGAAGAAGTTAAAGCAATTAATTTCAGACCAAATATCATAATTTCAAGGAGTGGTATCTCCACATAGGATTCATGGAACCAGCTTGTAATTGGTGAGGTGACGAAAAGGACAATGGCTTGTTCCAGGTCAAACTTTTAACCAGATGGACAGCACCTGAGCAGGAAGGAGCTGCCGGAGACCCTGAAGAGTTATTCCTATGTCACTCCTCTGATCCAATGTCTGTGGAAAACTGCCTCACTTTGTACAGTATTCTGTTGTGGAAAACCCAAGGACAATCAATGTGGGAGACCCTGTGTACCTGTTGGGCCAGTAATAGGACTCATATGTCCAGGAATATCAGATGCCTTTAAAAAAATGTGCTTAAAAAAACCAACAGTTGAAGTATGGTGTTTTGAAACTGAAGCCTCAGCATTTTCTTTAACTCTGTGATTCTCAAGTTTTTCTTCTTCTGCACTTCCTTGTTTGACAATGCTTCCAGTGTCCCAGTGCCCAAAGCAAAGAAATATAGTCTTGATAACTTAGTAGGATTTAAGGAAGTCACTTAAATGAGTAGACAGGATTCTGAAAACTCCTTACCTAACTATGATTGTGGATTAATTCTTTCTCCTTCTTCTTCATTCGCATACCCAGGACACTAACCTCCATCATCTCATTACCAGTCCTTAGGGAAAGAGAAGAGAAGAGAAGAAGGAAGAGAGGGCAAGCTACAGAAATGCCCTGGAATGTTTTATTACCCAGTGCATGGAACATGCAATGGAAATTAAACAGCTCTCCAAATTAAGGTGGAACATCACTTTGCTTCTTTCCTCAAGCCCCAGACTAGCTTTTATTTATTTATTTATTTATTTATTTATTTATTTATTTATTTATTTATTTGATTCCATGTATAATATTTTTTTCATTTTTTTATTATTATTAGTTACAGATGTACAAAACAATGCAATAGTTATCTTTTTCACCACTTACAAAGTGACTACCTCTTTCCCCCTCTCCTGCCCCCTACCCTCAATATCATACATATCTATTACAATTCCATTGACTCCATCCCCACACTATATTCCACATCCCATGACTATATATGTGTTAAATTATAGTCAACATCTAATGTTATTCAGCGGCAGCTTCAGATGTACAGTGCAGTAGTCAGGCCACTACACCGTCCATGAAGTGGTCTCCTTGACAGGACATGAGTCCTTCTGAAACCATAAAACTCCTAGAAGAAAATATAAGGAGTAAATTTGCAGACATTACCCTGAGCAATATTTTTACTGATGCATCCCTGCAGGCAAGGGAAGTGAAGAAAAAATGAACGTATGGTATTATATCAAACTTAAAAGTTTTTTCACAACAAAGGAAACCTTCAATAAAACAAAAAGGAACCCTACTGAATGGGGGAATATATTTGTCAACGATATATCTGATAAGGGGTTAATATCCAAAATTTATAAAACACTCATGCAACTCAACACCATAAAAACAAACAACCCAATTAAATAATGGGCAGAGGAAATGAAGAGACATTTCTCTAAAGAGGACATACAGATGGCCAGCAGGCATATGAAAAAATGTTCAACCTCACTGATCATTAGGGAAATGCAAATAAAAACCACAATGAGATACCGCCTCACTCCAGTCAGATTGGCTATCATCAATAAATCAACAAACAAGTGCTGGAGGGGCTGTGGGGAAAAGGGGACCCTGCTGCACTGTTGCTGGGATTGCAGATTGGTGCAGCCACTATGGAAGACAGTTTGGAGGTATCTCAAAAAACTGGAAATGGAACTACCTTTTGACCCAGCAATTCCACTCCTAGGTATTTATCCTGAAAAACCCAAGACACTAACTCGAAAAAATATATGCACCCCTATGTTCATTGCAGTGCTATTTACAGTAGCCAAGACCTGAAAACAATCGAAATGTCCATCGGTATACAACTGGATTAAGAAATTGTGGTATATTTACACAATGGAGGATTACACAGCTATAAAGAAGGAAGAAATCGTACCATTGCAACGATATGGAAGGACTTAGAGAACATTGTTAAGTGAAATACGTCAGTCAGAGCAAGATAAATACCTTATGATCTCACTTATATGTGAAATTTAAAAACTGAATAAATGAGCAACGTAAACAGAAATAGTCTTAGAGACACAAAGAAAAAATTGATGAGGGCTAGATGGGACAGGGGTGGGCATGAGGGAGAAGGGGAAGGGACGAGGTAACACAGACTGATAACTATAATACTACAGCAGAGACAGAAGAGACAGTTTAGGGAATATAATCAATAAGGTTGTAAATATTTTTCTTAGTGGACTAGCTTTTAAAAGGCTATGAAGAGGTCCTACCACTGTGCTGCATACCTGAAGCTGAAGATGAATAATATTGAATGTCAACTATATATATAGTCACAGGATGTAAAGTACAGCATAGGGAATATAGTAAATGGTATTGTATGGTATTGTAACAGCTATATACGATGTCAGAGAAATAGTAGACTTGGGGGGATGGTGATTATCACTTTGTGAGGGGTGTAAATGCCTAAGCATATATTGTTCTGTACACCTGAAACTAAAACAAAGAAAAAATTGAATGAAGAGTCTGACCTTCAGGAAACACTTAGGATGTTAATTTTCCACAGATCTTCTGGGACCTGGCAATATTGACAATCTCCAAGAGTATTTGATTAATCCTTCACAGCACACAGTGCTTCTGGGCTGTAGGGCAACAGAAATAGGGTAGAAAACCAACTCACGAAAGCAGTATTGTTGTCTGACTGATATGGAATGTGTGAAAAGTAAGACGAACAAAAGTTTCCTTGCCATGAAACAAAATATCAAATATATCCCATTTATGATCCAAAACTTTTCCCAACATATGAGAGTGAAAGTAGCACTAGAGAGGGGACGATCCCTATATTGATGTCTGAGATGCTGATTACGTTGCCCAGGGACATGATGGTAACCTTCTTCAAATGGGCAGAAAGAAACGGTTTTGAAGGAGGTGATACCATCTAGTGGTGCTGAATGGCAGCTCAGCTCATGCTGTTAACATTCAAAAAATACCTGTGAATAGGTTTAGTTTTCTATCCTCAATTTTTTTTTTTTTTAAAGCAGCTGGGTACCCTTCAGGTGTTCTTTGCTTCTCTGCCATACGCATTTGATTTCCTAAAACCATTCAAGAGGGTGGCTGTACTGTCATGGTATCCTTCTGGATCTTTGCTGGTCCCCTCAATTCATGACTGGGTGCTCCTCCTCAAATTCAGGTGAAAAAGTTCTGACATCCATGGATGAGAAGAAATGTGACTGTGTCATTTGAAATGAAACACTGAAGATCTTTCACAGGAGAAAAGAAAAGACATGTGTCCAGTCAGAGAAAGACAAATACCATATGATCTCACTTATATGTGGAATCTGAAAAACTGAATGAATGAGCAAAGTAAACAGAAACTGTCTCATAGATATAGAGGAAAAACAGGGTTGCTAGTTGGGAGGGGGGTGGGGATGAGGGAGAAGGGGAAGGGATTAGACAGCAAAAATAGGCTACTACAATATTGCCACAGGGATATGAAAGTCAGTTCGGGGAATATAATTAATAATGTTGTAAATATTTTGTGGGGTGTCAGATGGTCATATGTCTTGTTAGGGACACCATTTCATGGATGGAGTAGAGGCTTGATCACTGCACTGTACACCTGAAGCTGAGGTTGTATAATATTGTATACCAACTATAATTGGTTAGGTAGTCACGGGATGTGGATTATAATGCGGAAGGGAGTCAGAGGAAGTGTAATAGATATATATGATATTGGGGGGAGGAGTGGGGTGGCTAAATGGGGGAGGTGAGTTGTCACTTTTAGGGGTAAAAAGTATAACTATTGCACTGTGTTGTACACCTGAAACTAATTAAAAATAAATAAATACATTTTAAAATAAGAAAAGACATGTGTCACTTCATTTAAAAATAAATGTCTAATGTTCCTACTGATCAAATTATATAACTCGAATCTGATGAAATATATCTTTCATTGTCATTTTGTTCTCTGATTGTATTGGGAAGTTGACTAAATCATGAAAAAAAATGTTTCCAAAACTTTAAATGAATGGAAGCTATTTTGACTGAAAAATGAAATAAAATTTTGATAGATGCAGCCAAATTTTCTTCCAAAAAAGGGGTACATTGTAGGATGAGAGAGTACCTGCTTCCCCATACCACTTTTAACACTTGCGGTTCTCCAACTTTGTCATATTTATAACTCTTTGAGAAGAAACATAGCTTGTCTTGAATAGAAGTCATTTACACCTAAGAAAGAGCAAATATACCTTCATAAATTTGCTGGCTTTCTTTCATATTCCTTTTCTCTTTTATCTGCCTGTTCATATATATTGCCCTTTTCAGTTGAGTTGTTTATTTTTTCCTATTGTTTTATGTGAGCTCTTCATAATTAATAAAGTTAGCTATTCATTATCACATATATTTCTTTTTTATAAATTAAATTTATTGGGGTGCAAGGGTTAGTAAAATTACACAGGTTTCAAGTGTACAATTCTATAATACATCATCTATATATTACATTGTGTGCTCACCACCCAGAGTCAGTTCTTCTTCCATCACCATATATCTGACCCCCTTTATCCTCTTCTATCATCTTTCCTCTCCCCTTACCCTGTAACCATTAAACTATTGTCTGTGTCTATGAGTTTTTGTTTCCTTATTTGTTTGTCTTGTTCCTTTGTTGCTTTCAGTTTTATATCCCACATATGAATGAAGTTATATGGTTCTTCACTTTTTCTGTCTGACTTATTTCATTTAGCATAATAATTTCAAGGTCCATCCATATTGTCGCAAATGGCAGCATTTCATCTTTTCTTACAGCACAGTGGTATTCCACTGTGCATATATACCACATCTTCTTTATCCAATCATCTATCGAAGGACACTGTGGTTGTTTCCATGTCTTGGCCACCTCATATAATGCTGCAATGAATATCGGAGTACATATATCTTTACAGACAAGTGTTTTCAGATTTTTGGGGTATATAACCAGGAGATGGATTGCTGGGTCATATGGTAATTCTAGTCTTAATTGTTTGAGGGAACTCCACACTGTCTTCTATACTGGCTGCACCAATCTGCATTCCCACCAACAATGTATGGTGTTCTTTTTTCCCCACAGCCTCGCCAACACTTGTTATAATTTGTCTGGTTAATGTGTTATCACATAGTTTTCAGTATTATTTCCCTAGTTTGTCATTTGTCTATTAACTTGGTGGCATTTCTCTTCTGAAAGAAAAATATATGAATATTTATGTGTTTGGGATTTCCAGTCAAAATGGCAGAATTAGTAAATGCTGTGCTTGCATACTCTCACAACCACATCAAAATTACAACTAAACTACAGAACAACCATCACTGAGGATTACCTGAAGTCCATCTGAACGGAAGTTCTATCACTAAGAATATACAGAAGAATCCACATCGAGACTGGTAGGGAGGGTAGACACATGGAATAGCCTGGCCCCACACCCACATGTGCTGGTTAAAAATTGGGAGGGATATTTCAGCTGCAGAGGTCCCTTCTGATGAGCAAGGGGTCCTAGCCCCACACCAGACTCCCCATCCCAGGGTTCCAGTGCTGGGAAGAAAAGCCCCACAACTTCTGGCTGTGAAAACCAGCAGAGATGGTGGCTGAGTGAGACTGAGGGTGGCTGGTATCCCAGGTGTTCCTCTTAAAGTGCCCATGCATGGACTTTCTCACTGACAGACTCACTCACTCTGAGCTCCAGTGTTAGAACAGCAGCTTGAAAGGTGCTAGGAACATACGGGGAGGAACTAAATTGTCTGACTTCAGGGCGAGGGCTGTAGGCGCAACTTTCCCCCAGACAGAAGTGCTGCCAGAAGCCATTGTTATTTTGTTGAGCCCTCCCCACTTTTGGTATGCAGATGTACACAGCTACCAATCTGAGTCTCCATCAACCTGGCTAACACTGTTGGTTCATCCTGCTGTAGTTATTCCCTGAGGCTCCACCCCACCCAAGTTTCTGGCTCACTCAACCTGCTTCCATAAAAACTGCCTGTTCTGGCTCATGCTGCAAACTTTCCTAAAACCTCTCAAAGGTTTACAAATCCCAAACAAGCAGCATCTATCCTCAGCATGCCCCATACCTCTTACTGAGCAGCCCTAAGCCCAGCAGTAGCAGCAGGCAGCCTTAGTTCAAAGCATAGCTTTTCCCAGGCACCTTCAAGCCCACCATGGGTACAACACATCTGTGGATAATATATGAAATTGTGAAACTGCATTAAACATTTGGTTAATTTAAGGAGAATTGTCTGACAGATTTCAATACTTTCTATCCAAGAGCATATCCAAGAGCATATGTTTTAAAAATTATTTAAACGTTTTTAATGTCTAGAGATATTTAATAGAAAAAGATATATCAGTAATGAATGTTTACATTCTAAAGATCATTTTAATAAATTCTACAAAGTAAAAATTAATGGTTTAATAAATCCTCTGTGTCATGGTACAGTTGATCACATCATTCTTTGAAATTGGGAAATCACATAGATAAAAACAAAACAAGAGTATACAACAGGGAGTAAATTCAAATATTTCAAGCACAAGCTGGTAAATTTATTTTGGGAGGCAGTTGAATATAATAGGGCTTGTGGTGAAATGCAGAGTCTGTACAAAACTTCAAGGCTTTCAAATTAAAAAAAAAATTTTGAGGAAAAAAAATATACTGTTTTTCTGAATGTGTAATGAAATATGTTCATTGTTTTGAAAATTAGGAGTATATCAAGATGTGAGGAAGAAATAGTAATCACTCAAAACCTCTCCACCCAAAGCAAATCAATGTTTTATGCATCTCCATATCCATATGTGCCCTCAAATGTTAAGTATTCAACATTTGTAAATATAATGTAGCTATCCATATTGATAATTACATATGTACATTGTCAAACAACAAAATTTCAGCTGAGTAAATTGAAAGATCAAGATTAACTTTATTCAATGATTCATGAATCAGGTAGTATCCCATAATGTGCTATGAGGAGCTATACAAAATGGAAGGCTTTTATGGGCAGAAGAAGGACAGGATAAGGAAAGAGCAGATCACCTCATCTTTCTTTGGGGAAAGGAATGAGTCTATGCAGAAGATTACCTCATTGGTGCTGACCAGAAAATTCTAGGCTGACAGGTTAAGACTATATTCTGGTAGAAGTTTGAAACTGTAGTTAGGTCAAGTATCAAGCCTTGATTTGCTGATGTAAGGCTTAGCACAGGTGACTGCATTTTGGGCTTATTATTTATTTTCAACAGCATATAATTGTCTATATAAAAATATCATTATATCATAAAGACCATTTTTATATTGGCATCCTTTTGCAAAAGCAGTTTTCTGTGAGTGTTTGATTTCTTCCTCTCTTCCTCTCCACACTTCCTTAATTAATTAAAAATTTGCTATGTATCCATTTTCATGCTTAAACATTTTTATGTAATGTATATAATATGCACATGTTGATTGTTTATTTTTTAAAATGAGTTTCCATTTTATTCACTACTCTGTATTTCATCCCCATGTAAACCCTGCTAATCCAGCTGATAAATAGCTCAAGCTAATTTTTCTTTTGATTACTGACTAACATTCTATAATGTGGATGTGTGGGGAAATAGAACCTCTGAATTTAGCAGTTCTTCTGTAAAAAACCTCCTGAGAACTCCTCACATTAATAAGAATTAGATATGTAGCCATTTTTCTAGTTAATCAATCTGATTCAAAAGGATAATAAAACTCTTTTTCTCTTACCCAGAGGGCAAAAATATTATGGATTAGCTCCCTAGGTTAAGCCCCAAGAAGGAGAAGGACACTGGAGCAACTTCTTTGTAGGAATTTACATTTCAAGGAAGAATGAGTTTCAGGACTTGGAGACATATCTAGGTCTTAGGTGCTACCTGCCTCCTACAGAGATTTTATTTTCATACCAAGGGGTTGGAGTAAGGAAGAGACCCTTTTATGAGAAAACAGAGACAGTTGTCTCTTTTAAACAGGGATTTCATTTTTTTTCTTCATCCTTGCCCTATGGAACATCTGCCTGCTTATGTGGGAATTTTCCCATCTGGATTTTATTATGTTGCTCTAGGGGATAAGGTCTGGAGTTGGGAATGGATGAGTCAGGATTTGGGGGAGGGTGACACACTTATCATTTACATAGTAAAGTAATTAATAAGAAAGCTGTTTCTCATAAAAACAGGTAATTTGTGACAACAAAATCATAAAATGGGAAGAGGAAGCAAAATAGATCTGTATAGATGAATGAAGATACGATGCAATCAAAAGAAAGAGGACTATTTTATGTATAAGACATTTTATACAAACCTCGTGGTAACCATACAATGAAGATCCTGAACTGAGACATGAAACATCAAAAAAAAAAAAAAAAAAGGAAATACAGAGACAAATCATAGAACACCAACACACTAAAATAGCAGACAGAAAAACAAGGAAAAAGAAACAATGGATAGATGCCTAGGAGAGGGATTGCTGGGTCATACGGTAATTCTATTCTTAATTTTTTTAAGGGAAACTCCATGCTAGTTTCCACAGTGACTGTACAAATTTACATTCCCACCAGCACTGTATGAGGGTATAGATGATGTATTATGGAATTGTACACTTGAAACCTATGCAATTTTAATAATCATTTTCACCCCAATAAGTTTAATTTAAAAAAGAAAAGAGACAATGGAGATACAGAGCAACAAGGAAACAAGGATACAATGGCTGTAATATGTCCTCATATATCAATAATCACCCTAAATGTAAATGGTCTGAACTCATTGATATCAACACCCCAGCACTTGAGTTCATCTGCCTGCATGCACTGGCCCAAATGAAATGTATGAGCAGGAGTTTGTAGTACTGAAATCAGATTTATTAGAGAATTGGCTAATCCAGAGTGTGGTCAAGCTAGTGTCCTGCAAGACCTGACTCCCTGATGGCATGTAGTTCACAGAATATATGGGGCAAAATCACAAGACACCATGGGTTAGGGGCTTGAGGTTGTGCTGGGAGCTAACTGGTTGGAGGTGAGGTAACGGTAATAAATCATTTCTTTAGGTCTTGAAGACAGTCTGAAGTCTTCTCTGGTATGTCTCTGCCTGGTTTCATGGAAAAGCAGCCAGGGGTTATTCTACCTGTGGATGGAAAAGGGTCCACAGATTAAACCTGATAAGGTCAGGAGACTGAAAATAATATGGCGTGAACACACACAAAAATTTTTAACTAAATGGGCCATGGCAGGAAGTCACATCTTCAGCTTCCTCATAAAGTTAATCTGTGTCTTTCAGTGGGCCTGTTTGATGTCTTTCTGTACTTAAGATAACATCTTAGGAATGTTAGAGATCCTTTTTCCAGACCAGAGCTGGAAACTGCAAAATTCCTCATTATTATATTTGTCTCCTGATTACCAGCTCTATGTGCTGTAAAGAGCTAACTGTTTAACTATTCTGCACCCACCTGTGTGAGAGGAGTACTTGTCTCTCAAATTTGCTTTGATCCAATCCCAGAGATTTCCCCACTTTGCCTTCTCCCACCCCTTTAATATATCACCAATAGATTTCATATAACCTTCCTCCTTTGATTTTATGTATCAAATAAGCTGTAAAACTGCCATTCTTTGGAGAATTTTTCTCAATTCATTGAGATTTTGCTTCTTGGAAATTGTCGACAGTTTGGCTCAAATAAACTCTTATTAGTTTTCTGTTAGGCTGGATGTTTTCCGTCAACACACCTCAGGGTTCAGGAGCTGAATGGTAACTTAGGTCAAGATGTTATCTTTAGCCTACCAGAGGTCCAGACCTTGTGACCATTAGTCAGTTACAGGATAATATTGTCTTCTCCTGCCTCGGGGGTTGCTGATTATCCAGGTGAGAGGCTAAGCCTATGGGGTGGGGGGTGGAGAGGGAAGAGAGAGAGGTGTAGATATGTGATTTCTAGAGCTAGTATAAAAAGTTAAATTTAATCAGTCATAAGGACCCTCAGTTTCATTGCCAATCAAAAGACACAGAGTAGCAAGATGGATTAAGAAAAAACTAACTAATAGTATATTGCCTTCAGGAGACCCATCTCAACTCCAGAGACAAACAGGGGCTCAAAGTGAAGAAGTAGAAAATGATACTCCAAGCAAATGGCATAAAAAAAGAAAACAAAAACAAGTGTAGCCACACTTATACTAGACAAAATAGATTTCAAGACAAAAATAAAGGTAACAAGATAAAGATGGACATTTTAAAATAACAAAGGGGACAATCCATCACAAAGACATAACATTTATCAATATATATGCGCCCAACCTGGGAGCACCAATATGTATAAACCATTTATTAACTGTTAAAAAGGGAGACATTGGGCCGGCCGAGTGGCGCATTGGTTAAGCGCTGGTTTTGGGTTGCCAGCGGCCCCGGTTCGGATCCCACATGAGGGCCAGTGACACTGCCCTCTACAGCTAACAACAGCTCCACCTGGAGCTGGGCTGTGCGAGCCCCGGTGATGGTGTGGGCTGCAGCCCGTGCTGCAGTGGGCTGCCATAGGCTACAGTGAGTGGCCCGCAGCCAGCGTGAGCTGCCAATAGCCGCGGTGAGCGACATCCAGAGGCCAGCGACCGATCTGCCTCATCCGGGAAGAGCGCAATGACGATACCAACATGGGCCAGTGAAGCAACATCCTCCGCAACTAAACTGAAGAACAAAAAGACAGCAACTTGTCTGTTCCCCTTACCCGATTCCCCAACGCTGTTCCCCTTCACCAATTCCCCAATAAAATCTTAAAAAAAAAAAAAAAAAAAAAGGGAGACATTGACAATACTATAATAATAGTAGGGGACTTTGATACCCAACTCACATCAATGGCTAGGTCAAACAGATAGAAAGTTAACAAGGAAACATATACCTTAAATGACATGTTGGACAGGATGATCTTAGATATTTATATTAATAGAACTTACCATCCCAAAATGACAGAATTCACATTCACATTCTTCTCAAGTGCACATGAAACAATCTCAAGGATAGATTATATGTTGGGACACAAAACAAGCCTCAATATATTTGAGAACATTGAAATAATATCAAAAATCTTTTCAGACCACAGTGGTATGGAACTGGAAATCAAACACAAGAAAAAAGCTAGAAAATTCACAAATATGTGGAGATTAAACAACTATTGGTCAAAGAAGAAATAAAAGAAATAATTGTGGGAGCTAAAAAGATTAATGCATTTTCTCCCATCTTTTTGGTTTTACTAGCTGGGCTAATAATAAAATTAACAGAGATAGATTAACAGGAGAAAATAAAATTTTGATACATGCACATGGAAAATTTACATAACCATAAAAATTCCAAAGACAGTGAGGCAACATTGGGTAAATATGATATTTTGGGCAAAGGAGAAAGGAGGAATGAGGTCTTAGATTTCAGAGGTGATAATGGGTGATTTACAGGTAGTTGAGAAACAGTAGAACACACATGGCAGGCAAATTCTTGCTAGGCAATTCAGAAACAATGGACACAGAGGGTATCCAGCTAACAATGGACTCAGAGGGTATCTAGCTTAATATAAATATGACAAGATGCAACTTCAGTTTGGTAAAACTTTTGGTTCTCTTCAAAATAAAAAAATACATAAAGTCAAATGAAAATATGACATATCAAAAATTTTTGGATGCAGTGAAAGTGGTACTAAGAGGGAAGTTTATAGCAGTACAGGCCTACCCCAAGAAACAAGAAAAACCTCAAATAAATAATGTAACATTACACATTAAGAAACTAGAATAAGAAGAACAAATGAAGCCCAAAGTCAGTAGAAGTAAGGAAAAAATAAAAACAATAGTGTAAATAAATGAAAAAGAGAATAAAAAGACAATAAGAAAAATAATGAAACAAAGAGCTGGTTCTTTGAAAAAATAAAGAAAATCGACAAATCTCTAGTTAGACTCACTAAGGACAAAAAAAAGAACCCAAATAAATAAAATCAGAAATGAAAAAGGAGAAGTTATAGAAATAAAGTATTATATAAAAATACTATGAAAGGCTATGTGTCACCAAACTGAACAACCAGAAGAAATGGATAAATTCTTAGAATCATACTACCTACCTAGACTGAATCATGAAGAACTGGAAAACCTAAATAGACCAATCACTAGTAAGGATATTGAAACAGTAATCAAAAGCCTCCCAAAAGGAAAATTCCAGGACCAGACAGCTTCACTGGTGAATTTCACAAACTTTAAAAAAAGATTTATTACCTATCTTTTTCACACTTCCAAAAAATTGAATAGGAGGGGAATGCTTCTTAACTCATTTTACAAGGTCAACATTACGTGATACAAAAACCAGACAAGAACATCACACACACACACACACACACACACACACACACACACACACATTGCAGGCCAATATCTCTGATGAATGTAGATGAAAAAGTCCTCAAGAAAATACTATCAAATACAATACAACAATATATTAAAAGCATCATACACCATGATCAAATGAGATTCATTCCAGGAATGCAGGGATGGTTCAACATCTGCAAATCAATCAACATTAACAAAATGAAATACAAAAATTAAATTATCATCTCAATAGGTTCAGATAAAGCATTGACAAGATACAACACCCATTTATGATAAAAACTCTCAATAAAATGTTATGAAAGAAATGTGCCTCAACATAATAAAGACCATACATAACAAATGCTCAGCTAGTATCATACTCGATGGTAAAACTTTGAAAACACTTCCTCTAAGATCAGGAACAAGACATTGTTATTCAACATAGTACTGGAAGTCTTAGCCAGAGCAATTAGGCAAGAAAAAGAAATAAAAGTCATCCATCCAATTTGGACAGAAAGTAGTAAAACAGTCACTGTTTGGAGATGACATGATTTTATAATATAGAAAACCATAAAGACTCCACCAAAAAAACTATTAGAAACAATAAACAAATGCAGTTGCAGGGTACAAAAATCAAAATACAAAAGTCTGTTTTGTCTACATACTAACAACATAATATTAGAAATAGAAATAAAGAAAACAATCCATTTACAATCACAACAAACTAAATAAATACCTAAAAATAAATTTAACAAAGGAAGTGAAGGACCTGTATACTGAAAACTACAAAACGTTATTAAAACAAATTGAAGAAAGCACAAAAAATTGGAAAGATATTCAATGTTCATGGATTGGAAGAATCAACATAGTTAAAATGGCCATATTACCCAAAGCAATATAAGGATTTAATGCCATCCTCATCAAAATCCCAATGACATTTTTAAAAGAAATAGAACAACAACAACAAAAAATCATTGTATTTGTATGGAATCACAAAAGACCCCAAATATCAAAAGTAATCCTGAGAAAAAAGAACAAGCCCAGAGATATCACACTCTCTGACTTCAATTTATACTACAAAGTAACTATAATGAACACAGCATGGTACTGGCAGGAAAACAGGCACACAGACCAATGGAATAGAATTGAGAACACAGAAATAAACCCACATAAATATGGGCAGATAATTTTCAACAAAAGAGCCAAAAACATACAATGGAGAGAAGAAAGCCTCTTCAATAAATGGTGCTAGGGAAATTGGAAAGTCCCATGCAAAAGAATGGAACTAGACTGTTATCTGTCACCATATACCAAAGTTACCTAAAAATGGATCAAAGACCTGAAACAATAAATTACATAGAAGAAAACTTAGGTACTAACATAATGGATCTGGGTTTAGAGAGAATTTTATAAATTTGACCTCAAAGTTAAGGAACATAAAAACAAAAATAAATGAGTGGAATGATATCAAACTAAAAAGCTTCTGCACAGCAAAAAAAACCATCAACAAAACAAAGAGGTAACCAACTGAATGGGAGAAGATATTTGCAAACAATGCTTCTGATAAGGGGTTAATATCCAAAATATATAAAGAACTCATAAAATTCAACAACAAAAATAGTCCAATTAAAAAATGGACAGAGAACATGAAGAGACACTTCTCACAAGATGACATACAAACATATGACATACCAACAGATATATGAAAAGATGCTCAACTTCACTGGCGATTAGAAAAATGCAAATCAAAACCACAAAAGGATTCTATCTCCTACCTGTTAGAATGGCTATTATTAACAAGACAAATAATGACAAGTATTGGAGAGGCTGTAGAGTAAAAGGAACACTCATACACTACTGGTGAGAATGTAAACTAGTATAGCCACTATGGAAAATAGTATGGGGGTTCCTCAAAAAATTAAGAATGGAATTACCATATGACTCAGCAATCCCTCTTCTGGGTATTTACCCCCAAAACCATAAAATATTTATCTGTGAAGACATATGTGCCCCTCTGTTCACTGCAAAATTATTCGTGGTGGCCAAGACATGGAAAAAACTGAAGTGTCCTTTGATAGATGATTGGATAAAGAAGATGTGGTACATATATACAGTGGAATATTACTCAGCAATAAGAAAGGATGAAATACTGCCATTTGTGACAACATGGATGAATCTTGAGATTATCATGCTATACTAAATAAGTCAGACAGAAAGTTGAGAACCATGACTTCACTCATGTGGGATATAAAACTGAATGTAAAAAATGAACTAAACAAACAAACAAACAAACAAACAAACAAGTAAAAACTCAGACACAAACAACAGTTTAGTGGTTACCAGAGGGTAAGCGGGAGAGGGTTGTAGATGAGAGTAAAAGGGATCAAATATATGGTGATGGAAGAACTGACTGGGTGGTGAACACACAATGCAATGTACAGATGATATATTATAGAATTGTACACTTGAAACCTACATAATTTTAGTAACCAACATCACCCCAATAATTTCATTTAAAGAAATCAGTCTGAATTTAAGGGGAAAAAAACCTATATTATAATTTTTGTTGGTTTCTAGCCATCTTATTTGAATCAAAAATTTAATTATAACTTTCTTGGAGACCAAGAAAAAGATGAAGATAACTTGTTCCGGCCACCTTATTTAAAAAAAAAAAAAAGTCCGCACTTTATTCAGAAAAAAAAGATGTTTTTCAATTTTACTAGTCATTGTGAAGAATCAGCTTTTACCATTTGAGGGAAAAAAGGACTTTAACTATGTCAGTAATATTTCATGTATTTTAATATTTTATTTATTTTAAAGGGACTTTAAGCAACATTAAGAATTGTGTTCTACTCTATTTGTATTGGTATTATATTAACCTCAGTTCTTTATTTTTAAAAACTTTTTCTTGATACCATTGGGATTACTAATAAGGAAATCTCTGAAGTGAAAATTAGTAAATTATCATATCTATTTTTATTTTTGCTTCCTTTAATATTTAATTTCAATTTAAGTTATGAATGAACCTTTTTATGTTATTTTACCTTCCATTTTTCCATTGGGATTATGTATATTCCCTAATCACCAAACTAAATTTCTCAACCTTGGTTTTAGATGACCTGAGTGGATGTCACAATGGAGAACAGCAATGTGGGTGACATTCCATGTCTGCAGCAGGAGACTTAAGTCAATGGAGTAGGGTGTAGGATGACGCCAAGCTATCCTTCCTACTGATATGTTTTCCAGAAGAGTCTTCTCAGCACCTATGTGTTTGAGTTGCTGAAACTACTGGCTGGCCTCTCTGCATGAGGATGTAAATCAGGAGGTCCCATATAAGATTATCAAAACTCAGTTTATTGCATGTCATTGTGCTGCTGATGGAAAAATCCATACTCAAAGCCTGCTCCAAATCCTCAGAATTCTAGGAATAATGTATTTGACTCGTATAATCCGTAATCACTTGCCTAAGTCCCCTATAGATGCGGTGTACAGTACTCCCTCTCCTGTTTTAAGGGCATTGCAATTGTGATGTTTTAGGGGCATTGCAAAGCTTTTAATAACACTGCAAATATTGTTTCTATTCTTTTATGTGTTATCCTCTAAGTTGTGAAAAGCTACCTCAGATTAATCCCATTGACAAAGAGGCTTTAAATTTATAAACATTGCACAAGCTAGAGAAAGGTAAAGTTTACATAAATATTTAAAACAAATGTAAAGGTCTCTATTCTTATTCTTTATCTTGTCATTTTGAAGTGTATATTCTGCCCATGTCCATTTGTGAAGAGGAAAAAAGTTTTCCCCTATGAAATAACAGGCAATTTTGTTGCTAGAATTCTCTTTTCTTTCTTTGTCTGGGGAGATGTTGTGAGTCAGCACATTTGCTTTTGAATGTCATGCAAACTTTATTTATTAGAATATTTTTTGTTATTGGGGACTACATTCCTTAAATTGTTAGTTGTATTAAACTGTGTATACAGTTATTAAAACCTATATTCATTTTAAGATGATGATTTTATCCATCAGTCATGTGTTAATCTCTATGTGCTTAGAGCTCCAACTCAATTTGGCTAATATAATTATATAGATTTAAAAAAATTAGGATACAGTCATGTACCACATAATGACATTTTGATCAATGACAGCCACATATATAATGGAGGTCCCATAATATTATAATGAAGCTGAAAAATTCCTGTCACCTAATGACGTGGTAGTTCTCATAACTTTGTAGTAAAACTCATTACTATTTGTGCCAGTTTCAGACTATGGAAAGTAATGTTATCAGCTAGTAGGAATGCCTGGGGCATTCACCTGGGTCCCACATCTCCCCTTTCTAAATCAATATTATAATTGGACTGCCCCTGTGGTTCTTATTGTGATGGTAAGATGCCCTTCAGCAACAATCATTAGGAAACTTTGAAGACAAAATTAGTTTTATTACTTCCAGGCCCTGGAGCATAGAAAATACACCAGGGGTACACAGTAAGATTGTGTGTGTGTGTGTGTGTGTGTGTGTGTGTGTGTGTGTGTGTGTGTGAGAGAGAGAGAGAGAGAGAGAGAGAGAGAGAGAGAGAGAGAGAGAGAAAGTCCTGGAGTTTCCCAAGCTCACTCTTTATTGATTAATTTAAAGCCAGGCACTTGCATTTCATAAAGAAAAGCCAACTGTGAGGACTTACGCCACAAATACCCACATGTCTGTGATGATGCTGGTGTAAATACTGCACTACCAGTGATATTAAAGTATAGCACATATAATTACGGTAGCAGGCTATACCATTTAGGTTTGTGTAAGTTTTATGTTTGCCCAAACATGAAGGGCAAACCTAATAAGGCATTCTTCAGATCCCCATCATTCAGTAGCACATGACTATAAAGTAAAAGAAATTAGCTTTGGCCTCCTTGTAAACTTTTATTTATAAAATGAAATTAAAGTGACTCTAAAAGATTAACCTTAAAACACAATAGGAAGTGTTCAATTTCTTCAGCACTTGGTGTGTGCTCAATTAATGGTATCCAGAAAGATTTAAGTTATGGAAAACTTTAGGGTAATAAAAGAGAATTGAATCTTTTTCTGAAGACAGTGGAAATACTGTCTTCAAAACTGATTACATTAGGGTGGGCCAAGTGGCTCAGCTGGTTAAGAGCTTGCTCAAGAGTGTGAGCTGAGCTCTGAGCAACAGCAGTTTGATGCCTAGCCCGAGCTGAGCAGCTGCTGAGCTGCCAACAGGTTGCAGGTTCAACTAAAAAAAAAAAATCCACCACCACCACCAACAAAAAAACCTGATTACATTAATTGGCTTTTGGATACTACTAATTTCCTATATCTCTAAGCCAACTTCAAATAAAAAAACTTGCTTATGTTCTTATGGATTCCTAAAACTTTCATCTTAATAGTTATGTAATATTTTGGAGAAATGATTTACTATTCTCTCAATTTATTCTGTTCAGCTAAATAAACTGTATAGATAATATTAATTTTGTTAATTTAATAAAATGTTCATTTTGTCAGAACCTTTATCAATGTGTTTGACACTTAGAGACTTACATACAGTTTATAGTTTTGTTAAGTATATAGATTTACAATTATAATCTGTGAAATCTACAAATAATTGAGAAAGAGACCAGTTCAAATAGACTTTCCTTCCAGTCCCAAAGGCATGACTTCATATGTAAAGTTGTCCCAATTGAGGGTATTGTCATCTGATGCACTTTTCAGATGCATTTTTTGGTCATTAGAAATTCACTGAAACAAAACAGGATACAAATAGGTACACAGCTCCAAATATATTTGTAACATTGAGAACATTCTATACCTTAATCATGCCAAATAATAACTTACAGATTCCTTTTTTTTTTTTGGGGGGGTCAAATAAACAGTAGAATCTTTGTTCCATATCAATGACTTTTTTTCTCTTCTAAATATTGGAAAACATTTTACAGTATAATTGAGTTTTAAGGAAAAAAAATAGGGATCTGTAGTCATTTTTCTCCATGATACATTTATGGGAAAACAATATGCTCTTTTTGGATAAAACTGGAGTTTTGTCATTTGTGTTACTCCTTTTCCACACTGCAGGCTTCGAAGTACCCTTTCCTTTTGTCCTGTCTGCAAATTATTACTATAAATTAACTGGGCCCTCGTTAAGAAAAAAGGATGGATATGACATTGAGCTTGTTTATTCTTTTAACTTTTTCAATAAGTTCAGTGGCGTAGCAACTTAGTATAAACTCTGAGGGTAAAAAGACACAGATCCCAGTGTCAAAAGAGACAGCATGTATTTTTTTTGGGAGTCATGTTTACCTTTTCCAGGACACATTATGTCATCTTTTCTCTTTTAATTTAAAATTTTTAATGAAAAATTTTGATTAAAAAATTGAAAAAAATAAAACATTTAAAATTGAAATTAAAAATTTTAATAGAAATTTGCAGAACATAAAAGTCACTATTTTAAGGTGCACACATTCAGTGGTTGGTAGTACATTCCACAATGTTAAATTACCATCACCACTATTTGGTTCCAGAATATTCTAATGACCCCAAAGAAAACTCTATATCCATTAAGTTGTCACTTCCTATTCCTTCCTTCCAGCAGCCCCTGGTAACCACCAATTCGTTTTCTCTTTCTATGGATTTAGCTCCTCTGGATATTTCATATAAATAGAATCATACAATTCTATGTGGCCTCTTGTGTCTGGCTATTTTTGCATAGCATAATGTTTTGAGGTTCATCTACACTGTGACATGTATCTATATTTCATTCTTTTTTTATGGCTGAAAGATATTGTATAGTATGTATATATAGCATTTGTTTATCCATTCATCCATTTGGTTTGTTTCTGCTTTTTGGCTAATGCATGTAATGCTGCTATAAACATGTGTGAAGAAGTATTTGCTTGAGTAGCTGTGTATTTTGTCCATCTGGGTATTTTGCAGGAAGTCTTAAAAAGAAGTATAATGGAAACATTTTGACCAGAATCTAAAAGACCCTCTTTTAAGGATATTGTACTAAGAATTTCTGCATTGAGAGAGGCATTCTTCTAAATTTTAGAAACCTACCAAAATGTCACAATTCCTCAGAATGCTAAGCATAAACATTATAAACTCATATTTGTAAAGCACTTGGCATAAGTATTTACCTTTAAATACAAACAGTATCAATGTTATAGACAGATTATCAGGGTATGCATATATAATAAATAAATAATACTAGTTATAAATGTATATGAAAATAAAAATTATGTATCTTTTAATAATATTATAGGTGACATCCCTCCTGGGGACCAGCAAGCTATAACCTGAGTCTGGTCAGTTTTTGTAGAGTCAATGAAATAAAATGGTTCTTATATTTTTGAAGGGTTGTTAAAACAATAAAAAGCAAAACAAAAAAACAAAGGAAAATATGTAAGAGAGACCATATGTTTTCTGTAGTAACCTAAAATATTTACTATCTTCCCTTTACAGAGAATGCTTGCTGATCCCAGCCTTATACCATTATCCCAATTCATTATCAAGTAACACTTAAAATTTTTTCTCTAGAAGATTAAACAATATTTTTCCATCTGAATTTACTTGTTTAATATCTAACAGAATTGTAAAATAGCATGTTGGACACTAGAGGGAGACTTTAATTTAAAAATATATATATACAGAGGGTGTCAAAAAAATGTATACACATTTTAAGAAAGATAAAAAGTGTTTTTAAATTACGCTGATTGGCAACCACTTTGAGTACCTCTTGTAACTGCAGAGATCAAATGTGATTTGTATTCATTTTTTGTTATTGGTATATATTGAGAATTACAATTTTAATACAGTTTTTTCCTTTCTTAAATTATGTATACTTTTTTTTGGCACCCTCTGTATTTATGAAACTTTTTCACACACTGACAAAAAGTGCTCACATGAACGCTTCTCTAAATTTGAGATAAACCCACATTGATTTGTTATTCCATTTTCTAGGACAAGATGTAGCAGGTGGTACTGACAATTAAAATTTTCCTTGGGGTTTGTCCTCAATACCTGCAGGAACAATGATTTGTTTTTCTAAACCTGGCTACTGGCATTGTGTCAGATTCTTCCACTTCTCTTCAGACCCTCTTGGTCTCTCCAGTCTCTTGTTCTAGCTCTGTGTGGTCTCTCCTGGTCTAATTGTCCTTCACCTCTTGCCCACACTGTGCATCTCTGCCCCCTGTCCCAAGGGCTTCTTCTTTGTGCTCAGATGTGTACAACCCAGAAACTTGGGGAGTCAATATTCAAAGAGGTAAACCTCTGGACAGTGGGGACCAGTGGATAAATTATTCATCCTTTGCTTCCTCTTAGGACAGTCCTGATGATACCGGAGAACGATGAGAGGATCCTTGTTAAATGTCACCGGAAGGAATTCCAGGACATACCAAAATATTAATACATGCAAACAAAGCCAAGCAAGCTGAAGCTTTATTAAAAGAAAGAAAATATTATAGTACACGCTCAGAATGGCATGAGAGTGGGCAGGCCAGGAAAAAGATAACTGCACTGAAGAACAAAGAAATTTAAGATTATATTTGAATGAGGGCACAAAATATTCAGGGGTGGTGTTGCAGGGGTTCCAAGGGTGCGTCCTTGCTGTCCATAACCACTCTTTCCCATAGAAGGTGGGATTCCCCTGTAGGGACTGTCATGGCAACAAAGAGGGTGGAGATTTTTCCTTGCCTGCCATGCTAATAGTGTTATAATCCATTGCAATTAGCCTTTGCCACACCTTTTCTTAAGAATGATCTCATCCCCTCTCTTTTCTTTGTTTCCCCTCCCATCTTCCACACTGCCCGCCCCCCCATCTCTCTTTGACCCGGTTCTTTCTGCCTATGGTAACACTGATTTGCTGCTTCTACAGTTTTTTTGGGTGTTTTTCATGGACTGAACAATTAGTCATATTTAGCAAGGGCTATTTGGATAATGTGTCCCTGTATTGGCTTTCCTGCCCTTTCTGCTTCCTGACTTTGTCCCTCACTTCTGCTGCATGGAATTATATTTTTAATAAAATAATAGTTCATAAACTCTCTAGACTCGGCTTTTTGAGAAACCCAATCTGAGAGGTAATAAAGAAAAAATATAAAGAATCAGCTTCATTGTTCTGGAATCAGCCTGATTGTTTGGATTTTGGTGTTAGAACGCTTAAAATATACCCTAATATTTCCATATACCTGGGAAAAGTGCACCATGCTTCAAATATATTGACTTAATCACTTAGGTCAATACATAAAGAAATCATGTTGAGCCGGCCGAGTGGTGCAGTGGTTGGGTGCTGGTTTGGGAAGCCAGTGGCCCCGGTTCAGGTCCCACGTATGAGGGTCAGTGACACTGCTCTAAAAAAAAAAAAAAAAAAAAAAAAGAAATCAAGTTGAGATCAATGTAACCCAAATGAAACGACTATCCAGCCACTAACTCTCGCCCTGCTTTTTTCCTGGGAATTGCCTTGCCTATGTTTCTCAGATATTTCCACAAGGAACAACAGTGATTATTTTTCTCTTGACAAAGATTCTTTTCTCTTGATAAAGAGATTTTAAAAAAGGTAATCTGGACAGGCCAAGTGGCGTGGTGGTTAAGCGCTGGCTTGGGAAGCCAACGGCCCCAGTTCAGGTCCCACATATGAGGGCCAGTGACACTGCCCTCAAAATAAATAAATAAATAAATAAATAAAACTCAAAAAAATATATATAAAAGGTAATCCAATCAGAGTCCTTCCCCAGGAATGCAGATTTGGGATTAAGAGGCTGAAGTTCAGTTTGTATGTAGCTCAGATACGATGCAAATGTTTGTCTCACTCAAAGTCAATGCTTCTTTTATTATAGTGAAACCTATTCTTTTTATAAATAAGTGAACTGATATTATATTTGTTTCTAGGATGGACAACATATTTTTACTACCTTTGTACTAGTCTTTCCTTGGTAATTTTTTTTTTTTTAAGATTTTATTGGGGAATTGGGCAGGGGAACAGCGTTGGGGAATCAGGGAAGGGGAACAGACAAGTTGCTGTCCCCCTGCTCTTCAGTTTAGCTGCAGAGGACGCTGCCCCACTGGCCCATGTTGACATCGCCACCGCGTTCCTCCCGGATGAGGCAGATAGGTCGCCGGCCTCTGGATGGTCGCCCACCACGGCTATTGGCAGCTCACGCTGGCTGCCGCTGCTCCCACTGGCTGCCAGCCATTCACTGTAGCCTATGGCAGCCCACTGCAGCAGGGGCTGCAGCTATGCCGCCACTGGGTCCCGCACAGCCCAGCTCCAGGTGGAGCCGCCATTAGCTGTAGAGGGCAGCATCACTGGCCCTCATATGTGGGATCTGAACCGGGGCTGCTGGCATCCCAAAACCAGCTCTTAACCAATGCGCCACTCGGCCAGTCCTCCTTGGTAAGTTTTACATGTGTTACTAATTCTTAAAAAGACTTTTTTTTTTTAAAAGATTTTATTAGGGAATCGGGGAAGGGGAACAGACAAGTAGCTGTCCTTTTGTTCTTCAGTCTAGTTGTGGAGGATGTCACTTCACTGGCCCATGTTGGTATTATCATTGCGCTCTTCCTGGTTGAGGCAGTTGCTCATCAGCTACTGAACGGCTGGCCACTCATGGCAGCTCACGGCAGCTCATGAAAGCTCACACCAGCTGCCAGCCAGCCCCACTGCAGCCTACGCCGTCCTCGGCGACTCATGGCAGCCCAGCTCCAGGTGGAGCTATTGTTCAACATCTTAGCTGTAGAGGACACGCAGCATCACTGGCCCTCATGTGGGATCTGAACCAGGGCCCTGCTGCTCAGAGCATACAAACAGAAAAATATACTAGTTATAAGTACACAACTTGATTAAATTTCACAGAGTAAACATGCAGTTGTAACCATCACTCTGATTAACAAAAAGAACATTACCATCTCCTAGGAAGACTCCCCATTGGCTCCTACCTGTCACTTCTCCCTTCTGCCCCTGCCATCAAGGAGAGTCACTTTTATAATTTCTAATCCTAGAGATTAATGTTGCCCTTTTATTTCAGTTTTATTGAGATATAATTGACATACAGCACTGTAGAAGTTTAAGGTGCACAACATAATGATTTGACATATATATCACGAAATGATTACTGCAAGTTTAGTTAACATTTATCATCTCATAGAAATACTATATATATATATATATATATATATATATATATATATATTTTTTTTTTTTTTTCCTTCCTTATGATGAGAACATTTAGGATTTACTCTCTTAACAATTTTCATACATATTATACATCAGTGTTAACTATATTCATTATGTTGTATATTACATCCCTAGTACTGTCTGACTTATTTCACTTAGCATAATACCCTCAAAGTCCATCCATATTGTCAAAAATGGCAGAATTTTCTTTCTTTTTTTTTTATGGCCGAATAATATTCTATTGAATATATATACCCCATCTTCTTTATCCATTTAACTGTTGATGTTTCCATGTCTTGGGTATTACAAAGAATGCTGCTATGATCAAAAGGGTGCGGACGTTGGGCTCATTTAATGTACAGAGGGAAAAACTACATGGAGAAGGATCTTAAGTTTCTAGACATTGAAATAAATCTGATTTAAGGTTTAGCTCCAGGCTGGTCTCTTTAGGTTATTTGCTCCTCCAGTATCATTTTGCTGACTGGATCTATATGGTGATAAGATGCAGACAATTGAGACAATTATCTAGTAAATTTAGGCCTGGAATTTATTTTGTCAAGATTAATTAAAATGATTCAAATTGACTTTCATATTCATTTATTGCATTCTTTTCCTCCAATTTTTTTCGAAAAAGAGACAGGGTAAGATGTTCTCTGGAAAGCCAAGCTGGCCATTCATTCAGAGTCTCCCTTGGTGGCAGTACATTGATTAAAGTAACTTATTTTAGAGCGGGCTCTCAGCTTTGCTGTTTCACAAATTTGATCTTAGATAATTCATTGTAACCACATTTGCATGAATCTGATGTGTAAACCAGAGTGCATAAACTAGTGTATAAACTAAATCGATTAACTTACTTAAACCTAACTTGTTTGACATTTTCAAGAAGTTTAAAATACTAAAGACTATGAATGCATTCTCTTAATACTACTAATAATGGTGCTATCTTACATTTTTGAGTTCTTAGCAGATTCTAGACCCTATTATGACCTTCGCCTGTTTGTTTTTCACATCAACCTTGTGCACTGGGGTTATCATTACCCTATTCTATTTATAAGCAGACTAAGGCAAAGAGAGGTAAAGGTTATAGAGTAAGTGGTAGATGTAAAATTCCATCCTTGGCAGTCTGGCCTCAAAGCCTATGCCCCCAGCCACTACAACATACTGCCTGCAGCAAATGCTACAGCACATAAGCTTAAAATATCAGTGACCAAAATATCATATGTAGATGTTATTGGTTGTGAAGCTTTTCTGAGTGGTGTTTCCTTTAGGGATGGCTTCTGGGTTATAGCGTTCTATTATATAGTTTACTATTTCTGAATGATTTCCTTCTGTTCATGATGGCTGGGCTTGAGAATGGGGGTGAATTTCAAGAGTGGGAGTGTACTGGGGCCGGCTGAGTGGTGTGGTGGTTAATTGCTGGCTTGGGAAGCCAGAGGCCCTGGTTCGGGTCCTACATATGAGGGCCAGTGACACTGCCCTCAAAAAAAAAAAAAAAAAGAGTGGGAGTGTACTGAAGAGGAAGAATGGGAGATTCACAGGGAAATTTACTGCCAGGCCTGAAATTGTTCAGAATTCAGTCACATGGTCTCACCTAGAGATAAGGAGGGGCTAGGAAATATGATGTTCATTTGTGCTCAGAAGGAAATGAACAAATACCGGGGGTGTCAAAAAAACCTATACAAGTGGACACTTTGGTAGACATTGCTCAAGCAGTAGTTTGCCATGATCAGAAGTGTCTGGATGCTGATGGTAACCACTTTGAGCACCTCTTGTAATTGCAGAAGTCAAACATGACTTGTATTCATCTTTTGTTATTGGTATATATTGAGTATAATATTACAATTTTAATACAGTTTTTTCCTTTCTTAAAATGTGTATACATTTTTTGGCACCTTCTGTAGTGTCTGTCACACACACACACAGACACACACACACACACACACACACACTTCTATATTGTGGTTTTATCTCCTAATGGGATCTGAATGCTTGAGACTATTTTGTGAATGTATGACAATCTGTGCCTTCTCATATATATTTTAGAGTGAGCTTGAAATTTCCCCTGAAAAAACTGTTGTTGTTGTTTTCAATCAGAGCTTCATTAAGTCTAATATCAATATGGCAAGTATTAACATCTTTACCTTATTGTGTTTTCTTTTTCTTTTCTTTTGTTTTTGAATGGATCTTGAGATTATAATGCTAAGCGAAATAAGTCAGACAGAAAAAGTAGAGAACCATCTGATTTCACTGATACGTGGTATATAAAACTGCAAACAACAAAACAAGAAAAACAAATGAAAAAACAGACAATAGTTTAGTGGTTACCAGAGGGGAAGGGGGAAGGGGGTGGTAGATGAGGGTAAAGGTGATCAAATATATGGTGATGGAAGGAGAACTGACTCTGGGTGGTGAACAATGTGATATATACCATAGATGATGTATTACATAATTGTACACCTGAAATCTATGTAACTTTGCTAATAGTTGTCACCCCAATAAACTTTCATTAAAGAAAAAAGTAGAGAACCATATGATTTCTCTGATATGTGGCATTTAAAATTGAAAACAACCTTATTGTGTTTTCTTATCTACAAATGTAATTCAGCTCTCCATTTATTTTAATAATCTTTGATGGATGCCTTTGAATAATGTTTTATAATTTTCTTCTTAAAGGTTTTGGACAACTTCTCTGTGGTTATTTCTACACATCATCTATTTGTTGTTAGTAGTATCTTTGGTAAGTTACATTGTCTACCTCTTTAAGTTCTATAGAATGCAATTGATTTTTGTTCATTATACTTGGAATTTTGCCAAAATACCTTATCAACCCTAATATTTTTACTTATACATTAATACATTTGCATTTCATATATAAACAAATTTATTATCTGTGATTACCAGTTGTATTTCTTTCTTTCTAGTATTTATATCTTTTATTTCTTTTTCATATCATGGTACATCAGCTAGGACCTCCAATAAAATAGGTTTAGGTGTGGTGATAATGGGCATCTTTTTACTTCTGCCTGATTAATTAATTAATTAGTTAATTAGATCAATTCTAGAGCTTTTTTCAGCTTTCTTGAACTATAATTAAATAAAATTGCAATATATTTAAAGTGTATAAAGTGATGATTTAATATACATATACACTGTGAAAGAGTTTCCCCCATTGAATTAACACATCCATCACCTCAGATATTTAATTTTTTTGTGTGTGAAAAACTTAAAGTTCTATTCTCGAAGAAAATTTAATACAGTGTATCAACAATTGTCACCACGTTATGCATTAGATTTTCAGATGTTACTCATAACAGAAAGTTTGTATCCTTTGACCAACCTCTCCTTATCTTCCCCATTCCCCAGTCCCTGGCAATCAGTTTTGTGCAGTATTTGTCTTTGTCTGGCTTATTTCACTTAGCCCTCCATGTTTATTCATATTGTTGAAAGCAGCAGGACTTCCATTGATATATAGAGAGAGAGAGGGTGTAAAAAATGTACACATATTTTAAGAAAGGAAAAAACTATTAAAATTGTAATATTCAATATATACTGATAACAAAATATGAATACAAACCATGTGTATACATATTTTTGGCACCCCCGGTATAGATATTCGAGCATCTGTGATATATTTTTTTTATTTGTTCATCCATCAATGAACACTTAGGTTGTCTGAATGCTTTGACTATTGTGGATAATACTGCAATGAAGATATCTCTTTGACATAATGATTTCATTTTCTTTCGATAGTTACCTAGAACTAGAATTGCTGGGTCATATAGTAGTTCTATTTTTCATTTCTTGAGGAATCTTCATACTGTTTTCCACAGTGTCTGTACCAGTTTACATTCCCACCAGCAGTGTAGAAGACTTGTGAGCATTGTTATCTCTTGTTCTTTAATAATAGAAATTCTAATAGATGTGAAGTGACAAATTGTTGTGGTTTTGATTTGCATTTCCCTGATGATTAATGATATGGAGCATCTTTCATGTACCTGTTGGCCATTTGTATGTCTCTTTTGGAAAAATGTTTGTTTAGGTCTTTTGTTCATTTTTAAACTGATTATTTATTTTCTTGCTGTTGAGTTGTATGAGCTCCTTATGTATTTGGGATATTAACTTCTTATCAGATATGTGATTGAAAAATATTTTTTTCCCATTCCATAGTTTGCTTTCTCATTTTGTTGATGGTTTCCTTTGCTGTGCAGAAGTATTTTAGTTTGCTGTAGTCCCACTTGTTTATTTTTGCTTTTGTTGCCTTCACTTTTAGTGACAAATCAAAATTGTCAAGACCAGTGTCAAGAAATTTTCCCCATGTTTTCTTCTAGGGGTATTTTGGTTTCAGGTCTTATCTTCAAGTCTTTAATCCATTATGAGTTGGTTTTTGTGTATGCTATAAGAACAAGGTCCATTTTAATTCTTTTGCATGTGGTCATCCAGTTTTCCCAGCACCACTTATTGAAGAGACTATCCTTTAAAGATTGTATATTCTTAGCTCCTTTGTTGAAAATTAATTGATCATGTAAGTGCGGGTTTATTTTCGGGTTTTTTACTTTGTTCTGTTGATCTATTTTTATATCCATACCATTACTCTAGTTTTGTAATGTAGTTTGAAATCAGGAAGTGTGATGCTTCGTTTTGTTCTGTCTCAAGATTGCTTTGGTTATTGGGGGTCCTTTGGGGTTCCATACAAATTTTAGAATTGCTGCTTCTATTTCTGTGAAAAATGCCATTGGAATTTTGATAGGGGTTATGTTGAATCTTTAGATTGCTTTGGGTAGTATAGATATTTAACAATATTAATTATTTTATCTATTAGCATAGAATATCATTTCATTTCTTTGTTTCTTTTTCAGTTTCTTTCATCATTGTTAGTGTTCATTATACAGATTTTTTACCTTCTTGGTTAAATTTATTCCTAGGTATTTTATTATTTTTGATGCTGTTGTAAATGGGATTGTGTTTTTCATTTCTTTTTCTGATACTTTACTATTACATTATAGAAACACAACTGATTTTTATATATTGATTTTATATTCTGCAACTTTACTAAATTAATTTATTAGTTCTAATAGTTTATGTGTGTGTGTGGAGACATTAGGGTTTTCTATATATAAAATCATGCCATCTGCTAACAGAGATAATTTTACTTCTTTTCTGATTTGGATGCTTTTTATTACTTTTTTTTTCTTACTTAGTTGCTCGTGTTAGTGCTTCCAGTACTATGTTAAGTAAAAGTGGTTAGAGTGAGCACCATTGTCTTATTTCTGATCATAAAGGAAAAGCTTTCAGACTTTCATCATGAAGTATAATGTTAACTATGGGCTTGTCATATATGGCCTTTATTATGTTATGGTATATTCCCTCTATACACAGTTTGCTGAGAGTTTTCAATCATAAAAAATATTAAATATTCTCAAATATTTTTTCTGTATGTATTGAGACAATCATGTGATTTTTGTACTTTATTTTCTTACTGTGGTTTATCACATTGTTGAACCACCCTTCATCACTGGAATAAATCCCACTTGTTCATGGTGTACGATTCTTTTAATGTACTATTGAATTTGGTTTGCCAATATTTTGTTGAGAATTATTGCATCTTTGTTCTTCAGAGATTTTGACCTATAACTTTCTTTTCCTATGGCATCCTTGTCTGATTTTTGGTATGTTGGGTTATGTTGGCCTTGAGTAGTCCCTCCTTTTCTATTTATTTTTTCCTTTGGAAGAATTTGAGAAGAATTGATATTAAGTCTTTTAATGTTTGGTAGAATTCACCAGTGAAGCCTGGACTTTTCTTTATTCGGAATTTTTTTATTACTGATTTTTAAAGATTTTTATTGGGGAATTGGGGGAGGGAACAATGTTGGGGAATTGGGAAAGGGGAACAGACAAGTTGCTGCCCTTTTGTTCTTCAGTCCAGTTGTGGAGGACATTGCTTCACTGGCCCATGTTGGTATTACCATTGCACTCTTCCCAGGTGAGGCAGATCGGTCGCCGGCCTCTGGACGGCCGCTCACCACAGCTATTGTCAGCTCACTCCAGCGGTCGGCTGCTCACGCTGGCTGCTGGCCACTCACTGTAGCTTATGGCAGCCCACTGCAGCAGAAGCTGCAGCCTACACCATCGCCGTGACTCTAGGTGGAGCTGTTGTTCACCATCTTAGCTGTAGAGGGCAGTGTCACTGGCCCTTGTATGTGGGATCCGAACAAGGGCGGCTGGCATCCCAAGCCAGGTCTTAACCAATGCGCCACTTGGCCGACCCTATTACTGATTTTTAAATGCAATATTTACCACTTAAGAGTGTTGTTTGTCCCAGATTTTTGGTAGTTGTCCTTTATAAAGGTACCAACTTCCCTTTTATTCCTAAGAAGTATTCTTTATTTTAAATTATAAATTGGTTTTGAATTTTATCACATTATTTTTATGTATGATCATACATAATTTTCTCCTTTCTGTTTATGGAATTGAATTATATGGCTTCAGCAGTGGAGTGCTGGGTGGTATGGGATACAAGGTAGTATGGCCACTGGAGTGGCAAGGAGAGCAGAGTTTTCAGCAGATGCTTATTTTCTATGTCCTGTTCTTTATCCTTCCTACCAATTTTGTGAGCTACTGGGCAGTCTTTCAATAAATTTAACTTATACTTTCACATTTTTTTTCTAGTTTTGTTTAATAAAAATTTTGAAACATGGGTAACTCATTGAGACTCTCCTTACAAACTGAGGACACAGGACTAGGTCCTACTGAGGAGAAAACTATAGCTTCTTTCCTTGGAAATCAAAAACAGAGTTGTCAGGTTTTTAAAACTTGGCTGTCCCAGATCCCACTAAGTGGATATCTAGACAGATTCGATCCTAGATAACTGTGTTCCCTTCTGCATCTGTTCAGATGGTGTGGTTTTGGGAGGCACTTCAAATTGCCTGGAAATTTCTTGTCTGAAAATGAGGCATGGTGAAGGAAAACATATTGGCCTGGTTCCCATGGGGATTCACCTGGTTAATTAATTACCAAGCTCAACTGGTCCGGTAACTGCCCAATAGTCCTAGTTTTGGTCTAGCTTTTCACCAATCTTACCTGAGCTGTTCCAACCCACTGCTTGTGATCTTAGGCAGCATAAGAAGAGTGTAGCTCTTTTGGTCTCTAGGTCACAAGGACAATCCCCAAGAACCAGGCTGTGTGAACATGTGTAGAATCATGACTAGGCATGCTTCATTTATAATTTGTAAATATTTAGACATTTGATATAAGAGTCTCTATGTATACACTTACCCCAAACCCTGAAATTTTAACAGCAGAGTGAGATTCCAGGCAGAGACACATGCACAGTTAAAGTAGATGTCCAGCCTCCAATCTGCATAGTGTGGAATTGACATGCTTGAGCTATGAAGTCCCAAAGTCATATCTGGAACATTTATATGGAGCTGGATGCTTAACCTGAGACCTCCTTGTGCTGGTACTTCAGATGTCAGTGTTTGCCTAGTCAATCAGACACATATGTTTCTGTTCTCATTTCATCTATTTGAAATTGTTAAAATTTCTTGAATGTGCATATGGAATCAAGGAACCACTTGGTGTCACTTTGCTCTATACTTTTAGCACTTTTGTCTAGCATCATATGATAGAAGAATATGCATAATAGTATGTTGTTTATGTGAATAACTTCCCAAAGTTTAAATCAAAGATTCACCCAATCAGAATGACTGTGTCCAATATCATAGCATTTTCTACCCAGGGATGAGAAAAGTACTTTGGTTTGTTTTTTATTTGTTTGTTAACCTGATGCTAAAATCATATACAGAATGGAGGGAAGATGGAGTGGGAAATGTTCAGGTGACCTTAGCTAACTTACCCAGGAACTCAAATTTAAATGCCTTAGGGGTCAGGAGTTAACTGTGAGGTAGATCCAGGGCAAGACAACAGACAAAATGGGGATCACAGTTATCTAGAGATAACTCATAGAAATGCATTAGAATTCAGTGTTTGCATTCTTTAGTAAATTTCTATGGAATTACAACTTACAAACAGAAAAGTGTACAGATCAATGGTTTTCAAAGTGAAGACCTCTGTGTAACTGATATACGGATCAACAAATATATTACCAGCATTTCAGAAACCTATCTCAACCGCTTCAAATCACATCTTCCCTGCAAGGGAGACCAGTCAGAAAACAAGTGATAACCCAGATGAAGCATGATGGTAGTCTGGACTCGGGTGGTGCAATGAAAGGGGTGAGATATGGTTTAACTCTGGATAGATTTTGAATATAAAAAGGCTCTGAAGTTAGAGAAAAATAAAGGAGTGAAGAATTTGGGCCTGACCATCTAGAATGGAGCTTTCATTCAGAAAGGGGGTATGGGTGTTGGGATCTTCAGTGTGAGCCAGTCTACCTAAGGTTGCTTCTTGGTTCTGGTATTAACTTTGTGCATTCATGGACAAGTTACTTCACTATGTCTCAGTTTCCTCATCTATAGAACATAATTAGTACTATTACTTATTGGTAGTATGGTCATAATTATTTAATTAGTTAATATGTATAAAACAGGTAGAATATGTGAATATTGCAAAAAGGTTTACATTTGTGGTTTAATGAAATGGAAAAGACTTCATGACAGTCTTTTGGGTGAAAACTTATTCATGTAATTCTGCTTCCAATGCAGTTTTTTTTTTTTTTATCAGTCTTGCAGATCCTTGGAATTGTCAGAAGGTAACCTGTTCTCCCATAACACTTTGCACAGGCCCTGGAATGGAGGAAAGCCTTGGGGAATGCCTGCTGAGAATGTAGTGTTTGGGCCATCACTGTGTTCCAGAGACAGCCTAAGGGGTGGAGGCTTTACTTTCCTGCAGTCTCCTCTGTCCCTCAAACATAATGAGCATAACATTTAAAAAAAAGAAAAATACTGTATTTGCCATGGAGATTCATTCAAAAGCACCCCAAATGAATATAAAATCTCACAAAAAGGGTAAGTAAATTCAATTTAAAGAATCAGCCTCCTTGGGTCAGACAGAACGGCCCTTCTCACACACTCTGGAGCTGCTAGTGCTGAAGGCCTTTAAGGCAGAGGTTAGTGTTTTGAATGATGTTGATAATGTTAGAGGGCTGTGGAGATAGGTGGATATCTGAATCTTCTGAAGTTAATGTCCCATTTTATTCTATTTGTTGGTACAATCACAATGATTTTGATATTCAGTAGTTTAAGAATTAAAGAAATTTCCTTTAGCATTTTCAATGAGGATGATCTGTGAAGAATTAGCATACTATCTGTGGACTCCCTTCCTCTCTTAGTGTTTATTTTGCTTCACATGGAGGAATGAGAAAAGCGACAAATTGAGGTCAGGCTCTGGGGGCAAAGAGTGGCTTCTTCAGGTAAATGAGGTCTCCACTTAATTACTAACAGGTCTCAAGTTTCGTACTAACAGGGAACCACCCTTGGCCAGCTCCCACCTTATTCCTGGTTCTTACATCTTCCCAGTCACTCATTAGCTGCCTTGGGTTTGATTTTGACCTGCTTTCATGGCTTCAGTGTTTTGAGACTGTCAGTATTTCTGTGTTTCTTGAATAATAAACCCTGGATGCATAGCTTAGGCATTTCTTCCATTCTTGACTTGATGCTGGTATTTGAGCCTTGTCCTCCTGGCTTAAACAATTTGCTGTGCCCAGTGGATTTCTACCTGTACATCCTTCCTAACTCATTCCTTAACCTAATCCTTTATTGAAACCTCATATCCACCCTCACACTGGGGTAGAACTGGTGATTGAATTTTAACTATTGCCGTGGTCAAAAACCCAAGACCTAGAATCAAACAAATTTGATTTTGTTTCCAGCTCTGTTACTTATTTAATGGTGGATTGAAAGGTTATTCCAAGTATGTCTTCTCTTGCCTAAAATGAGAATGACAATAATGACTTACCTTATGGGGTTATTGTGAGGATTAACTGATGAAATGTGTAAAGGCCTTATGATTGTGTTGTACATAGTAAGTGTCCAACAAATGTTCATTGTAATTGGTATTACTATTGTGTCAATCCTTCTACTTTACAGTCATCATGAAGGATGGCCACTTTCAACCAAAGGCTGCAGTATATCTCCTCTTTCTACTAAGCACTAAAAGGAGATAAATAATTATGAAACATTTTATGTTTTCGAAATAAGAAGTAGAAGTAGACATATTTAATTGTTCCTGATACTTTTGATTTTTGTTTTTCTTAACTGAGCCATCCTGCCACCTGTTGGCAGCTCAGCAGCAGCTCAGCTCAGGCTGGACATGGAACTGCTGTTGCTAAGAGCTCAGTTCACACTCTTGAGTGAACTCTTAACCAACTGAGCCACTGGGCCGTCCCAAGTGGCTTTTGATAACCTTTTCTAACCACTACTAGAGATTGAGTCAAGGAGATAAATTCCTGAGCATGATGGGTGAGCCCCCAGTCTGGTGTGGAGTTTTTCTGGGGCAGAGGTTGTAAAGAAAGCATAGCATTCATTACTCATTGGTGTTGGAAGAAATCGTGACATTCATTCAGTGCAAACTCTCCATTTCACCATTGAGATACTGTGGTTCAGAGGGATCAATATCATGTCTCATGTCATACAACATTGCTGAGATCTGAACCCTGTTCTGTGACTCCAAGTCAGGTCAGTGATCATTCTTCTATATCACTGGTTCTGAAATTGTGGTCCCCCGACAAGCAGCATCAGCAGCACTTGGAAATTGGTTAGAAATGCAAATTCTCAGGTTTCACCCCAGACCTGCTGAATCAGAAATTATTAGAGTCCGGTACAGGAATCTGTGTTAAAATAAGCCTGTACCCCTTCATCCTTAGTGATTCTGATATTTGAATCCCTGCTATTTATTTCTGTGTGATGGCAGGTTGGTCATAAAACCCATATGTGCTTGAATTTATATTGGCTATTACCAGGTACACTTTTATTATTACAGTAGCTACCCCTTATCTGTGAAAGATGCCATAGATAAAACTGAAATATATATATATATATATATATATATATATATATATATATATATATATATATATAATGTTTTTTCTTATACATAGATACCTAGGATAAAGTTTAGTTTAAGGCACAGTAAGAGATGAACAATAACTAATAATAAAGTAGAATAATTAGGCCAATATGCTGTAATAAGTGTTATGTGAATGACTTTGGGGCCATTATAAGTAAAATAAGGGTGACTTGAATACAAGTAGGGCGATTCTGCAGTAGTCAATCTGATAACCAAGATGTGGTTACACGACTAATGGCAGGTAGTATATACAGTGTGGAGATGTTGGACAGAGGGAGGATTCCCATTCTGGGTGGGACAGCGAGTGATGATGCAAGATTTCATTGGCTACTCAGAACAGCATACAATAAATAAACACTTATAAACTGTTTATTTATGAAATTTTCCATTTAATAATTTTGGGCTGCAGTTGACATTGGGTAACTAAAATTGCAGAAAGCAAAACCACAGATAAAGGGAAACTAATGTACTTTTAAAAAATGTAATAAGTAAGAAGACTAAGTATTATCAATTAGTAGGCATTCATAGGTATAGTGAATGAAACAATAACCTTTGACCCCTCACGTCAGTCCTTTGAGCATAGGTTTCCTAATATGCAGAAAGTGAGATGATCATAACTTGCAGGGATGCAGTGATGATTAGAGACTGTTCACATACAGTTCTTAGCTTACAAATTCTCAGCCCAGCTAATCAGCCACCATTCTTCCCCATTACCTGAGTAACTGACAAGATGGGATTGTGTGCTTTTGCTCCTCAAGGGCAGCTCTGATTCCCACAGGACTGTTGGCTGAGCATTTTACTACATGGTTTGTTTAGCGTGGATTTGTAGAAGAGACAGAGATCAAAAGCAGATCTTTTTATTTCATACCCAAACTCTGAGGATCTGGAGATTTAAGACACTGGGAGAAGGGAGTTATTATTCAGTTTCTCCAAAGTTCTTGGCTTTCCCCAGAAGGTTTGGAAATGGAATCCACTTCTGTTCAATTTTCCTAAACTTTCTCATCAATTTCCTGCCAGTGAATACCCCTCTAAGCCAGTTTTCTCCAAATTGGGGTGTGCACTTATATTCCAGGAAGGAATGTAAGATGGTCTATTGGGTCGATCCATTATATTTGAACTTCTATTTTTTTTATTTCAGCAAAAAAACCCCACACCTATTATTAATCTTTAATACTAACACTCTCCCACATAGCCTATATATTGGAAAGTTTGTCACAAGCTGTCATTCCATTTGCTTTGGTAAATAGTGACTTATGGCAGTTTGCTTGGAACCAATCAAATGGATCTTGAGACTTTAGCTAATTATAACAGTACATATATATAATTTGTCAATAAATAAGTCAATACTAGTCCCCCAGGATGAGTGTCAAGTCAAAGCCAATACATAATTACCACATAAAGATCTGGGCATCTGTTCTTCACAGTCATCCTTTAAAATGGCTGAAGATTTCTCTGGATAAAAATTGGGGAAGATATACAATATTTTTTTGAGGCCATGTTTTCGGGTCCATTCCTAATGGTTCTCTGAGTATCTCCTCACTCAAGGTGTTCACAGTGTATGAACTGACTTAGGTCTAGGTATAAATTCATATTACCACCTCAGTTAGTTTAGTTTTATTTCTTTCTTCTTTTTTCTGGATTATATTAATCAAGGAATACCATAATAGGTCACCCATCTATTGGGTTGCCGGAAAAGCCATGACGTATGTTTTCTGCGTTTTTCGTTGCAAAAATGTGTCATGACTTTTCCAACAACCCAATATTTCATTTATAGGAAGCCAGTTTTAAACCTTTACAGATTTCCAAGTCTCAATAAACGCTGATTGCTACTGCATCCATGTGGTGTATTATGCCATTGGGTCAACTTTGATAGTTCACAACTGGGTCCCTGCCATACTGAGATATCATTATTCTTGTTGAAATAAGAGCATCTGAGTCAATCTCATCATCATCTCAAGGCTATATAGAGAGCCACATGGAGGTCTTCAGGGATGCTGGGCCCCTCACCAATGTATTTCCTTTTGCTTTACCATAAGGTAAAATTAGAAAGTAGTTATGAGTCTTGCACATAAGAGGTACACTCTCATATTACCATCTGCATAACCCTCCAGTTTCCTTTAATTACAATATAACAGAGAAGTTTCCATATCAACTCATTGCTTGCCAGCCACCACTGGATCTAGGCTTCAATTTATCAAACAAACAAACTATGAGAACCACTCCCTAGCATGTAAGCTAACACAATAAATCCCAAATAGTGTGCTCTTTGATCTAATACCTTTAGAATATATTTCATAATGTTCTTATTTATATAAAAATAGGTACTATATGAGATTTACATAAGATATTAATTAGAAGACAATATAATATAATTTTATAATATATAGTATAAATTAAAAGTATTAGAATATATAATAGTATATTATATCACTAATATCTACTGATATAAATCTTGAAGTAGTTATTAGATACCCAGAGACTAGCACTAGAATAGAACTATTAACAACCATACAGCAAAGGGACAAGGGTAATTGCTGTGAAAGATGAAATCATGGAAGAAAGACGACTTAGAGGCAGCTATAGTGTGAAAGGATTTGGCTACTTCCTGAGTACAGGAGGAAGCGAGGGATTAATACCCTCATCTCTCTCTCTGTTCTATCTTCTGACCTTTGCATGGTGTCATTCACTGGCTAAAACCAACTGTAAACAATTGAACATGGAAGCCCTGGTGATGCCTCCTATGTGGGTCAGTTCAAGAGAAATAAGTCAGACAGAAAAAGTCAAGAGCCATATGATTTCACTGATATGTGGGAAATAAAACTGAAAGCAGCAAAAAAGAAAAACAAGACAAACAAATAAAGAAACATAAACTCATAGGCACAGACAATAGTTTAGTTGTTACCAGAGGGTAAAGGGCAGAGGGGGATGGTAGATGAGGCTAAATGGGATCAAATATATGGTGATGGAAGGAGAAATGACTCTGGGTGGTTAACAAACAATGTGATATATGGATGATGTATTACAGAATTGCACACTTGAAACCTATGTAACTTTACTAACCATTGAAACCCCAATAAACTTTAATTTTTAAAAAAAGGAAAGAAAAAATCGGATAATGTCCTATACAAGGGGTGTGCAAATGAGAATAACTAGAAATTCATTGAAAAAAACCCCACAGAGCCGATATAAAACATCATGACTTTCAATTTTAGAGGCTCATAAATGTTAACTCAGATTAGTGAAACATGAAACTTTTTTTTGAATTTGTTAAAACTTATAAAGTAGCTCTCTCACCAATGAAAATCTTTATTGCTTCATGGCCATAACAAAAAGTAGGACAAGGTATTCTCACAGCTATAAAGTTTCCAATGTACCTCTCAATATACTGGGAAAATATTAACCTAGACATTGTCATTTCTGATATGCTCACTGAGATGAAGGAATAAAGATAGATGTATAAAGGAAACTCCCATCTCCATGCTTTATTTCTTTTTCTACCTCTTTAAATCCATGCCTGCTGGAATTATATTTCAGGAAGTGTCCAGTTTTTATCCTTAAACAAATTGTGATTGAGAGGTATTTGCTAGTTAGTGGTAATTGACAGTTTAAATTTATTTGAGCACTGTTCACAAACATAATCAGCCCAAGGAACTTCTATGTGATATTATTTAAAAGCATTGCAGGGCCGGTCCAGTGGTACTATGGCTAAGAGCTGGCTTGGGATGCCAGTTCTGAGCAGCAGGGCCTAGGTTCGGATCCCACATATGAGGGCCAGTGGCACTGCCCTCTACAGCTGAGATGCTGAACAACAGCTCCACCTGGAGCTGGGCTGCCATGAGTAGCCAGTGACAGCATAGGCTGCCATAAGCTACAATGAGTGACCGGCAGCTAGGGTGAGCAGCTGGCAGCTGGTGTGAGCTGCCAAGAGCCGCTGTGAGCAGCCGTCCAGAGGCTGGAGACCGATCTGCCTCACCAGGAAGAGTGCAATGATAATACCAACATGGGCCAGTGAAGCAACGTCCTCCACAACTAGACTGAAGAACAAAAGGACAGCAACTTGTTTGTTCCCCTTCTCAGGTTCCCCAACACTGTTCCCCTCCTCCAATTCCCCAATAAAATCTTTTAAAACAAAACAAAACAAAAAAAGCATTGCAGGTATCCTCCTATATTATCTGCTTTGAATCCCTAAGTTTACTTCTGCTAATACTTCATCTATACAAGGCCTTGATTCCATGGCCATTTGGAGTTTAGGCCACCCAGACATGAAAAATGTGTTGTTATAACATTATGTTTGTGAGTCAGAGTAGGAGATCCAAGATGGTGAAGTAGATAAGCACATTAAAATTACAACAAAGTTATAGAACAATCTACCTGGAAAACCATCTGAAGTCTAGCTAAATTAAGGTTTTATAACTAAGGATATAAAGAAGCCACAATTGAGACTGCTAGGAGGGACAGAGATGTGGAATGTGCCAGATCCAAACCTCCGTGTGGTGATTGAGAACCGGTAGGGATACTTTGGCCATGGAGTTTCCCTCCCAGAGGAGAGAGGAACCCTAACCCCACTTAAGGCTCCCCACCCAGGAGTACTGGTGGTGGGAAGAGGAGCCCCCAAAACATCTGGCTGTGAAAAACAGGGGAGATTCAGACCATCAGTGGGACAGAAGGCTGTGGGGAACCCAGATGTCCTCTTGAAGAGCCCACACACAGCCTCACTCACTCAGAGAAACTCATGCTGGGTTCCAGCAGAGGGACAGTGACTCAGGGGGCATCGGAGACATACAGGGAGAGACTGAGTTATGTGGTGTTGGCATGAGAACTGGAGGGACATTCACCATTTTCTCTGAGTGAGGTCTTTCTCCCATAGAGCTGGCAGGCAGGCTCCATCTTTCCTTTGCCCACATGGCCAAATCTGAATCAGAATTGGTCTGGTGAGCTCTGCTGGGACCCCGTACCCAACCCCCTCAATGCTGGAGGCACTTTCTCAGTGAGCGTGTAGCCCAACCTGCATGGCACTCTTTCTTGAAAAACTATCAGTTTCTGTGGGCCCCGGGTGAGTGATGACTGGACTCAGTATGCTCTAAGACCTTTGCTGAGTAACTCCAGGTTCAGCATTGGCACAAACCAGAATCTACATTAAACTGGTGAAACCACTTCACCGACTCTAGTGACTCCCTGAGACCTCATCTCACCCAACTTGTGTACCATGAGGCTTTATCAGCAGCTGAACCTTAAGAGTCTGCAGGTAGCTGTGGGCCTCAGAGTGTCCTGGCTTTTAGTGGAGCTACCCGGGGCCTGGTACTGGGGGCAGCCATCCTCTCCAACACACCTATAAGTTTAGCACAGGCAGAAAACAACTGCAGACTACTTTGTAGCTCCTACCAGGTAGTCCCAGGACAGTTACAGGCAGTGGGTGACTTGAGCCTGCACCACAGTCCCCCTAAGAAGCCCCAGAATCAACATACTTGGAAGTTGGCTTCAGACCTCAGCAGAGCACCACCCATTAGCCTCACAGGCAGCACACACAAATGGTGGTCTCAGCAGGTACCAGAGCCCAAAGGGGCAAACCCCACTCAGTTGGGTAAGACTCTCACACAGCACCCTGAAAGCTGTGGATGTGGCCAAATCCCACAGCCATTCAGCCTGAGGGTCAATTCCACCCACTGACATACCTATAGCAATCAAGGTTCAACTCTAACAGCAGGGCACACACAAATCATATGAGGAACACACCCTGTGAAGGTAACCAGGGAGAATGTTCCTTGGCCCCACAGGGCACCTACTACATAAGGCCACTTGGCCCAGAGTGAGAAATGTAGCAGATCTACCTAATACATAGACACAAACACAGAAGGACAGTCAAAATGAGGAAAGAAAGAAATACACCCCAAATGAAAGAACAGGAGAAAACTCCAGAAAAAGAAAAACAACAACAAAAAAATGGAGGCAAGCAACCTACCAGAGACAGAGTTCAAAACAATGGTTATAATGATGCTCAAGAAACTTAGTGAGAACTTCAACAAAGAGATTGCAAGCAAAGAAAAGGACATAGAAACCATAAATAAAGAACCATTCAGAAATGAAGAATACCATAACTAAAATGAAGAATGCACTAGAAGGAATCATTAGCAGACTAGATGAAGCAGAGGATTGAATCAGTGATTAGGAAGACAAGGTAGCAGACAACACCCAATTGGAAGAGCAAAACGAAAAAAATAATTTAAAAAAAAAGAGGATAGTTTAAGAGACCTCTGGGACAACATTAAATGTAACATTTGCATCATAAGGATACCAGAAGGAGAAGTGAGAAAGCAAGAGATCAAGAACCTATTTGAAGAAATAATAACTGAGGATTTTCCTAACTTGATGAAGGAAATAGACATACAAGCCCAGGAAGCGCAGAGAGTGTCAAACAAGATGAACTCAAACAGGTCCATACCTAGACACATTATAATTAAGATGACAAAATAAAGACAAAGAGGAAATCCTAAAAGCAGCAAGAGAAAGGCAACTAGTGACTTATAAGGGAGCTCCCATAAGACTGTCAATTGATTTCTCAACAGAGACTTTGCAGACCAGATGGGATTGGCACAAAATATTCAACATGATGAAAAGTTAGAACCTACAACCAAGATTACTCTATCCAGCATTTAGAATCAAAGGAGAGATAAAGAGTTTCCCAGACAAGAAAAAGCTAAACGAGTTCATCACCACCAAACCAGTATTACAAGGAATGTTATAGGTACTTTTTAAGAAGGAAAAAAAACTATATATATATAATAAAGTGGCAATAGCTAAATATCTATCAACAATTACTTTAAATGTAAATGAATTAAATGCTCCAATCAAAGCACATTGGAGGGCTTAATGAATGAGAAAACAAAACCCTTACATATGCTGCCTGCAAGAGATTCACTTCAGATTGAAAGGCACACACAGACTGAAAGTAAAGGGATGGGAAAAGAGGTTTCATAAAAATGGAAACAAAACAAAACAAGAAAACTGGAATAACAATACTTATACCAGGGAAAATAGACTTTAAAACAAAGGCTATAACAAGAGACAAAGAAAAACACAGTAATCCCACTTCTGGGTATTTATCTGAAGAAACCCAAAATGCTACTTTGAGGGGACATGTGCGTCCATATGTTCATTGCAGCATTGTTTACAGCAGCCAAGATGTGGAGACAGCCTGGGTGTCTATCGATAGAAGAATGGATAAAGAATAGGTAGTACATATATACAATGGAATATTGCTCAGCCAGGGAAGGAATGGGTTCTTGCCATCTGGGGTGACATGGATGGACCTGAAAGGTACTATGCTGAGTGGAGTACGTCAAACGGACAGATAGATGCAATGTGATTTCACTTATATCTGGAATCTGAAGAACAAAATAAACAACCAAAACAGAAACAAACTCATAGATACAGAGAGCATTTTGATGGTTACCAGATGGAGGGCGTTTGGGGTGTGGGTGAAAAAGGGGAAGGGATTAAAAGTATAAATTGGTTGTTACACAGTAGTCATGGGAATATAGGGTATAGCATATGGAATATAGTCAATGATATTGTAACAACTATGTGTGGTGTCAGATGGGTATGAGATTTGTTGGAGTGATATATGGGAGGGGGTTGAGAGGCAGGGTGAAAAAGGTGAAGGAATCAAGAAGTACAAATTGGCAGTTACAAAATAGCCATGGAGCTGTAAAGTAAAACGTAGGGAACATAGTCAATGATATGGTAATAACTATGTATAGTGTCAGGTCAGTACTAGGCTAGTCAGGGGGATCCTTTCTTAAGTTATATACATGTTTAACTACTATGTTGTGTACCTGAAATTACTATAAAATAATATTGAATATCAAAAATATAAGATATTTGCTTAGATACAGTGTTTTTTAAACCTTAATAAAGGATGCTGACACTCAATAAACAGGTATATATGAGATAAAAATTTATATAAACTGTAATTATAAATATTTTTTCTTATGTAAACATTATATATTAATTCAGGAATTTGGGGAAAATACAGAAACACATAAAGGAACTAAAAAATTACCCATAATTCTATGATGAGACTCCTAAGATTAACATTCTTGTGTGTATAATTTTAGTGTTTTTTATGTGTCTATATCTACATTTCTATCTATGGCTATAGTGTTATTAAATTGATAGATCTTATCTGTACTGATACTCTATTTGATATAAAATTATCACATAATTTGTAAATCTTTTTTCGTGTAACATTATATATTTTAAATAATCTAAAATGTCATTTTATTGTGATTTTATGATATTCCATTGTTTTAATCAGTTACAATTTACTAACAAATTCTCTGTTTCTAAAAATTTGTAAACAACATTGTAAAAAGCCCTTGAATTTTAGAATACAATTCTATTTAGAATAAATACTTTGAAGTATAATTACTGAGTGAAAAGAATTACATAGATTATTAATTTTTTAATAGCTGTGTATTTTAGGTCTAAAAGAAACATCTCCAGTTGTTTTGTCTACCTTCATCACAGGTACTTTGTATGCCCTGAGAATCCAAGTATCAGAGGTCTGAAAACCTGATGGAAGAGCCTGGTTGGCTCTGACAGAATGGTTGGCTTTCCAGTCCAGTCACTCTGCTTCATTGAATGGGAGTGGCTGTTATGTTTGACTTCATTTTGAAGTTTCAGATGGTCACAGCCTATAAGGCAGAGTAACAAAAGGCCATCAATCAACATAAATCTGTGGTGCTCAGCCCACATGGGTTGGTGAGATCATCAAAATGTAAATCTGTCTTTCGTATTGAGGGGACTAGTCCAGAAGCAGGAGGTCATGGTGCACGATGGAGGTTCTGATATTAAGTGCATTTTTTAAGCCTAAAATACATGTATGTAAATTGAATTTTCAGAATATTCTGTTTTCTGCTAGCAATGCTGGGCATTAGTGGAAGGGTCAATGTCATTCCTGAAAGAATTGCTTTTCAATGGCCATAAATCCATCCCTGTGTGCCTGCTGATAGGGAGAAATGTTGCAGAGCTCCATTATTAATTTTGTTGTTATTCTTTTTAAATTATTACCTTTCAGCATTTGAAGGCTTACTTGGAGAATCAGCATTAAAATCAATGCCATAAAAAGAGTCTCCTGCTGGACCTTATGCGAGGCAACATTAGAAGAATCTTAAAAAGCTTTTGTTTTGAATGAGTGTAAAGGAAAAAAAGTTGACCTTTACTGCATACAATTCTATCCATTTCTTCTGGGGGAAAATGTCTTTAGTTAGGGGTGTAAGAGAGGGATCTGTGATCATGTAAGTGCATTATTGAGTTTTCTCAGATGCTTCTTCCAAGATATCTGAAAGAAGAGCTGTTATCATGACTGACTTCCTTTTCTAAAAGGAGTAGCTTGAGATAGCAGTTCTTTCTTTCTTTCTTCTCTCTCTCTCTCTCTCTCTCTCTCTCTCTCTCTCTCTCTCTCTCTCTCCTTCTCCCCCACCCTTGTCTCTCTCTTCCTCCCTCCCTCCCTCCCTCCTTCCTTCCCTCCCTCCCTTTCCTTGCCACCCCCTTCATCTCCTCACTCCCCGCCCCATCCTTTCTCTTCTCCCTTTTTCTCTGTCTCTCATTTTTTCTCGCTACATTTTCCTTTCTTTTGCTAATCCTGTAGAAACTTTGGAAAATATAGAAAAACTGGCCTGAATAGAATTTCCCTCACTTTGTTCAGGGTAAATTGCAGTGTTGAATTTGATCTTACCCAAAGTAGAGTGTATATATATATATATATATATATATATATATATATATATATATATATATATATATATAGTCTTTTTCCTTCTCCCTAAAAGACTACAGCACCAACATCCATGATAACTATTGCAAAGTACTCTGTCATATACTAAACAAATATCTATTGACTTCCTATTAGGTACCAGGCACTTTTGTATTTCTAAACAAGTCCAGCATTACATAAAACGTTTGAATAGACACAGTGGGGCTTGCATCTCTTCCATCCACTGCTCTCCATCCAGTTCATCCAATTAACATTTACTGGATTCCTAATATCTTTCGGGAAGTTTGTCAAGTGCTGAGAGCGCACAAGGAAAACTATTGCGCACAGAAGATCACAGCCCAGTGGGGAAGTGGCAAGAATGTAGACAATTACATAATAGGGCATAAATGTTATGATGAAAACATGCTTAGGATGTTATGAAAGTCAAGAAGAGGAGCCCAAATCCAGACCAGGGATGCTGTGGTGGAGGAGAGAAAGTGTCCAAGTTTCTTGAAGGGTTTGATGTCTGAAGAGGGCCAGAAAAGGCTGAGGAAGCCTAGGAAAGTTGGAAGATGGCATCTTCAGTGGGGGTGAGGATGCACAAGGCAGGGGAGCAGCATGTTTGCACATGGCATGAGAGAGTGTGGTGTGGTTGGTGAACTGAAAGTAGCTGAGGTTTTCTGGTGTGCGGGGCTGAGGGTAGGGTATAGAGTAGCAATAGTTGAACAATGCTGAGTTAATGAAAGTTACAGACCTGTAACAGTTCATTTAGCTCCTTCATGTCACAGATGAGAACACTGAAGTCCAGAGATGATAAGCAGATAGCAGTCACCTATTTTATCTTGGTCCTTCACCTGGCAGCTAAATATTCAACATATTGACCTCAGGCTGCTGAAAGGAATATAGTAATTCATTTAGCATTTATTTTAATGAGATATAATCCCAATAGCTTAAATAGAAGTCTGCCCCTAATAAGCTTACAGTCTTGGAGATGACATAGGCCACATCTGAGGCAAATACAAACCAAGGAAGGGCTGGAGAAGAATTTCTAATTTCAGAGGAGCATGAAGCTAAATGACCCTGTAGTATGGACAGAAATGAGCAAAACCAGTAAAAATTACTGGATCCATTTAGTTTACAAGGGTCCCAGAGACCAGCTGTGCTGCGTATTGATCCGAAACTGATGTATGGATATTTACACAGTCTGATTGGCTGAAGAGTGGATAAAAATGTTTTAATCAAGGCCTTAACCCACTTGCTTCAATGGCTCTGTCCACAGAAGGAAGCAGAAAGTGACTGTCAAGTGTGGGGAGAACTATGGTAAGCATTCTATAGGGAGGCAGCCCATTTAGCAGGACACCAAAGCTGTTCCACTTCTGACTTCGTTGCTATACAATGCTGGGGCCTAACCCCAGTGTAACCAAATGAGGGGAAGAGTATAAGTACCAGCCTTGGATGTCCAGAAAGGATTTAAAAAATATATTTTTTAATATTTACATTTAATATTTATACTTGAGGGGTCCTTGCTGACCACTTCTCACATTTTTCTTTCAGAGCCCATTCTTCTTTAAAGATCCAAAAATAACTGCATTATTTCTAATAAAATTACTATTTCTATTTTGAGGTAGGAAGTCAGAATACATTTTTACCTTTCTATCTGAGATTTAATAAAGCTAGTATCCTCATGAGAGATAAAATGACCTTGGTATTTCTTAAATTTACTGCTTCTCCCTTTTAGTTCTCTTTAATTCCAGAGCAGAAGAAAAAAGATTGAGAAACATATCCCTGCTGCTCTTTAATTTAAAAAAAAAAAATCATTTTCCTAAACTGTAAAAGCCAGAAACCAGGTTTGGTTTTCCTTGCCGGTGTGAGTTGCACATTTAATCTACCAAGTTGTTGAATTATTGATACTGTTTTTTTCCCCTCTAATTTTGTTATACTTCCTGTAAACTCAACTGCACTGTGGACTTCTGATTTCACATTTTATTTTAGTACATGACAGCCTTTAAAAATGTAGAGTCCAAAGTTACATGTTATCAATCTCCTTCGGAGATTTTTGAGGCAACATTGATCAAAACAAAATTCCCTCTGTATTCCTGGATGTGATGTTTATTATGGAAAGATACAGCTGCACCATTTGTCTGAAGCACAAGCACATGATCATATATCAATATGGTTACCCAGTGTGCACATATGTTAAGGTAGAGATTTAGTAAAGGTTGTTTTTTTACCTTTTGGCTTTAGTAAGTTTATTATAATAAAAATGGCTAAAGGGATTAGTGAGAAGGCTGTTTAGGAGACTTACCTCACATTTGTGCAGTGCCAAAATATACACCTTCTGTAATCTAAAAGACACTGGTTTAAGAAAATTATGTGCATGATCATGTCAGGAGGTGGGATGGCTGACAGAAACAATTGAACATTTGTGTCTTTTCCAACAGCGAGAGTAGATGCTGGGTAATGGGGGTGGGGAATTGGGAGGTTGTTTTTTTTTCTCCTCGTACTGCAGTAGACCATAGGGCAGGGAAATTTATATATATATATATATATATATATATACAATTTTGGAAAGGAAATTAAAGTTTCTGAATTTGAGGTAGCTCAACCTGAGAGTTCTGCAAGTAAACACATATAAACAGCTTTAATTATAAATATTTCCTATGTTGAATTTATAGGTGCCAAGGAGTTGGTAATAATTTCTTTCTTCTCTTTAACATCTACTCAAACAGCCTCTGTGTAGTTCTGAAAATAAGAGAATGACAAGTATCTGTGATTGCATTCTAAGTGCAGTTGTGCCACTGGAAGATTCTAATGCCAGAAAGCTAGGCTTACAGAATCAGGGAGGCTTGTTTCTGTGGGAAGGCCTGCTGGGTATACTTGCGAATGAATTTAGCCTACTTAGAACTGACTACCTGGCAAAAATAATTTTCACCTTTCTGCCCGCTATGTATCACCAACCACAGGCTCAGAGGAGGGAAGAAAATGCTTTTCTATTCATCATTCCTTTTAACTGGTAATAATGTACATGTGTTTGCATAGGTTGCAGCTAGTAAAGGCCTCCTGTGTTGTGAAATCATTCACATTTGTGGAGGTCATTACAAAAGTGGGAAGCATCATTAGGGAACATTTTCAGTTAAATCCATGTGCCTCTATTCACCATCCTGTTCCTGGGCCATTGTATAATACCAGGTGCATTGGACACCGAATACATTATATAATTTGTTTAATGCATAAATAAGTGCAGGACACTTCAAACTCCATGCCGTGACTTGATTTAAATTGGAAACATCTCACACTTGTTCCCCCTTTGCATTACAGGTATTTCCTCCAGGCCCAGTCTCAGAAACTTTTATCACATAACCAGCCTTTTACTATTCTTTATCTCTTATTTTTATTTATAAGCTCATTTGCACCTTAGCCATGCCTTCTGAATTTTCTGAAACTGGATGGAAGTCGAATTACCTCTAATTGTCTACTTTCTCTCTGTGTGTCTTTCTCTTCCTCCTCTCTACCTCTTTTCATCATGCCTCTTTCATTTAAATGCTTACACCAGCTTGTGCCTTAGAACCCTCTCCACCCTTCTCTGCCTCCATTTCTAACTTTTTCCTTTCTTTCTAGAAAGATGAATGCCCCAGGAACTCCACCACTGGCTTCATGCTTCTGCATTTTATAGTCTTGTTGATCTTAGAAACATTGGGCCTTGTGGTGCTAGAACTGGAAGGTGCTTTTGAGATGCTCCTTTAAATCTCTTCAGTATTCAACCAATTAAAGTCACTCAGGGAACAAAAAGCAGTGATGGAATTAAAAGAAGTTGTGACTAACAGGCACTACTGTTTGCTCAACTGTGCTGCCTTTGAGAGTGCTTTAATAGGATTGAATGGGGTGGGTACAGTGCTGGCACTAGTCACCTTTTGGACCTGCATCCGAAGCAAAACCTGAATTACCCTGTGGGGGAGTGGCTGGGCGCTGAAGAGAAAAAGAAAAGAAAGAAGTGGAGGTGAGGGAAGGGAGGAGAAGGAGATGGAAAAGTCCTATTAAAAAGGAAGGAAATCTGTGACTGGCTTATTTCACTTAGCATAATGTCTTTAAGGTTCATCCATGCTATAACATATTACAGGATTTTCTTTTTTTAAGACTAAAAAATATTACATTTTATATATATATCACATTTTCTTTCTCCATTAATCTGTTGATGGGCATTTAGGTTGTTTTCACATTTTGGTTATTGTAAAGAATGCATACTGAACACAGGAGTGTTAATATCCCTTTGAGTTTCAATTTTTATGGATAAATAACAAACAAGTGGGATTCCTGGGTCATACTGTACCCCCATTTTAATTTATTTTTACTATTTTCCATAGCAGTTGCACCATTTTCATTCTCACCAAAAGTGTATAAGGGTTCCAATTTCTGATTCCACTTTATGATATAGCTAAAATAGGCAAACTCAGAGAAAAAAATAATAAAATGATAATTCCCAGAGACTGGGGTAAGGAAGACATGGGAACTATAAATCGATGTGTGTAAAATTTAGTTATGATAGATGCATACATTTTATTGATATCATATACATCATCACTGTTACTATAAATAAGAATAATATTTTGCATACATAAACATCTGTTATGAGGGTAGATCTCATGTTAAGGCCTCTTGCCATAAATAATAAAATGAAGGAAAGATGTCTAAAAGCACAACTGCACACACTGAGACTGCTAACATTTCCCAGCTGTAAATAGTGATGATGTGCTAATAGCAATGAAATAATACGCAGGCTCCCATCATTGTCTTCATCGTGATTTAGATGAACTACAAAGGAATTCTTGGGCACCTTTCCATTTAATCTCCTATCTAAACCTGCATCTTCTTTCCTCCCTTTTTTTTTTTAATAATTGTTTTATTTTTCAATTACAGTTGACATACAATTCTATATTAGTTTCAGGTGTATTAATAGTGATTAGGCATTTATATAACTTATGAAGTGATAACCCTTACAAGCCTATTACCCACCTGACATCATACATAGTTATTAAAATATTATTATTGACTATATTCCCTATGCTATCTGTACTTTACATTCCCAAGAATATTTCGTAACTACCAATTTGTACTTCTTAATCCTTTCCCCTTTTTCACCCACTTTCCCCAACCCTGCTCCCAGCTGGCAACCATCATAATATTCTTTGGGGTAGCAATGCTTATGTCAGACAAAATACGTGTGCATCCATATGTTCAGCGCAGCATTATTTACAATAACCAAGATGTGGAGGCAACCTGGGTGTCCATCCATAGATGAATGGAAAAGGGGAAGAGGTACATACATAAAATGGAATACTACTCAGTGATAAAAAATAGTGAATTTTTTTTCTCCTTTTTAACTTTAAAAATATATTTAGCAGAGAGATTATGACTTTAAGCTGGGATTCAGTATTTTGAAGTGTGTGTAAAACATTTTTGAAACTAGATAAGAAGATCTATGCTTGCTCTTCTTTACCTTTTGAATTAATTATATATTTGAGATTCAATTGCATAATTGTGTAAATGTGCTCCTGAGTATTTCCAGACATCAAAAAAATAAAAAGTCATGATAAAAATTAAGTGCTTAGAAATAAGTATACTTTTGGGAATAGACAGACGCTGTGTCAACTGCCTCCCAGGATCACATCAAAATTACAAACAATTTATACAACATTCAACCTTGGAAGGCCCCTGAACACTAGATGAATAGAATCTCTAAACGAAGGACTTGAAGAGGAGGCCACATCAAGTCTGGTAGGAGGGAGGGAGATGAGACGGGCGAACCCCATGAGGGACACCTAAGTGGTGGTGGGGCTTCTCTGGTTGGCGGAGAGACTCTTTGGTTCCACACTGAGCTCACTAGCCCAGAGTTGCTTTGCCAGGAAGAGGAGTTCCATGATAGCTGGCAGTAGAAATTAGTGAGGACTCTCTTTGCTAAACTCGGTGAAGCTGAGGGTGGCTAGAGAACCAGTGGGGCTGGCACATGGACTCACTTGCTGGTGAGCACTCACCTGGTTCCTGGTGGGGGGAGTAGCTGTGTGAACAGGGCCCAGGAGCCTGCAGGCATGGACTGAACTGAGTGCCTTTGGCATGCGAGCTGGAGATTTTAGGGACCACTGTTCCCCTGATGTGGAACTTGCACAAGAGTAGTGTACAGGTGGGTGCCATTTTGTCAGGGTTGGGCCCTCCCATGGAGGGTCAGGTCCCAGACGGCATTGGTCTGGTGAAATTGGTGCAGGAGTGTGTGTGTGTGTGTGTGAGTGTGTGCACATGTGGCCTTGGATCCCCACCCTATGCACTGCTTGTGCTGCATTGCCAGGGAAACGCCTGGTGGGAGAGCTCCAGCTCCATCAGGCTGTTCATTGAGATGTGGGAGTGCACAAGCTGCCTTGGGTCCTCACTCTCTGCACTCCGCTTGCAGAGTTGCCAGGCTGGGGATTGGCTGTTGGGCTGCTCAGCCTGGTCTGCAAGCAGCTGATTAGGACAGGTTGAGACTGGGAGTTTTCCTGGAGGCTTTGGGTTGTGAGCTGTGTGCCTGCTGGCGAGTTATGTGGGCTGGTTGCCAGTGCAGGAGTGCATGCTGCTTTGACTTGCTGGGGGCCAATGACCACATCCCATGGGGCCAAGAGGCCTGCCCCGGCCACCTAGAGCTGTGTTGCCAGAGGCACCTTGAGCCCCTGGTGCCTGGCCCTCACCTCCACAGGCCACAGAGGGTTTTTTGCACCAACAGACAACCTGCAACAACCTGTGAACATTTTTGGTATTGTGCACAGTTCCAGAGCACCCAGCAGTTAATTATGGGAAGCTCACAGCAAGCCTGAGAAGGAGGTTGGAACATAACATAATGAGCCTTTCCCCTCAATAGCCATTGCAGGGAAGTGGTCTGCAGATTAAAGAGGGTGGAGAGCCCCCTCCCCCCCACATTCTTTTTTCTTTTTTCTTTTCTTTTTCATTTTTTTCTACATTGAAGCAATCACAGAGGGACAGCCAGAATGAAGAAACAAAGAAACAAGTTCCAAGTAAAAGATCAGATGAAACCTCTAGAAATGGAACTAAATGAAACAGAGGTATCCAACCTTTCAGAGACAGAGTTTAGAAAACTGATTATAGGAATGTTTAAGGAACTTAGTGAGGACATAAAGAAGGATAGGGAAACCATAAAAAACAACCAGTTAGAACTAAAGAATACAATAAGTGAAATGAAGAACACACTCAAAAGAATCACCAGTAGATTAGATGAAGCAGAGGATCAGATCAGTGATTTAGAAGACAAAATAGCAGAAATCACCCAGTTGGAACAACAAAAAGAAAAAAGAATAAAAAACAAGGAAAATAGTTTAAAAGACTTGAGGGACAACATGAAGTGCAACAACAATCAAATCATAGGAATACCAGAAGGAGAAAAGAAGAAGCAAGGAATCGAGAATGTATTTGAAGAAATAATGACTGAAAACTTCCCTACCCTGGTGAAGGAAATCGACATACATGCCCAGGAAGTGCAGAGAGTACCAAAGAAGCTGAACCCAAACAGATCCACACAAAGACACATCATAGTTATAATGGCGAAGGTTAAAGACAGAGACAGAATCCTAAAAGCAGTAGGACAGAATCCTGAAAACAAGCAGCCTATATACAAAGGAAGTCCTATATACTAACAACTGACTTTTCTACAGAAACTCTGCAGGCCAAAAGGGAGTGGCAGGACATATTCAAAGTGATGCAAAATAAAGGCCGACAAAGAACATTGCTCTACGCAGCACGACAATCACTTAAAATTGAAGGAGAGATAAAGAGCTTCTCAGAAAAGAATAAGCTTAAGGAATTCATTACCACCAAGCCAGCACTGCAGGAAATGTTAAAAGGGCTTTTTTAAACAGAAGAAAGGGGAAAACAGCTAACTCAGGAAGACCAGAAATACAAATAACAAAATGGCAATAAAAATGCACCCATCAAGAATCATTTTAAATGTGAATGGGCTAAATGCTCCAGTCAAAAGACACAGAGTGGCTGAGTGGATAGGAAAACAGAACCCATGCATATGCTGTCTGCAAGAGACTCATCTCAGATCAAAAGACACACACAGACTGAAAATAAAGAGATGGAATAAGATATTTCATGCAAAAGGAAATGAGAAAAAAGCTGGAGTAGCAATACTTATTTTGGACAAAATAGACTTTAAAATGAAGACTACAATAAGAGACAAAAAAGGGAACTACATAATAATAAAGGGATCGATTCGACAAGAGGACATAACCCTAGTAAACATCTGTGCACCCAATATAGGAACTCCTAAATATATAAAACAGATATTGACAGACATAAAGACAGAGATCAACAGTAACACTATCGTAGTAGGGGACTTCAACACCCCATAGTCACCAATGGACAGATCCTCCAGACAGAAAACCAACACGGACACAGTGGCCTTATGACCCTTTAGATCAGCTGGATTTAATCGATATTTTCAGAGCATTTCACCCCAAAGCAACAGAATATACATTCTTCTCAAGTGCACATGGAACTTTTTTTAAGATAGACCACATGTTAGGCCACAAAACAAGTCTCAAAAAATTTAAGAAGACTGAAATCATATCAAGCATCTTCTCTGAAATGCTATGAACTAGATGCTATGAAACTAGAAATCAATGCTATGAAACTAGAAATTAATTATAAGAAGAAACCTGGAAAGCACACAAATATGTGGAGGCTGAATAACATGCTACTAAATAGCGAGTGGGTCAAAAGTCAGATCAAGGAGAAAATCAAAAGATACCTTGAGACTCACGAAAATGAAAACACCATGACCCAAAATCTCTGGGATGCAGTGAAAGCAGTCTTAAGATGGAAGTTCATAGCACTGCAGGCCTACCTAAAGAAAGAAGAAAAATCTCAAATCAATAAACTATCTTTACATAAGGGAACTGGAAAAAGAACAGCAAAGCAAGCTGAAAGAGAGTACAAGGAAGGAAATAATAGAGATCAGAAGAGAAATAAATGAAATAGAGACCTAAAAAACAATACAAAAGATCAATGAATCCAAGAGCTGGTTTTTTGAAAATATAAACAAAATCGACAAACCCTTAGCCAGACTCACCAATAAAAAGAGAGAGAGGACCCAAATTAATAAAATCAGAAATGAAAGGGGAGAAGTGACAACAGATACCACAGAAATACAGGAAATTTTAAGAAAATACTACGAGCAATATTTACCAGCAAATTTGACAATCTGGAAGAAATGGATAAATTTCTAGAAGCATACAATCTACCAAGTCCAAACTGAAAAGAACAGAAACTCTGAACAGACTGATTACCACCAAATAAATTGAATTAGTAATCAAAAAGCTTCCAACAAAAACAAAATCCCTGGACCACATGGTTTCACAGATAAATTTAAAAAACATTAAAAAAAGAATTAATACCTATTCTCCTCAAACTACTCCAAAAGATACAGAGGAGGGAAGGCTCTTAGACACATTTTGTGAGGCCACTATTACTCTGATCCCAAATCAGACAAAGATATTACAAAAAACGAAAACTACAGGCCGATATCCCTAATGAACATAGATGCAAAAATTCTTAGCAAAATACCAACAAACTGAATTCAGCATCACATTAAAAAGATCATACATCACGATCAACTGGGATTCATTTCTGGTATGCAAGTTTGGTTCAATATACGCAAATCCATTAACGTAATACATCATATTAACAAAATGAAAAATAAAAATTATATGATCATATCAACAGATGCAGAAAAAGCATTTGACAAAATCCACCAGCCATTTATGATAAAAACTCTTAGCAAAGTGGGAATAGTGGGATGATATCTCAACATAATAAAGGTCATATATGATAAGCACACAGCAAACATCATACTCAATGGGGAAATGCTAAAAGCTTTCCCATTAAGATCAGGAACAAGACAAGGCTTCTCACTTTCACCACTTCTATTTAACATAGTTCTGGAAGTTCTATCCACAGCAATCACACAAGAAAATGAAATAAAAGGCGTCAAAATTGGAAAGGAAGAAGTAAATTTGTCATTACATGCAAATGACATGATTTTATATAGAGAGAATCCCAAAGACTCCACCAAAAAACTGTTAGAGCTGATAAATGAATTTGGTAAGGTAGCAGGATATAAAATTAGTATTCAGAAATCAGTTGCATTTGTATACAGCAATAATAAACTATCAGAAGAAGAAATCAGGAAATCAATCCCTTTTACAATTGCTTCAAAAACAATAAAATATCTAGGAATCAATTTAACTAAAGAAGTAAAAGACCTGTACTCAGAAAATTATGACACACTGAAGAGAGAAATCAAAGAAGATACAAATAAATGGAAATACATACCATGCTCATGGAAGGAAGAATTAATAGAGTTAAGATGTCAATACTACCTAAGGCAATATATAGATTCAATGCAATTCCAATCAAACTACTAAGGACATTTTTCTCAGAAATAGAATATAGAATCCTAAAATTTATACAGAACCACAAAAGACCCCGAATAGCCACAGCAATCCTGAGAAATAAGAACAAAGTGGGAGGCATCACACTGCCTGACATAAAAACATAGTACAAGGCTACAGTAATCAAAATAGTATAGTACTGGCATAAAAACAGACACATAGATCAAAGGAATAAACCCATCCATATACAGTCATTTAATCTATGACAATGGAAGCAAGAATTTACATTGGAGTAAAGATAGTCTATTTAATAAATGGTGCTGGGAAAATTGGACTGACATGTGCAAAAAATTGAAAATGGACCACCTACTTACACCATATATGAGAACAAACTCAAAATGAATTAAAGATTTAAATGTAAGACCTGAAACCATAAAACTCCTGGAAGAAAACATAGGGAATAAGTTTGCAGACATAACCCTCAGTAATATTTTTACTGATATATCTCCTCGGGCAAGGGAAATAAAAGAAAAAAATGAACATATGGGATTATATCAAACTTAAAATAATTTCACAGCAAAGGAAATCATCAATAAAACAAAAAGGCAGCTTATTGAATGGGAGAGGATATTTGCCAACGATATATCTGATATGGGGTTGATATCCAAAATTTATAAAACACTCATGAAACTTAACACCAAAAAAAAAACAAACAACCCAATTAAAAAACGGGCAGAGGATATGAAGAGGCATTTTTCTAAAGAGGACATACAGATGGCCAACAAGCATATGAAAACATGTTCAACCTCACTAGTCATCAGAGAAATGCAAATAAAAACCATAAAGAGATACCACCTCACTCCGGTCAGAATGGCTATCATCAACAAATCAACACACAAGAAGTGCTGCCGAGGGTGTGGAGAAAAGGGAACCCTTGTGCACTGTTGGTGGGACTGCAAATTGGTGCAGCCATTATGGAAATCAGTATGGAAGTATCTCAAAAAACTGGAAATGGAACTACCTTTTGACCCAGCAATTCCACTTTTGGGTATCTACCCAGAGGAATGCAAGACGCTAATTCGAAAAAATATATGCACCCCTATGTTTATTGCAGCACTATTTATAATAGCCAAGATTTGGAAACAACCGAAATGCCCATCGGAAGATGACCTTATTATGTCATCTGCATATAATGACAATTTTACTTCTTACTTGCCAATTTGGATGCCTTTTATTCCTTTTTCTTGTCTGATTGCTGTGGCTAGAACTTCCAGCACTATGTTGAAAAAAAAAATGAGAAAGTGGACAGCCTTGTCTTGTTCCTGATCTTAAGGGGAATGGTTTTAGCTTTTCCCCATTGAGTATGATGTTAGCTGCAGGTTTATCATGTATGGCTTTTATTATGTTGAGATATGATCCCTGTATTCCCACTTGGCTAAGGTTTTTTTGTGTTTTTTTTTTTAACATAAATGGCTGTTGGATTTCGTCAAATGCTTTTTGTGCATCTATTGATATGACCATGTGATTTTTATTCTTCATTTTGTTGATGTGGTGTATCACATTAATTGATTTATGGATGTTAAACCAGCCTTGCATACTAGGGATGAAACCCACTTGATCATGATGTATGATCTTCTTAATATATTGCTGAATTCTGTTTGCTAATATTTTATTGAGAATTTTTGCATCTATACTCATCAGGGATATTGGCCTGTAGTATTCCTTTTCTGTGCTGTCTTGATCTGGTTTTGGAATCAGGGTGATAGTGGCTTTATAGAAAGAATTTGGGAGCATTCCCTCCTACTGGATTTTTTTGGAATAGGTTGAGAGGAATAGGTGATACTTCTTTTTTGAATGTTTGATAAAATTCACTTGTGAAGCCGTCTGGTCCAGGGCTTTTGTTTTCTGGGAGCTTGTCAATTACTGATTCAATTTCCTTGGTAGTAATCATGCTATTTAGATTTTCTGTTTCTTCTTGAGTTAGCTTTGGAAGGTTGTATGCTTCTAGAAAATTATCCATTTCTTCCAGATTGTCAAATTTTTGGGCATATAGTTGCTCATAGTAATTTCTTAGAATTTTTTGTATTTCTGTGATGTCTATAGTCATTTCCCCTCTTTCGTTCCTGATTTTACTAATTTGAGTCCTCTCTCTTTTTTTTATTTTTTATTTTTTATTTTATTTTATTTTATTTTTAATTATTTTCAGGTGTACAACACAGTGCAATAGTTATACATTTTACCCCTCAAAGTGACAACCCCCCACCCCCAATTCATCACCCCACTCCCCCCCATATCATATATATCTATTACTCTTCCTCTGACTCTCTTCCACAGTATAATCCACATCCCGTGACTATCTATATATATTCAATTACAGTAGGTATACCACCTCCGCTTTAGTAATACAGTGCAGTGATCAAATCTCTACTCCATCCATGAAATGGTCTCCCTAACAAGACCTATGATCATCTGACATTCCACAGAATATTTACAACATTATTAATTATATTCCCCAAACTGTTTTTCCTATCCCAGTGGCAATATTATAGTTGCTATTTTTTCTGTCTAATCCCTTCCCCCTTCTCTCTCATCCCCATTCCTCTCCCCATTAGCAACCCTGATTTTTCGTCTATATCTATGAGATAGTTTCTGTTTACTTTGCTCATTCATACAGTTTTTCAGATTCCACATATGAGTGAGATCATATGGTATTTGTCCTTCTCTGACTGACTTATTTCACTCAACATTATAGTCTCTAGTTCCATCCATATCATTGCAAATGGCACGATTTCATTCTTCCTTATAGTGGAGTAATACTCCATTGTATAAATATACCACACTTTCTTAATCCAGTCATCTACTGATGGGCATTTTGGTTGTTTCCAAGTCTTAGCTATTATAATTGTGCTGCTATGAACGTAGGGGTGCATAACTTTTTTTGAATAAGTGTCTTGGTTTTTTCAGGATAAATACCTAGGAGTGGAATTGCTGAGTCAAATGGTAGCTCTATTTCCAGTTCTTTGAGATACCTCCATACTGACTTCCATAGTGGCTGCACCAATCTGCAGTCCCACCAACAGTGCAGCAGGGTCCTCTTTTCCCCACAGCCCCGCCAGCACTTGTTGTTTGTTGATTTGTTGATGATAGCCATTCTGACTGGAGTGAGGTGGTATCTCATGGTGGTTTTTATTTGCATTTCCCTAATGACCAGTGAGGTTGAACTTTATTTCATATGCCTGTTGGCCATCTGTATGTCCTCTTTAGAGAACCGTCTCTTCATATCTTCTGCCCATTTTTTAATTGGGTTGTTTGTTTTTTTGGTGTTGAGTTTCATGAGTGTTTTATAAATTTTGGATATTAACCCCTTATCAGATATATCGTTGGCAAATATATTCTCCCATTCAGTAGGCTTCCTTTTTGTTTTATTAATGGTTTCCTTTGTTGTGAAAAAACTTTTAAGTCTGATATAATCCCATATGTTCATTTTACTTTTACTTCCCTTTTTCTTTTACTTCCCTTGCCCGTAGGGATGTATCAGTAAAAATATTGCTCCGGGTAATGTCTGCAAATGTACTCCCTATATTTCCTTTTAGGATTTTTATGGTTTCAGGTCTTACATTTAAGTCTTTAATCCATTTTGAATTTGTTCTTGTATAAGGCGTAAGGAGATGATCCAGTTTCATTTTTTTGCATGTGTCAGTCCAATTTTCCCAGCACCATTTATTGAATAGACTGTCTTTACTCCAGTGTAAATTCTTGCTTCCCTTGTCATAGATCAACTGTCCATAAATGCTTGGATTTATTTCTGGGCTCTCTGTTCTGTTCCACTGATCGATGTGCCTGTTTTTATGCCAATACCAAACTGTCATGATTACTGTGGCCTTGTAGTAGGTTTTGATGTCTGGTAGCGTGATCCCCCCGACTTTGTTTTCATTTCTCAGAATTGCTGAGGCTATTCTGGGTCTTTTATGATTCCATATAAATTTTAGGATTATATTTTCTATTTCTGTGAAAAATGCCCTTGGTAGTTTGATAGGAATTGCATTGAATCTATATATTGCTTTGGGCAGTATGGACATTTTAACTATATTAATTCTTCCTATCCATGAACATGGTAGGTGTTTCCATTTATTTGTATCTTCTATGATTTCTTTCTTCAGTGTCTTATAATTTTCTGAGTACAGATCTTTCACTTCTTTGGTTAAATTTATTCCTAGGTATTTTATAGTTCTTGTAGCAATTGTAAATGGGACAGTTTTCTGAATTTCTCTTTCCATTAGTTTATTATTGGTATATGCAAATGCCACTGATTTCTGAACATTGATTTTATATCCTGCTACTTTACTGAATTCGTCTATCAGTTCCAATAGTTTTTTGATGGAGTCTTTGGGGTTCTCTATATACAGTATCATGTCATCTGCATATAATGACAATTTTACTTCTTCCTTGCCAATTTGGATGCCTTTTATTTCTTTTTGTTGTCTGATTGCTGTGGCTAGAACTTCCAGCACTATGTTGAATAAAAGAGGAGAAAGTGGACAGCCTTGTCTTGTTCCTGATCTTAAGGGGAATGGTTTTAGCTTTTCCCCATTGAGTATGATGTTAGCTGTTGGTTTATCATATATGGCTTTTACTATGTTGAGATATGATCCCTGTATTCCCACTTTGCTAAGGGATTTTAACATAAATGGCTGTTGGATTTTGTCAAATGCCTTTTCTGCATCTGTTGAAATGACCATGTGATCTTTATCCTTCATTTTGTTGATGTGGTGTATCACATTAATTGATTTACGGATGTTGAACCAGCCTTGCGCACTAGGGATGAATCCCACTTGATCATGATGTATGATCTTATTAATATATTGCTGAATTCTGTTTGCTAATATTTTATTGAGAATTTTTGCATCTATATTCATCAGGGAGACTGGCCTGTAGTTTTCCTTTTTTGTGATGTCTTTATCTGGTTTAGGAATCAGGGTGATAGTGGCTTCATAAAAACAGTTTGGGAGCCTTCCCTCCTTCTGGATTTTTTGGAATAGTTTGAGAAGAATAGGTGATAGTTCTTTTTTGAATGTTTGATAAAATTCACTTGTGAAGCCGTCTGGTCCAGGGCTTTTGTTTTTTGGGAGCTTGTCAATTACTGATTCAATTTCCTTGGTAGTAATCATGCTATTTAGATTTTCTGTTTCTTCTTGTGTTAGCTTTGGAAGGTTATATGCTTCTAGAAAATTATCCATTTCTTCCAGATTGTCAAATTTGTTGGCATATAGTTGCCATAGTAATTTCTTAGAATTTTTTGTATTTCTGTGATGTCTGTAGTCATTTCCCCTCTTTCATTCCTGATTTTGCTAATTTGAGTCCTCTCTCTTTTTTTTTTTGATGAGCCTGGCCAGAGGTTTGTCAATTTTGTTTATCTTCTCAAGAAACCAGCTCTTGGCTTCATTGATCTTTTGAATTGTTTTTCTGTTCTCTATATTGTTTATTTCCACTCTGGTCTTTATTATCTCCTTTCTTGTACTCCCCTTGGGCCTCTTTTGCTGTTCTTTTTCCAGTTCCCTTAGATGTAAGGATAACCTGTTGATTTGAGATTTTTCTTCCTTCTTTAGGTAGGCTTGCACTGCTATAAACTTCCCTCTTAGGACTGCTTTCGCAGCATCCCAGAGATTTTGGGTCGTGGTGTTTTCATTTTCGTTTGTCTCGAGGTATCTTTTGATTTCCTCCTTGATCTCATTTGTGACCCACTCACTATTTAATAGCATATGTTTAGCCTCCATTTATTTGTCAGCTTCCCGGATTTCTTCTTATTATTGATTTCTAGTTTCATAGCATTGTGGTCAGAGAATACAGTTGAAATGATTTCAATCTTCTTAAATTTTTTGAGACTTGTTTTGTGGCCTAACATGTGGTCTATCTTAGAAAATGTTCCATGTGCACTTGAAAAGAACGTATATTCTGTAGCTTTGGGATGAAATGCTCTGAAAATGTCTGTTAAATCCAGCTGGTCTCATGTGTCATTTAAGGTCGCTGTTTCCACATTGATTTTCTGTCTGGAGGATCTGTCCATTAGTGACAGCGGGGTGTTGAAGTCCCCTACTATGATAGTGTTACTGTTGATCTCTGTCTTTATGTCTGACAATATCTGTTTTATATATTTAGGGGCTCCTATGTTAGGTGCATAGATGTTTACTAGAGTTATGTCCTCTTGTTGGATCGATCCCTTCATTACTATGAAGTGTCCTTCTTTGTCCTTTGTTATATTCTTCAATTTAAAGTCCATTTTATCTGATATAAGTATTGCTACTCCAGCTTTTTTCTCAGTACCATTTGCATGAAATATTTTACTCCATCCCTTTACTTTCAGCCTGTATGAGTCTTTGGATCTGAGGTGAGTCTCTTGTATACAGCATATGCTGGGGTCTTGCTTTCTTATCCATTCAGCCACCCTATGTATTTTTATTGGAGCATTTAATCCATTTACATTTAATGTGATTATTGATAGGTGTGTATTTATTGCCATTTTGTTATTTGTGTTCGTAGTCTTTCATAGGTTGTTTTTCTCTTCTACTTAAAGAAGCCATTTTAGCATTTCCTGCAAAGCTGGCTTGGTGGTAATGAATTCCCTTAACTTATTTTTTTCTGCAAAGCTCCTTATCTCGCCTTCGATTTTAAATGATAACCTTGCTGGATACAGCAATCTTGGTTGTAGGCCTTTATTTTTCATCACTTTGAAAACCTCCTGCCACTCCTTTCTGGCCTGCAAAGTTTCTGTAGAAAAGTCAGCTGATAATCTTATGGGGGTACCCTTATAAGTAACTTGCTGCCTTTCCCTTGCTGCTTTAAGGATTCTGTCTTTGTCCTTAACCCTTGCCATTTTCACTATAATGTGTCTTGGAGTGGGCCTGTTTGGAATCATCCTGGTTGGAACTCTCTGCACTTCCTGGGCTTGTATTTCAATGTCCTTTGCCAGGTTAGGGAAGTTTTCAGACATTATTACTTCAAATATGTTCTCATTCCCTTGCTCCCTCTCTTCTCCTTCTGGTATTGCAATGATCCATGGGTTATTTGATGCTGTCCACCAGCTCTCTTAAACTACTTTCCATGTTTTTCATTCTTTTTTCTTTTTGTTGTTCTGCTTGGGTGATCTCTGCTATGTTGTCTTCTAAGTCACTGGTTCGATTTTCTGCTTCATCCAATCTGCTAGTAATTCCATCAAGTTTGTTATTTAATTCAGTAATTGTGTTCTTAAGTTCTAGCTGGTTGCTTTTCATGATTTCTCTATCCTTCTTTATATTTTCATTAATTTTCTTGAATATTCTAATAGTCAGTGTTCTGAACTCTGTCTCCGATAGGTTGTTTACCTCTTTTTCTTCTAGTTCCACTGATTCAGGAAGTTTCTTCTGTTCTTTTATTTGGGTTGTGTTTCTTTGTCTCCCCCCTCTGGCTCACTCTTTGTGTTTTCTTGATATAACAGATAGATCCCCCAGGTTTCTCAGTCTTTTCTGGGTAAACTTATATGGTGTGTGTCCTTTATATTTGAATTACTCAGTCTCCCTATTCTCCTGTGTGTGTATCTGAGGTGTTCATTGTGTGTGCGTCCTCACTTGTTGAACTTTTAGTTTTGATTACTTTTGGCTTGTCAGTAGGTGGGATTGACTCCCAGACTGATTAGCTGTGAGGATCAGCAGTGTCTACAGTTTATGAGGTGCTGTCAGGAGATTGACCCCTCTGATGAGACTTGGACCCTTTGGGCCCTATTACCTGTAGCAACTTCCTTTTGGGTGTGACTCTTGTATGTCAAACCCAGAAGTGCTCTGGTTTTATCTAAAGTTGGCCTCTGGGTATGATGATTCTTGTGTCTGTTTGTTTGGACCTATTGCTGCAGAGTGATTTTAGAGCATAACAGATAAACAAGAACAACCTCTGCAGCCACCAAAGGAAACCAAACACTTGCACATATAAAAAAACAACAACCATCAATCTACAGTCAACTTGTACAGAAATATGAAACATACTAAAGAAGAAAACAAACATACAAAACAATAGCCACACACACAATAATAACGGAAGAGGAAACAAAATAAAATATAATATCATAAAATAAAAAATAGAATAAGCATGAGAAACTGAATAGCTATACCAAAAAAATAAAAATTAAAAATTAAAAAAATTAAAAAATTTTTTAAAAAATAGAATAAAAATAAAAAAAAAGTAAAATTTTCAGAAAAAAAGGAAAGGAGGAAAAGTATAGCAGTGAGAAGAATGAATAAAAGAAGGGAAAAAGTGAGGGTGGGGAAAAAAAGAAAAAGAAAAAAAATATATATATATTTGTCTACACACCCATATATAGGGACATATATTCACCTATATACACCTATATATATGCCTATATTAAAAACTACAAAATAATAAATATGAAATAGAAATAAAAACCAAAAAAAAAATACAAGATAAGCAACCAATAAAGGGAAAACAAAACAAAACAAAACAAAACAAAACATAAATACCCGTGCAGGTCTTGGATAAAGTCCACCAAGCTCTCTTCAGTTTGTCCTCTGCTGTACAAGAATTCCTGTGCGTCTTGTGGGAACAGAGTAGGCCACGTGATGCCTAGCGTGATCCTGGCACTGCAGGTTTGCTCTACTTGATTGTGGTTTGTGACATGTGATTGGTGGTTTTTACAAAGTCACTACCATTTTGCTTTTGCCTGTCCCAAGGCAGGCTGCACCCCCAAAGGCTCAATGAGTGTCTTTGGGCACCCTTTTTGTTGACAGCTGTGGAGAATTAAAGAATTACTCACTACCAAAAGCCAGTTGCTAAGAATCTGTTAATTAGTGCCTCAGCAGGTGAACCTGCCCTGCCTCCCAAGCCTTGCATAAAGATGGGGGCAGGGTAGGTAGTCTCACTCTGCAGCCTTTACTGGGGTGGAAATTCTCAACCCCCTGCAGGTAGGAATATCTCTGTAGTCTGTCCCTACTGCTCCATTCAGGAGTCAGTTTAATACTCTGTCTTGGCGGGGCCAAAGTTTGTGGGAGTGGGTGGGTTATTGGTTTTTTGTTTTTTTTTTTGCTTTCTGTTCAAGAGTAGAAAAAGGAAAAAAAAAAAAATAATAAAAGACACAGTTCCAACACTGTTTTGAGCTAAGGTCTCTGCCTCATATGCTCCAGCGGAGTTCCTGCTGCTCTCCCAAAGAGAGGGGTTTAGGGAACTGCACGCACCCTGCCACGCAGCTCAGATCCCCACTCTGTCTCTTGGGGACCTACGTCTCCGCCTGGCGCACACTGCGTCTCCTTACTGGAGTATTCTTTTTTCCCCTGCTCGCCGGGTTTCAGGCTTCTGCCTCAGAGCCTGCTCTCTGCGGTACCCGGTGGGCACAGAGACTAATCCCTGAACCGGGGGTGTGCAGGGATTGATCTTGCCCTGTTGCTGCTGGGCTCTGCACCCTGCTTCCTGTGGACCCTGCGAGCTGCGGCTCGTACCTCTGCACAGTGGTCTCCTCTCTCCTTCAATTTTAAGTGATAGCCATGCTGGGTAGAGCAATCTTGGTTGTAGGCCTTTATCTTGTGTCACTTTGAATATCTCGTGCCACTCCCTTCTGGCCTGCAGAGTTTCTGTAGACAACTCAGCTGTTAGTCTAACAGGAGTTCCTTTGTATATAACCTGCTGTCTTTCTCTTGCAGCCTCTAGGATTCTGTCTCTGTCTTTAACCTTTGCCATTTTAACTATGATGTGTCTTGGTGTGGACCTATTTGGGTTCAGCTTGTTTGGAACCCTCTGCACTTCCTGGGCATGTATGTCGATTTCCTTCACCAGGGTAGGGAAGTTTTCAGTCATTATTTTTTCAAATACCTTTCGACCTTGCATCTTCTCTTCTCCTGGTATTCCTATGATTCGTTGATTGTTGCGTTTCACCTTGTCCCATAGGGCTCTTAAACTATTTTCATTGTTTTTTATTCTTTGGTCTTTTTGCTGTGCCAACTGGATGAGTTCTGCTATTTTGTCTTCCACATTGCTGATCCACTCCTCTGCTTCATCTACTCTACTGGTGAGTCCTTCGAGTGTGTTCTTCATTTCAGTTACTGTATTCTTTAGTTCTAACTGGTTGTTTTTTATGATTTCTCTATCCTTACTTATGTCCTCTCTAAGTTTGTTAAAGATTCTTATCATCAGAGTTCTAAACTCTGTCACTGAAAGGTTGGATCCCTCTGTTTCATTTGGTTCCATTTCTAGAGGTTTCTTATGATCTTTTACTTGTGACATGTTTCTCTGTTTCCCCATTCTGGCTGTCGCTCTGGGATTGCTGTGATGTATTAGATAGATCACCAGGAGAGCCCTAGCTGAATGACACAGGCACACAGCTCACGGTCCAACACTCCCAGGAAAACTCCCAGCCTCAGCCTGTCCCAATAAGCTGCTCGCAGATCAGGCCGAGCAGCCTGACAACCAATCACCAGCCTGGCAACTCTGCAAGTGTAGTGTGGAGAGCTGGGACCTGAGGAGGCTTGCGCACTCCTGTGTCTCAGTGAGCAGCCTGTTGGAGCCAGAGCACGCCCACCAGGCGTTCCCCTGGCAAAGCAGCACAAACCGTGCAGAGAGTGGGGATCCGAGGCAGCTTGCGCACTCCCCGGTCTCAGTGAGCAGCCTGTTGGAGCTGGAGGGCACCCGCCCAGCATTTCCCTGGCAACGCAGTATAAGCCTGGTGGAGGGTGGGGATCTAAGGCTGCATGCACACGCATGCACACATGCACTTCTGTGCCAATTCCACCGGACCAATGAGGTCCTGGACCTGATCCTCTGTGGGAGGGCCCAACCCTGACAAAATGGCGCCCTCCTTATACCACTCGCGTGCAGGCTCTGCACCAGGGGAACAATAGTCCAAAAACCACCAGCCTTTCCACCAAAGGTGCTCAGTTCAGTCCATCCCCGCAGGCTCCTGGGCCCAGCTCACACAGCTACTCCCTCCACCAGAAACCAGGTAAGTGCTCACAGGTGTGCAAGCCCGTGTGCCGGCCCACTGATTCTCTAGCCGCTCTTAGCCTCACTGAGCTGAGCAAAGAGAGTCCTCACTAATTTACTGCCAGCTATCTTGGAACTTCTCTTTCCGGCAAAGGAACTCTGGGCTGGTGAACTTGGTGTGCGGCCGGAGGGTCTCTCCCCCAACCGGAGAAGCCTCCCCACAGCTGGGGCTTCCCTCATGGAGTTTGTCCTCTGTCGTCTCCGCCCGTCCTACCAGACCTGACGTGGCCTCCTCTTTAAGTTCTTCGTTTAGTGGTTCTGTTCATCTAGTGTTCCGGGGACCTCCACGGTTGAATGCTGTATAAATTGTTTGTAATTTTGGTGTGATCCATGGGACATAGTTAGCACAGCGTCTGTCTATTCCTCCATTTTACCAGAAGTGAGACTTTTCTTATTTCTTGATGATACATTTATAGACATAAACTTTTCTCTAAAAACTGCTTTTGCTGCACCCCATGTTTTTTTGTATGTTGTGTTTCCATTTAATTTGTCTCAAGATATTTTCTTTTAAATTTCTTCTTTGGTCCATCGATAGCTCAGGAATCTGTTGTTTAATTCCCTTGTATTTGTGATTTTTTTCCAGCATTCCTCCTATTATTGATTTCTAATTTCATACTGTAGTGGTCAGAAAAGGTATTTGATATAATTTCTATATTCTTGAATTTCTTGAGACATGCTTTATGGTCCAAGATGTGATTGATCTGAGTAAATAATCTGTATGCCCTTGAAAAGAATGTGTATTTTGCTGCTGTTATATTGAATGTTGTATATGTCTGTGAGGTTCATTTGGTCTATAGTGTTGTCCAAATCCACTATTTTCTTATTGATTCTCCAAATGATCTTTTCATTTTTAAGACTGGGGTATTAAAATCCAACTATTATTACATTGCTGTTTATATTTCTTTTTAGTTCAGTTAGTACTTGTTTTATATATATATATATTCATTCCAATATTGGGTGCACAAATATTTACAATTATCATATTTTCTTGATTAATTTATCCCTTTATCCTTGTATAATGACTTTTTTCTCTTATGATAGTTTTTAGTTTAAAATCTATTTTGTCTGATGTGAGTATAGCTATTATTGCTTTCTTTTGGTTACCATTTGCTTGTACTGTCTTTTTCATTCCTTCACTTTTAGCCTATGTGTATCCTTAAAGCTGAAGTGAATCTATTGTAGGCAGCATATTGTTGGTTCTTGTTTTACTGGCCCATTAAGCTATTCTATGTCTTTGGAGAACTTAATCCAGTTATTTAAAGTAGTCGATAGGTAAAGATAATGGATAGGTAACTTGCTATTGCCATTTTCTTAATTGATTTCTGACTGTATTGTAGATTCCATTTTTCCTTTTTGCACTCTTTCTTTTGATTTGATGACTTTTGTGTCAGTATCCTTTGATTCCTTTATCATGTTTTTATTTATTTATTTGTATCTACTTCAGGATTTTCTTCTGTGGTTACCATGAGGCTTAGATAAACTATTATAGTTATAAAATCCTATTTTAAGCTGATAACAATTTAACTTCAATAGCATACAAAACTTTATACTTTATTTCTCCACCCTCACATTTTAGGTTGTTTATGTTACAATTTTCATCTTTTTATTGTGCAGCTAACAAAAAATTATTAGTTATAGTTATGCTTAATACATTTATTTTTTAACTTTTACACTAGAGTTGTAAGTGATTTATATACCATCATTACAATTTTAGAGAATCTGTCTTTGACTATACATTTGCCTTTACTGGCAAATTTTACATTTTTTTTTGTTTGTTTGAGGGCAGTGTCACTGGCCCTCATATGTGGGATCCGAACCGGGGCCTCTGGCTTCCCAAGCCAGTGCTTAACCACCGCACCACTCGGCCGGCCCTTACATATGTTTTTATGATGTTAATGAACATCTTTTTATTTCAGCTTGTAGAATGCCCTTTCGCATGTCTTATAAGACATGTCTGTTGAAGATGAACTCTCTCCATTTTTATTTGTTTGGGAAACTCTTTATCTCCTTTATTCCTGAAAGACACGCTTGCTAGGTATAGTTTTTTTGATTGACTTTTTTTTTTTTTTAAAGTATTTTGAATATACCATCCCATTCTCTCCTGGTCTGCAAAGTTTCTCTTAAGAAATTTGCTTATAGGGCCGGCCGAGTGGCGCGGTGGTTAAGTGCTGGCTTGGGAAGCCAGCGGCCCCGGTTCGGGTCCCACATATGAGGGCCAGTGACACTGCCCTCAAAAAAAAAAAAAAAAGAAATTTGCTTATAGTCTTATAGGGAATCCCTTGTATGTGATGAGTCACTTTCTCTTCCTGCTTTCAAAATTCTTTTTGTCTTTGACCTTGACAGCTTTATTATGATATGTCTCAATGTAGCCTGTTTTGTGTTCAACCTATTTTGGCCCTTTGGGTTTAATGAAAATGGATCTTCATTTTTCTCCCTAACTTTAAGGGACTTTTCCGTAATTATTCCTTTAAATATACTTTTTATCCCTTTCTCCCTCTGGAATGCCCATAATGTTTGTGTTGTTTATTTCATGCTGTTCCATAAGTCCTGTATGCTTTCTTCATTTAAAAAATATTTTTAATTCATTTTATTAAACTCGAATTGGATATTTTCAAATGGAGTAATTGGATAATTTCTAATTGGATTAATTTCTTGAAGTTAATTGATTTTTTCTTCTGCCTGGTCAAGTCTGCTGTTGAACCTCTGAATTCTTCATTCAAGTCACTGTATTCTTCAGCTCTAGGATTTCTGGTTTATTTATATGGTTTCCATTTCATTGTTGAACTTCTAATTTTGTTCATGCATTGTTTTCCTAATTTCTTTAAGTTTTCTGTCTGTGTGTGTTCTTTTAATTTACTGAACTTCTTTAAGAGGACTGTCCTGAAGTCTTTGTTAGACAGTTCATAGATCTCCATTTCTTTATGTTCAGTTATTGGAGCTTTATTAATTTCCTTTGGTGGTATCATGGTTACCTGGTTCTTTGTGATTCTCATATCCTTTCATTGGTACCTCTGCATTTGAATAAATGTTCTACTCTTCTAGCCTTTATAGGTTCACTTTGGCAGGGAAAGATTTTCACCACTCAGCTAACTTTGGGTCCTAGATGAGTCCACTAGTAGTGTTGATGGGTATGCTTGGCTTGCTATCCATGTCTTTATCTGGGTGAGGCCACTGCCCATTCTTTGAGGTCAAAGCTGTTGCTGATGGCTAGGTCACAGTTGGGTGGGCCTGCTGGCTGGGTTCTGTGTATGCTAGGCCACTAAGTTTGCTTCCTGGTCAGGTGGATGTGTTTTGTGGTCTGGAGGTGCCACTAGCTATGTTCTGCTATTACCTACCTCTGGTTGGGCAAGATCGCAGGCTGTTTCTTGGCAGGTAACTATCACTAGTTGGATTCTGCAATTAAGCAAGGCTGCTAGCTCTGATCTGCAATTGCTCCTGATTGCATGGGGCTTCAGGCTGTGCTCCCTGACCAGATGGTGCTGCTGGCATTCAGGTGGACCCATAGGCTGGACCTTGTAGTTGAATAGGCTGTATTTGGTTATCAGGCTGTATGTGGTTATCAAGAGGTGCTACAGTCTGTGTCCCAAAGTCTGGTGGGGCTGCAGTTGAGCATTGCAATCAAGTAGGCTGTGCTCCACTGTTAGGTGAGGTCACTGGCCAGACTGTCTGGTTGGGCAGGGGCTCCAGATATACTCTGTAGTTGCATGGGGCTGAACAATATACTCCATGGTTAGGTGGGGTCACATTCCAGGCTTCTTGTTTGATGGGGCCACAGGCTATGCTCTGTGATTGTGTGGAGTCACTAGCTGGGCTTCCTGCCTATTGAAAGCCATAGGCTGTGTTCACAAATTGGGTGGGGCCATAAGCTGAGTTCCACTGCTGGTGGGGTTTTAAGTTGGACTTTGTAGCTGGGTAGTACCATAGCTTCTGCTCAGGCTGTTCAGTCTCCCTGATTAGGTGGGGTCAGAGACATGCTCAACATTTAGGGAAGGCTGTTGACTTGGCTTTCTACCTGGGCATGCTATAGAATGTGTTCTGTGGCTGCCAGGGATGCTGTCCATGCTTCCTGGAGGGGCAGGAGTGGAAGCAATGCTCAGCAATTGGGAAGGACTATGAATTTGTTCCCCTGCCCAGATAGTGTCATAAAAAGCCCTCCACAGCTAGTATGGCCCATTGGCTGAGGATTCAAATCAGGAAGAACTGTCTAATGAGCTCCCTGTTCAGATGTGGCTTTTGGCTTGGATATGCAGATGGGCAAAGTTGCTGACTGGGATCTCTGCTCTCACACCACTGCAAGCAAGAATGCAGACTGCCAAGTTCTGAGCATTGGTTGCCATAAGCCCTGCTCCCCTTCTGTTTCTCTATTTGATCCTTACTGGTCGAGCTCTGCAGATTCCCCCAGTGATCCATGTAAAGTGAGACTATGTGGGACTTCTGGCAAACTTCCTAAAACAATGGGGGAAGCTAGATGTCCACCTTGGGTTCTCTTCTTGCCAATGAAGAAACTGTAGGCCCAGGGGGCCTCTATTAATGTGATATTGTGACAGCCTGCTAGAAGGGCTATTCTGTCAAAGTGTAGCCCCTCCTCTTACCCCTCTAACAAGGTCCTTCTCTGTCTCTGTTGTCCAGGGGTGCTTCAGCCTCATCCTGAGTTCTGACACTTTCACAATAGTGTCTCACCTATGGGAAGTTGTTATTGGTCTTGAGGGGGCTGGGGTTGAGATTCACCTATGTCACTATGTCAATGACATCACTCCCAGGTATTTTTTATTAAAAAATTAGGATTCACAAGGATAGCAGTGGAAGAAAATTATAGCCCATTATAAGAAGGTAATTCAAAACATGCCAAGAATGTTGTCCTATTTATTAAAAGTGGTAAATGAATATACTTGTAGGGAAGTTTGGCTGGATAAATATCCTTTCTATTTTTTTTAAGATTTTTATTAAAAGTATAGTTAGCATACAATATTATATTAGTTTCAGGTGTACAACATAGTTATTCAACATTTAAATACCTAAAGAAGTGATCACCATAAGTCCAGCAACCATCTGACATTGTATCACAGTATCAAAATATTATTGACTATATTCCCTATGCTGTACCTTAAACCCCTGTGACTTCTTAGTTTTATACCTAGAAATTTGGACCACATATGGCCTTCACGTCCCCCTCCCTTTTACTTTTTAGTTACAGTTGACATTCACTATTATATTAATTTCAGGTATAAAGCATTGGTTAGACATTTATGTAATTTAAGAAGTGATCCCCGTGACTAGACTAGTACCCACCTGGCACTATACAGTTATTACCACATTATTTATTATGTTTTACTTTACATCCCCATGATTATTTTGTAACTACCAATTTGTACTTAATACCTTCACCTTTTTCAACCTACACCAACCCCCTTTCCCACCTATCATCCCAATAAATCTAGTACCCATCTGACACCATGCGTAGTTACTAAAATATTATTAACTATATTCCTCATGCTATACCCTACATCACCACAACTACTATGTTACTACCAATTTATAATTCTTAATATCATCCCCCTTTTCACCCATGGCTTCAACGCCTCTCCCATCTGGCAACCATGAAAATGTTCTTGGTATCTACAGTCTGTTTCTGGGTTTTTACTTGTTTGTTTGTTTGTTTTGTTCTTCAGAGTCCACATATAAGCACAATCACATTGCATCTGTTTTTCTCTGTCTGAAATACTCCACTCAGCACAATATGCCCCAGGTCCATCCATGCTGCCACAGATGACAAGAACCCATTCCCTTCCTTGGCCAAACAATATTCCACTGTATATTTATCAAGCTCCTCTTTATCCATTCTTCTATTGACAAACACCCAAGATGCCTCCACATCTTGGCCACTGTAAATAATGCTGTAATGAACACATGGTTGCACATGTTCCCTTGAATAAGTGTTTTGGGTTTCTTTGACTAATGCCTAGAGATGGGATTACTGGGTCCTTTTTTGTCTCCTGTTATAGCCCTTGTTTTAAAGTCTATTTTGTCTTGTATAAGTATTGCTACAGTAGCTTTTTTGTTTTTTTCATTTTCATGAAATAACTTTTTCCATCTCTTTACTTGAAGTCTGTACGTATTTTTCAATTAGAAGTGAGTCTCTTGGAGGTAGCATATGTAAGGGTGGTTTTTTTTTTTTTAAATTGGGGAATTGGGGGAGGGGAACAGCATTGGGGAATCAGGGAAGGGGAACAGACAAGTTGATGTCCATTTTTTTGTCGTTGTTGTTCTTCTGTCTAGTTGTGGAGAAAGTTGCTTCACTGGCCCATGTTGGTATTATCATTGCACTCTTCCTGGGTGAGGCAGATCGGTCGCTGGCCTCTGGATGGCCGCTCACAGTGGCTCTTGGCAGCTCACGCTGGCTGCCGGCCACTCACTGTAGCCTATGGCAGCCCACTGCAGCAGAGGCTGCAGCCCACACCACCGCCGGTGACTCACAGCAGCCCAGCTCCAGGTGGAGCCATTGTTCACCCTCTTAGCTATAGAGGCAACTAAGTGGAGCTGTTGTTCACCACCTTAGCTATAGAGGGCAGTGTCACTGGCCCTCATATGTGGGATCCAAACCCGGGCCCCGCTGCTCAGAGCTGGTGTCCCAAGCCAGCTCCTAATTAGCACACCACTTGGCTGGCCCTTTGTTTCTTATTCATTCAGCCACCCTGTGTTTTTGATTGGAGAATTTAATCCATTTACATTGAAATGAATTGTTGATAGACATATAGTTAATGCTATCTTATTATTCATGTTTTTTTAATTAAACTTTATTGGAGTGACAATTGTTAGTAAAGTTACGTAGTTTTCAGCTGTACAATTCTGTAATACATCATCTATATATAACATTGTGTGTTCAACACATATTTTTAATCTTTTTTTTCTCTTCTTAAAGAAGTCCTTCTAACATTCCTTGTAATGCTAGTTTGTTGGTGATGAACTCCTTTAACTTTTTCTTTCTGAGAAACTCTTTATCTCTCCTTCAGTTTCTATATGATAGCCTTGCTGGGTAGAGCCCCCTTGGTTATAGGTCCTTGTTGTTCCTCACTTTGAATATTTTGTGACAATCCCTTCTGGCCTGCAAAGTTTCTGTTGAGAAATCAGATGACAATTTTATAGGAGCTCCCTTGTAGGTAAACTAATTGCTTTTCTCTTGCTGCTTTTAGAATTCTCTTTTTGTCTTTAATCTTTGCCATTTTAATTATAATATGAATCAGTGTGGGCCTGTTTGGGTTCATCTTTCTTGGGACTCTCTGTGCATTCTGGGCTTGTATGTCTATTTCCTTCACCAGTTATAAAAGTTTTCAGTCATTATTTCTACAAGTTTCTCAATCCTTTGCTTTCACTTTTTTCCTTCTGGTACCCCTATGATGCAATTGTTGTTATGCTTGATGTTGTCCCAGAGGTCTCTTAAACGATCCTAATTTGGGGACGGGGGTTCTTATTTCTTTTTGCTGTTTCAGTTGGGTGTTTTCTGCTACCTTGTCTTCTAAATCAATGATTCGATCCTCTGCTTCATCTAATCTGCTGGTAATTCCCTCTCGTGCATTCTTCATTTTAGTTATTGTATTCTTCACTTCAGACTGGTTCATTTTTACGGTTTCTATGTCCTTTTTTATGCTTGCTATCTCTTTGTTGAAGTTCTCACTAGGTACCTTGAGCATTCTTTTTTTTTTTTTTTTATTAGTTTCAGGAGTACAACACAATGCAATAGTTATATTCTTTACCCCCCAAAGTGACAACCCTCCTCCCCCAGTTTGCCATCCCACTCCCCCGCCATATCATACATATCTATCACAACTCCCCTGACTCCCCTCCACAGTATACTCCATATCCCGTGACCATCCACATATTCAGTTACAGTTGGCATAAAATACTATACAACATCAGTTTCAGGTGTACAGTGCAGTGATCAAGCCTCTACTCCATCCATGAAGTGGTCTCCTTAACAAGACATGTGACTATCTGACACGCCACAAAATTTTTACATTATTATATTCCCCGAACTGTGTTTCATATCCCTGTGGCAATATTGTAGTTGTCTATTTATGCTGTCTAATCCCTTCCCCTTCCCCCCATCCCAACCCCACTCCCAACTGGCAACCCTCAGTTTTTCCTCTACATCTACGAGTCTGTTTACTTTGATCGTTCACTCAGCTCTTCAGACTCCACACACAAGTGAGATCACATGGTACCTGTCTTTCTCCGACTGACTTATTTCACACAGCATAATAGTCTCTTCACAACATTATCAATTACATTCCCAGAGCTGCCCCCATATCCCTGCAGCAACATTGTAGTCCCACCTACACTGTCCAAAACCTTCCCCCTCTCTCTCTTCCCCACTCCCTCCCAGCCAGCAACCATCAGTTTTTCCTTTATATCTGCTTGATATGACTTCAATCTTCTTAAATTTACTGAGACTTGTTTTGTGGCCTAACATGGTCTATCTTGGAAAATGTCCCATGTGTACTTGAGAAGAATGTATATTCTGTTTTTTCAGGGTGAAATGCTCTAAAAATATCAACGAAGTCCAGCTGGTCTAAAGTATCATTTAAGGCCCCTCTTTCTGTGTTGATTTTCTGTCTAAAGGGTCTGTCCATTGGTGACAATGGTGTTGAAGTCCCCTACTATGATAGTGTTACTGTTGATCTCTGTCTTTACGTCTGTCAAAATCTGTTATATGTAATTAGGAGTTCCTATGTTGGGTGCATAGATGTTTATTAGGGTTCTAGTGCCCTTCTTTGACTTTTATTGTAGTCATTTTAAAGTCTATTTTGTCCAAAATAAGTACTGGTACTCCAGCTTTTTTTTTCTCATTTCCATTTGCATGAAATATCTTATTCCATCTGTAAACAGCATATACATGTGTCCTATTTTCTTATCCACTCAGCCACTCTCTGTCTTTTGATTTCAGCATTTAGCCCATTCACATTTAAAATGATTATTGATAGGTGCATATGTATTGCCATTTTGTTATTTGTATTCCTGGTCTCCCTGGGTTAGCTTGTTTACCCCTTTCTTTTGTTTAAAAAGCCCTTTGAACATTTCTTGCAATGCTGGCTTGGTGGTAATGAATTCCTTAAGCTTATTCTTTTCTGGGAAGCTCTTTATTTCTCCTTCAATTTTAAGTGATAGCCTTGCTGGGTAGGGCAATCTTGGTTGTAGGCCTTTATTTTCTGTCACTTTGAATATCTCCTGCCACTCCCTTCTGACCTGCAGAGTTTCTGTAGACAAGTCAGCTATTAGTCTAACAGGAGTTCCTTTGTATATAACCTGCTGTCTTTCTCTTGCAGCCTCTAGGATTCTGTCTCTGTCTTTAACCTTTGCCATTTTAACTATGATGTGTCTTAGTGTGGACCTGTTTGGGTTCAGCTTGTTTGGAATCCTCTGCACTTCCTGGGCATGTATGTTGATTTCCTTCACCAGGGCAGGGAAGTTTTCAGTCATTACTTTTTCAAATACATTTTCGACCCCTTGCTTCTTCTCTTCTCCTTCTCGTATTCCTATGATTTGATGATTGTTTCGTTTCACCTTGTCCCATAGGTCTGTTAAACTATTTTCATTGTTTTTTATTCTTTGGTCTTTTTGGTGTGCCAACTGGGTGATTTCTGCTATTTTGTCTTCCAAATTGCTGATCCGCTCCTCTGCTTCATCTACTCTACTGGTGAGTCCTTCGAGTGTGTTCTTCATTTCAGTTATTGTATTCTTTAGTTCTAACAGGTTGTTTTTTTATGATTTCTCTATCCTTCTTTATGTCATCGCTAAGTTCCTTAAACATTCTTATCATCAGTGTTCTAAACTCTGTCTCTGAAAGGTTGTCTCCCTCTGTTTCATTTAGTTCCATTTCTAGAGGTTTCTTCTGATCTTTTACTTGCAACATGTTTCTTTGTTTCCCCATTCTGGCTGTCGCTCTGGGATTGCTGTGATGTATTAGATAGATCACCAGGAGAGCCCTGGCTGGATCACGCAGGCACACAGCTCACGGCGCAACACTCCCAGGAAAACTCCCAGTCTCAGCCTGTTCCAATCAGCCTCTCCTTGAGCATTCTTATAACCATTGTTTTGAACTCTGTCTCTTGTAGGTTGCTTGCCTCTTCTGGAGTTTTCTTCTGATCTTTCATTTGGGATGTATTTCTTTGTTGCCTCATTTTAGCTGTTTGTTTTTATGTATTAGCTAGGGCTGCTATGTCTCCTGGTCTTGCCAGGTAGCCTTATGTAGTAGGTGTCCTGTGGGGTCCAGTGGCACAGTCTCCCTGGTCACCTGCTCCAGGTGCTCCAGGGGTGCCCTTTTTGTGTATGCCCTCATATTATAGTTCAACCTTGGCTGGTGTGTCAGTGGGTAGTATTGACCCTCAGGCTGACTGCCTGTGGGGTTTGGCCACATCCATAGCTTACAGTGTGCTGTGTGGGAGTCTTACCCCACTGAGAGGGGTTTGTACCAATGGGCTCTGTTGCCTGCTGAGACTGCCTTTTGTGTGTGCCACTTGGGTTAATTGGGCAGTACTCCGCTGGAAGCCAACCTCCAAGTATGTTGGTGCTGGGGCCTCTTGGGAGGGGCTCTGGTGCAGGCTTCGGTCAGCCACTGCCTGTGACTGGCTGGGGAGTACCTGGTAGGAGCTATAAAGCAATCCATGGTTGGTTGCTGCCTGTGCTATACTTGGAGGCATGTGGGAGAGGCCATGCTGTGAACCAAGGTTGGGTGTCACCAATACCAGGTCTTGGGTAGCTCCTCAAAAAGGACATTCCAAGGCCTGCTGCCACCTCCCTGTTCCTCAAAGTTTCAGCTGCTGATAAAGCCTCCTTCAATACACAAGTTGGGTCAGGCATGGTCTCAGTGAGTCAGCAGAGTCAAGAAGGGGAGCTCACCAGGTCAATCAGATTCAAATTTGGCCTGTGGGGCAGGCTCAACAAAGGAAAGATGGTACCCACCTGCGGGCTGTATGGGATAAAGATCGCACAGAGAGAAAATGGGGACTGTTCCTCCAATCCTCATCCCGAAGTTACACAACTCAGCCTCCCGCCCATATGTCTCCATGCCCCCAGAGTTGCAGTCCCTTCATGAGAGTCCAGGGTGAGTGCCTGTGTGGACCCTGTAAGGCTGGGTTTCCCACAGCTTGCCACCCCACCTTGATGGTCAGAATCCCTACTATCTTTCACAGCCAGAATTTGTGGGGGCTCCTCTTTTTGGCACCAGTACTCCAGAGTTGGGTGCTTGGTCCTTAGGGGTCTGGGTCCCTTGGTCCTTAGTGGGGAAACACTGTGGCTGAAATATCTCTCCGGATTTTCAACCACCACATGTGTGTGGGATCAGCCTGTTTTGCATCTCCATCCCTCCTACCAGTCTCTACATGGCTTCCTCTTTATATCCTTAGTTATACAACTTCTATTCAGCTAGACTTCAGATGGTTCTCCAGGTTGATTGTTCTGTAATTTAGTTGTCATTTTGATATGTTCATGGGATGAGGCAAGCACAGCATTTATTCCACCATCTTGGCTTTCCTGATCTCCTTGGTTTTCATTTTTAAGATTCTTGAAAATTTTACCCCCCGTTGCCTTTCTTTGTTATTTTGAGAAATTAAGTCTGATTTGTCTGCCTATGTGATTTTTTTTCTCTCCCTGTCTCTCCCTCTCTCTCTCAATCCTTTCTTTCTTTCTCTCCATTTGTCTTTTCCTTCCTTCCTTCCTTCCTTCCTTCCTTCCTTCCTTCCTTCCTTCCTTCCTTTCTTCCCTTCCCTTCCTTCCTTTCTTCCCTTCCCTTCCTTCTTTCCTGGAGACACAAATGATTTTTGTAATTTACTTTTAAAGTTTAATAGCTTTACTAGAATATGTGTTGGGGGCACATATTTTATTTTTGGGAGATATTCTTTGATTTAGTTTTAAATATTAGTTGTGTTCAATTGTTTTTATTTTCTTCCTCTGGGTCCTGTGGGGAACAGGTTTAACCTCATTTACCTTCCATTTCTACCCACTTTACCATATCCCTGTATTATTGGTTGAAAATATTTAATACAGTTTGAAGTTTTGTAGTACAGTTTTCTTCACTTTTGTGATTAGCTCTTTTGGTCAAGCCTTTTCATCTGTCGAAAAGTTTTTTTTTAATTTACGTTTTTATTTATTTCCCACTTATTATATGAAAGTGATCTGCTATTCTTTATTCTTATTCATTTTATGAACAGGATTCCTAGTTTTACTGTGCCCCCTTTTTGAATTTTATGTTATGGATGGTGGTGTTGGTGATGGGCAAGTGTGGGAAAGATTGCTGTGCTTTTCATTTCTGAAGAATTCTAGAATTTTCACTTTCATTTCCTCCTTTTCCTCATCAAGTCCTAACCAAGGTGTCTCACTTCTGTATATATCTAATTCTTCCTAAAAGTAATAGTTCTTATAAGCTTCCAATTTTTGGTACCTTTCCCATATCTAAGGCTATTAACTATGAAGTCTTGATCTGGGTTCCTTATTTCAGCATTTATTGTTGCAATTTGTCTTTCTAAAAGAGGTCTTCTGCTTTCCTTTTTATGTAGTGTCTTTAAAGTCTTCCTTTCTCCATGCTTCATATCTAGAGGGCTGCTGTGGTTAGAGCTCTGGATTTCCTTTCTTTTTCCTTTTTTTCTTCCTGTTTAGTTGCATGTAATTTGAAGGTTGTATTTCCTCAGTTTTCTAGAAATGCTTAATTTGTCTTCCTTGGTGATGTCATGTTTTTTTTGGGAGGTGAGTGAAAGGGGGATTAAAAGTCAAGCTTTTGTCTACTTTCTCCAGACCTGACATTCCCCCACATACCTATCTTTCATCTAATTTCTTTAACTGTTTCTTCTATCTTCACTGTTATTATCTTAGACCTCTCCTGAACTCCAATAATTTGTTTCTTAGCAAGTCTATTTATATCTTTTCTTTTCCTAATGCAATAATTAAATCTCTAGTGGTCTTTTAATTTTTAACTTCTTTTCTTTAAGTTTTTTTTCTATCTTATCCTTTTGCTTTATCAATTTATATTTGGAATTCTTCAAATTTTACTGAGTTTTAATATTTTTAAAATTTTATTATTTATTTATTATTATAGTTGACATACAATGTTATGTTAGTTTCAGTTGTATGTATAGTGATTCTATCTTTATATAGCTTATGTTGTGATCCTCGTGATAAGTCTAATAACTGTCTGTCACTATACAAAGTTATTACAGCATTATTGACTATATGCCCTGTGCTGTACATTACATCCTTGTGACTTATTTATTTTATAACTGGAAGTCTGCAGCTCTTATTCCCCTTCACCTTTTTCACCCAACGCCCCTCCTCTCTGTCAATGAACTGTTTGTTCTCTGTGTCTGTGAGTTCATTTCAATTCTGTTCGTTCATTTATTTTGTTTTAGATTCCACATATAAATGAAATCATATGATATTTGTCTTTCTCTGTCTTACTTAATTCATTTAACATAATATCCTCTAGGTCCATTCATATTGCAAATGGTGAGATTTCATTCATATTAATGACAAAAAATATTCGTGTGTGTGTGTGTGTGTGTGTGTGTGTGTATGTGTATCGTTCATCAATTGATGGACATCTAGGTTGCTTGCTTTCATATCTTGGCTATTATATATAATATTTCAATGAACATAGAGGTGCATATATCTTTCCTAATTAATGTTTTTGTTTTCTTTGGATAAATGTCCAGAAGAGGCACAAAAACAGACACATAGATCAATGGAACAGAATAGATATCCCAAAGGAAGACTTGCTTTATATGGTCAATTAATCTATAACAAAGGAGACAAGAATATACAGTGGGGGAATAACAGTCTCTTCAATAAATGGTGTTGGGAAAACTGAGTGGATAACATGCAAAAAAATGAATCTGTACCACTTTCTTATACCATATGAAAAACAACCTCAAAATAGATTAAAGACTTAAATGTAAGACCTGAAACAATAAAAATCTTAGAAGAAAACATAAATAGTAAACCCTTTGTCACTGGTTCTAGTAATATTTTTTAGATATCTCTCCCAGGTAAGGGCAACAAAAGCAAAAATAAATGGGACTATATCAAACTAAAAAGCTTTTGCAAAATCAAGGAAACCATGAACAAAATGAAAAGACAACCCACTGAATGGAAAAAGACATTTGTAAATGACATATTCTAAGGGTTTAATATTCAAAATATATAAATAAATCATACAACTCAACATTAAGAAAGCAAACAATCTGATTAAAAATGGGCAATGGGAAGAGGGAGGGGCAAGATGGCGGCTGTGAGGAGGGCTCCATGAAATCTCCCCTGGAAATATCCACAATTTGAACTTCTAATACACTTCAAAGAGACATCTACTCATCACACAGAGCAACTAAGAGTTCCACACAAGGATTGCTGGAAAGTGGGCAGGCCGGGCGAGTAGGGGAAGAAGGCGGCGAGACACGTGAGGTGCAGCCCGCACCCGCAGCTGCTGAGTCACGGTGAGTGTTGCCCCGGCTCGCTCCCTGCGGCCCGCGGCCCTCCTAGAGTTCAGCAAGAGCACGTTGGTTTGCAGTCTGAGGCAGAAGCCTCAGGCCGGGCAAGTGCGGGAGGAGAGAGAGGAGACGACTGTACAGAGGTACGAGCTGCACCCGCGGCTCGCTGGGTCCCCAGGAAGCAGGGTGCAGAGCCCGGCAGCGACAGGGCAAGATCAATCCCTGCACCCTCCCGGTTCAGGGATCAGTCTCTGTGCCTGCCGGGTCCCGCGGAGCGCAGAAGCCTGAAACCTGGGAGCAGGGGAAAAAAGAGAACTCGCATGGAGAAGCAGCGTGCACTGGGCGGAGACGCAGGTCCTGGAGAGATGGAGCGGGGATTGGAGCCGTGTGGAAAGGTGCGCACAGTCCCCTAAACCCCAGTGGCAGTCCCTCCAGGAGCGCAGCAGGAGAACGGCGCGGGCAGAAGCCTTAAACCTGGGAGCAGGGGAAAAAGAAGACTCACTCGGACACGCAGCGTGTCGGGCAGAGATGCAGGTCCCCGAGAGACGCGGAGCGGGGATCTTGGCCACACGGTAGGGTGTGCGCAATTCCCTAAATCCCGGCAGACCCTTTGGGAGAGCAGCAGGAACTCCGCTGGAGCATAAGAGGCAAAGGCCTTAGCTTAAAACAGTGTTGGAATTGTGGCTTTGTTTATTTTTATTTATTTATTTATTTTTTTTCCTTTTTCTACTCTTGAACAGAAAGCAAAAAAAACCCAATAACTCACCCACTCCCACAAACTTTGGCCCCCCACCAAGACAGTCTTAAACTGACTCCTGAAGGGAGCAATAGGGGCAGACTAGGAAGATATCCTTACCTGCAGGGGGTTGAGAATTTCCACCCCAGTAAAGGCAGCAGAGTGAGACTACCTATCCCGCCCCCACCTTTATGCAAGGCTTGGGAGGTAGGGCAGGTTCACCTGCTGAGGCACTAATTAACAGATTCTTAGCAGCAGGCTTTTGGTAGTGAGGCATTCTTTAATTCTCCATGGCTGTCAACCCAAAGGGTGCCCAGAGACACTCATTGAGCCTTTGGGGGTGCAGCCTGCCTTGGGACAGGCAAAAGCAAAAAGGCAGTGACTTTGTAAAAACCACCAATCACACGTCACAACCACACTCAAGTACAGCAAACCTGCAGTGCCAGGATCACACTAAGCATCAGGTGGCCTACTGTTCCCACAAGACGCACAGGAATTTTTGTACAGCAGACAAACTGAAGAGAGCTTGGTGGACTTTAGCCTAGACCGGCACGGGTATTTTTGGTTTGTTTGGTTTTATTCTGTTTTGTTTTCCCTTTATTGGCTGCTTATCTTGGTTGTTTTTGGTTTTTATTTCTATTTCATTCTAATCATATTGTAGTTTTTAATATAGGCATATATACAGGTGTATATAAGTGAATATATGTCCATATATATGGGTGTGTAGACAAATATATATATATATTTTTTTCTTTTTTCTTTTTCTTTTTCTTTCTTTTCTTTTTCTTTTTTCCCCACCCTCACTTTCTCTCTTATTTTATTCATTCTTCTCACTGCTATACTTTTCCTCTTTTCCTTTTTTCTGCAAATTTTATTTTTTTTATTTTTCTTACTTTTTTATTATTATTTTATTTTATTTTTATTTTTTTAGATATAGCTAATCGGTTTCTCATGTTTATTCTATTTTTTATTTTAGGATATTGTATTTTATTTTGTTTCCTCTTCTGTTATTATTGAGTGTGTGGTTTTTGTTTTGTTTCTGTTTGTTTTCTTCATTAGTACTATTGATATTTCTGTACAAGTTGACTGTAGTTTGATGGTTGGTTTTTTTTTACTTGTGCGAGCATTTGGTTTCCTTTGGTGGCTGTGGAGGTTGTTCTTGTTGATCTGTTATGCTCTAAAATCACTCTGCAGCAGTGGGTCCAAACAAACAGACACAAGAATCATCATACCCGGAGGCCAACTTTAGATAAAACCAGAGCATTTCTGGGTTTGACATACAAGAGTCACACCCAAAAGGAAGTTGCTACAGGTACTAGGACCCATAGGGTCCAAGGTTCATCAGAGGAGTCAATCCTCTCACAGCAGCTCATAAACTGCAGACGCTGCTGATTCTCACAGCTAATCAATCTGGGAGTCAATCCCACCTACTGACAAACCAAAAGTAATCAAAACTAAAACTTCAACAAGTGAGGACGCACGAAACAAGGAACACCTCAGATACAAGCACAGGAGAATAGGGAGACTGAGTAATTCAAATATAAAGGACACACACCATATAAGTTTACCCAGAAAAGACTGAGAAATCTGGGGGATCTATCTGTTATAAGCAAACACAAAGAGTAAGTCCGAATGGGGAGACAAAGAAACATAACACAAATAAAAGAACAGAAGAAACTTCCTGAATCAGTGGAAATAGAGGAAATAGAGGTAACCAACCTATTGGAGACAGAGTTCAGAACACTGATTATTAGAATGTTCAAGGAAATTAATGAAAATATAAAGAAGGATAGAGAAATCATGAAAAGCAACCAGCTAGAACTTAAGAACACAATTACTGAATTAAATAACAAACTTGATGGAATCACTAGCAGATTGGATGAAGCAGAAAATCGAATCAGTGACTTAGAAGACAAAATAGCAGAGATCACCCATGCGGAACAACAAAAAGAAAAGAGAATGAAAAACATGGAAAATAGTTTAAGAGAGCTAGGGGACAACATCAAAGGCAATAACCCACGGGTCATTGGAGTACCAGAAGGAGAAGAGAGGGAGCAAGGGATTGAGAATATATTTGAAGTAATAATGTCTGAAAACTTCCCTAACCTGGCAAAGGACATTGAAATACAAGCCCAGGAAGTGCAGAGAGTTCCAACCAGGATGATTCCAAACAGGCCCACTCCAAGACACATTATAGTGAAAATGGCAAGGGTTAAGGACAAAGACAGAATCCTTAAAGCAGCAAGGGAAAGGCAGCAAGTTACTTATAAGGGTACCCCCATAAGATTATCAGCTGACTTTTCTACAGAAACTTTGCAGGCCAGAAAGGAGTGGCAGGAGGTTTTCAAAGTGATGAAAAATAAAGGCCTACAACCAAGATTGCTGTATCCAGCAAGGTTATCATTTAAAATCGAAGGCGAGATAAGGAGCTTTGCAGAAAAAAATAAGTTAAGGGAATTCATTACCACCAAGCCAGCTTTGCAGGAAATGCTAAAATGGCTTCTTTAAGTAGAAGAGAAAAACAACCTATGAAAGACTACGAACACAAATAACAAAATGGCAATAAATACACACCTATCAATAATCACATTAAATGTAAATGGATTAAATGCTCCAATAAAAATACATAGGGTGGCTGAATGGATAAGAAAGCAAGACCCCAGCATATGCTGTATACAAGAGACTCACCTCAGATCCAAAGACTCATACAGGCTGAAAGTAAAGGGATGGAGTAAAATATTTCATGCAAATGGTACTGAGAAAAAAGCTGGAGTAGCAATACTTATATCAGATAAAATGGACTTTAAATTGAAGAATATAACAAAGGACAAAGAAGGACACTTCATAGTAATGAAGGGATCGATCCAACAAGAGGACATAACTCTAGTAAACATCTATGCACCTAACATAGGAGCCCCTAAATATATAAAACAGATATTGTCAGACATAAAGACAGAGATCAACAGTAACACTATCATAGTAGGGGACTTCAACACCCCGCTGTCACTAATGGACAGATCCTCCAGACAGAAAATCAATGTGGAAACAGCGACCTTAAATGACACATGAGACCAGCTGGATTTAACAGACATTTTCAGAGCATTTCATCCCAAAGCTACAGAATATACGTTCTTTTCAAGTGCACATGGAACATTTTCTAAGATAGACCACATGTTAGGCCACAAAACAAGTCTCAAAAAATTTAAGAAGATTGAAATCATTTCAACTGTATTCTTTGACCACAATGCTATGAAACTAGAAATCAATAATAAGAAGAAATCCGGGAAGCTGACAAATAAATGGAGGCTAAACAATATGCTATTAAATAGTGAGTGGGTCACAAATGAGATCAAGGAGGAAATCAAAAGATACCTCGAGACAAACGAAAATGAAAACACCATGACCCAAAATCTCTGGGATGCTGCGAAAGCAGTCCTAAGAGGGAAGTTTATAGCAGTGCAAGCCTACCTAAAGAAGGAAGAAAAATCTCAAATCAACAGGTTATCCTTACATCTAAGGGAACTGGAAAAAGAACAGCAAAGAGGCCCAAGGGGAGTACAAGAAAGGAGATAATAAAGACCAGAGCGGAAATAAACAATATAGAGAACAGAAAAACAATTCAAAAGATCAATGAAGCCAAGAGCTGGTTTCTTGAGAAGATAAACAAAATTGACAAACCTCTGGCCAGGCTCATCAAAAAAAAAAAGAGAGAGGACTCAAATTAGCAAAATCAGGAATGAAAGAGGGGAAATGACTACAGACATCACAGAAATACAAAAAATTCTAAGAAATTACTATGAGCAACTATATGCCAACAAATTTGACAATCTGGAAGAAATGGATAATTTTCTAGAAGCATACAACCTTCCAAAGCTAACGCAAGAAGAAACAGAAAATCTAAATAGCATGATTACTACCAAGGAAATTGAATCAGTAATTGACAAGCTCCCAAAAAACAAAAGCCCTGGACCAGATGGCTTCACAAGTGAATTTTATCAAACATTCAAAAAAGAACTATCACCTATTCTTCTCAAACTATTCCAAAAAATCCAGAAGGAGGGAAGGCTCCCAAACTGTTTTTATGAAGCCACTATCACCCTGATTCCAAAACCAGATAAAGACATCACAAGAAAGGAAAACTACAGGCCAGTCTCCCTGATGAATATAGATGCAAAAATTCTCAATAAAATATTAGCAAACAGAATTCAGCAATATATTAATAAGATCATACATCATGATCAAGTGGGATTCATCCCTAGTGCGCAAGGCTGGTTCAACATCCGTAAATCTATTAATGTGATACACCACATCAACAAAATGAAGGATAAAGATCACATGGTCATTTCAACAGATGCAGAAAAGGCATTTGACAAAATCCAACAGCCATTTATGTTAAAATCCCTTAGCAAAGTGGGAATACAGGGATCATATCTCAACATAGTAAAAGCCATATATGATAAACCTACAGCTAACATCATACTCAATGGGGAAAAGCTAAAACCATTCCCCTTAAGATCAGGAACAAGACAAGGCTGTCCACTTTCTCCTCTTTTATTCAACATAGTGCTGGAAGTTCTAGCCACAGCAATCAGACAACAAAAAGAAATAAAAGGCATCCAAATTGGCAAGGAAGAAGTAAAATTGTCATTATATGCAGATGACATGATACTGTATATAGAGAACCCCAAAGACTCCATCAAAAAACTATTGGAACTGATAGACGAATTCAGTAAAGTAGCAGGATATAAAATCAATGTTCAGAAATCAGTGGCATTTGCATATACCAATAATAAACTAATGGAAAGAGAAATTCAGAAAACTGTCCCATTTACAATTGCTACAAGAACTATAAAATACCTAGGAATAAATTTAAGCAAAGAAGTGAAAGATCTGTACTCAGAAAATTATAAGACACTGAAGAAAGAAATCATAGAAGATACAAATAAATGGAAACACCTACCATGCTCATGGATAGGAAGAATTAATATAGTTAAAATGTCCATACTGCCCAAAGCAATATATAGATTCAATGCAATTCCTATCAAACTACCAAGGGCATTTTTCACAGAAATAGAAAATATAATCCTAAAATTTATATGGAATCATAAAAGACCCAGAATAGCCTCGGCAATTCTGAGAAATAAAAACAAAGTCGGGGGGATCACGCTACCAGACATCAAAACCTACTACAAGGCCACAGTAATCAAGACAGTTTGGTATTGGCATAAAAACAGGCACATCGATCAGTGGAACAGAACAGAGAGCCCAGAAATAAATCCAAGCATTTATGGACAGTTGATCTATGACAAGGGAAGCAAGAATTTACACTGGAGTAAAGATAGTCTATTCAATAAATGGTGGTGGGAAAATTGGACTGACACATGCAAAAAAATGAAACTGGATCATCTCCTTACGCCTTATACAAGAACAAATTCAAAATGGATTAAAGACTTAAATGTAAGACCTGAAACCATAAAAATCCTAAAAGGAAATATAGGGAGTACATTTGCAGACATTACCTGGAGCAATATTTTTACTGATACATCCCTACGGGCAAGGGAAGTAAAAGAAAAAATGAACATATGGGATTATATCAGACTTAAAAGTTTTTTCACAACAAAGGAAACCATTAATAAAACAAAAAGGAAGCCTACTGAATGGGAGAATATATTTGCCAATGATATATCTGATAAGGGGTTAATATCCAAAATTTATAAAACACTCATGAAACTCAACACCAAAAAAACAAACAACCCAATTAAAAAATGGGCAGAAGATATGAAGAGACAGTTCTCTAAAGAGGACATACAGATGGCCAACAGGCATATGAAAAAAAGTTCAACCTCACTGGTCATTAGGGAAATGCAAATAAAAACCACCATGAGATACCACCTCACTCCAGTCAGAATGGCCATCATCAACATATCAACAAACAACAAGTACTGGCGGGGCTGTGGGGAAAAGGGGACCCTGCTGCACTGTTGGTGGGACTGCAGATTGGTGCAGCCACTATGGAAGTCAGTATGGAGGTATCTCAAAGAACTGGAAATAGAGCTACCGTTTGACCCAGCAATTCCACTCCTAGGTATTTATCCTGAAAAAACCAAGACACTTATTCAAAAAAAGTTATGCACCCCTATGTTCATAGCAGCACAATTTACAATAGCTAAGACTTGGAAACAACCAAAATGCCCATCAGTAGATGATTGGATTAAGAAAGTGTGGTATATTTATACAATGGAGTATTACTCCACTATAAGAAAGAATGAAATCGTGCCATTTGCAATGATATGGATGGACCTAGAGACTATAATGTTGAGTGAAATAAGTCAGTCAGAGAAGGACAAATACCATATGATCTCACTCATATGTGGAATCTGAAAAACTATATGAATGAGCAAAGTAAACAGAAACTGTCTCATAGATACAGACGAAAAATCAGGGTTGCTAATTGGGAGAGGAATGGGGTTGAGAGAGAAGGGGAAGGGATTAGACAGCAAAAATAGGCAACTACAATATTGCTACTGGGATAGGAAAAACAGTTTGGGGAATATAATTAATAATGTTGTAAATATTCTGTGGAATGTCAGATGATCATAGGTCTTGTTAGGGAGACCATTTCATGGATGGAGTAGAGGTTTGATCACTGCACTGTATTACTAAAGTGGAGGTGGTATACCTACTGTAATTGAATATATAGAGATAGTCACAGGATGTGGATTATACTGTGGAAGAGAGTCAGAGGAAGAGTAATAGATATATATGATATGGGGGGGAGTGGGGTGGTGTATTGGGGGTGGGGGGTTGTCACTTTGAGGGGTAAAATGTACAACTATTGCACTGTGTTGTACACCTGAAACTAATTAAAAAAAAAATCTTCCAGTGGGGGGAGGGAAGGGCAATGATCCTGAATAGACATTTCTGAAAAGAGAACATATAGATGGCAATAGCATTATGAAAAGATGGTCAATATCACTAATCATCAGGGAAATGCAAATCAAAAGCACAATGAGATATCACCTCACAGTTAGAATGGCTATTATCAAACAGTCAACAAATAGTGTATTTGCATTCTCAAATTCTTCTGTAACTTAAAAACATTTGTAGGTTTCAGTCTATCCCTTGTGTAATGTTTTCTTCCAGAATGAGTTCTTCTTAGTTCTTCGATTTTCTTTTATCTTTCTCCTTTTCTTCTTCCCTCCCTCCTTTCTTTCCCTCCTTTCCTTCCTTTCCTTCCTTCCTTCCTTCCTTCCTTCCTTCCTTCCTTCCTTCCTTCCTTCCTTCCTTCCCCCTATTTGTTTATCCAGTTGTTATGCTATGTATTACCATCTTGTTCATGTTATAATTGGCAGCTCTCTCTAGACCTCTACTTTTTAATAATATAATACAGGTAAATTCTTCTTGGCATCCTTCTTGCCTCTTCTGGGGTGGTTTGTATTTCTGAGTGTGCTAGGTATTGTGCATTGATACTTAACACCATCTAAAATCTTTTAAACTCTAACTTGCATCCCAATGGTTAGAAACATGATAACTATATTTCCCATAATCCTTTGACATTTCTGACCTACATTTCACCAATCAGTCACCTGAATAATATTTGGAGTAGAAAAGAAAGGGAAACCATTGTTCTCCTCTGGCAGCAGCTGACAGACGCATAGGCAGATAGATAGGAATGTAAGGTCTTCAGTGATTTCTGAATAAATTCCTGTGAATCACCTTCTTTGGCACTGCAAATAGTGAAAATGCTCACATTGGTTTCCATTTTCCTGTCTAAACACTGACTGTTACACTTAGACTCATTTTGAGGCTATAATGTAGTTTCTATTCACTTTAATGAAGCCCATGGTATGAGATTGTGGTATGGGGATGTCAGGTAATATTTAATGTATTATCTTCACTGAGACACCTAGGCTTTCTATTCAGACCAACCACCCCTTTTTAGCCATGGATGTGCATGACTTCTATGAACATCAGTTAGGCTAATTTTTATTTCAGAGATAACTGATTAGCCCCAGGACTACTGTGTAAAAATGTTTAAGATGACAGATTGATAACTTGCTAGTAATAAAAAACCAAAGTTGGTCTTGTGTGGATCTTCTCTGTGTCATCATTCAATTCTAAACATCTGACTGAGAATCTGAATGAATTTAGAAAACTCTAAGCCCTTTTGGCTGCTTCTCCCTTTGGTTGGCTGATTTATGAGAAAATAAGGCTGGTTCAAAGTTAACAGAAACATTAACTTTATCTGGGATTTCTAAGTCAACTCTTGGGCTAACTTAAACTTACAAGACAAATTGGAATTAATGTGGTATAATTCAGTCCCTCAGAGGCTGCCGTAATTAAAAGAAACTGGTCAAACTGACAGTCAGACTCAACAAGATGCAATAACCTTTAATCTAAAATGCCACATATTTGGCCTAATGGAAACATAAAACAGGAAACACAGCCCACATAGCATCCCAGTCTTATTGGGCAGCACAGTGCTGCCAAGTACCCTGTACCTTTAGTGCTTTCACCCAAAGGGGGAATTTGCACCTGCTGTAGATGAATGCCAAAGCATGTGTGTTACCTTGACAGAAAAGCTGTGACTAGGTTTTACACCATTTTATACATAAGCCCAAGGCTCACTTGCCAATTCACAGCCCCAAAGTTCAACTTTTGTCCCACACAGAAAAAAATGTTTACGGCAAACAAGACAGACATAACTTTTCATAATTTTCTTAACTCAATTTTCAGGTATTATTGTGAAAGGACAGATCAGTTCAGGTCCGATATTCACCCTTTTCCCAGAATGAGTTTCTTTCAGCAATGCTAGCCCAGATTTCAGTTTGAAGGCTGTCGGCCCCCAAGCAAAATTAGGTGGGAATATGGAATGCACTTGGCTCTATCTGTCTTCTAGTTAGAATCCTATGGCTGTGGGCAATCTCGTATGCTCCCAGGAAGAGCCAAGACAGCACCACTGTAAAACAATTCTTACTTGAGTTCCCTAGTTCTCTATAGGTTGCCACCCACAATTGGGTGAATCTAGGATTGGTCAATGCAAGTGACAATAGCTTGAACTGGTTTTGCATCAGAATATGATAAAGTCTGCTTAACAATAGATAGAATTAGAAGTTTGCTTTGTTTTATTTCTGGCTCTTCATCAAAAGAGCAACATGAAAAAAACTCTCTTTGATTTTTTTCATACCACATGCAACTGAATAATTAATCAAAACAAATGTTCTTGAACTATTTCTCTCCTGATTCAGTAGTCCACACCTGACTGGGCTCTTTGCTGATTTTTCATTAGCATTGATGAGCCCAGGGCAGAAAGGTTCTTCTCTCTTTGTTCCTAAGAGAATCTCATCTTGGTCATCTCACACTTTTAATCACTGCTAATAGCTATTTTGGCACACATTCAGAGTTGACTCAGGGGCAGAAGAAATATTTTACATTAACTGGGTTATTTTAAATTTCCAGCCATACAGAGTTGCTTCAAGACAAAATGGATGGTGCCAGGAAAGACAGCTTGCTTTACTTAGCCTGCAAGGAAACAGCTTTTGCGATGCTAAACCATGTTGAATTCCATTTAGCTGTTCACTGGATATTGTGCTTTGGAGGCTTTTCTTTCAGGCAGTGGAAATGGGAACTGCGACTGTATGTGTTCACTGTGTGGCTAGTATGATGGTCTACTGGTGATTGATGACAGAGGATGGAAAAAAAAAGAAAAAAGCTGTGAAACTATGTTTTGATGACTCCTTTCAGATGTAATATTAGATTTAAATACTTCTGTTCTGGGTCCCTGTAGGTTTCCCTGCAGTACATTCAGAAGAGTTTGTGTTGATAAATATTGGAAAGACTGAGCATATACGCAGTCTTGGGTTTGAGCAGGTTGGGTTTGAAGCTTGCTATGTAACCGGATTTGAGGAGCTTACCTCTTCTCAGTGCCCAATACACAACGGAAATGGATAGGGATCTGGGGTCAAGTGGGTTCTGACTGGTTTGAAGGCATAGAGCAAAAAGACATTCTGAAACAGGCACTTTGCCTAGATTCTGTATGACAGAATAATTGAAAGGATAGACTTGGAGATTAGGCTCTAAATCTTGAATCCACTCATTATGTATATTTTGGCACACTGATCCACATTTCTGAGATTCAATTTTATTAATCAGTAGAATGGGGGAAATAGTATCAATTTGATAGGGTTACTTTAAGATGTAATGTGATAGTGTGTGTATGTATTATGTGCATGCATGTGCTATTATGTGTGTGTGCTTCTATGTATGAGTGTGTTTTGTGTGTGTGTGTGTGTGTGTGTGTGTGTGTGTAAAGCACAGTACCTGGCTTTAATCATTCAGTAAATTGCAACTAGTATTATCTGTCAGGTTGTGATACTTTAAAATATTCCAGCTTCCTCCAGGGCTGCTTCAGTTTCATAATAGACTCTTATCTTTTTTACTGACAAACTCCTTGATGAAATTGCCTTAGTCAGTCAGGCTGCTATAATAAAATACCATAGGCTGGGTGGCTTAAATAGCAGAAATTTATTTTCTCATTCTTCTGGAGGCCAGGAAATCCAAGATCAAGTTTCCTGCAGAGTTCAATTCCTGGTGAGGGCCCTCTTCCTGGCTTGTCGCGAAAGCACCTTCTCACTGTTTCCTCTCTCTCTCTCTCTCTCTCTCTCTCTCTCTCTCTCTCTCTCTCTCTCTCCTTTTCTTATAAGACAATAAGTCTTATCAGATTAGAGCTTCACCCTTATGACCTCATTTAACATTAAATAGCTCTTAAAGACCCTGTGCAAATTACAGTCATATTGGGGCTTAGGGTTTCAACATACACATTTTAGAGGGACACAATTCAGTCCACAACAAAGCCAAGCTCTCCTGGGAGGGACATCCTTGATGAGGGCAGTGGATCATCCCAGATTTACAAAGACCTTTGGTTCTGGTTTCTTGTGTGTCCCTTCTCTTCCTGTTTATTATTTGAATCATTGCCTTCTGTGTTACTCCAGCCAAGAAGAGAAAAGGGAGTATTAAGACCTTGGGATCTTAATATAAAATTATGTTTACATGCATAAACATAATACATGAATTAGTTTCTTTAATCAAATTAGTTGTCAGAGTCTTGGGGAAATGGAACATGAGAAAATAAATTTTGAATGCATTGGAGGAGGTGACACTTATAGTCACTACAAAGGTTTGGGTTTGGAAGATTAGATATATAGAGACTGACTGTTTTTTGTTTTTTTTTTTACTCCTGATTGATGTTTGGAAAAAAGAAGAGCTTCTATCAGCTGGATGCCAGATCCATGTTACAGACTGCATGTCAGATGGAAAGAACAGTTCCAAGCACAGGTAATTTGTCTCTTCTCCTGACTCTTTAAGCCAAAATGTCTCATTTGTGTATTAGGAAATATTTAGCTAATAACTTTGAGCCTCTAAGACCAGTTGGTGTTCAAGGAAAGCATTGGACAATCCCAACACTTGCCTTCCCTCTTGCCCTCACTACCACTTTTTTATGTCCATCTTGCTTTCCACTCTCAATCCAGAGCCTCTTACTCTGACTGTACCTCTGGTTCCTCCTGATGTGGTGATTTTATGTGCTCTCCCAAGGGCCCAAGCCTTCTCCTGCAGGCTTAAGTTTGGTTTACCGATTAGGCTAAAGTCAGGAATGGTCCACCTTAATCCACCAGAACCAACCCTAGCTCTAGCCCATGGCCATACCAGCGTTGGTACTCTGCTGCGTGCTGGAGACTAACCGAGAGTAAAACATGAAAACAGCACAAAACATGAAATACAAAAACTTACGTTTCCTTTGTTGGGTGTGAAAATAATGGGTATTATCATCTCTCTGTGTGATTTGAATGAAAGCTAATGGTTCAAGATTTTAAAAAATGTAGATATTTTTAAAAGATGGATCCTTTATTAATAAACTCAACTGTTATCAATGTCTGGTACACTAAACATTGACTTGTCTTTTTGTTTTAACAAAAGCTTTCATATTCTCCCACTCAGAGTAGATGCACCACTCCTTACCCTCAGTTCCAGAACTTCCTCTCTCTGTGACCTGGAACAGATCTCTATGCCTCAGTATCCTCATCTGTGTGTCTTTAGAGCATCTACTTAATAGGGTTATTGTTTGAATGAAATGAGTTAATATATAGAGAGGGTTAAAACAGACCCTACACAGTGTTGTTTTTGCTTCCCCAAATTTAAATTTTATTTCCTCAAATTAGAGTAAAAAATTCCTAGAAACTCTGCAGTGCAGTACAGCAGGAGGCGCTGAATCTGAACTCTGTGATTTGCTTAAAGTAATGGGACCAGGAAGAGGGAAGGAGGAGGAGCATTTTTAGGGTTTCAGCATTGTGACAGACACATATATTAACTCCTGTAACTCCAAACAGCACAGTGAAGGGAGGCCTTGACTTTCTAATTTTGTAAGTGTGACAGTAAGGTAAAATCATGATTTTATCTCAGGTCTTTGTGATCCCAGAATCCAAGCTCTTTCATTAAGTTGGACTAAGTGAATTTCCATGAACAAATCATTCAAGATATATTATATACCTTACTGCTGAAGCAATGTCAGCTCTTTTTACATAAAATTTTTAAAAAAGACTTCCAAAATAAATAAATAAATAAATAAATAAATAAATAAATAAATAAATAACTGCCCATGATTATGACTTTTGGCTAAAGTGGAAAGATAAGACTGCCTATACCTCTTGGTTTACATCTTTGGTGTTGTTTTCCTTCAAGTCAGAGATTTCCTGACAGCCAGATTATTGTTATGCATATTTCCAGCTCACCATTCTAAGTTAGTGACCCATCCCTTATTCAATTCATTATTGACTTTAAGGAGTATTTAAAAATTAAGATAGATATTTCAGCAATTTTTATGAATTTCTTGAACTTCGTCACATTAAATATTCTTTCTTAAATAGACCTAATCATTTAAGTGTTTCAAATGAAATGTTACAGTGCAGGTCTCAGTGGCCACGGTCCTTACCAAGAGTTTCTGAAGGCAAATTAAGCATTAAAAAATTTATTTGTACTTGACCCTGAATTTAAACTATTTTAAATAATGAACTAATTTTGATTAGTTGGTATAAATTGATGATACTTAGATATGTAATTTTATAATGCTGAATCAAAGGATCCTTTCTTTTTCCAGGTTTTATACCTCTGATTTTTCAGATTATTTTGTGCCTCCGAGGATAACAGACCCACTGCTATAAACTTTCTATATTCATTTTTTTACAACTCAGTGTCTTATGAAATACATGTGTGTTTTCTATTTAGAAAGTAGACACAGCAGTAATGACTTTGTTTTAAATAACTTTTTATCTGATTGAGGAAAAAGGATAGATATTTGATACAACTGACTTTGGGAAAACACAATGATCTTACTTGTTTGTTTTCTGTAACTTGTTCAAGATGGGAATTGGGAGGACTGGACAATATACCAGTGTGAGAACTAAATGCCTGTGTTAATGTTCTGCCTTTTGTTTTCTTGGTGGAAATTCCGATTAATCAAATCTTGATTCAAATGCAATCTACTGTTGTCGGTAATGTAATATTGAAAATAATACACATAAACATTTTACCCACAAGAATTCAGAATAAAACATGGAGGAATGTTTTTCTTTCCTTGACAAGGCACTGGAAAGCAGTGTGTGGAGACTAGAAGCATTCCAGCTTTTGACTGAGGGAGATCCAAGTTTGAATCCCAGGTCTACCATTTAGGCAGGTTACCATGTCTCAGAGCTTCTTTCCTAAAATGTAACAGGAAATTATGTCTAGTTCATTGAAATTTAACTAAATTGAATCAAGATAATTAAGGTGGAGTGTGGAATTGTATTTCTGGCTCTGAGTAAGTGTTCGTTAAATGTTACATCTTTTCAATTTCGCTAGTTGATCTTATGAGCTAGACTAAACTCCTGACCTCTTTGCCCACTCTGCTTACTCCTCCTGATGGAAGGAGGAATGAACTGTTCACCTGGTAAGTTTATGACAACAGAATGAACTTGCTGGCCTGAGCTCCCACATTTTTTCTCTGAG